>JACCIE010000021.1:0-1200000 GCA_018906755.1 Sycophaga agraensis | reverse complement strand
ATGAATATGTATTTTGATCAATCAAAATGAAATTTAATATTTAATTTAATATTAAGGAAAGATAATAAATTATATATTTGTAAAATTGTTGATAATCTACATTACTGTCATTTTAAACATTCATCTTACAAGATCAATTGTAATAATGGTCAAGAATCTTTTCATGAATCAACCGTACAATTAAGAACTTTTCTAATTAATAAATTTTTTATTTCTCATAGTATAATAATAGAAAAAATAGTAAACTTATTTTATGCTAAATCATTAGGTTTGACTTCTTTGTTATCAGACAATTTTTGAGTACTCTTTTCAAGTAAGTTTTGGTGAAACCAAGCAGGTCGTTGCTTTGGTAATTCAACTATTCGTTGACCCTGAAATAAAGTATATAATTTTAACTTTTATTTTATATTTGTTATTAGATATATAAAGATTTTCACGAATAATTTTTGTACTTTTTTAAGTTTGATAACAAACCTTCCAATATTCAGATGAAGTGTCCACTGTTTCTCCTTCATATAAAACTATAAAATCATCTTTAACTGGGTCTAACTTAAATTCTTCTACCATTGCTTTTTGAATTTCCTTTGTTTCTATTGCGACTTTATCATAACAGGTTCCTATAACATATAGTCAAATATAATTAGGTTATATATTAATTTATAAATTAAGATCCATTTTAATTTTAATAAATTAGAGTCATAATATTAAAATTTACCACAAATAGTATACGATTCATGATAATGACCACAGTTCCTACACATTATTAAATTTGTTTTTGGAACGAGAGGTTTCCAATTGTATTTTGGCCAACCAAATTTACGACTTAGTCGCTTTTCAAGCGAGCGCTTATGTTTCGGTACTGCCCAAAGAAAACCTTCATTCCATATATCTTTTACATTAAATGATGGTTTTGAAGGTTCTGAATTAATACCGGCGATACAAATACCTGCCAATGAATACAATGCGTAAATAATCTATTTGATTTGCTTAAAAAGGTTTTATTTTTTTGTTGTTTACATAAAATTTTTTTCGTACAAGAACTTGTACATTTAATTTAATAAGATACCTGGTTCTAGTTTACGTAAGATAGCTGATGTAACAGCTTCTTCAAATTTTAACCAGAATGTATTTAAAGTAGAAACTATTTTTGCTGCCATTGTGTTAACGAACGATCAGAATCAATGATTTTTATTGTAATAAAAATGCATATCAAAATTGCATGTGTTACTAACTCTTGTGGATTCAACCGGATTCAACACTCACAAATGAGGCATAAACGTTAAGAATACCAGTTCAATCAACCGACGAGCTGATAAGTTATTTTTACCAATGTTTATTGTTTGCTAACGCCTCAGATTTGGATGCGGAAAGATTCAAAAGTAAAATATGCTCAGTCGATAAAGGTTCTAGTCCATGAATTATAAAATAATAGAATACAGCGAATTAGTACTATCCGACCGGTCAGTTACAGAGTTCTGCCATACCGGCATTAAAACTTTTAAATGCATTTCAGAGATAATTGTTGGGAAACAGCGATTTCGGATTACTTTTTTTTTTAATCAACATGTTCAGTACATTTTTTACGCGATTTTATTAATAATTTGAATTCAATTATAAATAAAAATACATTAAAATTTAGTACTACATTGTTATTCGGAAATAAAAAAAAAAGTTCTTTTTAAAACAAAAATTTACTATCATATAAAAATATCTGTTTCAGAAATTGGGCCTTGCATTTGCCTTTATTTTGAGATACACAATATAGTATTCAATTTCGAAGTATTTCTATTGATGATTGAATTCAAGAAACTAGTACAAACATTTCAAACAAATATTTTATTTATAATTATGAATAGAATTATTTTAGAATTGTAAAAAAATTCTGAATATTATTTATTCAATAGAATAAATAAAAGTCACTGTTTTCTAACAGTATCCTGAAAATATATAAAAATTTACTCAAAAGTCTGATTCGATATGGTAGAAATCTGTTATCGACTGGTTGGATAATATACCCCTTTAAATAACATTCAGTGATTAAATTTAATTAACTTTCACACTGTTAGAAAGCCGATAGATCAGGTCCCATATAAAAGAAAACAGGGATGTTACACTATATTGTTGTTAACAATCAGGATTATCCTGCAACTCCTTTTAAATTAGTTTTTTTAGAAAAGTTTACGAGTTTTTGTTACTATCGAACTTCTACTTTTAGGTATTTTTCGCGTTAGTAGAGAATTAAAGTAAATTCTCTACACATAAATAAAAATGCGCGGTGAAAATATAAAAGTAATTTTTTCGGGCTAGGAATTGCAGTAGAAAAAATGGGAGAAATAAAAGGATGATCTATTTAAAAGTTTAGTTTATGCTTATGTACAATCGGAAGAAGGAAAAGCAAAGAATATAGAAGAGGTGCCGACAGGAAGAAGAGTAAAAGCGCAAAAAGTGGTAATATACAGAGCTGTGAGTGGGTCATCTGGTGGGCGGGGAGTGTCGGGAGTCGGGACTCGGGAGTTTGGGACTGGGGCGAGCGGGCGAATAGTGCAGGCGTAGAGGCCGAGAGAGTGAGGGCTAGGAGGAGCGCGAGTCGAGTCGAGGCTGGAGGGCCAGAGCGGGCCAGAGCGGCAGAGTGCGGCAGAGCGCGGAGACAGGTGCGGAGCAGCGAGCACGAGGCAGCAGACTGAGCCAAGAGTCGAGAGTCGGCTGCTCGAGCGTTCGGGTGGACGTCCGAGTGGTGGCGGGCGAGGCGGGCGCGGCAGGCGAGGCAGGCAGAGCGAGGCAGCAGCGGCAGGCGGCAGGCGGCAGGCCGCGTTGACGGGGCGCGCGAACCGCGATTGATTCGAGAAGGGAAACGTAGCGGCGTGCGGTGGGGACCAGCGGAACTCTCAAAGGCTCGGGAGTCGTGGAGAGTCGTGGGGCTCTCGCACTTCGCAGTCGGCAGGCAGGCCAAGGCAGACTCGGCTCCCAGAGTGCCAGCAGCGCCCAGCAGCTCCCGCCATGGCGTGCTTAGCCTCGAGTCGGCTCTGCGCCCGCGCCGAGAAGCTGTCCCAGGTGCGCCGCGGGATCTTCGGCCTCGCGGGCGGCCTGCGCCGCGACCTCGAGCTCCAGCGGCCGGCGGCCCTGCAGCGCTGCCAGGTGAGTGCCCGCTCGTCCCGCTCGTCCCGCCCGAGCCGCAGCTCCCCGACCTAACCTCTCGGAGGGCCGCGAATTACGTAACCGGCCCCGGATCCGGGGCGCCCGGGTGCGCGCGGCCCGTCCTGGCCCTTCCGGTCGGCCGCGTGGTCCCTGGCCGCGGGCCGCGGGCCCCTAGCAGACGACGCCCGCCGGCGCCGCCTGGCCCACGCACCTCGGCCGCAGGTACGCTCTCCGCGGCGCGTAGTCTGCTGCGCGGTGTCTGCTAGGAGAGCCGCTGTGCGCGGGCGCGCCGGCCGCGCGCCAAAACTCAAGCCGGCCCGCGCGGCTCCCGGCCCGGCCCGACCCGGCCCGACCCGGCCCCCTTCCCCGGGGCCGGCCCGCGCCCCGAGCCCCGACGCTGGCCAAAGTGAAACCTCGTCCGCTGGGAAAGCAGAGCCGGGCTTTCCGGAATGCCCATTGCCATTCCGGCGGCTAAGGCAATGCCAAGAGCGCCAGCCGCCGCGACGCCGATCGCCTATCGCACCAACTCCACTCGTTAAGCCATCAAGTACTTTCTCTTCCCGAGTTCTACTATCCATTACTGACCATTTTCATTCCATTTGCCTCCAACTATTCTTTATAATACCATTTTAATGCCCCTGCTTACGCTAATTGTTTGCAGCATCCGTGCCAAATTCTTACCCCTCTACTTTCTTTTGTACAATTACGTACTTTACGTACTTTATTTCTTTTATCCGAATCAACGACGCTTTTCCCACTAAGCCGTTTTAATGCCTTTTCGATACAAGAGAAAATTCGTAAAAATACAGGAAATTAAGCAACGGTAAAATATTTCATTTCCTCCTAAATTTATTCATAGTCTCGATGCTTTATGTTTGCCTTTGTGCAACGGATAATTGTCTGTACGAGTGTCCGCTGGGCCCAGTGTATGCGTTACTCACCTTGTCGCTGTTTCGGAGTGTCCTATCTCCATGGTTACAAGTACATCCTTCTTTTTCACAAAATTAAGCATCCATTCACCTGTATTATTTAAAAATGTGTCCGTATAATTAAATGTCATAATGGCGAATATGCAAAAAAAATTGGACGTATAAAATACATAAAATGCAGAGATCGCCTTTTTCGTATTTTGGTCTACAAAAAAAGCACCGAAATTTGTAAAAAATGACGATTATGAAAATTGTAAGTCTGGTGTTTTACCATTTTTAGTTTGATGTAAATACTACAGCAATGCGTGCTGTAAGATTTTGACAGACCTAATTAATTCGTTTTCGAGAAGCGTTACGCTAGTACAGATTTAGATAAGTTTAAACGACGTTACGTTTTAAAGGTTTACCAACACTTGTCATAGATCATTTTATTTATAATTAATTTGCTTGTTGGCAAGGTTAGAGTAGACGCAGTAGTAACGAGTTAACGTAATTATTAAACTAAGAGTTGAGATTAGCCAATGAAACGATGGAGTGCGGCATCGGCATGAGAAAGGCTCGGTACTTTGTCTGGAAGGATAGGGTGTAAGCGCATAAGGATGAGGGAAAGAGCGGCCCTTTGGTGGGAAGAGCTTGAGAGGTTGGGGGAATGTGGGAATCGGGGGTTGGGCGGGCAATTGGGCCGGGGGTCCGCGGAGGCTCGCGGGCGGGAGAGAAAAGCGAGTATCCGCTTGGGCGAGGGCCTCTTTTCTCCGGCGCGCGTTTCCCAACGGCCGCGGCATTCCTCAACTCTCTACTCGGGCGCGCGCGCGCCAGGTTTCCGCCGAAAGCCGGGGGTCCGCGGGGTGCGCTGGCCCCGGGCGAGGCCGCCTCCCCGCGGCGCCGTTTCAAAAGCCCGTCGCCGGCCGCTTTCGCAAAGTCCGTTTCCAATTCTTTTTTCCGCCGCTCGGCTGTTGCGTCCTCCGCGCGCCCAATATCCCGGCGGCTTTTTACCGCGGAGGCGCGGCGCTCTTCGACTAATGTGCACCTGTCGAATGTGGCACGGCTTTCGAGTAAAAGCCGCGTAGAGCGCCTATCGGCCGGCGGCGCGACTTTTGGCAGAGCCCGGGGGTATTTTCGGCCCCGGGGTCCGGCAGCCTCCGGCGCGCCTCGCCCGCCGACCGGTTGCCTCGGCCGCCGGTCATCGGGAGGTCGGCCGGCCCGCTCGGGCTCACCTTGCGCCCGGCCGCCGAGAGAGAGAGAGAGAGAGAGCGAGCGGGCGTACGCGCGGGAATGCGCGCGCCGCGCGCCGACGCTCGAACAATGCAATTATTAGCGCAACCTGTCGCCTCGCGGCTGTCGTCCGAGGGGCCTCGCTCCTCGCTCCTCGCCTGGAGCTCGGACGCCTCGGACCGCGCGCGCGCGCGCCTCTCTATTTGCATGAAATCGCGCGGCGTCCGCTCAATTTCATAACGCTTCCCCGGGGGTGGGCTCCCTGCTCTCCGCGCTCTCTCGGCCAAGCCCATCCTCCCGTGGGTATCGGCCGGCCGATCGACGCGCGCCTGCCGCGCCGACTCCCTCCTAACCGCTCCTAATGCCGCGCGGCAATTTCTCATTTTCCGAGCTGCGCCTTTCAGCCGCGCGGCCAAACGCCTGCCTTCCCTTTTCAGATCCACGGCGACCTAAGCGCGTTAATCGGCAGATCGATCCTGCAATCTGCATACGTTTAGCCGCGTTTGTTCATTTCTTGCCAGCTGTACGATATCGTTAATATTCTTCACTGGTGCATTTATTGTAAGAAACTTATTGGCACCTCATATGGAATATATATATATATACCAAACATAACTCGCATGCGCTACATGCATATTTATATTCTACGTCAATCCTGTACTATCGCGATGCTTACGGTTTCTCAACATTTCTAGATTATCCTAATTAGAACACTTTTACCTCTGCAATGCTCGAAACAATTTCTAATTTTACAACAAAGATTCCCATTCATTTATTCTATTGTCTAATAACAATTTCATCAACTATTTATTTATTTCTTCATGCGCAACTTTATTAAATTCAAATCTACAAGTTATTGCGCGACATTTGCATTTACAAGCTTCTACGTTTCATTTTTTGTAGCGTCGTTATAGTCGACGTAAAGATTTACGTAGTCAAGTGAAATTTGAAAAAGAATTTTAGTTGACAATTATTTCAAGAGGTTTTTGGGAAATAGCTTACGCGTCATCTTCTCCATTTCCAATGGTAATCAGTGCCTCCTAGCCGCTTTCTCTTATACAAGCGGCGCGAGAATGTTAAACTGTGTACAAGATACCTATACCGAGCGAAAAAGTTTCGGCTGCAACCATCAACCTTCAACATCACTGAAACACCTGTACATACGCTTTTTTTATTCCGACAAATTTCCCATTTTTCTAACGGTTCTTATTATTCTTCTTCGATCTTGTCGTGAGTCTATATTGCACTAAAATGTTAATCTAATATTAAACATTGCTACAAAATACAATTAACACAAAACCTATTAAGAAATTCAATCGGCTGTATTTAGTCCTTTTCAAAAATATCGCATTGAAAATACAACCCAAGTGAGAAATTTGCACATGTCAAAATTCACTCGCTTATTTAATAATAATATAATCTTGTTCGAAATTGTAGATCAGTTTTTTCTATAGCCAGACTGGCAGAGCCCGCTATGAACGACTGCCCAGTAAGTATAAAATGTAAGGAGTCCATCGTATTTTCTTTTGTTTTTCAACTGCTTTTGTTCGTTCGTTTGTGCGATTTCTCTCTTCTCTCTCTTCTGCAAGATAAATATATGAACTTTAAGTTTGGAAGTCGGATTCCCTGCACATGCATAATTTTGCCACGATACGTCGTCGACTAATCGTCAGATATTCCAGCAGAATTACAAAAAAATAACCAAAACAAAATGTTTTAACACAATTCTATTATGTTTCAACGAGAAAATAAATCAAACTAACTCGTATGAATTATAGTCATTTTTAAGTAAATACAATTTTAGTGATTTCTACTTTATTAATAAGCTGGTTTTATCATACTAGTGCGCTCGTTAATTATTAACAATTATGTTTAGTATTAATAAAAGATATTGATTTCATCATTATTTATGTATACTTAACTGAAGTAAGTTTTTTCTAGTTTTTGATGATATGCTTTGGAATATGTCAAGGAAAAAGAATATGTAGTGATATTTTTTTTCCGATTTAACCCAATAATATACATCACGTTACAAACGCAGATGTTATACTTTGCCCGTTATCTAAAATAAGTATAGGTATCGGTAAATAGTCGCTTCAGACAAATTATATAGTCCATTCAAGAATGTAGCTTCTTACAGAATTTATAAAATTTTACACGACATTCTTCCAAATCAGTATTTTTTTGTGGTTTTACAACAATGATGCATGAAAACTTTTATGTTAACAAGTTTTGTTGTTTATACTGTATGCTTTATGTCATAGTATTTTCTATCTAATATCTCTTTAAAATTATATTTTTAAATTATTATTAGCATTACATTTATGCAATATAATCATTAATAATTTCAAATAGCTAAGTCTTATGTGAGAAAAAAATTATATGGTAATGTTCTATGAAACTATTCAATGTTTGCAGACTAATTATTAAAATATAAATAACGCAACTGAGAATACATAAGCAATGTTTTAAAGATCATGAAAAAAAAATTGTTGCCAGGTATCAATTGTTTTGTATACAGCATGTTGGCTATTTGATGGTAATCATTTATCAACAAACGATTTTAGAATATTTGTGTTTATACACGCATGAATTATATAATTAACCGACTTTATAGGTCAATAAAAGAGAATGTATGGGAACCAAGATTACATTAAATTCACGTAGAAATGAATATTTAATGAAACTTTGTTGAATTCGCCTCATATATTACTTTTATTATAGTATGTAGAAAAAACTATATAATATCGTTTTAAAAATAAGGAAAAAGACAGTAAAGGAGCTTCGCAGGGATAAGCCCATCAAGTGAGATGTTCTGGAACAGTCGTATTATTGATTGGGCACTTTCGTTTTTGTTCCGCGAGTTGTAACTTGCACATCGCCCGCGGGATCAACTTTCGCGGAGTGAAATTACGATTTTTCATAATTGCAATTTATTCCTTCAGGCGCGGCAGCATGTAATATGCAGGCAAACGGATTGTGTTCACTCCTCGTGGAGGAGCAGAAAGTGCCCTGCTGCCTCGTGATGCGGCTTCAGCAATGAAACTCTCGTGCTCTACCCACGATCGCAATCCGAAAGAGCCGAAGAGAGAAAAGCGATAATTGTTTCTCGCCGCGTCCGTTTTCCTCCTAAACTAGCCTCACGATTGTTATATTAGTGTACTCACGCGTACCCTTGTATCTGAAATCTACGTATCCGCAGGTGCTTCTTAGGTACTCTCCTCCTCGAGGTCAGGTTCCAGTGATGAGCTGGAAGCAATTATTGTTTAAACAAAGTGCGAAGACTCTAAAAGTGCGGCCTTCGGGTTCTCTCTTTGACGAAGCTCACGATATTTAAGTGTGAATCTCCTATATCTCCGCTCTTACTCAATCCTGCAATTATCGCGCGGCGGCCGCTTCGAGGCTTACGCTTTGCTGGATTGGGAGGTGGACGCGCGCGCGACGACCATACTGTCGTGGACGCTAACTCCTTTCAGCGTTTCGCGCGTTAACTCGATAAATTGATCGTCTCCGGAGAAACTCGCCTCCTGCAATCCGCAAAAAGAGCACCCTTTCTAACGAAGGCACATGCTGCTTTCGCGCAAAGGCTCGTATTAACCAAGAACAACCATCCAAGAAATACCATTCCGGACTTGCACATGTATTACTTCCTTTCCCGTTCCTTGTTCTTTTATTACTCGTTTTGCTTCCTCAAATATTGTATCTCAACTCTAGTTTTATACTTTCATACTAACAACGTATTATTTGCCAAACTTGATTAGGTGTCGCAAATCTTTCGTTACAATTGATAAATTGAAGGTGCTGATCATTCTAGTAGTGTAGTTTTTGTCAAGAAAAAGTAATAAAAAGAATTATAAAATAATTTTTTAAGAACAATATGAACGACATCTGCTTACAAACAGGTTTATTGCGTGTGACACCTTCTCATAATTAATCGAATCAGTATATCAAAAATATTTCAACAAAATAATACGATTATAAGTCGTATTTATGTTGACGTAGTTTGTGTAATTAAAATTATTAATTATAAAAGATTTAAAAGCAAATTATAGATATATATCTGAAAACACTGTGTATTTTAATCTTTATCTACATACCTTAGCAGAATCACAGTGATAATTATATACGTTCCCCTCATTACTCATAATACCTGTGTAATAAATTTATTCAAATTATTATTATTTTATGATATGAACTTTTTATTTATTAAACTAAATATATTTGTATAAAAGTAATTGTAAAGGCCAATTTAAGCATTTTAATTGCTACAGTTTAAAATGTTTTCAATATTAGAGTCTGATGTTGATTATACTATTTCTATATTATTTAACGGCATTTATCTTGTTTTCATTTTTATAATAAACAAAACAAACGTATAAAAGATTACTTGATTAATTCGATAAAAAATTATTTCTACATATATAAGTTTACGGTTTATTGTGTATTCTATTTTTTATGTGCTTATTCGGGATAAAAAAAGAAACTAAAAAGCTAAGAAAACAATATTATGTTTATCATTATTAATAGAAACCGTTTAAGATTAATACAGGAATAAAAATTTTTTTCTGCATTTTTAAAATTACTTTGTAATTTCATATCGATTAGAAAGAAAGCGGATGTATTTTCAAGGTCCTATCATAGAAAAATAACGTATATCCATTAAAGATCATAAGCTGCGTCATATTATATACTGAAAAATACTGCGTAAAAATACTTTGTTTAATTTGCGAATCAAGGTCTTTTTGAACCATGAACTTCTGATAGTCTTACGCAATAAAGTCAATTTTCGAGGCTAATGTGATTTGAGTTTTCCTTTGCGATCACTTGATGTAATTGTATACGTATAATTTATATGGCAAACCACAACTCATGAATCTTATGGAATAAATTTAACTCTATCGTTTATTGGTACTCACTTGTGTTGAAATAGAATTCGAAAATCCATATAGAGCGTTCCACTGTGTGTGATCGTTGTACACCGTGGATCCGTAATTCGATTGCCTTGATTGCACAACTTATACTAGCAAGCACGCGTTAAGAAAAACAAGCTTGGATGAATTATGGGATATTTTTGTCTGACCAATACTTGACTTCTCGCTTGGAATGAGTTACTTAGTACCGTGATTCGACACTCTTATATTGACTTTTTCACTTTGATACTTTGCATGGAACTACTTAGCGAACTGAATAAATAATACTGGAAAAGCTTTGTTAAAAATAACCAGTTTTATTCCCTATTTATTATTTAACGCATTTATGGAGAACCCCATCAATTGGCCAAATGTTTATATTGCATAAATTGCAATGCAGCACATTATTATATTATAAGTTCAATAAGCTTACTTTGTAGTTGCTACAGTGTCACATATTTGCATCTTACAAAATGTTAAATAACTTATGTGTGTAACGATTTTTGAGACAAGTTTCGAGCCATTAATACTAGAAAGTGGGCTGCTCAACACATATAGTTTAGAGCGTTAAAGAAGGCAATGAAAGGAAATTTACAGAGCACACGTGTCACAAAATTATACATGAATGTCTTATTTTTTCTTTTGTATTTTAAATTTCATGAATATGCACTCAAATTGTTTGCGACTTCGTCAAACATTTCATTGAACATTTAGAGATTTGTAGGTTTGTTTGGATATTTGGCGTTAATTATTATATTATAATGAATGAAAAATTGTATATTTAATTTTATGCACGTAATAAATTATATTCAAACATTATATTTATAAAACTAATACATATTATATAGATAAAATACTTGATTATTTAAGAAGGCATTTTAATAACTAATTGTTTGATATAAAATTTAAATCATAAGTACTAGTTAAAAATTAAAAATTTAAATCATAGATACTAGTAATTGATCCTTTTTTAACATGCGGTACGAATAACTGAAAACAATTTAAAAATTGAATATATTAAATATTTTTAAATGATCACCGATTAATTCCTAATTTTTAATTCCTAATTTCAACTATGTCGACATAAATTCAAAAAAGTCTAAAATTTCAAAGGTTTGAATATTGCTCTATAATTATAAAATGTCTTGAGCTGAACATATCTCAAATAGTTTATTTAATATAATATGATGCTACTGTACATGTCTTTTATATCCATAATTCAATTGCGACGGAATTTTTTTATAATTTATAGTTTATCCGAAGGTTGTAAAACTTTACATGTATAGTTTTGAGTGCAGATGTATGGCATATAAAATTTTATTCCATATAATGATGCTCGTCACGTTTCAAGATCTCGATCTTTTTTAAACGCATATAATCAGGTAGATTATTAACTTAAAATGCAAGGTGAGGCACACAGATAAGGTTCGTTTCGCATAGAGTCATCACAATTGAAAAGAGAATAGTCGCTTCGCAAGCTCTAGCAGGTTCGGTATATCAAAGAATGGTTCGAGCAGTAAACGGCTTTGATGCTCTCTGAAAAGCCGGCCTCATGAACGTAACCAAAGTAAAATTCTGCTCGCAACTTGGTCATCGTTTATACATGTGACACCATGGAACGCGACGGTGACGATACCGAGGTAGCCTTGAAGAGTATCGTTTTGTCGAGGCAGTGTGAGACGCGCGTGCGTTTCGTCTCGTCTTCCGCGCGACATTGCCGAATACAAATAAGAAATGCGATGAAAACAGTCATCGTCTAATACGCACGACTACGCCTGCCCCGGAACGAATACACATGGCTCTACGTGACAGTATATATGAGTTCTCCTGACCAAGGATTACTAAACGGCCAATTTTGCATCTGAAAAGCGCGTGCAGGATCTTTTGTTATTCTCTGTTTTTGTACCGATGCCATGTTTTCCCGGGTTTCAATGCTTTTAATCGCACATATAGACTGCGATTTACGTCACTCACTGAGAGTCAAATCATTGTCAAAGGTGAAATGATACTTTTCTCAAATTGCGTATGCACAAACTTTGAGAGAAAGTTTTAAATAATAATGATTTATTTAATTTTTTAAATGCTGTCAGATATGTACCATTGATGACGTTCTAAGTAACAAGAATTGCTTTTAGTATAAAAGTGAACAGTACTTGAAATTACTATAATCGTAAATTATTTGCTTGTTAAGCATTGTATAGATAAAAATCATGGTAGTGTGGCATGTACTACAACATGTATTCAAATGTAAGTAAATATTATTATTGAAAACTATTACAATTTCTATTGGAAATTGAACGTAACATCTAATTAACAAAGCATATATTTATGCTGCTAAAGATTCGGGTATCTGTGGCAATATTTTATTTTTGTTTATACAGATAAACTCTAGTATTTTGTAAACTGGGACAGCCAAATTTTTAATATATCTCAGACGGATTGAGAAAGATAAAGAAAGTTTTGATTACTTTGCGACGATGGCGTTATGTATTTCGCAAAAAGATTTGTTAATTTTGACAAAGCCAACCAATGCACGTATGCCTTGAAAGTGACTACACTTCTTAAAAAGCTTATGTATATTCGAGTGCTAACTGATCGTTAAAGCTAAAGTAAAAGAATATGATTTGATTGCATTGTTCACCAATATACATATAAATTTCTGCGTATATATGAACTGTAGAATAAATAGTAACAGTAATAATATTACCATATTTAACTTGTATTGGTAAATATAAAAACGTATAATATATTTAGTATCATTAATATCTATGTCAATGATTAGTAGATCAGTGATTAGATGTGGAATAAAGATAAGCTCGAAATAACAGGATATAATTAAATTTTGATACAAAAAGAGAGAGAGAGAGAATAAAATAAAAGACAGAAATGTTGATTCGATTACAGCGAATTAATCTGTCTAAAGCTGTTTTTTTTATTCTTGACTGAATTGTCATTATCCAGCACAAATATGTGTACATAAAAGTGTAAGAAAGCAAGCGACGCGTTAAAATGCAGAGCGAAAGGTGCGTTTGCGGTGCAAGTCGAGATTCATGTACGTCGGCACAAAAGCCGAGCACGAGTTGAGTTCGAGGAGCGTCTTTCGCATAACGAAAACCTTACTTACACTCACCTAGTGCATTGCCTTGGTATTTTTTGAAAAAGTGCGAATGAAATGAAAATACAAGGTACTGAATGTTACAGGTGCATGCAAAGCATATAACACGTTGGGCGGTGCGGTAGGCAGTTCGGTTTTCAGTAGCTACATCCGCGACATGTCAGACGATCAGCTTTGCAGTTTCTCTCGTGTACGCGGGGCCGCGTCTTTCTCGTTGTAGTCGCTTTTTTCATTTGGTAATATCTTTAATAGAATAAATTTATATATTATAAGTTGATATTAAACTCTATATTTTAAACAATTGTAATATTTTTTGTTTCAAAGCAATTTGACTGTAATATGAAAACATATTTTAGTTGCTTCATTTTTATAAAGTTAGATACATAATGCATGGAACAGATGCATATCAAATAATATTGAATATTAATATTTATGTAACTTGTTATATTCCTATTTCATCACCATACTGTAAGAAATTTAAGGAGGCTCTATATGTTAAAAAGGAATTACGGACACTTGTCTAGTCTAGCGTGACAAGCATAATTAGTCGTTTAAAAACAACAGGTAAACTTTTACAACGAACAATTTTAATACTTTACATGCTTTTAACTTTAAGAATAGCGCTTTTGTTGAATTCTTATGCATTCAAATAAAATTACGTTTGTTGTTTATTTAAACAATTTACTAAATACTGTTAACATTTTGAACTTTCGTTTGTATCTGAAGTTTTGCTATAAACTTACTTGCATTTTAAGAAACAAATTTAGTTGAAATTTTAGAACCATCCTTTTAGATTCTAAAAAATTGAATAATTTTAAAAAGTGCAGTGCTTTAAAACGTTTGTGGAAGTTTGAATAGTTTATTTAGCCTTACGCAATGTTTACTAAACAAAATAAAAATAATAAATAAACTCGAATTATGTAGTAAATCATTTTTTATTAAAATTTAAATTGGTGTAATCTAATTATAACTTTGTAAAGAAGCATATTATTGTACAATTGTGAATTACTTTTAAAGTACATCAACCAGTTTAATAACATTGTTAATAATAACATTGAATATAAATAAATAATAAAATTATAAAATAGAAATAGCACAACTAAATTGCAAGTTGATCTTTCAAGTATTTTTAATATGTTTATTATATCTTACAATTACGGTAAATATCTTGTTATGCCTTTTGGAGGATATATACTCGTACGTATGATGTATTTTGAATTTGCGAAATGTTCGGCTTATCTAGAATCTTAGACGGCGGTTTACTAATACTTATCTTTTATTTATATATTTAAAATTCCTTTTAAATGAGAAGGGTATTTATCACCTTTACGACCTGAATAGCGCGCCCATTCAGTTTCATAAGTTACAACACCAGTAATAGATTTACTAATAATTCGGAAGTTGTATATTTATTTCAAAACCACAATTTATCCTTTAGAGGTCATTACCAGAAAAATTTATTAAAGGCAAATTATTGTTTACTTGTTTTATTATATTATCGCAATAGGAAGTCGAAAACCATCATCATATACTTTATAAATGTATATACACATAATTTTTTAGCGATATGATTGAGATTAATCTTAAATGAAAAAAACTAGGTAACAAAATAATATTGAAAGACGTAAATAGAAGTGTATAAATAGTGACGAGAAAGTGTGTTAAAATTATTTACTGTTAATAAAATTGCTTACTGAGCGTATATAATTTTACTCATTTGGATTTAAAGTGCAGATATTTCAAAATAAAAATAATACGTTCAGAAATATTTATAGTATTAAAATACATGTTCAGTATGTTACTCATCATCTTACTTTATAAATAACAGATGGAAATAAGTATAGGGCAGTAACAAAGCCAATATAATCTCAACTTTAACAATAGACTGCTGGTAATTTGTATTTTTACATTTTTACATTATTATTATTATTATTATTATTATTATTATTACTACAATTGATTGAGGTATTTGAAGTTATATCTAGATAAGTTTACATAGATCTGAGTTAAAAAGCCAATACCTTTGATCAGCTGTTGAATTGCAATTTGAATTGTTTCAAGAATAATCATAATTGTTACTTTATTTTAGAGTTAAGTCCATTAAATAAATAAAGTTTACTAAGATAAAACTGAATTTATTAATATGTCTAGAAAAAATGCCGAATAATCAACTAATGATTGCAAATGAAGTTAAAAAGAATTCCATTGGGATGTGAATAACGAAACTTTCGGTATTAATTGCAGTAAGAGAAAGCGAGTAAAAATGCTCATTCGTCGGCAGTGGTACACAAAATAATAGCCGTTATTGTTGTGGTACTCGAGGAAAGGAGGAACGAGATTTTAGGAAACGCGAAGGAAAGAGCATCTCGAGCGGTAGAAGTCAAGTAGAACGCAAAGAAATGGGTCACGTTCAAGGAGATTCTTTCTCTTTTCGAGTGATAGGGAAGGGGACTGTGAAATTCCGTGATCGCGTTTCGAGCGCGCCGTTGCAGGAGTCACGAGGCTCCAACAGGTGCAACGCGCCCGATACTTTCTGCTCTCCCGTGTGCAATTGAGCTACAGGCGCCACCGATGTCAATGAATTAAGAGTCGCATGTACCCGTCAAGTTGTGCCTCTCATTAATTAAATGAGATGGTTCGAATCGCTATCTCAAAGTCGTTTAATTCGAGTGACTCGTTTATTTGTTTAACTGAATGAAACAATTGATAAACTTTCATCTCTCATATACATTTAGAAAAATTTGTTTAGAATTTCCACGCTGGCGAATAGTGAGGAGATATTCTGTCTAAAGCATAAAAAATGACCATATATATCGCATCAAGAACTGATACTACTTGTATGGTAATTTTAATGCAAAAGATAAAAAATCATTAAAGTGGTTTTTAAATGATAATTTCTACGATTTATAATATTTCATAATTACAACTTTTTCCGTGTAGTTAATTTTATGCAGTTAAACGATGTTATAAAAATGATCTGGCTATGCATTAAAAAAAAGCAACGAACGAGGAAAGGTACACAATGACTTGAAATTCATTCAAATCAGATTCGGTTGAAATTTTTTTTGGCTCACTAACGGATTAAGAAATAGATTAGGGATTTTTTTTTGGTAGGAAGCTCTAGAAAAAATTGCGTTATGGACATTTTTATTTTTTTTTTTGAAGAATGAATCGAGAGAATGTTCCCACTTTAAATATATAAATATTCTATTGGAGGAAAGTGTTATACATACTTGTGTTACTAGAAGGCTAATGAAATTAGAGAAAACAAGCTTTCATTTCCTTTTTTCAGAAGTATAAAATGTTAACTTAGTCCAAATGAGTTGTTATTATAATATAGTAGAAGAGTAATAGTAAATAGGAGGCCACTTGCGTGGTTTTGCGGCGAGTCTAAGTAGATTTTGCACGGAGTGAACATGAAATTAATATGAATTTAATTGGATTGGAGGCACGTAAGGTCGTTAGCGGTATCGGGATTCGAGACGAGAGGAGCACTTAAACGAGTGGCGAGTGAGATTTTTGAGACGGTGGCGAGCGCGTCGAGCAGCAGCCGAATGCGAGGACGGTGGGGGGGGAGGATGCCGGGGAGCGGGGCGCACCCTTTTGGCCTAGAAAGGTAGGGCGCCTTGGGGCAGGGATTGCGGGCGGGAGGATCGATCGGAAAGCGGAGGAGCCGGCGGAGCTCGGGAGCCGTGCCGTAACCGCGCTCGCCAAATGACAGGGTTTCACGAAGCTTCCTCGGGGCTTTTCGTAATTCGCGCGCGTGATTAATAGAGCGGCTCGCGGCGGGGGCTGGGAGCGCTGGGGCGCTCGAAAATGCGCCGCGAAGGTGGAAACGCACTTTCTCGATCGGCGGCACGTGTGCGCAGCGACGCGCGCCGCCGCCCCGGCGGCCAGCCGCGGGCCGCCGACTCTCTCGCGGCGGGAAAGTGCCCGGCGCCGCGGCCGCTTACAAGTGGTGCGCGCCGGCCGTTTAGTTTCCAATCGGCCGGGATGCCTCTCATCGCCGGCCGGACAACGGCCGGAGCGGCCACCTGCGCCGATCGCCGCCTAGCTCCTCACCTTTCCTCGGCTTTCTGCGTCTTGCAATTAGCAGTCGTTACTTTGAGCGCGCGGCCACCGGGCGCCCCGGTGCTCCCGCCGTCCCACTGACCCTTCCAAAAGGAGGAAAACGGCTCGAAATTCGAAAGTCGGCTGCCCGGCTCGGCGCTCCTGCCGCGACCGAGCCGGCGCCTCTCGGCCTTTTCCGCGGCCCCCCCGAGCGCGGGGTGGCTTTTCCGCGTTTCCCGTTGGCCCGGCTCGAGCGCGCACGGCGGATCAGAGGCCCGCGGCGCCAGGCAACCAGGGAGGAGATTCCTCCCGCGTGAGCCACGGCTCCTCGGAGCGGCCTTTTTCAAAAAGAAATCGGTTCTCTCGCGCGAGGCGTCCTTCGCTCGTTTACGATCGGCTCGCCGCGGCCCACTCGCGCGAACGCCGGTAATCGCGGGGAAATTGCGGAAAAGCGGCCAGCGGCCACCCGTGGCTCGGCAGCCGGCGATCGGCCTCGGTCAAGCTGGAAAAGCCCCTTGGGAAACTCGGGCGGCCGGGGGGCGGGCCCTTGCGGCCGCCGCGGACATTGTTCGCCGAGCGGCCTCGGCGCCTGTGGGCGCGCGCGCGCCGGTCGCCGCCGCCGCCGCCGCCGCCGCCGCGCTTTCTGGAAAAAGTGAAACGAAAGGAGTGAAAGTCGCCGGCACCGCTAA
Organism: Sycophaga agraensis; assembly: GCA_018906755.1. Taxonomy (NCBI): domain Eukaryota; kingdom Metazoa; phylum Arthropoda; class Insecta; order Hymenoptera; family Pteromalidae; genus Sycophaga; species Sycophaga agraensis. The sequence continues at coordinate 1,181,960 of JACCIE010000021.1, read as the reverse complement.
TTCTCCCAGCGCATTATTTACAAATAGCCTAACGCGGCTCTTGGCGCTTGACACTCGCGGGGCCGCTGGGCCAAGGACCCGGGCCCGCGGCGATGGCGCGCCTGCACAATCGGACTAGACCTCGAGGTCACTGGGATGCCGAGGATCGCCGGCGCTCGTCGGTGGCGCGCATGCCGATGGGGAAAACTGGAGGCCGCCGAGCGCGCCATTCCCACCAATTACTTTACTATTATATTCACGCATTACCATTGAGCGAATCAAATGTATTACGCCAGCCGTGTATGACGTGTTGTAATCTATATAATGACCCTATACAACGTTGTTTTATATAAGAGCGTGAGGGGCCGGGGCGCCTGCGCCGCCTCGGCGCTCGCGTAAAAAGAGGGAAAAAAGCGGAGATCGCACGCACCGATCGCCACTTTTCCTTTTTTACCGGGCGATGAGAACAAGCTCGGGTAATAACGATAAGTGTAACGTTAGCCGCGGCGCTGATCATTGTAATTGAGAGCTAACAACAGGTTGAACGAAGCCGCGTCGCCGGGGCTCGCGATCCGACTGCCGCCAAAGTCGATCGACAAAACGAGGAGCTGACAGAAAAAGAGGATTACCGGGCAGGACGGGGCGGAGAGGAGCGAGGTCGGGCCGGAGGAAAATGGGTCGGATCGGCACGCGATCCCAAGGTTGGAGGACGAGGAGCCGGGCGCTCGGTAAATCTCCCGTGGGAGGAGGCCGTCCACCCGGGCGCGGCGGAAGCTCCCGGGCGCAGCGGTGGGCGGGGAAAAGGTCGGGGCCCGGCGAAGGCCGCAGAAAGTGGGAAGGAGTGAAAGGGGAGCGGGTGCGGATGCGCGCGTGGCGCCCGCCGGTGGGGGGCGCCCGCCGCTGACTGACAATGAGAGGGAAAATACACTTTCTCCTTTGGAGCGGGCGACGCGCCGCCGCGGCGACCCACATTCCCGGTCCGCGCGCCGATAAGCGGATGCTGCCCGCAGCGCCACGCGCGAATCAAGGTCGCTCTCACGATCTTCGCGCGCGCCGCCCCACCGCGCGCCGCCGGGATAACACTTTCTTTTCGATCGGCCGCCGCTGCACTCCCATCCCGGGTTTACGAGGCTGCCCTCTCGTAATACGCCTCCGCCCATCCGCCCCCCCGTCATTTATCCTCCGCGTGCCGGCTTTTATTTCGCCGACGCCGGCGCGCCTCCTCCTTCTTCCCCGCGCCTCTACAACATTTATTGCCCAGTGGACTTTATCAAGATGTTCGGGCTGCTTCCTCGCCCGCTTTCTCTCGTCGCCGCTCATCCATTTGTTTTCAATTCCCCGGTCTCCCGCCCATCGGACCCGATTTATGACCCTGTCCAATGCACTATCGCCACCTCTGGCCAATAATTACTTGCGTAATCCTTGCCCCCCTCCCTCCATAAATATCCTTAACCAGAGAGAGACTCTTTAGCTTCGACGCTCTCGTTTAATCGTCTATAAGTTAATGCTCGAATCCACTTTTATGCCTCCTTATAACCTAGATTTGTCTCTATAAAATCTCTGCTTAATGGCTCTTCTCCACTTTACCCAATCTCATTTTAGTGCAGCCACGGCTCGAAAAAAGATATTGCACCTTTTTTACACACGATCGGCTGCCTTTTTTCCATTCTTCGCTGTTTCGCTTTCAAATCATTCGACGCTTCAATTTGGACTGCGTAATGTATTATGCGATTCTGATTACGTCTGCTTATTGTGATGGTATTCAATTTCTGTCACTTGCCAACTATTACGTATGTATACAACTACTTTCAGTTTTGCTGCTTTGTCGTCGTCTTCACTCATCGACATTTACTCTTATTTGTTACACTCATGGATAACAATAAGTGGAAATTGATCTCGGAATTCATGCGCATCCAAGTATACGATATGCAAACTACATCCGTTCCCCTGACATTTTTCAATACCCGACAATCTTGTTTAAGTCAATTCATCCAGATTTATGACTCCTCCTTTTAATATCCGTCCCATTATGTCGCTCTTTCATTTAAGATTAATAATAATTTGATTTCATCAAGAGTCTTTCATGAATTCGTAACGACCCCTTTCCACTATCTATTTCATTTTATACATTTATACCTTTTACAATTATTTTATTTGTACCATAAAATATAGTTTTTTTTCATACATGATACATTATAGTTTCACTGCATCCATTTGTTAATTATAAAGTGAAATCGCTCGCATATAATATAATTTTTGTTATAAGCTTATATTTCCACAATAAATTTCTATAACAAATGAAGTTTTCCAAGCTATCCTCTTTCATGTGGACGCTTTATAAGTTGTAAATTACTATTTAAATACTGCTCATATTTTAAAAGTTTATTCGTTTATTTTAATAACTAAACGTTAGTTATGCCAGGAGGATGGAAAATATAAACATTTCAAGCAATGCACTTTACGATTTGTTTATAATTCCATTATTTTAATCAGATAAACTTAATGATACGTAATAAATTAAGTTAAAAATACATTGTTTCACAAATTTCATTAATTAAATTGGGCTAAATTATTTATATATTTAAAGATTGATTATATCAATAAAAGAGCCTTTAACTCAAACAGAAAAATTAGAATTTCTACCATGATGATAACGTTTAACGTTAAGAGTTCTGTAATTATTTAAATAGCGTCGAAGTTTCTTTTTTAGATCAGTTAACTTCCCGGTTTATCAAAGATCAGACTCTCTTCCCAAAATTTATAGAAACATTAAATATAGTTTTTAAATTTAGTTAAATGAAATCATTATTAAGATTGTCATTGCACTGAAAAATTGTAGTCTTCCTATTGCATAATATCTAGAAATAAAGTAAAAACTTAAAGCCGCACGTAAATTAAAAAGATATTAAAACACCGTCTGTTTGCAAAAAAATGAAACACGCTATATCAAATTTCAGTATACATAGTAGTAAATTGAACTAATATCCTCTATCCTCTAAAAAATTATATGATGCCATAAAAATAAAATATTTGCTGTAAAACTGCGAGTATTTAATGTACTTTTATTAACATCTCACTTAAATTACTTTGCAAATTTTAAACTGATATGTATGTGAGTAAAAGTTGTGTATCAAAATTAATGAATATTTACACAATTGTAAATACTTCAAACATACATATGCATATAATAAAACGACATAGCTGTTCAATAACTGTAACGTTCTCATTGATATTAACGAATAAAACTGGTTTTGTCTTTTGGTTAAACTAAATTTGAAATTTGAATTTGTAATTCTTATACAAATCATTAGCTAATATTTAAAAAAGATTGATTTTAAAAATCAATTTATTGCTAATTTCAAGAGGAGTAAAGTTGTTTTTCAACTAAAAAGATTCTTTTATGAAAGTTCCTCTTTTACATAAATTTTCGATAAATTAACATGTAAAAACAATAGGTTTATAATTCCTTGATTGGTCTCATTCAATTAAATTTTTAGCATGTTTTTTAGAAAAAAGTTTCAAATTCAAATTTCTAATAACATAATAAAAAATTTTTATTTTTTAATAATGAAGTTGTGCTAAATTTTTATCGTGAATATTTAAGGGTAGTGACTCATCTTCCTTAAGATACGGATGCCGCTCAGTCATTGGATATACAAAATGGCAAAGATAAATGTTCTCTACACATCTATATATTTGACATGATTACCACAATCCAATATTGCGGCCTCTCCTTCGTTTAAAAATGCAACTTGTCACTTTCTCTTCTTACGCACTTTTGGCCATCTGATTCAACAGTCTCGCGCGGTCAGCCTAGCGGATTTTTTTACTTTTACTGCCTCATTTCGGTGAAATTCTGTTTCGTTTTCTCCCATTAATTTTTCGACAACCCTTTGCTCCAAGTTTTGCATGTCCGCCTAATTCGAAATAAAATGCTTGCACGATAAAATATCTTATTTCTCGTAAATGATGTAAGATATTATAATATGTAAATCGTACGGTACTCTCGATAAAAATCGGCCTTCGAATGACTGTATATAGCTGATGGTCGGTAACGGTGAAAGGGCAATGCACTTTCTTCACTCATTCGTTGGTCAAGATACTTTGATTGCTAGGCTGAGAACGAATTTTGGGGAAAATTGTACAGTCACTGTATATTAGTAGGCAAGATATTAAGATAATTCTTGTCATGTGTTCTTCTCGAGTGAGTCTTTCTCATTTAAATTCACAATACACATCATAAGGAAGTCTGCGGTCGGGGATTAGATCTGGCCGGATTCACTGTTTGAGCAGACATTAAAGGAGCGAAACTTGATGTAATGCGCGGCATTTAGTTTTATCTGTGTCTTACGCAAGACGAGTCTAGGGGGACCCAACGAATGGGAAAAACACATATTTATACGAACGTCCAAAGGTTGAAAGTCAACGTAGCGTCAGGTGGGTTTCGAGGCGAGGTAAAAATATGTAATCTTATTATTCCGACTTGCGAAGGATGAGTAATGGTGGAGAGATGGCGTGCGCGCGTTAGAGAAGCGAAAGATGTCTGGAGGGTGTAAAGTGGCGGTGACGCGGACGCGTCCGTGAGCGCGTGATGGGCGGCGAGCGACCCGTGAAGGAAAAGGAGCGGAGAGGGCAACGCGCATACGCGAATCTGTCGGGCGTTGTGATGGCACCAGGCCACTCGGACGCTCGGATGCTCGGACGCTCGGACGCGCGCGAGCCGTTGCGACAGAGGTACTTCCACTAGACACGCGATCGTTGCGAAAGCCCGAGTCTCGCGCCTATACTTGTTTGGCGTTGTCGCCGCCGCAGTTTGCTCGCTCGCTCGCCGCTCCGGCTCCAAATGCTAGTTTACTTACGCGCTTGAAACGCCTCCCCCAAGGACGACCGCCTCTCCATCGTAGTCCTTTTCACCTGCCGCCGCTCGCTTTATTATAGTACTCGTAGGCGTATTTTTCCGCCCCGTGTGCTTTCCGCGTAACCCCTTGGGCCATAACCACGCCTAGCCCATTAGCTTTGTGCGTACGAGCTGGAGGTGCACGAGTCCAACTCAAGGACTTGCTCTATTGCAAGTCCCACTGTCCCGACCTTCCCTCCTGCCCTACACGTTTATTCTCAGGCTCCAAAGGAGGGCGAGCTGTGGTACCGTTCCGCGGTATCCGCCTTTTCTTACGTACACTTTTTCTACCTAAGATTTCGTGTCACGACTCTCGGCCAGAGGCACATAGTCTATATCAAATCAAATCAAATCAAATCGATCCGTTACACAAACTTTTCACGCTCTCTTATTTTTGATTGAAAGATCAACTTAGTCATTCTGAACAAAGTATTTCCTCTACGCGTGTCAGGTACTTAATCATAATACATTTCATTTCATTCGTTCAATGTATATGATATATACGGTGTGCATAACCGTTCATATATTATATTAACAGAGATATGAAACAGATTAATGGTTGAGCTGGGGCTCGATGTTTTTACTTCTTACATCAGTCCATTTTGCATTTGTTAGTGGCATATACTTTAAGCATTATGAATAATTTTTGTAAGCAACTGCATCTTAAGTACTTCTGTATTTCTAAAGTTTTAAGAGCATTTAATGTGGGTTTTTCGTAAGTCCTACATACCCACACCATTGATTTTCGTGTAAGAAACAAATATTAATTGCTAAAAAGCACATGTCCTGTACATTTCTATTTTCAAGGTAATATTCATAAATGTTTAATTATATTTGTCACACTTATGTATCATAAAAAGCCTTTTAAATACAGAGTAACAAACATTTATAATTTATATTATTTGTAATCTGCCACATACTAAATAATGCCGTTATTTCCTTAAGCAAACGACGGGTTAATTGACTGACTCAGTATTACGCTCCGAAACTAAGAGTTTGTAAAACAAGCAAGATCTATCTGGAGAGGTGTATGGAATAGCGAAACATTGTTTTAGGTGTCTCCAAGTGGGAGAATAGGGCTGTCTTCTAGTCTCTATACTGGCGAACTTTGTCTATACATGTGTTTGTAGATGTGAAAGAGAGCGAGCCGAGAGTTTAAAGCGAGAATGTTTGCGGTGTTCATGGCTGGTTGTGCACCGGTCCGGTTCCTCACATTCGAGTTTCGATGTCGCGCTGCGGGCGTGACCACTGACGAAATGCCGGACGAAGCCTCGGGCTAGACCACTTTCACATTCACATTCTTCCCAGACATCTTCTCTCTCTCTCTCTCTCTCTTTCTCTTTCCAGACTCCTCCCTTTGTATACTTTTTATTCACCTAAATTTTAGGAGAAAATTTTTCACAATGTGAATTAAAAAGTATAATAACATCTTGTTTTCTAGTTACTCTAATCGCTATATATTTATTGAATTTTGATATATTGTTCATTAGTCATATTATTATTTTCTATACATAGATTTCTGCTTTTATAGTAAGTTTAAAATGCAAATCACGCGTTAGCAAAAGTTTTCCTACTAAATTACTAAATATTTATGAAATATGGAAAGAAAAAAAGGTTGGGAATGCATAAATCAGTTTATTGTTTGGCGATCTATTGTAAATAATTTAGTCTCATTCAGTATAAGTACATACTGGACACTGATATGTTCGTTCGGAATGCATTTGAATTACCTTTAATGCATTATATTTTTTCGTTTGCAGTACTTGACATAAATTAAGACACGGTGTAAGTAACTAATTTGAAGTATTTTTAGCTTTTCGTTTAGCTATTATACAAAAATTATTCCTACAAATAATTTTTAAAATGAAAATATGCATAAAGCATTAATAAAATAAATAATAAAATTTAAAAGAATAGAGAATTACGTTCACACGCCTAAGGAAAATTATTAAAAGTTGACACTAATTCATTTTCTCAGAGCTGGAATGTTGAATAGCACCATGTGTGATGAAAATTGCGCTACTAAAAGCAAATAATAAAATCCGCTTTTTGTACCGGGGCCTCAGAAGTAGAGAAAATTCCAATTATGCAAAAAAGTGATTTTACAACGTACTTAAGCTACTTACTAATTATTTGTTATTAAAGGCTCCAGTAAAATAAAAGTTTGACCTTAGTAAAAATAACTTTTTGAAACTAAATTTAAATTTTAATTAAACTCGCTTTGAAAAAATGAATGGTAATAGTATGAATGGGAAAATATAAAATAATGGGTCCACGCCAAGTGTAAAAAGAACTTGCTTGCGATAAGAATACAAATTTTGAAATTATATCAATTAATCTGAATATACTCGTATAATGACTGGGCCTCTTCACTGTACGTACGTACCGGTTTGAAACATCGGTGAGGTCATCGAGATTTCCGAACGAGTCTCGAAAAGTTCATGTAACTATAAAGAAACAGTTACGTGCAAGAGTTTCCAAAATATCCTGGTATTTTATTAGTTATTCGAAATTTCGTCAGAGGGAAATTATTTTACGCGCGGATTCGCTTTATTTTTAATAAGTGAAAGTTTCGTATTTTCGATTCATTTAAATATATGTATTTAAAATTTCTGCAATCAATTATTTTTATAGTGATATTGTTTTATATTTATAGTCTTGCTGTGTAAATGGATATAAAAAGTACATTTTATATTCATGAAGTGCTATCCGATCCAACTTTATTAGTGCGGAAGATAGTTATCTATGAGACGAAAGTGCATTGTAAACATTTACGATACGTTGATAAAAATATGAATAGTATCGCGTATTAAGGGCAGATAATTTAGCACAAACAAGAAAGAAAAGATCAATTGATACGAGCGTTACAAAAAGATAACGTCCCAAAATTCTGTATAATAGAGATGGATGCGAGTCTTCTGTTTTTGTTTAATTACAGTATCGCTGTTCAAACAGCTTTGAAAAAGATAACAAAATAATGATTCTTTTTTAACTGTTACAATGGGCAGTTTTATGAGTTTGTTGCACTAATATTAAAGGTCGACAAAGATGCGCCAAGTAGAACGAAAATCACTTTTCCTCGAAGCGCGTAATGAATGCAATTGTAGGGAGTAAGTGGATTTAATACGCAGCAATTAGCGATCACAGGTAGAATCGGGGTAATAAGTGTATCTAAAATAGCGATTAGGTTCTGCAAGAGTCGAGAGTTGCGCCTGCAGCGGGTAAATCTAAGTCTGTTCGAGCATGGCTCTTTAGCAGTCGGTCTAATGAAAATTAACCCAAGGCAATCGTGGTTGGCGCTTAAGAAAGACGCGAGCGAGGCGCTCGGCGAAACAAGGCGCTCTTTCAGCGGGACATTGGCTCACGGGGATGCGGCGCTGGCGTACCAGCGGCTTATGACAAGTGCCCGAGCCGATACAAGGAATGCGCGCGTTGGGCCGCGACGACATCTAATGGCCGGTCATTAGGCCGCAAAATAAACACCGGGCGAGGGGCGGAGGTGAGAGGGCGCCGGGCCGGCGGGTGGGGGGAGCGGGCGCGCGAGCGCCGGGCGCACAGGTGCACAGGCGGGAAACCTTGGTCGTTGACCGACAAAGTCGAGGGAGCCGTGGTGCAGGACTCGCGAGCGGGGGCAGTCGCGCGGCATTGAGTAACGGCCGCGTTCGATGTGTGCCCATGCATGTCGCGCAATTTTCTGCCTTCGTCTCCGCGCTAAATGCTCCCCCTGTACCGCTAGATGCAGCCGCCGTCGCCGCCGCCGCGTTGCGTTTCCCGCCCATTACCTGCATCCTCGATCTCCAAGGCGCTCCGCCGCCGGCGACTCTACATTGCAATCTTTACTCGATCTGATTAACTCTCCCCGTCGGCTTTGCTCGCATGCCGCGATTCCAGGGCCGGTTCTAACCTCCGCCGAGCGGGTCCAGGCTGCACGCTCTCATGATACTCGATTCTCACGTTCATTCATGCATTCGCGCGTAGTGGGCCCGCGCGGAAGCTGCCGTTACCACGCGCTTATCCGAGCTCTATTGCGGATATATCGGGCGTAAATTGTCCTTGGCGTGCGCCACTGCCATGAGAACGAGAGAGAGAGAGAGAGAGAAAGAGGTTGCCCGCACATTTGGAAACTGGAAAATTAAGATCAATTTATCAGGTTGCGCGCATGCTTAATGTACGTGTTTATAATTAATGAGTGAACACTAGACCGCGCCGCACCTTACAAAGTAAATGCAGAATGTAATGCTCTAAAGGATTTTTTCTCTTGTGAAAAATAACTTTTATAACTTCTCTTTTGCAACATTTAACGTCGTAGCTCCGAGCGTAAAGTTATATGGATATTCACAGAAAAAAATAATAAAAGAATAAAAAAATAAAAAATTCAGCCCTGTCGATCGTCTACGGCAAATGTAGAACATCGTGAATAATCTATCATAACTATCTTGCCTGCACAGACCTTGCATATTATCATCGGCAATACCCCTGTACTAAACGCGTGGTTTTGTACCAAAGAACGTTTTACTCGGTTTCACGCGATCGGAATCTCATAATTTTATACTATACAGTATGACTTACACCAAAGTATCGTTCAAAACATAATGCTCTTTATGTAGTATAATGTGCAGATAATTTCTTTGGTAAACCTATGCAAGGTTCATTAATTTCTTTCAACTTTCATATTTCACGCATATGCAAGAGTGCATTATAATGAAACGAACGAAAATCAATTTTTATAGTTTACTCTTATTGTTCGAGCATCACGACAATTCACTGGAAAAATCGTACGCCATAGAGTGACGAACATATAGTCATACTGTCACAAAAGAAGTAACTGAAATATTTTAATTTATTTTATTATGCATCAAATAGAATTTTAAGAGAGCTTACTAGAACGCTACTTTTACTTTTCTTCTAAGCCTTAATCGCCGTACTTGCCCTAAGCATCCGCCAATAGCCTTGCATGTTTTAAAAACAATGACTAACGAGCGCAATTTTGCAGCCTCGTGTCTAATAACTAATCATTATCAATTTATAGAACTTTCGTAATTTTTCAATTTTAATATCGTTAGAAACGTCTCCTATAGATCCGGAGCTCTATAACCGTAAATTAAAAGTCAAATGAAGTCCGAAGAATGTATTTTCGTTTTCTTTTTATTTCCTTTTATTTTTAATGCAGCATTCTCACTTATATGCTCGCTACATCTTTTGTACTTTTCTCTTCGGTTTCTCCTAGCCGCAGCCGCGCCAATGTTATTGAAACATTAAAAGATAAAAGATCGACGTTTAAAGTTTAGTGTTCGTTCAAGCGTAGATGACGGTGCCTGGAAAGTTCATTAGAAAATCCATAAAACTCACGCGAGACATCATTTTTCGCACTACAAGGGTTGAAAAAATTTATGCGTGTATGTACATATATACACGTATATTTGTAACAAGAAAAATTTACAGAAAATTTAGAATTATAATTGAATAAAAACCATATATGAACTCATAAATACAAGCAATATGACAGTGATAACGTACAATTAACACGAATGTCTTATAAACTTTACAAATAAAGCAAATATCTAATAATGTGATTTACGAATAAGAGAGAGATAACAAGAGAAAAAAATAGATAACATTTAACAATGTAAGCACGAAAATTTGTAAGATGTCTTTTTTATCAAACAATGTTCATGTAACGTTATACTCAAGATTATTTACTGTCAGAAAAGCTTTTCATGCTTCTGTATATATAATTGAATAAAGTTTTTCCTTAACAGCAGTTTTAAATGTTATTTTTCCCTTTTAATCATTTTGGTACGACTTATTTATAAATCATATTTTTAGATACTTTATTTGTGTTAAATTCATAAGATATATTTCTGTTAATTATAATATACATTATTAATGGCATATTGTTTGTATTTTTGAGTTCATATATGGTTTTTATTACATTCCAATTCAATATCTTCTATAAATTTTTTTTGATATACTTTGGGAATTGTTTTTATTTATTCAAACGTTTTTGAAGAATGTAAACTTTTAGAATTTTATTTCATATCTTGGTATTGAATTTGTACATATTTCTCGCAGTTCTTTGTTTTCTAGTAAATTGAACTTATACTCATTATACTTAGAATAATTAAAATCTTTAAATATTTTGTATGCATACATCAGTATTTCTTTCGAAAGAATTCTGAAATAAAACTTGTTGCAATATTGTAAAATAGAAAATTTAGCTGCGTCATTATCTCAGTAAAAGTTTCCTTCTATTTTACAAACATTTCTCAATCAAAGTTTTTAGCGTTATTCATTAGTTACTGCTTATAATGTATTTTCTGTATTTACTATTCTCGAGATATGTATAATGATGATTAGCGGACAGTGCACTGAAGAATCACTCATTTCTGTTTACAAACATAACAGCTCAAACATGAATTGGTTAAAAAGGAAATACAAAACTATAACTTGTTGCGTTAAACGAGACCTTTATTTTAGACACAAACTTACTTCTGAATAACTGAATAAAAATCTTGATCAATGTTTCTATCACATTCGAACCATATCTTATGTACCTTCCAATTAACATTGTTGTATCTAAACAATACTGTAGTACATACATTATCGAAGAAAAGATCTTCAATTACTATGAAGCTGTAATCCTACCCAAGTGTAATAAGTTACTGCGTTATAAAGTCTTGCTCAACTTTCATACTTACTCAAGATGCATTTCTGGTATCTCAATAGAATCACTATATTTATTTCATTGTAAGACTTAACTTAAATTTAGTCGACTAATAACGCAGTGATAGTATCGTTTGACAGTATCAAAACATTTTAGTATTATATAACAGGTAGTAGGGACTTAATAAAACATCTCGCGAGATAAAGTTATTTACGTCAATGTTAAATAATAGTCTACAGCGTTTAAACTCACTAATGTATGGATTTGCATGAAGCTCAATGTCCAAAGTACTGGCAGCGTGCAAAATCAGACAGAACGTAATCATTAACTGTTCCGCCATAAAAATGATTAATATTCATAGGTAACTCTTAGCTTGCCATTGCATCTGCCACTGACCAAGCTTTTATGTTCTCAACTTTTGCATCTCTCGACCTAAATATGAATATATAAATACTTTTGTATTGTTGTGAATATTTACGATTCCTTATGTTTGTTTCCATAAGCGTTAATACCGGGCTATTACTGTATTACAAATGTACATTATTATTTAAAATATTTAAAACGGTAGCGAGCAATTTTAAGTATTCACATTAATAGAAAGAAATTCTTAATAATTTCTTTCCTTTAAAATAAGAAGCAACTAATTTTAATGCAGTTCAATACATTACAATCAACTATTTACCTTGCTGAGTGCAATTGATTTTACTTAAACCCAAGAATTTACTGATAATTATTTCTCATTACTCATTTTATACCTTTAGCAATATTGATGTCGAGATAATGTTTTGCAACTTGATGCATGAACTGATTGTATTAATATTACTAAATATTATACTTAGTGAAGTATGATCGAATTAAAAATTTTCAAAACCTATTTTAATTTTCGTATGTTATTAAATATTTAGTTAATAAAAAAATTATCAAATGATATTATTTATTTAATTTTTCTTAATAATTCATATATTGTTAATAAAAAAATGAACCAAGAGATCGACAAAGGAATTTTATCTTTTATAAGTGGGTTGGAAACAATTAATACCATGCTTTTGTCGCTGAGATATTTGTCGTGTAATTATAAATGTAATTATAAATGTACGTGTAATTTACATGACAATAATAATGGAATTTTGCATTATTACCTGCGTTATTATTCGTTAATATAATCAGTCGATATTTTTACGTTGTAAGTAATTATTGATTGTTAAATTGAGGTTAAAGAATAAGATAACCGATGTTGTAAGTTAAAAGCTAATGAGAACACTTTTGATCTGCTTGTAGAGTTCTCGAAACGGACACTATCATTACACAAGTATAGCGCGGGCGATGAGCTCGATGCAGACGCAACAACCAGGATCCTTGCCGGACTATCAGGTAGACCCTTACCAGCTCCTCGAGGACGACCTCAAAGACGTCTATGAAGGCATAAGAAACGTAAGCTTTCCAGTTGTATCGGATGGAATCCTTGATATTTACCTTAGGCGTATTATTCATAGGCATCGTATATATTGGATTTTTATGCAGCTTTTCCGTAATGGGCACGCAGGCGCACAAACAAAGTGCGTCCCACTGCGGATTGAAAACTTTTACATTCCCCATCCCTATTGTGTTTGATGCTAATTGGAATTAGTTAATACAGTCACGTATCCGCTTTTCCGGATGTAAAGTTGAGGCTCGCGCGTAAATATTTGTTAAAGCCTCGTGTGCAAGAGTTCATTGATCCATGCGCGAACCGAAACGTTTATTTGATTTGTGGATGAAAAGCGGTCGGATCTGTAGTTGAACGCAAATACTTTATCGAATTAATACTCTAAGGCGCAATAGCCGTAGGTTCCCGCGTGGCTTTATCGTATCTAACCGTAGGTTACTTAATCCGCGTTTTCTCTCTAATGAGCTAGATATAAGGTATATGCGATGGTTGCAAAGTACGCGCAAGCTCAAGCGAGAGATCGCGAGTGTTATTACATGCTCGGGAGTAGCGCTCGGTAAAGCCGATAGGGCCGGTAATCGAGAGGATCTCGGCTAGGGAAAATCACTATCGCCGGCTTCGGAGGAGCTCGAGGCTGTTCTGCAGGCCAGCCTCGGGTGAAAGTTATTAAGCGGTGGGTATTAATCGGGCGCAGTCGCAGGAAGCGGGCGCGCATCGGGCAGCGGGTGCAGGAGCCGCCGGGGCGGATCGGCGCGTCCCCCGGGCCCGGTGACGTAACCGGGCGCCCGCGGGCCAAAGGCGAAGGCGTAGCGCGGCTTGGCTCGAGGAAGCGCCGCAGGAAGCCGGCTCTGGCCGAATTCCAGCGCGCGCTCGCGGCTTTCGTCGGGCGAATACGCCCGCGGCACACCAAGTGCCGGCGGCCCGGATCCGCCGGGCGAAAAGTGAGCGCGCGCATCACCCAATTATTTAGCGGGGCGATCGCGCGCGCCGCGGTTAGAAAGGCGCTCGCTTTCGCAACGGCGCGGCGGCCGCTCCGATTTGACTAATCGGCCGAGCCGAGCGCGCTCGCGCCGCGCCTCTCGCCCGGCATTTCTCCCGCACGCGCCCTCTCTGACCCGCCGACCCTACTTCCAGGAGCTCATGGACAACACGGCCAACGAGGAGCTCAGGACGATATCCACCTACTACTTCGGCGGCCACGGCAAGGCCCTCAGACCCATGGTCGCCATTCTCGTCGCCCGAGCTATCAACTACCACAAGCAGAGGAAGTGCGTATCTGGCTGCCCCTGCGATCGACCCTCTTCCTTCCAAATTAGCACGCCTTTAGGAAAAGCGTCTTAGACTTTTAGAGAGCATTCTCAAGAAATATTGCTAAACTTACACCAAAACTACCTATAAGTTTCAAGTCAAAATTAGCATAGTAATATTTCTTTATAATGTCAATTTGAGGCTCTTTTTCTAAACTTTACCCTCATTTTTAATCTAACCCTTCTCTCCCTCCAATAACAGCTATTCTTTATCATCTGTCACTTGGCTTTTTAACAGAGATTTCGCAACGTCTGTTTTGAATTTTCCATAAAACCTGACATTTCTATTCACTGGGGAAAACACATAGGCCTTCAGTCCAAGGACTTTGATGAAACTTTACAGCGTATGTTGTACCGTTGTGAAATAAAAATGTGCCAAGTTATAGACCCTTGATTGCTTCTCCATACCTGTAATTCGATAAGCGTATTCAGTTTTAAAAGCTGCGTAGTTGAATAATTGCGTCTCAATGAATATATGTATAGTGGTCTAATTTATATTATTTTGAAGTTTGAAATATAACTAATAATTATTGGTTACTGTACAAGTATTCTATTTCACTATCACTGCTAAATTAAAAGTTGCTCGACATTTTTCACAAATCTAATTCAAAAGTTTTTCTTTCATTAATGCACAGAATCTTTTGATACAATAATCACATTTATCATGGTTAATTCAAAAATATATATACTGTGTTGTTCTTTATGTATTATTTCAGGAAATACGAAATTGCAGACATCGTATTCCATTAATTTTAACTCAGACATATTCATTTGAATTGTAAATTAAATGGACTAACGCAGTCTGATTTCTATTAAGTGTTGATAGCGTCAAATCTAATAAAGTGAAATTAGTGTAGTAAAATAAATGTTAAATTAAAGTAGAACATACATTATTTTTATCGTAAAATACACTTTATCAGTGAACAAGTGAAACAAATAATTAAAACTTGGGTATATGACTGTTGTGTTATATTTATATAAATGACAAGTAATTGCACTTAGTAAGCAAAGGGCCATAGCTTAAATCGTAATTCACTTTTAAGTATAATATTTTTTTCGTACAGCCATTATTTTTATTTTTATAGATATTATAAAATATTTTATTTTTATAATAATTAACAAATAAATACCTTCTTAGACGGTTAGTCATTGCTTGTGGGATATTTTTCAGTTTCTCAATCTACATTTAGTGATAATTAGTTCTAATTACTTTAAATGCAAAGCAAGCAAATATTGATTTATAGAATCGTCATCATGATTCGAAATAAATTTCATTTTTAGTTTGTTTTTACAGACATTTCAAGATTAAACAGTTACTTAAAATCTTGTCACATGCTTATATAGTTTAAGTTCTCATCTAAATACTCATTTTATTTATATGTACAAGTCATGCTAAATGTTTTTCATAATAAGTTTAATACATCGATTTTTCTTCCATTTTTAAAAACATAAATAGGGTTTTTAATTTTTAACAAAACTGCAGACTAAACTACGATATATTTAATTTGCAAAAACTGTATCAAATAATCTCATAATTTGAAATCAGATTATAATAATATAAGATCATTTTTATGCATATTAGCATTTTTGTTTGCTTTTATCTAAAATATTCTACAATGACTGCGTAATATTTAAAATAAAAATTTTTATTTATATATTTTTTAAACGTATTAGCTAAGCTGATGGTTAAATGTGCATGAGAACGTATGAATGCTTGTATTATAAATGAATTCTCATTCATACGAATAACACATACTTTTATGGTTAATACACAAATTTATCATTTATTGCTTTCTACTTTTATTTATTTTAATTTTATAATGTGCATTTATTATAGATAAGTTAAAGCTATTACAGTCTATTCATTATATATTTTAATTTTCTGCAAGTTATGAAAATTAGCGATGAGTGTGCTGATCTTTCTTATCTTTGAAAATTCGGATATTATTCTGCAAGTATGATTAAAAAAATAATAACGAGCCGCTAGGTTTATCTGAATAATAGCTACATAATGCTCTATTATTGTAGCTGACCATTTTCGCGCATTCGCTTGTACAAGTTGAGGAGAAAATAGGAAGTGGAAAGCAATGAACGTGTAAGGAGAGTGAAATTAGCGATATAAATATAATAGCGAAATCTAGTATGGTACGTCTGAGTTGGTCAGAAAAGGAGAGTGAATGGTAGAAAAAGACTGGTAGAGTTTTGATACATCCGGTTTGTTTATTTTTTGCTGTTTGCAGTGGTCTCTTAGAGATGCAGCGTCAAGTTGCGATGATATCTGAGATGATCCACAGCGCTTCCCTGGTCCACGACGACGTGATCGACCAGTCAGACTTTCGCCGAGGGAAACCTTCTGTCAACGCACTTTGGAGCCAAAAGAAGGTGAAAAGAGAATCCTTTTAATTGAAAAATTACTGAGGAACGTACAACCGGTTCACCCAACTCTCTTTATGCACTTAGTATATATAGCTTGCATTCTATTTACGCCTGATTACCCTTGGAGCTGGCCAGTGAGAGCCTTATAGGCACTCCCTCTAAGTTCCTGTATCGCGATTGTTGAATTAGGCAAGTTGATGCTGGTGTTTATTCGCGTGAGAAAGAGAGGAAGAAGAGATGGAAAGAGGTTAATGCGATGCACTTCAGCGGCGCAAGCGTGCGCGCGAATGCGCCAAGGTTTTTGACGGCGCGCTTTCTTCCGGAACTAGCACTCCGGATTTATTTTTGCCATTTGACTGGTTTCCCCTTCCGTAGGCAGCTTTAACACTGAGCGTAACCTTCAATTTATGGCACCTTTTCACCTTTGATCTCTTTGTCTGATCCCTCGTACACGCACACTCAACATCGTCAATTCTTTCGTAGTCATACACTAATTACTAAACACCACATCGGTTGCACAATATTCAGTGATTAAGTTGGCTTTATACTTAAGTACACTAACTTTCTCTCCTTATTACGTTTCTTGTACATTGCAAAGTTCTTTTCGAACTACAAAGCGATCATTCACACGAAAAAAAGTTAACGCTTTCCGTATTTATTCTTCTTTTTATTTTATGGTAATATCTCTAACGCATCAAACAGTATTTTCTATTTGTAAAAGATCACAGTTTATTCGCGATAAACTAATCTATTGTCTACAATGTAAAATATTATTATTATTTATAAATCATGACCCTACAGGACCATTAAATAGAATTTTCATTCTCGTGCATGTAGTTATGCATATTGCTAAAAAATACTGTGAAACAAACTATTCATGAACTTATGATCACATTGATTAATTACACAAATTAGTTATAAAATAATTACATTTATATGTAGAAATTTCTTTCTTTCTAATTGGTTAAAATGGCACATAAATGATTTATAATACAATTTAGTCGCGCATTAAAATAATCAGTTTATATTTATAATCGACAAATGATACTAAAGCAATTGATTAAATTGCGTAATTTTCACCATAAAACTATACAATATGAAAAATTCATACAAGAATAATATGGGTTTGTAATATTAAATGTTTTAAATAATATAAAACTGGTAAAAAATTAACATCAAATGTTGTTTACGGATTTGAAATCATATAATATAAAGATTAACTTGCGTAATAAAAGATGTTTTCAATTTTTTGAATATTAATTTTAGTATGATTTTGATATAAAGTAAATAAAAATATATTGAAATTTTTTAGAAAATATTTTAATTTATTTGGTGCATAAATATTATGATGATAGAATTAAATTGATCTCAGAAAAAAGTCTAAGAACAAGAGAACTTGTGAATTAGTTATGTAATACCTAACCTGTAATCTAATTAGCATGCTAAACTAAATTAAAGTTGTTACTTAGCGATTGGGAGCACTGCCTAATGAAAACGAAACTTCTTTATTGTATCGACTCTCGCACTTATATTTTGAAATCAAACACTTTTTGTAAATTTTGTGTAATTTTTTTTTTAACTGTTTAGGTTTAACAATGTCATAATTATCTTAGGAATAACATTTCCGTATGCTTTGCACGTATTTATTCATTATTACATGAAATTAAACAATAATAAACTTAGTGTTTTACTGTAAGGCAATACGTTAATTAACTTTTCCAGAAGAATTAAGCTGCGTAAGAATTAGCAATTAAATAATGAAATCCAACGTTGCTTCGTTTAATATAATTGCATAACACAGTAAGAGTATAGAGTACATGCTCATCGATTGTAACATAATTCAGATTATGATCTTAAATCAGTACGTTTGTAAAGAATGCCTTGAAATTTTATGAATCAATTCCGATACTTTTGTTATATTCTTTGTAAAAATTGTATTAGATTTAATTTCTAAAATTTCGAGACAAGTAAAATACTACAAATTTTATCTCAATACGTTTAGAATCGAAACCATGATTTAATAAATTCATAATTTTTTAATTGTCGATTTTTGTAATGTTATACCGCAGTAATAAAGAATAAATTGATGCAAAGGCATATTAACATTTCTTTAACACTACATAATTATTAATTTTCTCTTAATTTATTAGTATTTTTATTTTTTTAGAGAATATTTCGCTTTTATCCTTAAAAAGAAAATATAGTTACATCAGTCGTCCATATACTATTGACTATTGACTATTGTCCATGACTTTACTAAAGTAATTTATATATTAATATGATAGAGTAAAGATAAAATTGTGACATTGTGTAATGAAAGCTTCTCAGAACTATTGCACAAAAAACTGAAAGAATTGTTAGTTTAAGATGTAACCTTAAGATATTCCTCAAAAAATTTCCAAAAGTTTAGCAAAAAAAATCATAGACTAGAAATTATTTTTTTTGTAAAAGCATAAGATTAACAACTTACATTCGAAGGAAATTGTGATAAAAATACAAATTATCAAAAACATTTCTCACAGCACTTGTGGTATCGCTTTTTTCAGTGATTTTTTTGTATATTTATTTTTCTTAATAATGAGTATTCGGGTGACTCCCGCCTATATGATGCTCCCGCTTCTTACGACCCCAAACGCCGGAGCCACCTATCTAAACTTTTTCGTGGCAAACTCTTATATCTTATTATTTTGTATTGGATAATTATTGTACTTTGTATACATTTGATAACATATAAAACGATAAGAAAATATACAAAACTTAAAATTAAATGTTCAAAATAAATGAGAAACACCAATATTATGCAGCAATAGGGAGTGATTCATACATTCAAAAATGTGTGTTAAAAAGATAGTCAATTCTCAAATACAGAAAGGACTGTACAAAAAAGTATTCTTAACAAAAATTTATTTTCAGGTGGCTATGGCTGGAGACTTCATTCTTGCAATTGCTTCAATAATGATAGCACGTATTCGAAATGACGATGTAACCTTATGCCTAAGTCAGGTTAGTTATAAATCATTTAAATTTTATTAAATTATTAGCGGCATCATTTTTAGGTTGATAAATTACTATTTAAAAAATATTTTCCGTATCTATTATGTTGCACCTCTAAATTGGACATTACTAATGATAATTATTACATGATTTGTCGAAGTCAGATCAAATATTTATCAAATATTCTACTCAAATATAATATTATTATATCAGATAATGCACAATTTAAACTAAGTATTATTTTAATATGAAATTTCTTATAATATCAATTTCATTATAGTGGTATAAAATAGCATTGTATTAATAAATAATTGAGATATATTAATATTTTACCTTAATTAATATATAGTATTCAGTAAATGAAAATTTTAATGAACTCAAAATACAAACATTCAATGTTATAAAAAATATTACTTAGAATTTTACAATATCAATTACTGTTAAGAAAATTATAAAATATGATTAAATTAACTCAATTACTCATATAAAATTTTAATTTTCATAGTATGACCCATTCTATCAATTTCATAACAAAGGAAAATGTGATAGATAAAAATCTTTGTCTATATTGCGAGAGTTCTACTATAGTTAATTAAAATAACAGTGAATCTGGATGTTGCCGAAACAATACATTTATCGTTAGTTTTTCATGGAAACTTTTATACTCCATTAGCCTTCAAAGTACATATTATCAACAAAATTTGATATGCCTGTGCGTGCGTGTATGAAAAACTATTGCGTATTAGGAATTTTATAGGTAACATATAAAAGACAATTCAATGCCAAACCAACTATAAATAACTGATTAAATATTTATACCAAAAGGGATATTATCAAAGGGTAAAAATAATCAGTTGTTCTTACTTTTTCTTTACATCGCGGTTATTAGAAGAAGACAACAACGAATGTCAATGAAATTAACAAAAGAACTGATTAGTTTAATAATAATGTTGGTTCGTATTTATAACTTTCTCTTTTTAGGAATACAGTGAAACACCCTTTCACTTCTTATAAGTAGACAATGATGATTTAACGGGATGTCTGTATTTTTATTTTTCCTGGAGCTTTGACTAAAAAGTCATAGTCGTCGTCAAATAAGGAATTGAAAATTGACGCGCATTTCACAGTGTCATTTAATAATTAAATTTAACAATTTCACTAAATAAGAAAGTAAATGAAACAAAAATTAAAAATCTAAAATCATTTAATGGTACGATCATAAAATCGAAAACTGATATTTAAAAAATTTATCAGCAGCCGATAGTTGAGTAAAAAGAAGGAGAGTAAGGAATGCGAGTTAGCGAGAGAAAGGGGGAGTATAAAGAGAAAAGTACGTTAGTGCCAAAAAAAAAGAAAAGGAGGGAGTGAAACGCGCGCAAAGGATATGGCCAACTATGAGCATAGCGACACGCGTATACGCGCTCGCTCACGCCTGATTATGATTAAAGGCGAATAAAAGGGAACAAAGCTGCCCGATTGCGATGAGATATACGAGCGAAAGCTAAATGTCATTCATCTGCGCTCACGCAATTATTATCAAGCTAACTCTTCTTATTACCGTCACTCTCGTAGGTTGTCACCGACTTGGTCCAGGGTGAGTTTATGCAGCTCGGTTCCAAGGAAACAGAAAACGAGCGGTTCGCACATTATCTTACAAAAACCTACAGGAAGACGGCTAGTTTGATCGCCAATTCAGCTAAAGCAGTAACTACAATTAATTTATTACTTGCACCCTGTTTACACGAAAACTCGTTTATAAATTGATTTCGAATAACAATATTATTTGAATAATGATACATTTACCAATCTTGGTTATAAATTCGTCAATTTAATTATTTAATGATTTGATTTGGTATAAATTCAAATTAATAAAAATTTAATACGATAATTTATTTATGTTTTAATAATTTTTTATGTTTAGTTTGGTATATTAAAAATTAAATTATTGTAAAAACGGATATATTTTTCCAGGTCGCCTTATTAGGAGGAGCTGATGATCGTTTATCTGAAGTCGCTTTTCAATACGGAAGAAATATAGGACTAGCCTTTCAACTAGTTGATGACTTACTTGATTTTGTATCGTCCTCCGATGCAATGGGAAAACCAACAGCAGCAGATTTAAAATTAGGGCTTGCAACTGCACCAGTGCTCTTTGCGTGTGAAAGAGTATGTCATATTCAAATAAAATTACTCAATAACATTAACTATATTTTCAATGCTTAAAAAAAACAGTACAATAGTTATCAATAGTTTGCACCAAATAAATTCGATTTCATATTTACTATTAATTTAAATTTGTAACTATAGTATTACATAATCGGCGATTTAGTACGAAGAAATTGGTGTTCTTTTACTAATGATTCAAAATTCTATCACAAACATCTAATTAACTTTTAAAACGAATAAAAGTGCACTAAGATAGATTTTTAATTTTTCATATGATTAGAACTTTTCATAACTTTTTTATTACTTAAATAAAGTTAACGCATATAGCATTAATTTTTGTTATAATATATACATATACATATACACACGAATGCATAAAGATTAACCAATATTTGTTTTTATAGTCTTCTTTTGTAAAAAAGAATAATTAATAACCCACTATTTTAAAAATTGATAAATCTAACTATGATTTTATTTTATGTTTCAGTACCCTGAATTGAATCCCATGATAATGCGTCGCTTCCAAGAGCCAGGTGATGTCGAAAAAGCGTTTGAGCTAGTACATAAGTCTCAAGGACTAGAACAAACAAGATTTTTAGCGAAAAAACACTGCGTTGAGGCAGTCAGACTTGCACAAACTTTGGCTGAAAGTCCGTACCAGAAAAGTTTACTCGTCGTTACAGAACTGGTTATTAATCGTATAAAGTAATCATCGATTTCATTAGTTTCAACAACGCAGCATGTAAGATTTATATCGCAGACGATTAACTATCGAATAAATCTGCGAAGAAGATATAGGAACGCAGAAAACACGTTAGAAGTGGATCGTTATACGATAAATAATATATTTAAATAAGTTTATTAAATGTTTTACTAGAAACTTTATAGCAGAAAAAATGAAATTTATCATGTGACTAAATTCTAGAATGAAAAACGAAACAGATAGTTTACAAATTATGAAACAATGATAGTTAAATAAGATAAAACCATTTGACTTTAAGTCAGTGGTTCTGCAATTAAAAATGTAAACAGCAGAAATTCGATGAAGAAAGTGCCTAGATTTAATACGTCATTGTAAATATAAAATAATATTTAGAAATAGTAAAATGCGCTAATATTACACGTGTTAACACACAAGCACAACTTTTGTTTTATGTTCTTTTGTTTAACGTTCAAGAGCGCTTTAAATAATAGAATGTCTTTTAATGTTTTTTAATAAAAACTATTTAAAAATTATTGAAAAAAAATATGTATATATATGTGTATATATATATATATATATATATAACAAAAAGATGTCATCCACGGATAAATTGAAAAGAAATTTAAAAATGTGATGAATTAGATTCGAGGTTTTTACTCACTGCCTAGATAATTAATTTTAATTAATCAACATTGTTTTTGTAAATTATTAATATTCTTAATTTTTTAAAAATTAATTTTTCATAAAAACGTAAAATTTTAATATCTGAAATTCATTTTTTTGATAACTTTCTCTCTCTCTCTCTATTTGAAATCTTAAACACTAGCTTATTTATTCAAATTTAAAATTGAAAAATTAATTGAAGAGTAAATTAATGTCAGAAAACAATCAATTATGTAATATAAAAAATATAATATTATATATACATTGTTGTTTCTTATACTATATATTAAATCAGTTTTTGAAATAATGATAAACATTATAGCATAGCCTTAAGTAATAACTTATGTTTTCTCACGAATTAATGTATATACCTAAGAAAATGTAATGCCTGTTGTTAATATACTTATTTTTGAATAATCATTAAGACTTAAAATATAAAATATTTGCGAAGTTATTTGTAGAGAGTACGCAATTCAATTTAAAGTATCAGTGTCACTGATTCCGAAAAATAATTTCAATTTAGGAAATGTTCACAATTTGGAAAAAAACCAAATAAAGATTAAATTTTGTAGGAATAGTACCTGTTAATTAAGAAACATTTTTATTCATGGGTTTTAAAGAAGATTTTAGCATCATTGAGAACAAGTTAACGAGTTTTAATTTAACTTAAGAAATAATGCTGTAACGAATTGTTATTTTTCTTTACGATTGTATAAGCATGTAAATATTAGATTATAAATACGGTACCAAAGGCCATTACAGAGCCTCAATTTAATGGTGTAGGTGACCTGACTCATCGACTTAATAAGAATGATTATTGTAACAAAAGATTGATAAAATTTAATTTTGAAAATTTCACTGTTAAACTACTGTATGTAAATTTGCTCTTTTTAATACAAATATTACTCAAAGATAAAAAATAATATGAATAATTGTTTAAATTCCTTGACCTGTGCAACGCATGGCATTTATTTATATCCTTCAGACTGTACAGTTTTCAACATTGTCGTAATCAACGGTCGTTCACGCGACCACGAGTGCGCGCGCGGACAATTCAAACGCAGCTCTTGCGGAAGAAATTTAATGGAGACCAAACATCTGAGCGCGCTTCCGTGAGAAATCAAAATCGAAGCAGGCTGTAAAGAGGCTCAAAAATAACGTAGTTTCTCGAAGAAGAATTAAGAGGGGGGAGTAGATGACGCGGGAAGAGGAAAGAACAGAGCGAGAAGCGGGAGTTCTCACTTTGCTTTAGTTTCAGTTAGTGCTTTGCTCCCAGGGCTTTGGTGCCAAGGTAATTCTAGCTTCTATCGATACGCTATATCGCAATTATTTTAATCATTTGACAAGTTTAATTCTGCATTCGGATATTTCACTGTGACCTGTAGCTTGCGAATACTTGGACAAAATATAAATTTGAACAATTTCCAAAAAAAATATTACGTTTTATTAAACAGCGTAATAAACATTCAGTTAGATAATTTTTAGTGATATTTTTAAAAAAATCGACTGTTACATCAATAAAATATTAATGAAAATTATTATTGTAAAGTTACTAATGTCCAATCATTTCTGGCACGTAAAAATTGAATAACTTTTTTTTCAAATCAGTATATGTGATCGCTCAGAATCCAATTTCATGTAACGCGAGCCAACAACGATGTGGCGAGATATATTCGGAGGAATTTCCTGGTTAAAATAGAAGCGTTCGCTGGATCATTTTGCTTGCCCAATGCGTGTTCGATACTAAAAAAAAATTCGTCATTTTTCGAATAAATGTAAGCTTGTCCAATTCGTCGAATGCGTCAGTATTACAATAGCTATTTTTACTAATCTTATAGTTGTTCATAGTTTCGAATAATATAGTAATTAATGGTAATTGTTGTATATTGCGTGTGTATTGATTGTGCAAAAGATATATCGTTCGGGGGTCACGATGTTGTCCGGTGGTCCAAAATTGTTGGTGAGCAAACAATTCAATTCTCCGATCAACTTATATTCGCCAGAAGCAATTCAAGAAACACTGGAACGTCAGGCACAGGTTCTATCCAACGGTGCAGTCGGGTAAGCATTACCACTTAACTAAAAAATGCATAAATCATATTTTTCACTTTTATAAAAATTAAATTTGCATGCCTATGAGATAGAATATTAAGACTTAAAATTTTAATGCTCGAAAAATACAAAGAGCGTATATATTAGATGAGTATGATGTGTGCAATAACAAGCTACGTTAAAATTAGATAGAAGTAAATGCACTAGTGTTTGTGAAGACTTATAGACAAGTATGTCGTATATATTTTTTCGAGTCGCGGCAAATACTATAAACACTTTTTATTTTATAAATATCAAACTTCACAGCGGCATGTTGATTTTCATTTTTGAGTCAATTAGTTTTTTAATTTCTATCTTTGAATCAACAACCTCATTAATAATTTATTATATGATAAACCCATTGTATTCTTTAAGTTCAATTTTTTAACTTTGATAGTATCTTCCATTAATTTCTCATTTTGTTAATATTCAAACAGCTTTAAAATTAAATTAACGAAAAGCAATTTTAACAGTAAAGATTTGTGATGAAACACGTTTGAAAAATGTAGATATTTGTAGTTTGAAGAGTCAGATCGATTTATAAAATTAAGATACATTCAACAATTAGAAAATCAGAGTATATATTAAAGTGTATATTTAATGAATGATGTAATGTAGCTTTTTTTATAAATTATAATATTAGCAGATTTAGAAGTACAAAATTAATTCTTATGAAATATATATTTTAATATATACGCTGCCATTTAAATCATTGAGGGTGGAAGTCAGAGCAGTTTGTAAACAGGTAAATTAAGAGTCATGGATTATGAAAAGAAAAATGGTTGCTGTTTTTATAATAAAATTGATTAAATTCAGAGATATAGTAGCATGCTTATTTTTACCCTTTGAATAAACTAAATATATTTTGATTGTAAGTAAATGCGTTACATGTATTGATTATTATTTTATTACTATGAATAGTAAATTATCGTGCTAAGTAGCTTCTAGTTACGCGAATATTTATTAAAATAGAATTTGAAATTATTTATTAGCATTTTTGAGAAATATTTTGGAAACTTTTAAGCCTTCCAAGATAAAAATTACAATAATTTTTATACTATTGTTATTTATAAGAATGATCAGAAAAGCTTTTATTCGTATTTTTATGCTTAACAAAATAGATTGTCAGTCCACGATTACATCGAAGTATTCTATATTATAGAAAATCACCATCCAAAAGAGTAAGCATTAGTGTAACCATGGAAGAACAGGATTTTTTTATACACAAAACTGTCACCTGTGGAACACAATAACATCTATACTGCACCTTTGTAAAACGTATTTTCTAGAAGGTTGCCGTACACGTGCCAAATACTTATAAACATCATTTTAATACGTCTAGTACAATTATTTATTGAGAGTTTTTTACATGACTTTGTTGGCAAAGGTAAAGATTAACAATCCATATGATGCACTAGTAGAATGAAGTCCAGGAAAATCTAGAAGGCGGGCAATTAATAATGAAAATAAAGAGATGACATTAACGTATGATATTTTTAATATCAACGTCAAATGATTAAATGCCACCTGTGCTTGCGATTTTGTCAAAAATAACACGACTTATAACGAGTAACCTCGAATCGAGTTCGGGAGTGCCGAGTCCTTTGTTCGCGATTCATCTAAAAAGAGTGAATGAAACTTGGGGCGCATTGGAGGCGGGCGAAATTGAGACTCAAGAGAAGCGAAGTGCAGAGAGAGAGGTTGCGAAGTATCGCGTGCAAGTCTCCGGCATGAAGCCGCGGGCGCGACGGTAAGAAAGCCAGCTGCGGCGGGAAGGTGCAGCGACCACCTTGTATCGGGAGCCCGGGATGCCAGCTGACACGCGCGTGGAATGTCGCGGTCGGCAGAGCGGCATCGGGCGGAATGAGCGAGATCCAACGAGCGATAACGGCGCGCTCGCGCCACAGAATCCCGCGGCCGCGTATTTCGAGGTGCTCGATTCATCGGGGCCCGCCAAAATAAACTCGCGCCCGGAGCTTGCGTGCGGCAGCGCGCGAGGGTAAGGGAGAAGGAGAGGGCCGAGACGCCGAGACGCCGGGACATGCGCGTGGGACACTCGCGCCCGCGGTTGCGCAAAGCTCGCGTCCCCGCGCGTACTTGACTTAGTTTTAACGCGCGCGCGCTACGGACGTCTCGAGCTTGACGCCTCTTCCTCTCCTCGCGGCTCCGGAGTCGCGACAGTCCCGGGCTCCTCCGTTTTTCATGAGTTCGCGCCGCCCTCGCCGCATATAACTCACATATACACGCGCGACCTGCGCCCACGCCGCGGAATTCCGACCGTTAAAATTAACGATCTCGCGGCTTCGTCATCCAGCAGCCAGAATGATTCAAGATAACAGGTATATCTATTCGATAAAGCGTCTTGCCAAGCAACTACAATTAATCCTTTTCCCCATCAGAATCTGCTCTTCTCATTTCAACCCGATTTCATTCATAACTATCTACCTTTCCAATCATTTACAACCCAGTGGATTCTCCTCCTATTTTTCTATAAATATCAATTTTTTTTCTATAAATATTAACGTTATTTTTAATCGCTGTCAACTGCATAAATTCAATGGGAAACTTGAGAATCGCCGCAAATTTAAATTAAAACAGTCTTCCATATTACTACGCAGCATTATTATATTATAATGCGATTCGTCTAAAAATATCAAGAGTAAAGTACATAATTAGTTTGTTTACTCGGGCAAATTCATAAGTAACCAAGAATATTAGCAAAGAAGAATCATCTTCTGAAATAAAAGATTTTCAATCTTAATATAAGTAATAAAATCTAAAGTATCTTTTAAATCAAATAGTAACTTTTAATGGATCAAGTTACGGAGCTCAATTAAATTCATTCAAATTTCAAATGATGAAAATTCCTTGTATCGAAAAATATTCAAGCACGCTTCTCTAAGTACTTAAATGAACTATATATATGTGTACACAATTCTAGTAATTTTAACAATATTTTACTTGTGCATATTTTCAAGAGTTTTGCGGTTACATATGTAGTAATAGATTTAAAAAAATTTTAAACTGTTAAATATAAATTAAATTCCATTAGAAATATGTTAATGAAAATTGTCGATTATAATATAATATTACATATAATGTAATTAAATTACAGTGTGAATATAAAACCAATCTTATTAAATATCAAATATATGCTTAAAATGTATTTCTTCGGTAATTTATGTGACTTTAATTATTCTATAATATTTTACTGTACATTCTTACTAACATTTGTTGCAGAATCGACTTCAATCAGTTGGCAAAGCCCGTAAATTTACAGAATAGCGCGGTTCTGAGGTATTTGGAAGAGGAAGAGGAAAGGAATCGGCTTGAAAAAGCTGGTGAGTTCATTTACTTTATGCAGCAAACTTAAAATACGACCGAAACAATATAATTATAATGAGAGTGAAATTATTCGATTTTAAGGAGATTTATTAGCTTTATACGACAGAGCTAAATTTTACAATATTAATAATAAATGTTAAGTTTTTATATTGTTTCTAAATAGATATAATATTATAAATGAAAAAGACAGTATAATTAGACTATATAAGCCCGTTGATAACTATGTATCGCCTATTGAGGTTATTAGACTGTATAGTATAGTTTTGGCATACACCAAATGTACACACCTAATACTTAAATTAATCAAATAGTTTTTATTGATATCTGTGCCAAAATTGAAAACAAAACTTCTACAATACTAAGGTAATTTAACATTTTGATTTAAATAATCGTAATTAGTTTTCTTGGTGAAATGAATGAAAATTCATTTTTCATTGCAAATATAAAAGAGTCTAATGATTTTGTAAAAGTTATTGTTAGATTAAAGTTTCAGTCATTAGTCAAAGATTCGCAAACTTTGACAACAAAAATTTGACAACTAATATAAAAACATCTTTAAAAAATAGAA
Source organism: Sycophaga agraensis (assembly GCA_018906755.1). Classification (NCBI taxonomy): domain Eukaryota; kingdom Metazoa; phylum Arthropoda; class Insecta; order Hymenoptera; family Pteromalidae; genus Sycophaga; species Sycophaga agraensis. Next base: position 1,152,781 of record JACCIE010000021.1, on the reverse strand, counting down.
AATTAATAAAAAATGAACATTGTGACAGTTGCGGGTAATATTGTTACTATCTATAGGAATCAAATATAATACATTCTATCCCGCTTTACTCAAGAAGTAGATTAAGAGTAAAAACAACTAAACACTGTCAGCGAAAACGATTATAGTATTTCACTTATTTCCCAAAATTTTAATTTGCATAGAATGTGTAAGACTAATACTCTTAGCGCCAATTTTTAACATTTAAATTTTCATACAAAGGAAGCTTTATTGCATTCCATCGTATAGATAATCGGTGATGATAGCTGGATGAATTAATTAAATAAGATTAATTGAAAGATTAAAATGAATCTTTTTAATTATATCCCTATATTCATAGGAATAAAGTTACTTATGTGCACCTTTTAAATTTTTTTTTGCAAAAAGGGTTACAACATTTTTAATTATTCTTTAAATTTATAAACAATATATAAGAGTGATATATAAAGAGGTTTATTATTATAGTTTTGGAGGAGGAAGAAAGAGGAATGGAATAATCAACTTAAGTTAAAATAATATTTCACATTTTTTGAATTTATTGTATTTAAACCTGGATCATAGTAATCAATCTAAGAATCCATGTTCGTTAAGTTCCGTGTGCGTTCTCCCCTTATGTGTTTATTCTTTGAACCCGGACACCTAGCAAAAATTATTGTCGCACTCCTACACGGCAAATTGCGATATTTCACTTGGCTTACCGGCAGCCGTGCAGTTCCTGGGCAATTATTCCTACGGGTATGATCATTTCTACATAATCCACGAGGCCTGTTGTCGACACGAGTTCAGTCAGCTTCGAGGCCGCATCTTGGCTTTGCAGCCTACTCATGCGTACGGTCACCGCCCCGAAATTCCAATTTATTTTCAGACCAGTTATTTAATAATAACAAATAAATTAAAAATAATAACTTATGACAAATAATTATTTGTGTTTGGATTACTTTCTTCTTCGACAAAAATCGCTATATATTTATTACAATACTAAAATTTATTATTCTAGAATTAATAAAACAATTAATTATAGAGCAATTTCAAATACTGCATCTCGTTATCTTAAAATTTTTTATTTAGTATGCAATAATTGTTAAAATTTTATTCATCCTGTATTTTCCTATTTGAATCATTCTTCATAACTTTTATATTTTTTTCATACTATATTATGGGCCAAAATATAAAAGACCAACCATTGCTTTATGTTGCTTGCGATCGCGGCTTCTTATTAGTAAATTTGGGAATTACTATACCGCTTTTAAAATTAAAATCGGTTTTGGGTTCAGAATCTCACACTATAATGCTCTCGAAAAAAATGCACTAAGTTTAGAATATAATATACACGTTCTGAATAAACATATTTTAGTTAAAATTATATATATACTTTTACACATCAGAGCTGTTAATTATGTAACAATTCAAAAGATAATATGTGATTTTTAAATGATTTTGTTTGTATGATATGATTTCTTCAAATATATATTAAAAAGTATAATTAAATAAGATCATCTAGTAATCAGTACGCTGAGAGAAATGATGCAGTAATTTTGACTATATTTAATTTATATTATTATGGAAAAAAATGTTAAAACATATTAAAATTTTGATGTTTATTTCATCTTATATTGAATAAAAAATAGAAAGTACATAATTACAAAATAGTATAAAAATACTACAAATTCAAGATATTGAAAAATTAATACATAAAAAAATAATCAGCGTATAAATCCCTGATTGATCTAATAAAAATAAACTTTTTAATTCATTTTCAGATAAAAATTCAATAACAATATATTTTTGTGAAAGACATTTTTATTGCAGTTTAAAGTCACTTTTATGCAAATTTAATGTAGATTTATTTATTTTCATTACGTACGTTACAAACACATCATGTTTTTGAAAAAATATGTCATAATAATGTGTAACATATACGAGAAAATTATAGCGATAAATCCTACTGAGTAGATTCTCTTGAGTGCGACATTTAGTGTCTTCTGCAAAGATTCTTTTTTCTATTATATGTCAACTAAAATTTATGGATTGGCTTCCTGGAATACTACGTTTGTTTATTTTAAAAAGTTACAACTATTTTTTGATAATCAAAATCTACATTAGTATTCCCACATCCTTATTCTTAATAGCTGACAAAACGGATATTTAATCCATAAACATCTCTTTGGTTACGTGTATGAAATTGTAATCTCATTATGCCGATTGGAGCATGATGCAATTTGATAAAGCGCATTGTAATTTGATTTTCATCCTTTTGGGTACTCTTGCTTGGTTATGATAATCAAATCTGCAGATTACGTCTAGAATTAAACGTTAGATTCCATACAAAATAAACCCGAAATTATGACCGACATATTGTCGGGTATAGTTCTGTGAATATTCAGCCGTATTTTAAAGAGTAAACTAACAGAGATGTGCTTGTATATAATATTGAATAATATCATATTGCGTTTAAATATGAATCCTAACTGTGTAGTATGAAAATTTTCATTTGGAAACACTACCAACTCGTTTAATTAAGGTATTACATGATCTTTTTCAAATATTCGTATTAGTTAAACATCAAATTTATTTTTTTATTTATAAATATTATTATTTGAACATTATTACTTACGCTATTTTTTAACCTTATAATTACTATATCTGTATGTACAAAAACTTGATATTTTTTGTTTGATGATCTATGAGGTAGCTGTGTTTCCACTATTTACTTCCTATTCTGTATCTTTGTTGCTTGGTTAGGTTAATATTTACCTACTAGTTTGATTTTTACTTACAATCATGTTAAGAAGCTGCCCAGACTTTTATTTCTAATAAGTAATTGGATTTAGAACTAGTTTTGATACCTATAAAATATAGTGAGAATATAAGTTCTAATTGTTTTTGGTCGGAATGTGGATACAACTTTTACTATATAATTAATCCCGCGTTAAATTTATATTACATTGATCACACTACTATTACATCAAATCCTCGATCAGCACCTACAGATATCGCAGAGAAAACTTATTATGATCACATCACTCGACCGTAAAACTCGAAGTCATTGAATTATGCAAGGATAAGTAATATTGAATAAAAAACTACTTCTTGTTTTGCATATTTTCATGTGCATCTTGGAACTCGTAGAGTCCTATATACATGCCACCCCTAATTATTTTGTTGGGTCCTAGTTTGTGCGACATAACTATACCAACTGCATTAAATTTGTTGCAGTGGATCCCATGAGGATGGATACTGTTGAGATACTGATATCTACCCTAATCGATATACGAATGCATCCCATTTTAGTAGATAGTTCGTCCCCACTTTTTGAATAGCATGTACTCTGTGACATTCGCAACATAGTATCGCCATTCCCTAAAACTACTTCCTACTACATCCAGTACATAAAATTACTTGGAATTCTTCCTCGTACAATTTGTTATGTTCCAACGACTATTTGCTTAATTACTTAAATATCCGTATATCTAATTTATTTATATTAATCGAGCTTTTAACGGAAATTTAATAATCTATATTAGTGAAGTATGCAGTACTTAGATTTAGGACCTGAGAGTTGCGAACGAATCAAGGGTATCTTATAGTGGGTTATCGAAAAGCATTATAAAGTTACTATAAGTAGGTTTGACTCTATTTGTACGTGCAACGCTCTAAACGCATACATCCCTGCAGACGATATGGAAAAACAAAACAAAGTTTTGAATCTCGCGGCACGTCAGTAATGATATGAAAGGGTTTTAGTATGTTACTGTCCATTCTTACTCGGATGATGCAACTGTATACATAGTAATATAATTTAGATTGGTTTCATAATAATAACTAAACCCAGATTTTTCGTTTCTGGTCACGTCCTAGTTACTATGAAACTGAAAGTGTATATTTAATTTGCGTTACATATGGTAATAATAATTAATGTGATATTTATAGGCTAAAAACAAAGATCAGAATCTAAAGTTAAAGTGACTTATATAAATTCGATTTATTAGAGTGTACAATATAATGATTAGTATCGGTATATGAGAACATAAACCAATATATTTGAGAAAATTTATGTTTTTTTAGCTATTTTGAATAACACATTTCTAAAATAAAGTTCTGAAGTACAAATACTACAAGCATCTTATCACTATTGGTAAAAGTCCAATATAAACTCATTAGTATTTAAAAACTTTACTTATAGTCCCATGGTATTACTGCTGTACGAATCTAAATTATTTTGGAAGATATTTACAAAATAGTGATTTGTTATAATTTAAGGTATTTGTTTCAATTGAAGTTTATAAGTAAATTATTAACATGTATAATTGATGATAATTGTTTAATAAAAATACTAATATAATAGATTTTTCTATTGATCTATAAATTATATTAGAGATGAATATACAATCAATCAGAATTTTTCTATTTTTTGTAGGTCGCCTTATATTGATTTTTATAATTTGCTACAAAAAATGCCTCATTTGCCTCTTTTTTCTATAAAGGACAAATATTTTGTTATATAATTTGATAAATATAATTATAATAAATTATTTTTAAATAGACCTTTTTAGATGTTTGTTGGCCGAAAAATGTGATTTTACGATTACATATACATAAAGTTAGGAAATTTTTTAATTTCATGATACTAACACTTTAGCGAACTCTAGAGAATCTATTAATTATAATATCGCATAATTTATAATCAGCATTGTTAAAATGCAATATAATAATTAATCCACTATTATAATTTAACAATTCTTCATAAACCAAGCATTTAATTCAATACGAGAAATATGTTGAAAATCTCAAAATTGTTACTGCCAACAGGTGCAAATGAACATGACATTCATAAAATATGATTTTGGACGATTGAATCGAATCGTCAAGGTCCCTGACGCAGACTTAAGTTTATTTTTAATGTGGTAAAATTCGATGAATCTAATTTAACTAATTTTAGCTGTTGGTCATTGTAAATTAATTTTAAAAAATCAGAATGATTAGTTATATTTACTCTTACCTTATTCATTACATCACTTAAATGTTCAAAGACATGATACCAAAACATAATAAAAAAACACTATTTTAAGTTTCGGGAAATATGTAATATTTTTCTGTAATAATTTTTTCTGGACATTTAAAAAGTTGACAAATATTTTACTTAAATAACGCCACACACGCGCTTTTCATTACAAAGAATATTATACTATATAATATATGTACACATTTTATATTATACAATAATATTTTATATGATAACATTATATGTATATATATATATATATATATATATATATATATACTGATGTACACACACACACGTATTTGTGCAAGATCTTAAACTATAAGTAACTTTATTGGTGCTGATGTTCAAAATAATATAAAAATTTACAATTAAGTTTCGAATACGTATAGTCCATACTTGTAGTATAAATATATACAACAAAAAATATATCAATTTTAAATTTGCTAGTTCAATGAAATTAATTAAGCATAATTGTTATTTTAATGTTAATTTTTCAAAATTCGAAATTCAGAGTTGACTGCAGTTGTAATCAATAATTAATGAATTTTCAAGATTTTAAGCTTAAGTAATAGTATTTTTATATGATTTCGGACTAAATCTTTCGTTTCTAATTTAATTAATTTCTAGTTTCTATTCATTTCATTTATAATCAAAAAAATACCAAAATGATAAAGAAACAAAAATCCTAGAATTTTCTAATTGGTCTCATTAAACTAAACTTATTAATTTTTTGTTGGGTTGTTTGTTTTTTATAATAAGTTTCGAATTGATATTAACAATATATTTCCTGCTACAGGTACATACAGAATAAGGGACAATTAATGTTCCTTGCTAAAACCCCTTAATAAAAATAAACGTTTTCTGTGCCAAATTATTTCCTTTGAGTAATCAGCAATAACAAAAGACCATTGTTAAGTAAAAAACAAGCGATAAAAATAGTTACACGGATGACAAAATGATTAGTACTCGAGAAAAATGATTAACAAGGATAAATTCAAAGATTTTTGAAAAAAGATTAAAACTATAAAGCATAAAATTACACAAAAATTGATGATAGTTTATAGAAAGTTTAATTTATTTATATTTATATATCGAGATGTAGGCGTTATGAAAAGTTTAGGCACAAAAGAAAAGAGTAAAGTTTACACAGTTCTTTTTTCCTAGTGATTTCTAGAATCTTTTTTGATATATATGATTTATTGGTAATAAATGTCCATCATTATAATACAGACTTGCTTTCAAATTCAAAATTCAAATGGCATTTAGGTTACATTGATCATTGTTCAAACTTCTGTTTTTATTTACAGATCATGCAAAAATTTGTTTTGGGACGAAAGAAATAATTTAGAAATATTTTGGCGTAGTCTAAGTTCTAGTACTGTTGATTTACGTTAACAAAAAGTTTTGCACGTATATCTTTAAAATGGATATTAAAAGGATTACTCTACTCTACTACTTCAGAAATTATTCTGAAAATATTTTGAACAGTATTAACAAATATCTGTATAATGAAATTAATTTGAATTGATTTTGATCGTTATTTAGAAAACATAAAATTGATTTGTTAATTTCGTCATAGAATCTAGTACTACTTATACAATATTGATGTTAGCAATTATTCAAGTTTTTTATTGATGTGTTGTAAAGTATCTGCATAATACAATACTTGTCCTAAATGTGCAATTAGTTACAGTTTTATAATACGCAATTATATAAAAGTCTACTATAAAGAACAATGAAATTAAAACAAGGCTGCCCAAGAGTAATTAAAGCGAAAAGATGACGACGCTCAAAAATAGGTAAAATCATTGCAGAAAATGCGAGAAATCACCCGGAGAGTGAATTTTCTATTTTCAGCAACAGTTTGAATCCTCGATACACCTGGCGCAGGTGTACCATAGCCAAAACCTGCATAAGCAATAGTGTACATTTTTCGTCGTTGAATGCTAGGCACCGGCGCGTGCGTCTCTATATAGCGTGTCTTTGGTCACGTGCCCTCGACGTTTCCCCCGTTTCACGAACTATCCCCGCTCCCCAAAATCTCAGTTTCTTGCGTGAACCTTCGTCAAAAGCGCACTTTGCGAAACGGCTAGTTGCGTTCGAAAAATACTCCCGGTTACAATTAGTCTAGCGCCAGAAGTGCAAACATTAAATTTGGTGAGCGGCATATTTACTCAAATATCCCGTCCATTGTCTTGTTAACGATCAATCGCGAAAGATGCACATACAAACAGATGATAATTTGACTGCCGAAGTAAAGTACAGTGCAACATTTGTGTCGTACGACAAAAATTAATATTGTCCTTTGTTAGTGCTCGTTGATTGACTGTGATTTTTCACTCTGTGTGCAGTTACATTATGTGTTTTATACTTAATTTATAATATGTGATCTTTGATTTTTTTATATACTGATTATACAGTCTCTGTATAAAAATAAAGTTCGTTGTGTCATGTTTTATCTTTTAAGTTAAACTACAAATCATTCTAGCTGTTGGTTATTCTTTCATGTTATATGTATAATTTAATCAATCTAATGCTATGGCCCTGGTTCGTAATTTAATTTTAGAATTGAAGAGCTTATTCTGTTACTGAATTGTGGGAATATAAAAATAATTTCAAAATTATTAAATATATAAGTATTAAAGTAATATTACAATCGCTTCATAGAATCAAAATTAATTTACGAACAAATTTCATTGATGAACAGATTTACATTAAAATTATTAGAAATTACACTTGGAAGAAAGTTAAAATCAACGCAATGACATAAAGGAAATTGTTTAGTTCAAGTTAAAATAATTACAGTATTATATATTCTACGATTATAGTTAATAAATTAATAGTTGCAAATTCAAAGTAATTTAAAGAATATTTGTTTTTTCTTATAATATAAAATATAATTTATAATAAGAATACTTTATTAAAAACTTAAAAATTAATATAGACTAAATAAATGATACAAATAAAACGAATAGTAAATAATGATTATTTAACAGAAATACATTCCTTAAAAAAATGCTTTGAAAACCGAACATTTTATAAAAATGTCTTGTATATTGGTGTGGCATAAAAACAGACAAATTCTAAAGGAAACTAAATTGATTTTATTTTTGAGCAAATAATTTCGGTACGATATTACTCAGTAGAATTTAATATTCAACAGTCATGAATTATTAAGCGAACAATATTCATCAAGTAAAGTACACCTAGAATATTAAGCGCGATACTTTTACGTTATTTTTTTATTCTTTGTTGAGATAAAATATTTTACATTTAAGTGAGCAGTAATGTATTGAACTTATAGAATAGGTAAAGTGTATGCTGTATTATTTTCCAATATTTTTAAAAAAAGCTTTCAATCTCTGGACATTTGTATAACTTGCGAAATATTTCAACGCATCCAATTTACTGCGTATATATATAGCCGCCAAGAACTTCCGCGTTTATCAATGTTTTTACTTTTTGGCACGAGGTCTTGTCAAAAATTACTGGTTTTCATTGACATTGCAATTTTTACGCATGTATGTGTTGAATGTCAGCCAAACTTTAAAGTCAGCACATTTCGTACAATACCTCGTTTAACATATAATTTATAGGAATTTATTCATTTAATGTGTCGGGAAATATGCATTATTAAGCTCTACACTTGAGCAATTCACGGAGTAGTTCAAATATCTATCACATATCATTAATTTATATATTTTGTTTCGTAATTTATAATTTAACATTTGACGTTTTTTAAAACATGTACTAAAAATTGGATTTCTTTTTTTATAGGTTTGAAAAGGGTTGCATGGCCGCCTCCACCAGAGGATCAGCACGACTTTATTGAGCAGAATCCTGTTCAAGTAAAGGTAATACTTTTCTCCATCGTTGAAACAGTTAGTTGTTGAAACACCGATCATTATCATACATTATAATGCACACATATAGGAGCCCTTCGAATCTACATAAAAAGAAAATTTAAATTATTTAAATGTGAAAATTATTGGATATTCTTTATGTTCATCTGTATATAATACCTATTATACGTAGATTATTTTTACAATAAATGAACATCTGTAAAATATATATTATCCAAGTATTAATTGTATATTGTAGGATTATATGAATTTTTGAAAATGTATGTATTTTAAATTTAAATATTACAATTAATTTAAACAACATCTAGTAATCGACATGATATAAAATCTTTTGTTATTAAAAAAATACATTTTTAATATTGTTTGAAAAATGAATTGTTTTCCTTGAATTTTTAAAAGTGGCAAGTTTTCAAATACCAATTTCTGAAAAATATTAAGATAACATTGTTAAATAAATAATTATCATATTAATACAGATACACTAGGATTCAAGTAATAATCACAATTTTATAAATAAAGATCAACTAGTCGTGGTCACTTACTAAATTGCTCTCGTGAAAATGAATGTTTATCGTACCAGGTTTACAACGACCAACGAAATTTCAGATCTGACTCATAAAGTATTTAACAACCAATTCTAATTCAACCGAAGGTTATACTATTTCGGTTCTGATGATTCGGAATAGGTTAAGCTTTTGTTTAATTTAACTATTCGCGTAAATATTTTGGAATTAAACAAATTAACATATCTGCATATGTTATAATGCATAATAATGCTTTTTGTCATTTAATTTAAATAATTTATATGCATATGAAATTTATAATGAACGAAACATAACTAATATTTATACGAAACTGAAAGGTCCCAATACCAATAATTATTAAAGTGGATTACTAAAACTTATGTCTTAAGACTTACAAAAACTATAAAATCTTGATTAATTTAAAAATTTTTTACACCTATAATATAAAACATTATTAACAATTTTATTTTTTATATAACTGCTAAACTATTTTCATTTGAAGCAAAATATGCTAAACTGTAGAATGTACATAACAATATATTAATTATAAATTATTTTCATATTCTAATTATATTTTTATGTATACATATATATTTATTAACTCATTTATATACAGTCAAATAGACTGCATTTACGGTTTAGATTTAATACCTTTAACAGCTTCAATTTGAAATAGTGTTTAATTCTATTTATTATTATTAATATTGACAATGTTTATAATTACATATTTTATTTCAGAAATAATTTAGAAAATTCTAAAATATTTTATTTGTATAATGATTTATTGTTAAGAATATACGCGTGTACATTACGTAAGAAACTAAAATTTTATGGACTTATTATATTGGTTAAAGTAAACAGCAAATATCTATGAACATTATTAAACAGTTTAAAAACTCTTCTTTGAAAACTCTTCTTAAACAATTATTATTAAATGCGAAGAAAATACAGATGCTATATGCTATACGTTAAAAAATCGGCGTAAGCAAATTTGTGAGCAAATTTTTAACCCGTACGCATTTTCAAACATAACGGTGACATTTCGAAAATAGATTGCTGTATAATTAATAGCCGTTCACTACTCGGTTCACTATATATACTAAGAGGCGTTCAAGCTTCAAAACGTGCATATAGATGCAAACGTGTATTTGATGCAATTTTAGACGAATACGACAAAATGAAAGATGAATGCATAACTGAATGTTGTTTTTGTTGTTAAAACGCGGAAAAGACTCGCGGCGTAGGCGAGTACGCATCCTACGAGAGCAAGAGTTCACCATCCGGCGGGGAAGAGAAGAGTACTCGTCAGCCTCAAGCGCAGCCCGTATACCAGCCTCCCACGCCCCAATCTGTGTATCAGCCCGTGTATCAGCCTGCGTACGAGCCTCTGTACGAGTCCCCGTACGAGACCCCATACGAGCCTTCGGTTCACACCCACACTAAAGCGCCAGTGACTGCGCCACAGACCTCGTATTTACAAGGGAAGGAACAAGAATCAGAGCCGATGTCGAGGACACCCTGGGTTTCGGTTGGGCCTAGCATTAGCGCCCAGCCGCAAAGTCAATATCAGGGACTGAGCCCGCTAAAGAGCGGCCCGGTGCCCGCGCCAACCGCCTGGGGCTCCCAGCCCCAAGGTGCGACACCGGCGCATGCAGCCCAGCAGCAGCAGCCCGCTTGGGGCGGCCAGTCCCAGAACGCGGCTGCTCCGGTAAACCCGCCACAGCAACAGCAACCCGCCTGGAGCGCGCAGCCCCAATATTCGCCCCAACAACAGCCGGTCGCCTGGAGCGGCCAGCCGCAGGGCCCAGTCCAATCGTTCCCACCCCAGCAACAGCCTCCCGCTTGGAGCGCTCAGCCTCAGGGCCCGATCCAAGGGTATCTGCCCCAGCAACAACAGCCCGCCTGGGCCGCCCAGCCTCCGCCCGGAGCTCAGGGCTACTTGCCCCAGCAATATATGCCCGCCTGGAATGTGCAACCCCAGCAAACGGCTCAACCAGCGCCTCAGCCTAACGTTCCCCAGCAATGCTTGCCCTCTTGGGGCGCCCAGTCCCAGCCCCAGCCTCAGCCCCAGCCTCAGGCGAATCTTCCTACTTGGAGTGCACAGCCTCAGGTGCAAATTCGTCAAGCGCCCACCCAAGCCCTGGCCCAAGCCTCAGCCCCCGCGCGCAGCCCCTCGCCGGCTCTCAACACCAACCAGCAGCAGTACTATGGCAATCAGATGCCCGCAGCGCCTCAGGTGAGCTTCTCGATTCGAAGGGCTCTTTTTACTTCGTTTAATATTTCTTTTCCTTTTTTGTTAACCTTTTCATGTCGCTTTCTTCTCATATATATTCTCATATATTTATTCTCCTACTGTAAATATTTTACCATAATTATTGTGTCCTAAAACATTCATAAGCTACGACTTATATTTGTGACTTACTTTTATATAACCTGAACACAAACTGCAGGGTGCACTGCATATTATACAATGTATATATCATATTTAGATGGAAGCTTTTTTTACTGCAAATAGTTTTATGGCTTTATGCTTATTATGATTATACACATATTTCATCTTATGTTTATACCAGTCTTATGACAAGCCTACTAGCCAGCTGCTAGTCAGCTTACTAGACTTATATTTGACTTATAATTGCAAAACTTCTTATTCTTCTTTATTACGAGTATGTAATTGAAACTTCATAGTATATGAATTGATATATGTGGGTATCTAAAAGTTATTAACTTTATAGAAATATATAATGTACAAATAAGTGGACAAAAACGATTTTTTAATGGATTTTTTTATGAAAAAGCTAAAATTGTAGGTATTTAATCTAATTATCGGCTTGGCTATGATTTTTATACACTCCAATTTTTCATACTTTTTATTACTATAAAATAAAAAAAATATAACAAATTTTTAAATGATTGTAACTGACTAACCTTTTTAAAAACCAGAAAAGATTTTAATATTTATTTGATTTATCAACTATACACTTGCAAAAACATTCAAACTTTAGATAATTTTACATCTAATAAAATGTATGGAATGTTTTCATCTAGCAGTATGTATAACATAAAATATTATTATACTTTTTTTGCTTTTATAGATGTTAATTATATTTTTAAATCAATAGTAACAAAGGGCTAGCAGAGAAATATATAGATTTAAGTATTTGTAAGTTAACATAATGTTAATGAGCGATTAAGTGATTACGTAAATTAATACGATTAAATAATTTTATTGAATATGTACATGGTTATAGTGAAAACAAATATTATTCAGTAATCAATACAACAACATCAATAACGTATTGACATTTTGATTAATATTGATAGTAATTACTTTTTTTTTAATTTACGAGATATTAATTAACATAATATTATGTTCGTTAAAATATTAAAATTTTTTAAATTATAAAATAAAAGATATGGATATTTTTTTTATTGTTTAAATTCCAATTATTTGACGTGTCAAGAAATATTATTAAGCAGGTGACATTATACAGGTGACTGACATATTCATCTTTATACCAATGGAATAAATTAGATAAAAAGATTTTCAGTTTAAAAGGCGGAATATATTAAATGTGCCTATGAAAGATTTTTTTACAAATTTTTCTACTATATTCACTTAAATTGAAATATTATATAAATATTTGAATAGATTTTCAGTTATTAAAGTATTTCAGCGGAGATTGAAAGTAGGTATTTAGTTAATGTACACGTATACGTTTGTAAGTAATGTTATCAATTATTGAATAAGCGATGATACTACTTAACATAATTGTATTTAATAATAAGGATTTTGATTTCTAAAGAAACTTAACAATAAAAGTAAATAATTATTATTATGTTTGATGTGTAGCGCAAATAAATTACCTATAAGAGGAATATAAAATTTAATACATGCATTAATGCAATAGTAAATTACGTTTATATTACATGGAATGTATGAAATTTTCATTTATATTATTTAGATGAAATTGAAATATGAGAAAACCGAACAGAGCTAATTAGAGAAACTAATTAGAGAAATAATTTTTAAATTATTAAAAATTATTATTAATTTTATGATAGCAAAAAATTCATTGTATATTTGTATGTATGTTTAAATCTTTATGCATAATTTGATGTTTGCTTTAGATCTGTAATTTTTTATAGATATTTTCTACTTCTCCACTAATAATATATTCAATATATTTATTTTGCCATTTAATATATTTTTAACTCTACGATAAAAATGTATACAGATCAACATTAATACTGTTATAATATTAGAAAATGCCTCATTTATTGAGATACTGATTAATCGATTCGAGTACAAGTCATTTCCTATCTTCCGATGTATTAATGAATCAATATTAATCTCAATTTTATGTAAAAGTTATGTCATGATAAACAGATTGTTAATTGATAATCAATTTAATTTTCAGGAGCGTGTTCAGAGCCCTCAACCTAATTACCAGCAATCGCAGAACACATCAAACTGTGAGCCACCACCTTCAGTTATAACTTTAAGACCAGAGGTTCCGATTTCACAGGTAAGTTATATAAATCTATGATAATGTATGCTATTTTAAAATGATTAAATTAGATTCGTACACTTGGTCGGTTTTCTGGCGCACTTATTTGATTACTGCAGACAATATAATTTAAAATTGAAATAAAAATTTACATTTAAGAAATCATTTCTACATTTACACGAGGAAACGTTGAAGTACATTTACTAAATCGGAATTTTGTAAAACAACTATTTTTGTATAAGGATATACAAATATAAAATAAGGATATACTCATTTTTTAAAAATCGTTTCTTTGCGCTCCAAAAAAGCTTTTACGGTGATAAATGATATTTTTAATATTAGTAAATTTACTTTAAATTGTCTTTTAATTTAATTTTTGTTTACTAAAATTTCTATAATTATTTAGGACTTGTCAAACGTGAATAGAATAAATAGAAAATTTTATTTGTGTTCACTAATCGATTTTCGTCTACAAATTCATCATTTAACTTCCAATTTTAATAAACAATCAAACATTAACAATTAAAAAATTTATTTTTAAATATTTAAGTAATACTTCAAATTATAAGGTTGTACACGAAGAACCACAGAAATATGTCAATATTGAATGAAAGTAAATTACAATTTTTAAAATGATATTAACAATATTAATGGACAATTAAATTATGTTTAGTTAATAATAAATTCTGTAAGATAAATACAAATTTGATGATAAATAATTAACAATTAAGCCTAGGCAACAATAAGTTTCACGCTTAGAAGCTCTTATGTACCGTACTTATTAGTTTCTTACAATTTTCGATTACTTTCAATGAAAATAAAATGTATACTTTTCAACACAATATTTATGTCTCTGTTTAAACATTTTAATCTAATTAGAACTTTCATTGAAAATAATGAAAAATTTGTTTTTATTACAAACACACATATATAATCTATTTGCATAATAGTTATGCCGGTCCATGGAAGATTCGTATATTTTGCCGTCGGTTTAAGTTGGGTTGTCTGAAACAGTAGAAAGTTTGAGTTGCACTGTTTGTAAAAACTGTGTGGTTCGATAAAAAATTATCAGATTCTAAGGACATTCTGAAAAAGCAAAACGTTGATGTAGGTACCGGCACCCGTGTATCAAGCACAACCGGCAGCAACGAATCCGACGAGCGGCAGCATGCGTGGAGATCTCAAGTGGCCGCCGCCCGCAGTCAAAGAGCAGATGTACGAAGAAGAGCAAGCGCGACTCGAGCTGGAAAAAGGACCAGCCTGTCGGCCACCCCGTATCACCAAGGATTACAAGAGCTTTTTCGCCCAGTACGCGAGCACTAACAACTACCCAGGCTACCGGGTACCACCCGGCACTCAGTACTTCACGCCAGCCTACCAGCGCTGATTCGACCCCCGGCGATAGACCACCGCTCGTTCACCATAACAATTTGCAGCTAATCATAACAATGCTAATTCGAAATCTTCCACCATTTCTCAGTCCCTCCCCCACTCGCGACTTGACCAACGCTCTACAATCGCGTCGTCCTCGTGAGGTCAAAAAGCTTCCACTAGTCAACGTTATCCACGATACGTATGGAACGAACTAAGCTGCTAAGCAGCCAAACAACACCACGCACTTCGCACTTCACCAAACGATCATTACCTATATATAAAAAAATTTATATATTTTATTATATACCACATGCGCGCGTGTGCATCGTCTGCACGCACATGTACGATCATCGAATTTATTTTTCTTACGACTAACGACCACGAGTCTTTATATGGATCTTGTGTACTGATTATTTTTAACGATGTAATATAATATGTACATTATTGTCTATTGCTTTCAATAAATAGACACTTAAGAAAAATGAAAGGTTTTTAGAAATAAGAACGCCAAACAACTTTGTTAAAGAACAAGAAACTTTATTTCCCTCCTGTCCTTTATCTAATAATCTTCTAAATCACCCTTTTTTCATTTTTAATGATTTCTTTTTTCACAAACATTTTTTAGTTCAAAATATGCAACGATTGTTATATTATCCACGGTTCATATATTTAATACAAGATTTTTATTATTTAGAAATATTTTGTAGTTCCATAAGCATTCATAAAGAAATATTATAAGTTTTACTCTCTGTCGTCACTAAAGTATATTTCGGATATATTTTCTTTCACAAATTATTCTACTTAGCTATGGCAATTAAAGAATTCAAAAAACATCCGTTTTATTCGCTTTAAAGTTATTTTTTTCAACGAAATTGAAAATCACATAAATTACATTTATTATCATATTTTGCAAAATAATAAGCAATAGCGAATCAAAAAAATTGCCTCCTGCTCATAATATGTAATATCGAAATTTTTTAAAGATACTTTTATTTTAGTTTTCATTTATTATGATTGGGAGGAGTTCTTAATAGGCAATATTAAAGTTGTATATGATTTCATTAAATCAGTGTGGCAATAAAGTAATGCAACAATTGCAAATAAAGTGTTGACGCACTTTGTTATGTATCTTAAGTAGTGTTTTAGAAATGCACTAAATGATTTTTAATTTTTAAAAAACTTATTGCGATATTTTAATCACATTAAACGACATCAGCAACTTAGCTTTTTATTCAAAATTTACATGCGCGAATTTTGCTTACCATTGCTCAGTAGTTAACTTGTAAACGCTACAGCCAAATGTGTCCTCGTGACATTGAAAGATTGATTAGTACAACCACTTTTCTTTTTAATTTTTAGTTTTTATCATGCATAATATTACAGTATTCTTAATTCTCACAGCAGATTGTTGTAATAAATTATAGACAATAACAAGCATATGTGCCCTAACAAAAACATTGAAGGATTATTTCTTAAAAATATTTTTGTGTTATAACCTAAAACTGCAACGACTTCATTGCAATTTACACTTAAAATATATAAATTAATTACTAAAATATTAGATATTGAAATTTACAGTTAAAAATATGTATATTACTTAAACCGTAAATATTTTTTTAAACTTATTGTTTCAAACTGCAGTGGAACAAATCAAAGATAATTATAATTACTACTTATTGAAATATTTGTTGCAATACATTTTATTTTAATAAAAATAATGTTCTAGCAAAAATTTATTAACAAATTGTTGTGTATGATAGTTTTCATCTGAGTGAAAAAAATCTGTTAGAAAACTACCTGGTTTTTCTTGGGATATAGCTAAATTAGCTAAAAACCAATAGGAAAACTAGAAGAACAAAATACTAAACACTAATAAATTTTGTTTAATGCAATTCGTCATTCTCTTTATTTTTGTTGTATCATTTTTTTTACTTTTACCTTAATCATAATAATTGTTTTAGCATCAACATAATCAATTTCACCCTAACTGATTTTCCAGCTGGTTTTCTGTCTGATTCAATTTTGCTTTGATTCTGATATATTATATACAGTACTATAATAATACTAAATTATTGTATAAGTAAAGCACTCAAATCAGTTAGGGTAACAATGCATGAATGATGCTTTCTTAACCCAAGAACAATAAAAATGAGCTCGTCAAAAAAAATAATAGGAGCAATGTATACATTTCCACTGTTTTTTCAGTAGAGTATTGTCTTATTGCGAGGCAGAACCTAGATAACCCAACTATTTCCTGATGTCAACTGTCCAGTAATGTTAGAGATTTATTTTGTGTAATATTCACATGGATTTTGTATCATTAATGATTTATAAAATATAAGAAAGATTGTTATAGAATCCGGTAAATATGATTACGATAAAAATACATTTATAAGTTTTTGCTATTTCTACTTCTTATTTTTGTATTTAAAATTGGTGGCCTTAAATTTTTATCTGCAAATGCAGTACCAATCGCACACTACTACGTGCATAAACGAGTTCACTAATGCATCTGTTTGGTTAAATTACATAATTTGTTTACAATATTATTTTACATTAAAGATTCGATCAACGAATCATCAATATGTCAGTTTATCAACAATAAAAGAATCCCTAGTTTACCTTTTCCGTTTTTTGTACAAACATACATATTCTTATAAGTTTAAACTAACGAAAATCCTTGAGTCTGTTGAATAGCTTGCAAAAGTTTACACTGAAGTCTTTCTCGTGTTTGATATCGAGGTAAGTCCAACAGATTAAAGCAAGTATGGGCTACTGGCAAAAAACGTTCATCGGACATCGGTTGAATTGTTATCTAAATTACACGAATGAACTGTATGAAATATGTAATAACAACGTTTTATTTTATTTACTAATATTTTCATAAATTACCTTTATTGCTTTCATGCCTTGTAATGGGATTCTATCACTACCAGTTAAAAATAGCAAAAATTTCTTTTTTTGTTCAAGAGATAATTCATAAAAAACTTGCCAGAAAAGAATAATGGTTGGATCATCTTTTGTATAGCCTTCTTTGTAACAAGTATTGGTTTTTAGTTGATCCCAATCATATTCTTCATTTCCTATTACAAGTGCCATAAGTTCATCACTGTGAAATAATTTTAAAACACGACCTCCACAGACTTTATGAAAACCTTTGTAAAAAGCTTGAAAATGTGAATCAACAGATTTATTCAAAATGTAATCAACATACAAATCCACAAACTCGTTTCTAAAATTAAGTTTTGATTAGTTTCATTTAATAATATACTTAATGTATGACAATTTAAATCTATTTAAAATACTCACTTATTATCTATTGTTACTGGAGTTTCACTTCCATTTGGAATAAGTTCATATTTTCTTTTTTCACCAAAAACATCTCTGGTAACTTCAAAGTTTATACAAAAAACTGTTTCTAGATCTTGATCTTCATAATCTAAAACATTTTGTAAACTCCTGCAAACAGTATTTCAATACATCTCAAATTAAATACTAATGCCAAAGTAATATAATTGTAATATAATAATATAATAATAATGTACATTTAGCAAAAATTAAAGTGTAATATTATACCTGGCAAGAATTGGTGACATATCTTTAATATCTGCAAGTCCTACTGGCTCTTGGAGTAATTTTTTGTACAGTGCTAATGGAAAGGGCAATTCAATAATAATAAAATTATAAATGGCAAGACCACAAAGTAATCCTATGAGAAAATACATAGTTTCATCTTCAAATGAATCTTCACTAAACCAAATGGTTTTTGTATCTTCGTATTCTTTAAACATTCCATATTTAGGATCTAAAATTTCTTTTAATAAAAGCATAAAAAATTCCTTCTTTACACCACCAGCATCTTCGGCTTCTTCTTCATAAAATTTTACCTTTAGTTTTACAGAAATTAGTTTACATTAATTGTAATAAAATTATATAACAGAATAAGTTATAACTAACTTAGATGAATATTTTATATTTTCAAAAAGAAATTGATAAAACACTATTCAAATTATTTATTTACCCGCAGTGGTTTCTTTAAGTTATAAGACGTATAATCCGCAAGTTCTTTAAAAGTATCTGAAACTATATTTTCTCGTGAAACCGTTAGAGTTAAAAATTGAGGATGTAGGTAAGCTTCTGGAGGATACAGTCTATTGAATGAATTCAAAAAAAAGCGACTTAAACTTAAACTTGTAGTTGCTTCATACATAGCTGATTGCATCTAAAAAAACAGGTTAAAGTGTATTTAGTAAAACAGCAAATAGTTCTTATAATAGTTATAAATATGTTAATGAAAGTAATATATCTATATGTATTCTGCAAATGATTTATATTTATATTTACTACTTCTATTTTAATATTTTAAATTACTCTCATATCTATGAACAAAATCAATTTCAAACATTATTAAAAACAAATTATTTTATTAAAAAATTTTAATTTAAACATTTTAATTGTAAATATGTCAAGCTTTTAGAAAATTTTAAAGCATTTGAAATTTAACAAATCACTAGTAATTTAAATAAATAATTAGATTTTAGTATTTAGTTTTTATATAATTACCTGCAATTCCTGATCAGTTTCTAAAAGAATAGTTTTTGCTTCAATGTCAAAGAGAAATGGATAATTGCAAAAATAAATTTTATGCTGTAAAAATATTATAATAAATAATAGTTTGATAATTTGACAATTATATTATCAAAATATTTAAAAATTATATTATCGAATATTTAAACTAATGCACTTACTGAACTTTTGTTAACTTCAGTCAACCAGTGGCAATAATCTCCTTTTATATCAATGCTTTCTGTTAATTCATTAATGTGGAAAATATTTTGTGGAATCTTATTCTCAGCATTATTTACATTATTTAACATTTTTAAGATATCTAAAATTGATTGTAATGTTGAATTCCATGAAACAATCTGGAAAAAACGTTGTCTTAGATTCGTATGCCTCGTATTAATAACACAAAAGTGAATCAAAAGTTTTTAATTAATTCAATATTTCTTCACTCCTTTAATATGAATTTATTGTATCCATAAAATTTATATAAAGAATTTATGTAATTGTATTCAATTTTAAAGAAAGTATAAATTATTTACTTATTTTATATTACCTTTGTTTCTTTAACATTGGGTTGTTTGATAAAATATACAACAACAGCCTTGTATATTCGCACAAGTCTTTCAAAATAAAATTTAGGTGACTTTGACCACCACATTTCAATCACCTTCAATCCTTCTAGTTTTAAAGCCAGAAGTGCTGTAGAAAACGGTTTGTGTAAGACTGTACAATTATCTGGATTAGCAAAACCGTGATACAGTGGCAATATTAAGTAAATCCTAAGACATTCTATATCTGGTGGTGATGATTTTAATGAAAGAACTAATGATTCAGTTATAGTTGTATAAATCTAGAATTTTTAAATTATCATTTTTATCTATTTTTTAGTATTCAAATTTTTATTGATTTTTCAATAAATATTTACCAATTCACTTATTGTTGTATTTAAGATTTCAGATATCATTCCAAAACAACGAGTGGCATGTTCAAAATTTAAACCATGTTGACGAGATGAACAATTGTAATGATTTTCATAAGATGATAAAAAAGAAGCATTAATACAAGCTTCACTTTTAAACACAGTTTCTATGTACCTGCAAGAAAATTATTAAAAGCTTTAAAAATAAATTTTTAAATTTTAAAGAAATAATGCTTTACATCATTAAATCATGGTCTACTGAAGCATTAACTGGAATTCTTAGACATGCTGACAGTTGTTTTTCATTTATAGTCAAAATTTGGGTAGTTGAAATATAATTACGAAAGTCATCTGATTTCACATTTTCCTAATAATGAATTCAATTATTATAAAAATTTTAAAAACATTTTTGAATAATATTACAATCATATTTTAAGTACCCCTTGTTTTTTTACAGTAGCAAAACATTGATCTCCACCACTAAAAATATGCTTGACAATAAAATCCGGAACAACAGGACTTGCTGATTCAACTTCCATTTCATTACAAGAATTTTTGGATATCCAAGGACCAGGTATAACTTGTGGAGTGGCAACACTACAAGCTATTCGACTACCAAGTTGTCCTGATCCTCCTAAGCCCCATGCATAGATTTTATCTCCAGATGGAACTAAAGCAAGTGTATGTCTTTTCCCACAAGATATCTAAAAATATACAATAATTATTACATTTCTTTAAAATATTCAAGATGTCAAAAATTGGTGAACAACCTGTGTAACAACACTGCCCATAAGTTCAACAATTTGCCTTGGAAGAATTTCATTGCTATTGCTACCATGACCTAATTGACCATACATTCCAGCTCCACAAGTAAAAACTCCACCATCCTTAAAAATAAATAAAAGACTTTTTTAATATTAATTCATAATTTTAATTTTAAGTATAAATAAAAGTCAGATTTTACCATTGTAAGGAACACAGTAAAATCCTCTCCACATGCTACATATTTTACTTTTGCATTTCTAAGAGTTTTTAAAAGGCAAGGTACATGTCTATCTATAATATCATTCATACCTAATTGACCAAATATATTTCTACCCCAACCAAAAACAGCTCCTTTATAAAATAAATGAAGTTGTAAAATATTAATCTTAACTTGTCAGTAAGTTAACTATAAATGAAAAAATTACCTGATTTTGATACAACTATACTGTGATAGCCACCACAAGCAATAAATGCAATAGGTATTCCTGATAAACTACTAATTAATCTGGGTTTTGTTTCTATTTTAATATCTTCACCCAATCCTAATTGACCATAACTATTTGATCCCCAAGTGTAAATTTCACCATTATTAGTTAGAGCTAATACATGTTTTAGACCACAGGCAATTTGAACAACAATGCTTGTACCTAATGCTTTAACCATTCTAGGCACTAGCACATTTATTAATGGTAAACCTAAGCCTAGTTGGCCATCAGAATTGCTACCCCAACAAAATAACTGGCCCCAGTTGTTAACAGCTACAGAATGAGATGCACCACAAGCAACTTGATTAAATATAAATGCATCCAATCCTGGTACCATTTCTGTAAATAATTAGTGTACCATAAATTGATAAAAATAATAAATAATTATATACTATAAAATACTAAAATTATTTATAGAGTTGTAAAACATTATGTTAGCAACATACGTAATCTTTTAGTAGATTTGTCATGACCCAGCTGCCCACAATCATTATTTCCACAAGAATAAATTTCACCACATTCTACAATAACAATGGTGTGATTTTCTCCACAGGCAACTACAATTATAAAACATCTTAATTTAAATATGAAAAAGCTAATTAGTTTCAAAAAGTATAAAAAAATACTTTAAGAAACATTATTTCATTACAATATAGTACTTTGTGTAACTTCTGCTGCTTTCGAAAAATCCAATTCTCTAGGTATTAAAATATTTTCATCTTCAATACCCCCAAGGCCCAATTCTCCATGGACTGTACTACCCCAACAATACATTCTTATTTCATCTGATATAAAATTCAATGAAATATCAGTCTCACAAATATTAAAACAAAGTTTTTTTGATTGAGAAGCCTAAAAAAGTTAAAAAGTAGATCATGAAACAAGTAATATAGTATTTACACAATATTATAAGAATTATTATTTTCAATAATTGCAAAAACTCTTAGTAACAATTTTTATGAATATATATGATTCTTCTAACCATTTTAAATACTTTCTTTCATTTCTAGTGAAGGTGAAAATAAAAGTCATATATGGTGTGAAAACTATTTTTGTATGTATTGATGATTCATCCTACAGTTTTTAAATTTGGGCATCTGGTCATTAACTATGATATGAAGCACTATTTTTCTTGAAGAAAAAATAATTACTTCTTCTTTTCATTAAGGTAATGGACTTCTAATAGTAAATTTTAAACTATAATAAGATGTGAACTATTAATATTTAGGAAAATTTTGCCGTATATATTTATGCATAATGAAATATAATCAACGGTTAAAATACCCGACAGTTTAACGTTATATATAATTCAATAATTTAACTTTTACTAAAAATTCAAACAAATACTTAAATTGCAATTATACCTTTGTACATACCTATGTTGTCTCTTAACTATTACCAGACAATATAGACCTGTTATAATTATATATATTATCTGCCATTACAGATTTACACTGACCAATGCAAAATTCTTTAAATCATTGAAGGTTAGGTTACAGTATGTTTTAGAGTCATACGTATATCGCATTTAGACGAGGTTAGTTTATACTTATGGATTTGATTAATCTTTATTTAAGTTTTATTTGCTACTTTTATTTGAAATAAAAAATGACATCACTGGATTTGAATATTTTTGTAGCTGTTAACAAATGGAGTATGATAATAAATTGAAATGAAAAAAGTGGATGTGAAAGTTCCTCGAATGTTGGCATCTCTTAGACATTATACGCAGTTTACTCACATTTTTCATAAACAAATTTAACTTGAAAAAATACTTTTGACTTCAATTAAAAGGCTGTATTCTTTTTTTAAACAAATTATTTTGCGAAAATATATTAAATAACTAATAATTTTAAATGAACAAAAGTCTACTCGTTTATTGCAACGCCTTAGAGGCAGCAGACCACAGCAGACGATTGCTTGTCATGCCTGATGGCAACACTTATGCGTATGTACATACGTATATGCGTAGATTGTAGTGTATTACAAGAACGGGTAATACACCAAATATATCCTGGCCCACAATAATGCAAATATTTACAGAAAAATATACCAGCTGATACAGTTCTAAAAGTAACCTCCTAAAACTCTATTTATTAAAATGACACCCCTCTCAAATTTAAAAAAAACTTCTAAATATGCATGTTTTTAAATGGCTATGCGTCCATGAAAACTTAATGTTTCAGTATGAAACTGGTTATAAAAGTTGCATCCACACCTACTCTAATTATGCGACATCAAAGATATGTAACAAATACCCTAATTAGGAGCAAGATGCGAAAAAAGGGTTTCACTATAATGTGTCTCAATGAGAAGTGTGTAGGTATGTTTGCCGCGGGAACAGATGCGACTATACCTTTGTTGGGTTCTACCAGCCCGTTAAGTAAAGCGGTATATTTGAAATTGTGAAAACGTTAAAAAAGTAGTACAATGTACAAATGAAATACAAATGAGTTATAATATTCTCTCTTAAATTATTCTCTCATAAATAATTAAAAAATTATTTAGTTGATTAGAGTGAAAATTGTATTACTGTTATTTATTAAAATCTATTAATTAAAAAATATTTAAAAAAAATTTTATTATAAGTCAATTTTTTAAATCTGTGTAATATTAAAATTTATTACAAAATATTATAAAAAAAATTATGTAAAAACTAAAAGAAATAGATTTAAATACTTTAAAATCAAAAGTTCTAAGAGAATCTATTTAATATCGGTTAGTTTCTTCCATTTATTATCTATGCTGTATTTTTAGCAATTGTTCTTTTGCGATCAGTGGCGGCTAGTTTTGTTTCAGAGTATTTTGTTAGTGTCCAGTTTAAAAAAAAAATATTTTAACTTTTTTTTTGTGTTTTTTATAGTACTTTTTTTCATTGTATTTATTGATTCCTATTTATATTGATGTTATTTTTTATAAATATTTTGTAATTTTTTGGATTTTTAAATGTTTTTATAGTTGTGATATATTTTAAATTTTGTACGTAGTTCAATTTTTTTTATATGCATATTTTTATTTACATATGCATATATTTTTTAATGGTTAGACAGTACAGTATCAAACTGTACAATTTGCTCATATAAAAAAATTAATCAAAATCAGAATCGTAAAGGAGCTAGATTCAGGTTTGAAGATTTGATTTTTCTAGTGAATCTACATTACAGAATTTTGAAAGCAACATACGTATATGGAAAATGGAATCAGTTACAATGATGCGAAAATACATACAAGAATATGCAAAAAAAGCCGCATGCGCAATAAAATGATTGAAACAAAGTGACTTTTGACTCAAAATTTATTGATTTTCTATACGGGTAGATTCTACTCAACAGTATTTTAATACTTAAGAATACCAGATACAATATTTTTTAAAATATCCTTTACAAGTTAATACTCTACACAAATTTTGAATTTGACTGCGCAGTAAACTCGACACAATTTAGTAACTGCACAATACGAATTTTAAAATTAATAATATATAATAACCAGATATAAATTCTCGTGAATGATTTTCGTCTTTTTTATATAGTCAGTCAAAGTAATAATTTATTCTCAGCATGCATGTACTGAATAGATATTCAAGCTTTTTTTAATTTCATCTTATATTTGCATTACAGGCTGAAGATTGTGAGTAATTAATTTACTTTATTTGCGATAATATTAATTGTTACTATTGCTATTTTTTCGTGTTATTATAAGGACGCTATAGTTAAACTTCGGAACCTAGTTGATGTTCCAGGAAAACTATGCTAGAACAACAAAAACTCGCATTTCTTTTGGTTGATCTTCTGGTGTGCTCAAACTATTATTTGTAAGACGTTTCTAACAACTTCAAGTTTCCTAGAATATTTCTTTGGGGACAGCTCGCAGGTTTTAAGGCGCCGGATCGGTTCCCCCCGAGGCAGGTTTATTGGTCTGGCGGCTGGGGGGAGACCGCGCAGCCCGGCCTGAAGGAAAACCTTTAGCGGCCGCCGCGCGTCTTAACATGCACGTACCTTATCTTGTACCTGCAGCTGTGTGTCGGTTAATGCGTTACGCGGCCGCAACATTTCAAAGATGCATTTTACTGAACTTTTCTTCGAATCCGAGGATAACTGCAGAGACACGAGGTCCCTGACCGCCGCCGGGATGGGTCGCCGTATTTCCGCGATGGCTGGCTACCAGGTCCATAAGGGTCATTCACATTGCCATTCAGTCTCTGTCGCGCGCTTTAGTACATATCAAGTCATTGAACAAACAACATCATATTTTTCATCACGTTAAAAATGTCGAATTTTGTACCAAAAAGTGATGATTTGCGGAAAGCATTAATTTTTTGTTTTTATTTGAAGAAAAAGGCTGCAGAGTCGCATCGAATGCTTGTAGAGTCATATGGTGATCATGCTCTATCAGAAGCAACATGTAAAAGATGGTTTCTACGGTTTAGAAATAATAATTATGATGTGACGATTGAAAAATATGGAAGATCACCAAAAAAGTTTGAAGACGTTGAATTGCAAAAGATTTGAATGAAGATTACACTTTGTGTCAAAAGCAAGTGGCAGACATATTAAATATAGTACAAAAAACAATTTATAATCGTTTAAAGGTTATGGGACAGATCCAAAAGTGTGGAAAATGGTGCCATATGAATTGAATGAAAAGAAGATGTAAAACAGAAAAAACACTTGTGAAATTTAGTTTTAGAGGCGTGGCAGAAAAATTTTGCATTGGATTGTTACTGACGATGAAAAATAGACCTATCTCGAGAATCCTAAATGTAAAAAATCTCAGTTTAATTCGGGACAACTTTCAACATCGACAGCAAACGAGATTGATTCATCAATGATGAAGACAATGTTGTGTTTGGAGGGTCAAGAGTGGCGTGATGTAATGAATTGTTAAAACTTGGTGAAATAGTTAATACTGATCGCTACCGGCAATAAATGATCAATTTAGATCTTGCATTGATAGAAAAATGAGCAGAATGGGTCAAAATACACGGAAAGGTAATTTTGCTCCGTGACAGTGCACCTGCATACAAATTAAAAACATATTCACCAGACTTAGTTCTTCTGACTATTATTTGTTTTCACCAATGAGACATGCATAGGCTGAGCAGCACTTCGATTCCTACGAGGAAATCGAAAATTGGGTGTCTGATTGGTTTGATTTAAAAGACAAACAATTCTATTAGAATGGTATCCAAAAATTGCCAGAAAAGCGGTTAAAATGTGAAACAAACAATGACTAGTACTTTGAATAAAATATTTTTACTTTCCCATTAAAATTAGTGTTTCATTTTCAGAAAAATTTCTTACTTCATACCGGCATACCTGGTAATTGGGGGTATAACTATGGAATTTAGTGAGAATAATGAAACTCCCAGTTGTAGTTTTACTATCTCTGGATTTTCGGGTAACATAGGTTAATATAGGCACTAGCCGATGTGCCCAGGACACCAAAAGTGTAGGGATTAGAGAGAGTATTAGGACTAGTTGGTCAAAAAGGGAGTGGAAATAGAAAACGATGTGATAGACGAGCATGTGCTAGAATGATAGAATATAAGAAACAGAGAGAGAGAGGAATGAAATGGGAAGCAGATAAGATTAGGAAAGCTTGAGTGAAAAAAATTCGACTCACTGGTTGTCGGTAACGGAAAGAGGAGGAAAGAGGAAAGGGAAAGGAAGAAAAAGTGCAGAGAAGTAGCAAGATATAGAGAGAAAGAGAAAGAAATATTACGAGTGGAATGCGTAGTTAACTAAGAGCGAATGCGTAGTCAAAGAACTACAATGCTGATGTAGAAAGGTTGAGAAAGAGAGGTTAGAATTTAAAAAAGAATAAAAGATCAAATACAATTTGAAAAAGGATAAATGTATAGAAAGAGGGGGGAAGAAAGCTTGATTAATCCGCGAAGTACACTTAGAATTATATTTAATTTTACGTAATTAGATGATAAGGAATGCATAAGTGTGAATGTGGAAGACACCGTCAATGGAAGTAGACAAGGTGGAAGTCATGGATGCTATACGAAAGGAGATTTTAGCTGATTTGAGTGACACGGTGGTTGATTCGGTGTTACCCCTACCTTGATCCTCTTCATCAGCTTTTGGACATACGCGTAGGAATGCATGCACAGTAAAAATAGTTTATAAATTTTTATATTTAGGTTTTCGCATAGCTTTCCAAATACATGGTGCAAAGAAAATGAATGGACATTATATCTGGAGTATTCATTTTTACTTTTACATGCCTCTTCTTTGGCGATTCACAACGGCAAATTTAAACAAATTATTAATATTTTATTAATTATTTAATTATAATTAGAATTATAACAATATTTTTAGAAATAAATGGTAACAGTGACTAGTAAAAATAGTATCGACACTCTTTATACATAAAAATAATTGTGTAATACATTTGTTTTCACAATCTATAACAAATAATATATTAGGAAATTTCATACAATTATTATTAATTAATAATATATAATTTACGAATATAAAATATCAATAACAATACTAACAATTATCTGACGTCCTTATATAATTTATATAATTTTTCAACAAACATAGAATTTTAATAAAATATACAATGTAAGTTACTTTACAACATAAGCGAAAAATATTGATTACACAAAATTTCTTAATTAACCTCCAGTTTTAGACAAATTACATTGATGGGTATGAACATAATTATATTCACATAAAAATTACTGAAGTTAATTACTCTGTGTGTGTGAGGAGGAAAGTGTGTGGCTGTTGGTGTTAGTGGATGTCATAGCTTAATTAACTTGAATAATTTTTAAAAATGCTACACAGTATTTTTCTAAATACTATACTTTACAACTTCTAACAGACATCAACATATTTATGCTGTATTAGTGCAGGTTCTTTACGTTTTTATTTTTTAATATTTTTAAATAAATCTATTTATTTTTAATTAGAAACATAACCATTTAAAATAAAATATAATCTTACATTATTCTAAAATTTATAAATATTGTTAATTTCCTAAAATGTTTAATTCATAAAGAATTTATTTACTCCCATATTGCCATTACTAAAAATTTATAGTCTATTAAATATACTGATTTTTAACATTTAAAACATTTAAATTATCTCTCGTTTCATAAAATTACGTTGCAAAATTATTAAATTATAATTGTGTAGTTCTTTAATCCATGTATTCCTATTAAGCTCTACAATAAACTGTCTGCGTATTCGCATAAACTTGCTGTTGTAGTAAATCAATTACATCAGCATAACGATTATATTTTCATTTATATTATTTAAGTATTATGTAGTAACGATATTGTTTGAAAATCTGAATGGCTAATGTGCTCAAACACAAATATATTATTCATAATTTTCAGCCCGTTAACATTTTTTAATAAAATACAGGGCAAACTCGTCAATAAATCGTTTTTTTTAATTCTATATATTGGCAAAAATATAAGATAGATTTTAAAAATAATTTTTTTGGTTTTTGATAGCATAAATTTTTTTTAAATGCAATAAATTAAACTTAAATCACTGAAATTTTTTAAGTATATTATAATTTGTTAATAACTGCAAGTATCCATAAAATATTTTAAACTATATTTTTAAATAAAATGTTTGGAAGTCAATCGTATTTAATTTTAAATACGATTAAAATATCACTCGAGTAGATGCATGAGAATACATTCCAAATTATTTTACGTAATTTGGATCAATGCTAAATGAAGATAATAAAAAGATAGGCTTTATTAATACTAAAAGATATTGCAGTGTATCTATATAATATTATTTGTATTATATAAATAGTGATTATCAAGTAGAATAAAAATTTAGATATATGTTAAAAAACTGTCTTGATGAATACACATCTACAGTAAATGCAGTAGACGTAACATGAGAGGCAGTTGACATTAATTGACACACTACATCAAATTCACTATAATCAACAATATTATTGTACAGCACTTGCTGCTTAATCTATAAATAGTGACTCTGGTGCAATTTCAAGATCGTTTTAAAATTTGTAACTCTTTAGGTTTTCGGAACGTTTTAATAAATTGATTAGATCGGCTGGTCTTTGTAAATAAATTTATACAGCCGATTTGTTCGTTTTTTTAAATCGCTAACAATATAATATAATATAAGTAATATTTTGAATATGGTGTACTATTTCTGTAAATATATATAGTACAATTCTCTTTTTATGTATAAGACAAATATTTTCATTTTCATAATTAAAGATCAACTTTAATTTTCTTTTCTGATGACGTAAGCCTGTACGTTTCATAATAAATTATTATTCTTTTATATTTTTTAACGTACATTTTGCTGTTGAAATATTATAACGTTACCTTTTTTTAAAAAGTTTTTATATTTGAATTGTAGTTTTGTTACTACTTCTTTTCATTTTCTCGTTTCCTTTTATAGACTTTTCTAACATTCTAACATTGATTCGCCAAAGCGTGTATGATAATTTTACTAATGTGTCCTGGGACACTATTATTCTAATTGTTGAGAATCCTTAAGCATTAAAGCCATATCTTGTAGAGATTTGTTTAATGTTTCTGCGAATCTTGACGCAGTATATTTTTCATCGTAACGGAAGGAAGAACAAGCGAAAATGAAGCTATCATTCTTCAAATTGTATCCGCAACCATAACCATCCGGTACAACTGGTCCATAACCACCGATGGAATCGTATTTTGTTGTGATCTAATTTTAAAAATTACGTTAATATGAAAAATGACATGTAATTTAAAATGATATGATCTCATTTGAGACATATTCAAATAGTACTTTTTAGGAAAATGGTCATTATCGATATCATAGAGTTAAAAATAATTATATTTATTCAATATCTAATATACCAAAAAAATATAAGCGAAATTAGCTTTTGCAAATAGTGTCACAGACTATAATATCAAGAGGCCAAAATAATTTTTTGTATTCAACTTAAAGATAATATGGATTGAAATCGGAATTTTTTTATAAGTTTAATATTTATATTAGTAGGGTAAATATGAAAAAACCTGAGATGTTGAGAGTCCAAAGTGTTGAATAATGTCGAAAGTTTCATCTGTGAATAATTCTGGCATTGGAATCTTCACCTCTTCAGCTGCATGAAATAATCCCATTAGATGGTTATCAATTCCTTGACCGTTATTAGCATCTCTCATTTCCTTAGTCTGACGCTGCACTGCTAAGTCAAATAATTCTTTGATTTTTTGCTTCTGTAAAATAATAATAAACGACTTAGTTAAATAAGATTATTTCCTTATCTGAACTACTTTAGACAACTAATATTAATATAAGAAAGATGCATAGCGACGTTACAAGTAAATATTGATAATATCACGCGTATAACTTTAGTTTAATCCTCACGAGAAGAACAAGAAAAAAGTTCTGATAGGTCATCAGATCCTGTGAGAATCGATATTTAAAAAATTTTGAGAGTACTTGAATAGTAATGTAATAGTTATGATGTAAAGTTCATTACAGTCAATATTTACTGAATCGAGATAATGACCAACATCGAAGCTGAAGTTTGATTAGCATCTAGAAAATAATTATAGCAAAGTTATTTGGCTACTATTTCATGCTTCATTTTAATAGTGAAAAATAACGGGCTTGAGGTGGTTTGGGATGGTATAAGGATTTACTTAAATAATTACGTAAATAATAAAGAATTATTTAAATATAAGGAAATTACATCATTCAGATTGCAATCCTTATTCTGCATGCAAAGGCTAAGAGTTACTTCATTATATTTAGAGAAATGTGTATTCGTTCAATCTCTGAACTTTACATATTTGTAAAAAACTATATCATCTATAAAAATATAATAAATTAAAATACTAGATAAGAACTGGGAGAAATGCAAACAAAAGTTACAAATATATACTGTAGATCAAATCAGAAAATAGGAAGAAACTATGAGGCCACAAAATTTTATGTTTATTTTAGTTACACTGTAAATGGTGAACTGAACTCTTTTGGTGCCTTCCTCTTGTGTATCGCAACCACTTTGTCCCTTTGGATCACCTTGACACATGGCTTTTACCCAAGCAAGCGTCTCTGGACTTGCTGATCGGATAACATCGACGCGACCTTCTGTGAATCGTCTTATGCCAGCACTCTCGTATGTAGATGTCAAACATCCATGAATTCTGTCAAGTAAACAAATTTTTTGATTCATTAAAATGTAATTGACAATGAACTTTTTATTAATATTTTGAGTATATTCAATTCTTATTTACAGTTGCCAATGGCCAGAAAATAGTTCAAAAATATTGCTTACACAGTTATAGTTAATTTTATTTGTAATTTATTATATAATTTT
This sequence comes from Sycophaga agraensis, assembly GCA_018906755.1. NCBI lineage: Eukaryota > Metazoa > Arthropoda > Insecta > Hymenoptera > Pteromalidae > Sycophaga > Sycophaga agraensis. The sequence goes on along the minus strand of JACCIE010000021.1, from coordinate 1,120,431 downwards.
TAAATGACTTGAATAAAAAAATGAGAAAAAATCTTGTTAGAAAATTTTACGTAGATTTCTACTTTATTAATTTAAAATCAGGAATGTTTTTCAACTTTTTATACACTGAAAAAAATAGTAACTATTTTTTCGCGGATAGTAAATAACTGAAAAAATGTAATGGCTACTTTTTAATGAACAGTTTACATGAACAGGTTATAAGCCTTTTTTATGAGAAAATTGTTTTTAATAGTATCTTTAGCTTTCTCTAGTACAATATTATATGTACTTTTTAATCAGTAATTTCCTTTTTTACATGTGAAACCACCTCAATATCGGTATACATTTATACATGTTTGGATTTGCTTTACCTAATTAATTCATTTTAAAATAAATATAAATTAGCTCTGCTAAATCCAAATATTGAATATAGATATGATGTATATAGTGCAATTTATAATTTTATAATATTATTATAATTTTTATTCATAAATTCAGGCAAATGAGTTTTATTACGGTTAGTAAGTATTCAAGATCCTTCAAAACGTTTCAGAAGATGCATCCAATAGATTTTTATGCACACGTATATAAATTTTTTTTTGTTTTATTAATTATTCAAATCTTACAAATAAAGATTTATTAGCTAAATCTTAGTCTATTCATTAAGTCTACAATCTTTTAGAAACAACAGGAAATATTTACAAGCAGGTAGTAAATATTTCAAATATTGACTCTCTTAAGTCCAACCTGACACGTCCATGTCGTGAGAGTCGGTAACGTTGGGATTGCGTCAATGCTCTGGCAGCAACGCACATATCCTGGCGGCTGAGATCAGGTAATGGCCCCTTGGGCGACCAGAACATCGGACGCCCAGCTCATTTGCCTAACCCATAACAGCACCACGTGCCTAGCCTGAGAAAGCAATGCGTATGGGGAAGGCTATGTGTACCCACAGGTCTGTTATTTAGGCGCGGAAGCGCCTGGGGCATCGTACAAGACTGTACGGTGTCCCCTGCTCGTCGAGTACTATACTGACATTAGCATCGGTTCTCGGTGTGTCAGGCGAGCCACCATGTGCCAATCCCACACCTCTTAGTGGTGAGAGTTGGTACGGGCCTAGTTAGGTGCCGGCGAATGGCTACAATGTGAAGAAGCAATCATTCGTAACGCTGAGTCGCAAGACGAGGCGGCCAAGATGGGATAATGGCTTTGGGAAAGGGGCCCTGTACACCCCTATGCCACATGCCGACTCGGCGGAAGCGACCCGAGCCTGGGTATCCAAGGCGGAGGTGGTTAGTAGTCGAGGAGGCACGTACACTGGGTCGGGAGTCTAGTGTACTCCTCAGGCGCGGTATCGTGCGAGGAGAACGAATCTCCCGGGGCTGTTGGTAAAAGGTGCGCCAACCGCCACGTCAGTTAGCCCTTTAAATATAAGGAACCAATGAATAATAATAATAACGAAGCCTCGGAAGCGGCTGTGGGGGAGGACCGTCCGGACCCCGTAGTCGCGGCAGAGTTAATTGTCGAAAGGCGAGGACGGAGGAGAGGTGGGGCCTCCTTAAGAGCCCCCAGTGTGAGAGTAGAAAGTGGCTCGACCCAGAGAAACACACCGGTCCTGGAGGTTAAGAACGTCACACTGACCGCTCAGATTAACGATCCTCAACGGTGCCCGATCTGTCCGACGGAGAGGGGACCGAAGTACTGGATTGGCAGTAAGGAATTGGCCAAACACATCGGCGTGGCACATCTAGAGGCATCGGTCACCTGGCTTTGTGCTGGGTGCGGCCGCAAGTGCAAGAACATCTTGTCGTGGAAGTGCCACCTTCCTCACTGCAAAGGGTGGCAGGAGACAGTAGAAGATCTAGCCTTCCCATGTGACCATTGCGAATTGGCATTTGCGACATCTAGCGGAAGATCTCAACATGAGAGGCATGTTCATCCTGCAGCGCGCAATGCCAAGCGCTCGTTAGTAGCGGAGAAGCCGAAAGGAAAGCCAGGCCGAAGGCCAAGTAAGTGGTCTGACGATGACCTGGTGCGGATTGGGGAACTTGAACAAGAGTACGCTGGCGTACGGTACATAAACATCGAAATTGCCAAGCATTTCCCCGACCGTACAGCAAAACAGGTGTCGGATGCCAGAAGGCGAATCCGCGAAGGCGAGCAGCAGGCAGTCGCCACCCATCCCGAAGTCACAGCAAATGAAACCGCTGTTGCTGCAATCTCAACTGCCGAGACACCGCCCGTTCAATCCCCTGTGTTACAGGGCAATAGCAGCAGCAGCGAGGATGAATTCGTGGATGCGGTGGAAGAACGACCAGACTGCTTGTTTGAACGCAGTGAGTCCCCCGGCGAGATAGAATGGAAAGAGGCAATTCGCCGGGAGATACGCAGTGGCACAATGGAGGATCGGTTGCGGAGTTGGCGGGTTGCGGTACAGGGATTAGTCGAGTCTGATGGAAACGTCGATGAGGAGCTCATGGATTCCCTGTATACGCAGCTCGTCGCGTTTATAGCCCCGGCTATTGAAAGAAACCCGGAGATGACGGAGACTAAAAGAGCAAGGAAGGGCAACCGCAAAGTAGGTCGGAGGCGCGATGCGAGGAAGGCTGAAATGCGGAAATTTGAGTATGCCCGGTGCCAGCAAATGTGGGAAAGATGCCCCAAGAGGGTAGCGGAGATCGTCGTGGAAAACAACTATTCGCTAATTTCGCAGACGAGACAGCCCGTGTGTCAGGGAGGTCGAAGCCCTGTACACGGAGCTGTGGGGTAGAGAGGGCCCATCTCAGTCGGACCAATATCATCGGACCGAGGGCCCTCTCAAGGTGTCGAAAATCCTTAAACCAATTACCCCTCTCGATGTGAAGAGGCGGGTGGCCAGAATCCGCGACGACTCCGCCGCTGGCACCGACCAAATAGTCAAGTCGGATCTGAGGAAGCCGGGGATCATAACGGCCCTCTCCAAGCTATTCAACTTCGTAATGCTGACGGGAGTATATCCGTCGGCATGGAAGTTGAATCGAACGACGTTACTGCCTAAGGCCGGGAAAGACCCGGCCAATGTCCGAAACTGGCGGCCCATCACGATCAGCTCGATGGTAAGCCGGATATTTTCTGGTCTACTAGACGAGAGGATCAGGGCCGTCATTCGGCAGCACGAAAGGCAGAAGGGTTTTACGGCGGAAAATGGCTGCTTCGCAAACATGCATGCGTTAGAAGTAGCAATTTCCAAATCGAAAGAGGGGGGCGGAGTCATATCGGTGCTAGATATATCAAAAGCATACGATACCGTCCCCCATGCCGTAATTCCCTTAAGCTTGGAAAGAAAAGGAATTCCGCCCGTGGTAACAAAGCTAGTCGCGGAAATGTACCGCGACTGCACCACTGTCATAGGGGCAAAAGATGGCAAGGTAGATATAAAGCTTCAAAGGGGAGTTAAACAGGGGGACCCCCTGTCCCCATTGATCTTTAACCTTGTCATCGAGCCCCTAATTGAACGATTGAACGAGACAGTGGGAGTCAGCATAGATGGGAATAACCTTTCCGTGCTCGCCTTTGCGGACGACATAACCTGTGTCGCGAAGGACGCCGGGGAGGCCCAGACTCAGTTACAGACGGTGACGGATTTCTTGGGCATTCTACAAATGTGCGTATCTGTGGAGAAAAGCTCGGCCTTCGAGTTAGTTCCCTTTCGAAAGACGTGGTATAGCCGCAGGCCGAGGGTCCAAATAGGTGGGGAGTCAATCCCTTACCTGGGACCCGATGAGGTTACAAAATATCTAGGCGCCACGGTCTCGTCGTGGAGGGGACTGATAAGGGGCCGTGAAGTTCCAGCACTAAGAGAGCTCGTCAGGCGAGTTCGTAAATTGCCTCTTAAGGCAGAGCAGAAGGTTGAACTGCTGAGGAAGTACATCTTTCATCGCTTCACCTACTCAGTCATAGTGAGCATGCCATCTAGGGCAGCTCTCAAGGAGTTTGACGGGGAGATCAGAAGAGCGATAAAGGAGATACTCCACCTGCCTCAGTCTCTGAGTAGTGACTTTATGTACACACCTCAGAGCATGGGCGGGTTGGGGTTGACCCAGGTGGAGGTAATGGTCCCGATTGCGCACCTCCGGGCGCGTATAAAGGCCATGAACTCCGCCGACCTCGTCAACATGGCAGTCGTGCACGAATCGGACCAACATCTGTCCGCTAGCGCGGAGGCGCTTGGGCTTCCATGGCCGATGACACTTCGCCAGCTCGACGATAAAAAGTATGAGCTGCGCGACAGTTACGCCCGAAATTGGGCAAAGCTGCGGTGGCAGGGGCAGGGAGCACACGAATTTGCCGATGATGCAGTGTGCAACAAATGGCTGCGAGGTGGACTGCTCACCTCATCACGGGTCGTGGGATGCTATTAAGCTTCGAACAAACACCTATTCGACCCGTGCCTTGATGAGCATGATTTACGAACAGCGAAACCCAAATTGCCGAAAGTGTCATGCGAGACGTGAGACTCTTGGGCATATACTCGGCGAGTGCCGAATGACCATGAATAAGCGTATATGCAGACACAACGAAATCAAAGACCTGATAGCGGCACGTTTGTCCCAGCAAAACCAGGTGATGGACGAGCCGGAGGTTTGGACACAAGGGCGGAGGTTCCGACCCGATTTGGTGGTGAAAACCGCCAAGAAGGAAGTGCTCGTGCTGGATGTCTCGGTCCGGTACGAGCATCGGGACTATCTGTCCCAGGCTCACGACGAGAAAAACACCAAATACCAACCGGTGCTCGTGCAGCTAATGTCCGACCTCCATTGCAGAACGGGCAAGGTTCTACCCATAATAGTAGGATCTAGAGGTGCGATCCCGAAGAAAACGAGGGACGTACTTGGCAAAATTGGGATCAAAAAGAAAGATCGCCTGACCATCTCCATGATCGCGTTGAGAAGTTCGATTGAAATGATAAACGCGTTCATGAATGATGATTTTAATGCCTCTTAGTGAGGAACTCGAGCTAACTACATACGAGGGCACAAAAAATATTTTGAAAGAGGGGTCGATTAGCCTGCTGCAAGTTATATCGGCCCCCTAGCCCATGGGGTCCCATTGGACAACTTGGAGTTGGGTCCTTTATCGAAAGGCGGGGTCCCATGCTCCGAGGAAGAAGCGGAGGTGAATCCCGCCACCGCTGCGAGCCAGGATGCTCGGAAAGGTGGGTCCCAAGGTGCGAGTCGTTGGGCGCGGTACCACCACGGTACTGCTGCCACGGCGGCAGAGCTAGCGAGATTAACATCGCTCTCCTAGGGTGGTTACCTTCACGAGGTCTCCCTGAACATCTTCGGATGACCGAAACTGCCTTCCTCACCTATAGGTGGGGACTCTGTTAAAAACTAATTTAGTACAAGCCCTAAAAGCAGGCACCCAAAGGTAGTGCTCCACGGATGGTAGCAACAGTCTGTAAATAAAAAATGTGTTCGTCCAAATAAATGTTATTTATTTATTATGTGATGTCCATTTTTTATAAGTTGTTGCTGTTATCGTTATTATTGCTTTTTTTGTTAAGTTTTCAAATTCTATTGTTGTTAACTAGTTTTAAGAAACTGTTATGAATTTTAGCCTGAAAATCAGGCAAATTGTTAATGGCTAACCGGCGGCCAGGAAAAAGGCCGGAAAATTGAGCCGCAAAAGCGCGCTCAAGGAATAGTATGATAGATACTGTCATCGGAAGTTGAATTTTCAGTTTGAGAAGACTGTATAAAATAGCCTCGCTGCTCGTCATAGAGTAAACATTGCCATGCAATATGGTTAAGGTCTTGGTCACTGCTACCACAATTGTCTTTAGGATCATCAACAATTTTAATTCTGGCCAATGAGAAGGCTAAATTTTAATGATCTGCTCTACATCTATTTACAGTCACTATTAAGTCCCGTGGAAGATTGTAAAACCATGTTCTATATTATTTTAAAGGAAAAAAAAATTTTCCTTTAGTAAGTCCCATATTTTGAATTATTGCCTTGTTATTTTCAATCATATTCTGCTTAAAGTAACTTTTTAAACAACTGTACAGTACATGTTTCTCATCATCCTGATTATTAATGTTGATAGCGTTTTTTGCTGCTGCATCTGCTAGTTCATTTCCCATTATTTCACAGTGTGAAGGAACCCAAGAAAATGTAATGTTTACATTATCATCTTTCTTGATCATAAATTCGCAATATTTTTGTTTGATATTGAGTATGTAGGGATTTACTCGGATATCAATCTTACAACTGTTTAAACTTTCCACGAGACTTAATGAGTCTCTAATGGTTTATTTAAGGTTTTTAGAGCAATATCCAAGGCATCATTGACAACAATACATTCAGCTGTGAATATAGAGATGTGGGGATTTAATTTTCTTTCAATCGTGACACCTAATTCCGGTACACTGCACACAGAGTCTATTTCGCTGTTTCTGTTTTTACTACCGTCCGTAAATATTTTTAAGGAATTTTGGTTATTAATTTAAACCATCTGGATTACTAATAAGGTGTACTTCTCCTCTTTTTCAATCTTTTGGAAATACTCCTGTGCGAAACATTTTATTAAAAATGTCTGCTATTATTAATCTGTAATTGAGTAGGAGCTTTTTTAGTGTATAATAATCAATTCCGTGTAAGCCTGGTGATGATTTTATATTTCGAGAATCAAGTACTATGTTGAATTCAGCAAAGGTAAACTCTGTATCTAAAAATTTATTTTGTTTGCATTTAGGTATCCATCCGCTATCTCGAGGCACCCTAGGAGGGCAGATTTTATTTAAGGCATTTTTTTGTATCGTCTTGTAAATTTTGAGCTAGATGGAGTGATTTGATTTTAATCCATGTATTTTTTTTAATTTTAGCTGTGTCCCATACAAATTTTTTATCTGTCTTAAAATTTATTGACTTTATAAATTTTCTATAGTTTTCTCTTTTTTTCATCAAAATTATTTTTCGCATTTTGACTCTAATTCTCTTAAATTCAATAAAGTCTATGAGATTGTTTGTTTTTTCCCATTTTTTAAATGCATTTTTCATAAGTTTTTTAATTTCCTGACACTCTTCATCCCATCAAGATACAGGATTTGTATGATTTTCAATGTTTACAGATTTTTTTCCCGGGGTATGTTCTTTAATAGCTAAAGTATACCTATAAATTTATTATATTTTTTGTCGGCTGCCATGCTTAGAAAACAATCAGAAAAGAATTGCGAGTATTCTGTTTCAAGACGAGCGAAAACATTTGTCCAGTTTGTGTAGATCGAATTTTGTGCGATTTTATTATATGTACTGCTTTTTCCGTATTTATGTTTACATTAATAGGATAATAGGTCTGAACCGTAAGTTTCGTCCAGAACTTTAGTTTCTATTTTGTCGGTTATACATTTATCAGATAATATAAAATCAATGTTTGACCTAGAGTTTTGATCTATATGAGTGGTCGTATCGTGATTGTGTATAAATAAATCGAACTTGTCTATACAGCTATACAAATTTTCTCCGTTTTTATCAGTATTATTACAATTCCACACTGCATTGTGTGCATTAAAATCACCAATAATTACATTATTTTTTCCTTTTGTTAAGTTACAAAAGATTTCTTCCCATTGTTTTAAGTTTAGTGTATCTAGAGCTCCTATAGCATATAAACAAGTTTAAGCAAGGATTTATGTTGGTAAATTTAATGCCGCATATTTCGAACAAATCATCGGGAGAACTTATAGTTTTAATTTCTTTATACGCTGTTCTTACGTATGGGTATGAGTACACCACCTCCTGTAGAATGCATTTTATCTTTACGAAAAGTAACAAATCCTGAAATTTGAAAATCAGCAATTGATGACGTCAGCAATGACTCGACGCACACAAATATATCAGCTCCTTTTAAGAAAGAGTTAAGTTAAGTTCATTTTTGCGTTGCAGCATACTTCTTGCATTCCAGTAAATGATATTTAGATTATTGTTGCCATTTTCTTTTCAGCCATTATTCTTCTTGTTTTTTAATTTTCTTCGGTTGAAAATGATTCGTTGCTACTCGTAGACTCTTGATCTACATTATCAAGTTTTGTAATAATACGATTTATAAGATTTTTTATTTTTTGATCTCTCATTTCTTTTTGTGGAACTCTTAATATCATAATTAAGGAAGATAAATCTTCCTTAGCAAAGATTCTGAATGTGTTTCCTTTAAATTCCAATGAAAAAGATTTCGGCAGTTTTTCAATATCATCAAGATTTATGTAAATTTGTCTCCGGAAGCTTACCATGTGTGCATGTATCTTGGGATTGTTACACCTGCACGGACATACGAGAGTCTTGACTCTGTTTTAATATTTAGTTTTGTAAGTGCATTCTCAATTTTATCATCAGAAATAGATGGACGGACATTCGATTGAATAATTCTTTTTGCGCGTAAAATCAGCGGTCTAAAAGATAGTATTTTTGCTTGAACTGTAATGTTTTTTTGAGTGTTAACTAGTTCTTCTGCAATTTTTTTAATCGCAAAGTATACACAAATCCGATTGTTAGAAATTCTTGAAATTGCTTTAATATGTTCTGGTTTAACCAACTTAATTCGTTGACTTACATAATCATCAAGGGTGAGTCCGTCAATTGAATCGAAGATAAGAACTTGATTATCTTTAGGAAAATAGTCTGTGGAGGTTGCAGTTGCATAGCTTTTAACTTGAGATTGTTTTACTTGAGAAAAACTGTTTGGTGAATTAATACGATTTGGATTTTGTGTAGCCATTTTGTCGAAATGCACTTAAAGTGCACCCACTAATATTAGTAGCAAGAGCCGAAATCTAGGGCCTCGCTTACTTGTTGTAATTGTTACTCACTTTTCACTGTCGGCCTAGTGTTTATCATAACACGTATTACCTCGACCGGAGCTAACGAGAGACTCCACGTATTAAAATTAGTTCTGTCATGTCTCATCATCATAGTATCACTACACTGCTAAAGCCTCATAAATTTTGTATGTAGATGAGTAATTCAAGAATCAAGAATTGTTAAGAATCTAGTTGTCCAGGTTATTCGAATGTGTGTACCAGGTTTTTTCGTCTTGTGGTTTTTCTAGTCCATGCATATAGTTTTCAAGTATTTTTGTAAATTATTATTATTATTGTATTTATAAGTTATAATAAGTAATTCAAAAGTGCATATATTAAAGTATAGTACGATTAAAAACATAATAAATAAATTTTATTTATAAGTATTTCATTTCAAACTACTTAGTAAAATTAATACAGGCTCAACCGTTTTACGAGACCCACCCGAATTTCTCCGTTAGTGAGGCAGAGAATAATGTTCCGATTTTCAAGATCATTTAAAGGTTAGAGTAATTTTTTTAACGGGGGCCAACTATTTTTAACGTCGGATTCAAAGAGAGCGGGACATTTACATCAGAATGATATTTTTAAATTTTTTTGTTCCTGAAAAGTTTAAATTAAGATCAAGTGTTTAAAAAGCACTCGAAAACTATTTGTTTGAATGCGTTTATCTTATTTTTAGCATTATCCAGAAATAATAATATAGACGTTATAAGTTCTGTTTCCTTGCAATATTTGACTACTATGAATTCTCTTGCCTCTGGCTATTATAATAATCATAATTATTCTCCACGAATAATTAGCGCTTCCACTTCGGAGTAGAATGATATTTCATGATCGATATTTCATCTATTGTCATATAACGTTGTTTATTGCAAGAGTACCGTAATAAATTTCTCTTTAAATTGTCGGACTCGGTGTTGCTTTTGTTTCACTGTGAACAAGCATCTTTTTCGTGCCCAATTTTTTGTATGAAATCGTAGACTAACTTTCAGTCGACATGTTTAATATCTCAGCAATTTCACGAACATTCAATTATATTTATCAATTATGATAATCCTAAGCAAGGTTTCAAACCCTACTCAGTGTTTTCCAAAGTTACTGCTACATTTGATCTATCCGAGCATTCGACATCATTTTCATCAGTGCGAATACGCGTGAAATCTGAATACTACCGACAAATTGTTTTCGACTAAGCTCAGTCTGGATAACATTTTTCAAATAGCAATGTGTTATTAAGAACTAACGAGATTTATTTTTTTTGGCATAAACGGAAAAATAGTAACACTTTCACTATGTTACAATAGTTTTATTGTTTGTGGTCTGGTTAATGCAAAAATTAAACATGCGTCATCTCATAATTAGTTTTTTTTGTAGACGAAGAAGATTTAATAACGCTATATATGTGGTTTTATCCTAAAGCTTATCGAAGAATGTGTTATACTGAATATTTCTTATGTACTTTAATACAATTAATTTGTCTGTGCGCGTGTTTCAGTTGCATTATAAGAATATATCTATCAAATTAAATGTTTTCTGTAGGATTGTCACTTGTAATCAATTGCACTTAAAAAATTCGTTTCCACCTTTTTTAAAATACTTGCTTTACTTTTTCATGAAAAGAGTAATTAAGTTATTTACGTAAAGGGATAGCTGCTACTATTTTTCTAGCCTTAGATTTGATAATCTTAGATTCTAAGAATTCGAAGTACCTTATTTAGAAATTTGTATTTTTTTTGTTATTGCTGATTATTAAGCAAAAATAGTCTGTTGGTATAATCACCCACCCTAAAATATAAAAAGAATCTCGGAAAGAATATTAAATGCTAATTCATGATGGTAAATTCAAGATAACAACTAAAAGAAACTTTTTATCATAATTATCTATTTTTTAATAATTTTTACAGGAAAAAAACAATCTAGTTGAAATGTCTTTAGAAATATATGTGCGCAACTTTGCTTCCACCGATTTTTTACCAAAATTTGATGCTTTATTCGTGAAAAATGATTACCTGTTTATTATTCAAATTACTGTCCGTCACTAGCTACTATTTTTTACAATATTTTGGGCAATTGAAGGTTACCATCTCGAAAAAATGATGCGTCTTTTGAGGCAATCCACGAATCGATCCATTTTTTGATTTCTTCATAAGAGTGGAAATGCTGCTTAGCTAGGCCATGTGGTATCGATTGGAAAAAATGGTAGGTAGGAAAGAGCAATGTCTGGAGAGTACGGCGAGTGGGGTAAGACTTCCCATTTTACTAAGCATTACTTAACGTATCAATTGCATTCGATACCGATTCCTTGTAATGGTTTTATTCGGTTTCAACAGATCATAATACACCATACCCAGCTGGTCCCACCAATTTCAGAGCATATCCTTAGCACCGTGAATATTCGATCTGGGCATCGATGTGGGGGTATGTCCGGATATTCCCCATGATTTTGTATCCTTGGGACTATCAATGTGAACCTATTTGTCATCGCCGGTTACAATGCGATGTAAAAATCCCTTCCGATTTTATCTTTGAAGCAGTTGTTCACAAGAAATAATGCCGTTTAACATCTTTCAGCTTCAATTTGTACGGAATCGAATTTCCTTGCTTCTGAATTATTCTCATGACTTTGACGCGTTTTAAAATTGCTTTTCAAGTGACTCCCAATGATACTGCTAATTCTTCTTGTGTTTAGCAAGAAATGATTGAATCTTTAAGTTTTTGAAATGTTTGAGTCTTCAACAAGTAATGCCTTCAGTTCCGAATCTTCGAATATTTTTTCTTTTCCGCCGCATTTGATAGCATTCGATAAGCCTCAACCTGCAGTTTTCTTCAAATAAAAACAGAAAATCAACACTTCCCGCAAGTTGGCTTGAAAACGAACATCTCAAAAAAATTCATTAATTTAGTAGTTGTTATGTTGACAGATGTCCAACTTAACTGTATGAAATTTTTCACCTGCCTATTTTAACCGGCACTTACTGCTGCAACCATCTATCGAAAAACGGCGGAAACAAAGTTGTACGTCTAATAGTTAAAAACATATATTAGATTTTTTTTGCATTGAAAAAGCAATACTTAGCATTTTTTATTTTATATAAATTTAACCAAAAGTTTTTACGTGAAATTGTAAAAATGATTTTATAGACATCATACATGAGTATTTTCTTTTTGACATAAAGTTGTAAAGCTATGAATTACTCTATTAAAATGACATACAACTGCAAAAGATTGTTATACATCATAGTTAATTATTGAACAGTTAGTCTGGCATTTAATCACTTGTCTAAAACAGTTGAACATTGGTTCTCCATTCATTAACACTTTTTCCATACTCAATATTTATAAAGTAATACTTTAGTTACACACGCATTTACACTGTTCTTTATTTATTTATTTTATGAACAAAGATTTTATTAATTATATTTTTATGATTATAATAATGCGACATAAAAATTATGGCAAATATTGATTAATTTTACAGTTTTAATAATATTGTAGCTAACTTAGAATTAATGGTTTTTAAAAATATAAAAACGTTGAATTAATGTATTTGATGAACTTACCTATAATATGTTAGTTGTAATGCCAATTGGATGAAAGCATCGGGACTTATAGAATTACTTTTGACAAATTCTTTAGAGTAATCTTCAAATTGCATTACATATAAATCCAAGTCATCTACAAGTCTGAAAATTAATTTCTTAATTATAAAATAATTAATATTAAGAATGGATTAAATAATAATATTTTTTGTATTTATTAATTAATGCACCTTTCAGATCGTTTTTGAAAAGTGAAATCAAATATTATAGCTAGACATCAATTTTGTAAAAAAACGTTTATAAAATGCTATTTAATTTTGTTTACTGAAATTTTAAATACAAATTTTGCATAATTTTTTTGTAAGTATAATATCAGTAAAAAATAAAAATGTTTTGAATTATAATTATTTTATCTATTAAAATTATATTTCCTCTTTACATATTAAAGTATACATTATGTTATAGTAATGGCTACTTTAAAACAGTTTACAAAGCCACGATGAAGGCCATAATTCTCGGTTACTCTATGAAAAATAATGAAATCGCAAGTATTATTTCATTTCTATTATATAATAAAATAATAATAAAATATCTTACGCATCGAAAGCTGTCATCGCCTCACAAATATCGTGGCGGCTTTGTTTTGATAGTGTCCATTCAAGTTTTTCAGGAGCTGATAAACAAGAAGGGGTTAATTCTCTTTCCAGAGGTGGCATGTTGGTCACTTTCATAGTTATTTCATCAAAGAGGGGGAATATTGCTCCAGCTTCACCAGGTGAATGTTCGTAACTCAATGCCCACAAATCATCCTTTAAATTTGTTATAAATTATGTTTAAAATAGTAGACCATTATTCTTATACGATATTGATATTTAAGTAGCTGGTGACAAAAATATAACAAAGCATATACAGTTCAAGTTATATTATAATATAAATCAATATTTTAATACATATTCAGGAATGCCACAATAGTTGCACATTTATTTTCTATGGTAAATATTTACTTAGATGTAATTAGCTGTTAAAGTTTAGAGGACGTAGATTTTGATTTATGTATCTCTTTAAAAATGCTAGAAAAGCATCATTACATTAGAAAATTCTCATTAATCAGATCGTTATCGTACTGTCTTAGATTGTCAATAGTAACATGATAATCAAAGTTGAATTACTATATACGGATTCTCATTCTGATAACAGTGTACATAATCTACAAATCAGTTATTAGATCTTTAAAATTCAAGACAGTAAGAACAAGTTGATAGAGTTTTTATTCTAGAAACGAACCTTACAAGATATTTAGTATTGAAAAAATCATGTTGATATTAATATTTTTTGTATATAATATTTAGGCTAAAGAAACTTCGTAATTACACAAACTAGCTATCTAACTCGCATTACGATTTTTTAAATTGAATTCAAAATAATGAATATATTAACTTTAAACTTTGGTAATTAATAGAATTCATAACTAGTACACTGTCTCTGGCCCTTATAAAATTAAATTGATAAATAAAAAAGCGGATTTGAAATATACAAAAAAATACAAATATTTTTTTAACATACATTTAAAGATTGAAAATCTGGCTAAATGACTAATAAATGACTATTAAAGGCATGAAAAATGCAAAATGGAACTATCGGCTATGAAAGTCTGAACCCGAACTCAATTCAAACTCTAGTATATTTCTATTTTACTGGTTTATTTATATTAATTAATTGACTTCATTCGAACCACAGGCGGTATACCAGTAATGTATTCCATCGATTGTTAAAATCGTAGTTTTATGTATTCATTATTCTTAATTTAATGTCGAAAATTGGAATGTCGGTAAGGTAGATACTTTGTCTGATTCTACAGATCCCGTAAAACCCGGTACCCAACGCGTCTAAGACATTTCAAGTAAGTACATTTGGAAATCGTATGGTGGGCGCTCGTAATTTACGTATTTGATCCTCATGTATCATTTATATATAAGGCTTAACTTTTACTGCTAAAATAGACTGAATCCGGAGGATCGATATACATAACTTGTTTAGCGGTATATCTTCCTATACATACTACGTACAACATAAGTACGTTAGTCTGTTTTTTAGAAAGGCGATCGCATTCCCCACCCCTATACACCCTTTCACTCTCCTATACTATCCCTTTATGAAGTTCATTAAGTTCCACATTACGGGCTAGCTCCAGGGGATATTCACGGATATTCAAGAGCGTGCTCTCATGCATGGGATTTCGTAAATGTCGAAGCAATGCGCGCTTGCTTTGTGTATAATATGACCGCACGCGCTCGAGCTCAGTCCCTGACACCGATAACGATGAGCGTGAAGCCTCATGCGGGAGACGACACTTCATCATACGAACTTGCTTAACTTCTCCAGTATGAAAAAAGTAATAAATATCTCTATTCTGGCTAGTTCTGATTTCTATCAAAAAGTTGCTTAAATTTTATTTTATAACACTTTGAATTTCTTTTTATATTTTTATCAGGTATTGTAGTGCTATATTGAAGGATAATCATACCTATCTATTATATTGACAATATTAATTACAATTCTTCTTAAACTATTTTGTAATTAATTAATATCATTGAAAAATATATATATTTCTGTTTTTTTATAAAATATTTAATGGAAATAGAATGAGATTGAGGAACACGTAGAACTTTTAAAACGTAAATATACCATTAATATGCAGTCTTGTCTAAATTGAAAAGGCGCCAGTAGACTATAAATGTCAATATTTTATTTTACGAGTACTTTATTGTTTATTGTGTCTAAAAATTGAAAAGTCGAATATACTTTTAAAATCTATTTAAATAGAAAATAAGTAGTGCCGATAAAACCATTTAGAGTTAATGTCTTTGTTTGTATATTTTTATCACATTTATTTACATTATATTCAAAAAATATTTTACGAAAAAAAATGAAGATGTTTTTGTAAATAAATTGTTAAACATAAGGAAAAAATGTAAAACCTTTGCGTATATAAATTGCACAGTCTTGTCAAACCATCGATTCGCCCCTACGTGTCGAGAACCTCCTCCATGGAGTGCATGTGCTAAGGCGTTTGTACTGTCACGTTCTCCGACCCAAATTTTAGAAGGGCGAACAGAAGCATTAAATGTAGTTGGTAGGACGTCATCATCAAGGCATATGATGAGAAAACACCGTTCAATTAAGTCAATATTGTGACAATTGCGTTCATCTACAAACAGTTAAAATTTCAATGCAAATAATTATATTTTTACATAATATAGATCTTCTAACAAAACATAACTATAGAACTATTGATATTAGATCTATTAAATATTTCATATAATTTCTTTAGCACACAACCTTACAAAACGAATATTTTATTTAAATTACTATCAAATGCTGTCCACTGAATAGTTGTTTCTTATAATTATACCACTAGGAAAATAATAATTTTCTTATTGTTTTCTTTGTAAATTTAAATCCTAATTAGACTTTAAGGAAAATCTCTTGAGATATTGTTTAAGGAAGATTATTATAATATCTAGGCTACGCGTGCAGGAACAATAATTGAACATTTATACCCGCGAATGATAAAATAAAAAAAGATTAGATTTAAGTCATGAAAAGCCTCGCTATGTAATTAAGAACTCCGGTAACCGTTTTAGAAGCATTCTAACAGACTTTCGATAATTCATTTAAACATTTAAATAAATAGCTATGTAATTAAATAATTCGTAACGACGATACAGTCAAAAATTACTGAATCATCGAAGTATTGTATTACATCAGTATCTACGAGTAGGTTAGGAACATCTCCATCTTTTGATAAAAAGTTATGGTTTTGCAAAAGGTACTTAATAAGAATTTCTATCGTTTTATCCATGAATCCTTGAAGTATAGATAAATTTATTTATAGGGATGACATTAGTAAAGTAGAGTGTTTGTACACCGTCTGAAAATAGGCAGCACATTTTCACTCTTCCTACCTAGCGCTGTTGTGATCTGATTGTTTAATTGCATTAGCTTGCATGCTTTACACATGTTCTTTAATCGTCCATATTTTTTAGGTAAATCATGTAACAAAACTAACTTATTGGTGATGTATGTTAAGGCAGCTATTTCATTAAAATACTTTACATTAAGAAATATTCATGTAGGTTGTGAACAAAATTTATTTACATCGTATAATTCATTCATGTGTATTATAAATATTACAATAATAGTTTAAGATAATGTAGAAGATAGAAATAAATAGAGTATCAAATTTAATAGTTAATAAAATAATATACTGAGTTAAAAGAATTTTTAACATGATTTTAAAGTTTCAGAAAATATATACTTTAAATTAGAATTAATTAATTTATCATTTTATTTCAACTATTTTTTAAATTACTATATTTTAAATTATATTTTTTTATTCTATTTAAATTTACTTATATTGTTTTTATTTATATTTTAACCCGCACTTTCTAATTTACGTGCGGCACTGCTTCGTCGGAAATAACTAATTTTTTTGTTAAAATTTATTTGAATTTACAATCAAATGAGTCATGGCCTAAATGAAGACAAAGACTAGAATCCTGTAAACTCATTTAATTTTAAGATACAAACTTTCAATATTTAAATTTGGCGTTAAATCTTGAACCGATCTATGAATTTTGTTCCATAAGAGCTCCAAATGGAGATATTTCATTTACGAACGGCGTGTTGTTTTATTTTTTGTCAATTTCAATTTTAAAACTTAAAAAATTAGTTCATTTAAAAAAATATAAAGATGACAAAAATTTGAAATTTTATAATTATAAATTAAATACAAAATAGGAAGAGTTTCTATTTATGAAAAACAAAACAATGTTCCATTTGTACATTAAATACCTATATTTTATGCCTTTATGAAATCAAATTCATTGATCAAAAGATCGATTCAAAAGAAAATATACGTCAAAGCTAAAATATTAAAAAATTTATATATTAAAATTAAAGGAGCCTATCGATGAGTCTCATTTGACTAAAAATTGACATATATTTTACTGAAAAAATTTCACAATTTTATGAATTATATATTTTTTGCTACAGCTGTTTCAGCTGCAGACCAAGGATGAATGTAGGTCCCCTTAATAAATAAACATTACAATTCAATTATGTGAATGTATATAATATAAACTCATATCTCTGAATGAATTATCAATCAACTGAATTTAACATGTCACTCACGTCCGGTTACTTCCTTGATATCGGAAAAGACCTATAGCGCTATTTCCAGAAATCTCAAAATATCTTAAACATCTTGAACTTCTTGAACGTAATTATCATCTTTGAGCGTGTGAAGATTATTGTGGTTTAATGTACCGATTTTCGTCGAGGAATTATTCAATAGTTGCAATACTCATATTATTTGATTTCTCTAAAACTTTGCATGCTATTTTTTACGATATATTACTACATAAGTTAGAGAAATTAAAATGTTCTCAAAGGGCTCTAAAATGGTTTATTATGTATTTACTTGATTGATAGAAAAGAGTAAATGATGATAAGAATTCTATAGACTGGTTGTACAGTTGTGCGAGGATTACGATTACTTGATTTTGGGATATTTTTAATTTATTAATGACCTAAAATCTATATGAAAATCCTCAAAATACATGTTTTTTGAGGAGGATTGACAAGTGTATTTACATTGCCCTCTGGGGATAACACATGGGCTGAAATGTTCCGGGCATCACATATAGATGGTGTTAGTTTTATGAAAATTTCCTTATTTTCAACTAGTACTAACCTGCAAAAACAGCTGTTAAAATTTCATGATACTTTATTTTGTTATTTTTCAAAAAAAGGATTAAAAAAAATTTAGTGTTTTAATTTTACATTATTTTTTGATAGGAAAAATACTGTTCAAGCGAAGCAATGACTTAAAAACGGTTATGAGGACTGCACTTCATTAGAAACAACAATAAAACGTTGGTTTGTTAACTTCAAATGTGATCGTACAAACATCGACGATGCAGAACACAGTGGACGGTCAAATGGGGTAGTAATTAGACATAACAAAAATTCACAAAATCGTTTCGAATGAATAGAAAGTAAAGTTGCGTAAATTGTCTCAGATTGTATTGATATTAAAATAACGTATTAGGTTTACATTGCATGAACAAGAGAAAGTTCAAGTCCATGAGAAAGCTCTGTTCAAAACGAGGTTTAAAGTGGGTGTCACATTTGCGCACTGTTGTTTAAAAACAACAACTCGTTGATGATTCTGAGTAGTATGGCCATGTTTAAATGTAATAAACCGAAATTTTCACGTCGATATATGTCAATGAATGAAATATGGATTTATCACTTCACTTCGGTATTAAAGCGTTATCTAAGTGCATAGCAACTAGTGAGTTACATCCAAAGCACCTGCAAGCGCAATAATCTATTGGAAGTTATCGCATCGGCATTTTGGAATGTGCATGGTATTATATTCATCGCCTATTTTAAGAAGGGAAAGACCATCAACAGTGAATATAATATATCGTTATTGGAGTATTTAAAGCCCGAAATTGCAAAAAAATGTTGTTCCACCAACACAATTTTATACCATCTCACAAATCTATGAAAACTATGGCAAAAGTATATGAATTAGGCTTTCAATTGCTCCCACAGTTACCGTATTCTCTAGATTTAACTCCCATCTACGACGGGCTGTTTGTAGTTATTTTGCAGTTTTTTGAATGAAATGTAATATTTTTTTAAATATCTTTAATTGTTATAAATATATTTTTATTTATATTTTAATTATTGACGATATTTAAGATTAGTTAAATTCCTAATGATAACTAATTAAATAAAAGTTAATGATAGGATTAATAATAAGAAGTCGTCCTTATATCAAGTACACCGGTATGAAGTAAGCGTTAAGATACAAATGTCTTGACAGGAAACATTTGTGAACGAGTCTTAATTTTAATTTTGGTTACTGTAACAACTACCAAGCATATTTAATATACATCAAATCATTGAACAAACAACATCATATTTTTTCATCACGTAAAAAATGTCGAATTTCGTACCAAAGAGTAATGATTTGCGGAAAGCATTAATTTTTTGTTTTTATTTGTCAGGAGTGGCGTGATGTAATGAGTTGTTAAAACTTGGTGAAATAGTTAATACTGATTGCTACCGGCAATAAATGATCGATTTGAATCTTGCATTGATAGAAAAATGAGCAGAATGGGCTAGAAGACACGGAAAGGTAATTTTGCTCCGTGACAATACATCTGCATACAAAGCAAAGCCGGTTCAGGATACAATCAAAGCACTTGGCTGGGAGCTGCTACCCCGCCTGTCGTATTCACCAGACTTGGCTCCTTCCGACTACCATTTATTTTCATCGATGGAACACGCATTGACTGAGCAGCACTTCGATTCTTGCGTGGAAGTCGAAAATTAGGTGTCTGATTGATTTTTTCAAAAACCTGATCATAACCTACTAGATATATTCATTAAAATATACGAGTATAATCAAATCAATTGAATAAGAATTCGACATTTAGATAATAAACAGAATTTTTTATATGTAACAAGTTAAAGTAGATTATACTTAATTTTTGTGTTAATGAATGAGAAAGCCTTGTGATGTATGGTAACAAAGCACATGAGAAAACTCAATGATGTTTATATCAATCGACTGAAATGAGGGATCGAACACGGAATCACCGAAATACAAGCCCGATACTCTAAGAAAAGAGTCACTGCTGGGCTAAAAATGAGTTACCTCAGGATATTTTAGATCAAATAAAAAGAAAGAAAAATAAGATCAGGCGTGAATTGTATATTAGACCTGTACAAATTAAATTTTATGAATAAGAACCATCGATTGAGAGATCTAAAAACACACTTAAGACAAATTTCGTGGTAGACTAGAAATTTAAAAAAATTTATACAGAGTTGAATACGCCTACAACTTTGAGTAAATTTCATTCGACAAAAATTTTAGCATATATTGTTAAAAAATTTTTGTTTTTGTAAATAATATATTTTTGTTGTAGATATTTAAGGTTCAATAACGGAACAAGTATAAATAACCCTTAAGGATTATTCAAAAATATGATTATAATATGTAAAAAATAAAAAAAGATAAAAAAACATACTTTTTAAAAGTTCTTCTCTAGCCTTGGCCCAAAAACTTCGTTTGGCGGTCGTCAAAATTCCAACAGGCAGTGCTTTTGGATCAGCTGGTACATCCATAATTTTCAAAATTTGCTGAGCTAATTCACCTGTATCTATTCGACCTCTGTCTGGAGCTCTAACAGGTATACTGTAAAACTGAAAAATGATTGTTCGATTATCGCGCGCACATGCGTGTGTGCGTGCCTGAGTGTACTTATTCGAAAAATCAATAAATTAATGGGTAGAAGGCTACTGTTAAAGAATTTATAATTCGTATAAAATTATTTTTTTTGTGTGATGGTAACATTTACTTATAATATAGACTCGCCATCTTCAACGTTTTTGCGATCGTTTTGAGCATTTAAATTGCAAATCTTGTTGTATTTTGAGTAAATTTACAAAAAGTAATACTTAACATTTTAATTCTTCTCGTATTTAAATCTTTCAAATATTTGATCCTTAAATAATATATTTTTATTTTTTAAATTTATTTTGATAATAATTATTATGTAAGAATATAAAAAAATCAAATATTATGTAATTTAGTATTACGTTTTTATCTGACTTACTTCGTTATGATGAGCAACTATTATATGATCACCGGAATTGGCTCTATCTAAATGTACTAATTCATCAATTTGGTGTCCAGGTCTGCGATAGACACGAAACATTTGGTAATGTTGAGCCATGCACATCGGCACAGTTTTGCCTCCAGGAGCCCTCGCTCGCTCTTGTTTTAATTCGCCTCTGTTAAAAAAAATAAATGCTTACAAAATAAGAATGTCTTTAAAATTTATTATTATAATAAATATGTGACAATTGATGTATCTATTTTTTTATTATTCAATACCGTTCTATTTATACTCTCATTTAGAAAGCTTTTTTTGGTTCTGATCAACGACAGAGCCATATGGTGTGTGGTAAGCAAATCAAAT
This sequence comes from Sycophaga agraensis, assembly GCA_018906755.1. Classification (NCBI taxonomy): domain Eukaryota; kingdom Metazoa; phylum Arthropoda; class Insecta; order Hymenoptera; family Pteromalidae; genus Sycophaga; species Sycophaga agraensis. Next base: position 1,099,008 of record JACCIE010000021.1, on the reverse strand, counting down.
GAAAGGGATTTAATCGCATTATAATATAAAGTGCGGGAAAATGTAAAATGTTTTACTCGAGTGAAAAAGGCGTTTAAGATATGCGTTCACTCGGAAAATATAGATTTATGCTCGTCCAAAACTTAAAATCTGACACACTCGATTGTATGTATTTACCTATAAGCGTGTCTATAAGAGTAAAAATATGATGATCTGATTTTCTTTCTCTCAACCGACTAATATGTTACAAAGTAATATGTGTAACTAATTAACACGAGTAGATCCTATCGAAGTATTACATCCAAATAATAAATGCATATCAAACTAAGCGGGTGCATACGTGAAAGAATAGCTGAATTTCTTGGCATTGGCCATTTTATTTTTCTCAATTTTATGGAAAATATATAACATGAAGATTCGATACGAAACATGAAGATTCAGTAGTGATCGTGTTAATTCTAGGGTCGCCGGAATTCCAAACTAACATTCTACCCGAAGACGCCACAGAGTTCTCTATTTTAAGACATTTTTCTTCTGATGACTGAAATTGAATCTATTATTCAATTATTTTTATTTTAACTATATGTTTTAAATTATTATCGTATGCTTTTAATAAATAACATTCATTTTTATGAGAAAATCATTATATTCACTGAAATTTTATATATGTTTGATTTTATATAATGCGACAGAAAAAATATTGATTTTTTCCGTCATTTGATCTATTACTGGATAAAACGAAATCTCACAACTGCTCGATTCAATTTTCCGTTCCTTAACCATTCTCCTCTAGGAAATCCGCCTTGCTGAATCTATAGAAAGACAGTATAATAAGTAAATATACTATATATATATATATATATAGTATACCAAAATACTATCAAAAATCTTAACAAATCTAATTAGCAAAATGCAAATGATATTTTCATAAGCATCTAGTTTCTATACATTTTTAATTTGCTTCCTATAAAAGACTTTTGTAGAAGAAGATGACATGTATACAATATTTAAATAAATTTAGAATCTATATGATACTAAAAGTTAAACAATGTCCTAAATTTATTATAGCAATCCTATGTGAATAAATATTTATATTTTTATTTAAAGAACGTATATAAATCGGCATAAAAGATAATTAGATGTGTGTATAAAAACACTTAAATGATGATAAATGCTGCAAGGTTGATTTTAAGTTTTTAAAAAAATCAGACGTACATATATGAGTATAAAGTATATTATTATAAAAATAAATATAGTTTATAAATTATAAAAGGTCAAATAATAATTCATTCAATTTACTTTTATATTACATAATTCAAAATATTAAAAAATATATAGTAAATAAATATATAATAAATAAAGAAACAGGAGAAATAATATTTTCTCTTAATATTTAAACTTAATTCACTAGCATGTAAAAAAAATAGTAAATAGTAATAAGACTGTTATAATTGAATTTCACCTGTCGAGAATTTCTTGGTAATCGAGGAACTCCTGAACAAAGCGTGAAATGAAAATGGCGACATCGCATTTGTCAGTAAATTTTCTAGTTTTCGCTATTAAACCTGGGTTGCTGTTGATTGGAAGTGGAAGAGGAATCCCTAAGTACATGTCTTTTAGCCACCAGTCCGTTGACTGAAAAATGCATAAATTTCATATGTTAACATAGTCCCTTTAAACATATTTGTAAAAATTTTTAAATATTTTCATATTTTATTGTAATAAATCATTTTACAAATGTTTGTATATTTTAGAAAAAATATTTAATTAAATCTCAATTAAAATAAAATTAGTATGAATAAGTAAATGTTATAATAAAATTTTTCTCTTACGATGTAAATTTTTCTGCTACAAAACTAATTATCATTCAAAGATAATATTACTCAAAAAGGTTTCAATTAACCTTTCTTACATTCTTTTCTCATAATTTTCCTTATTTTTACGAAAACAGTTGTAGTTACATTAATAATAATATGTTATCGAAACTTTAACAATATTTTGGTACCTATGCCGATCTCTAAAAAAATATACGTAATCGACAATCAATCATGTATACCTTTCTCATTTTATAATCATCATTTTTATATATACGCTCAGGTGTTTTTTCTTGTTATTCAATGTTTAGAAACAACATATGTTTATAAAAACTATTCCTTTTTCCAAAATATTGTAAATGCGCAATAAAGTATTTACAAATTTATCATATTTTAAATACATTTGCAGTTCTGCAATGACTTATTCGGTAATATTATGTTCGAATTCTGTTGGTTCCAGGCTCTATCCAGAATTCTTTCGAGTAACACAAGCACCTTTGAATTTTCCAATGTTGTTTCTTATACATGTGTTTTGTTTAACACATACTGTATGGCTCCATCGTCGACTAAAGGACCGAAATAGGAATTTAAATAGAACGACGATAAATAAAAAATTTTTTAAATAATATTCTTACTTTTTATTAATAATGTTAATTTGATTATAAGAATTCTATAATAATTTTTTTGATAAATCTTTGATTTTATATTATAATTAAAACAAATTTTATTTTGTAAATGTAAATGTAAGTGTATTTTAACATAGTTTTATACAAGGTTAAAGCAAAATACTATAAAATGAATAAATTAATTATTAATCGCAAATATTTAATTTTATAAATAAATATATATAGAAAGTGATAGAGATAAACAATAGGTAAAGGTAGATTAGCTAGCTAGTGTTTATGAATTTTTTATATAAACATAAGATGTTAAACAAATAAGTTGTAACGCGAGTAGCTTTAAACTAAAGGAAACTAACGGATGTCTAAATGTCCTGCACAAAGTGTATATGGATTTCATTTGCAAAGATTTAAATAATATCAGTAATAAAAGTATGAATTAAATGTTTTTGTTTTTATATTAAACATGTACTTAATTCAGTTTGAATTGAACTTATTAGATAATTAATTACATTAAAAATTTAATGTCATAATAATTTTAATTTAATTCACATGTCAATTTAAAAAATATCTTTATCAATGCAATCTATTTATATTGTTAAATAAAATTTACAGTTTAAAATAAATTTGCGGAAAATGTGAGGTATTTACATGAAATATATAATAATTTTAGTTAAACTAAATTTTATTGAATTCGGAAAAATCTATATTTATAATAAAAGATTTTTTCTAATTTTTTGAAACTTTTTTTCGAATACAGAATTTTATAAAATCTTGAACATTGAAGTTTTTCTATTGAAAATTTAAGTTTATTAAAGTAATAGCATTTTTTATAAATATTTTTATTGTATCAGTTAAATAAACGCATATGAGTGCTGTTTTCCGATAAATATCCATACTACGCATACTATTTCAATGCGTACTATAGATAATTGTACATGTGAAAATTAGCTTGAGCACCCTCGTATTTCTCCCTTCGGTTAGAAGCTTTTCTGAAGATTCTACACTGTCAAACCAAAGACGATCGAAGCGGGCTCAATATGTAGATTATCTTGGCGTTTCTACGTAACCGCAGGATTATCTAAGCGTGTGCGTTCAATCTAGGGTTAGTTCGTCGACCAGCTTTACGAAATCTTTAATTAAATCCTAGCACCCATCTCATCTTACAGGGCCTGCAAGTTCATGCATCACAAGATATTGGAAGCACCAAATGAGTTTCTTAGCCTTGCTTTGCCTCACCATTCGTTGATCATTGCTACTGCAAGATGACTCTTGCCTGGTAGATAATTCATGAAGAGCTTCTAAACTGGTAAAATAATATGTAACAGTTCTAAAAAACATTTGAGTCGAATAATAATTTTGTAAAGAAATTATTAAATGGCTTATAGCGTCATAGATTAATCAAAAAATAAACGTTTTTACTCGTTTATTAAAGTTTAATAATGTATTGCTTTGTGAATTGTTCTGTTTAATTTTGTTCTAAATGAATTTCGTATTTTTATATCTACTATCAAAAATTTAAATAAAATCAAAAGTTATAATACTTTGTCAATTAAATATATTTTTTAAAAATATGTCATATTACAATACTACGTAATATTAACGTTGAAAATTATCGATTCCTTCGCAAACGAAATAAGATCGTCTTTAACCGTTAGGGAAAATAAAACTCAGATGAAACAGGAGTAGAATTTCTTATACTTTGTACAGGTTTGGTGGTATCGAATTTCTGTAGATATCTGATAAGTATAGAAGTTGAACTCACCAAGAATTTTCTTAATATTTATTTTTCTTACAATAATTAAAATGATCTGAAACTTTCTGCAAGTACTTGGCCTTTTCTTTTATTTATAAATAAATATAACTTATTTACATTATAATTATATTATTTTCTCTTGCATACTTTAGTATAAATTTTCATAATAAGTACAAACTTATACATGTATAGTGGAATTTTTAATCTTGATTTGATTCGAAAAAGTCATCTCTCTTCTACCTAGAATTCGATCAAAAATTTTCGTTCAAATAAAGATGGATGCAGAAACTTGTATCAAATCACTAGAAAATTTATTAAATTGTTTGACAATGTAGTTTGTAAATTTATGAAAAGAAATATAATTATATAATGGATTTATTTTAATAAAAGAATTGAATAATGAAATAAGTTATTATTCTTCAAATTTTTTAAAAACCGAAAGGATTTATAAGCTTTAACTTAATACTTATTTTTTACTTAGTCCTGAGGTAAGAACTATTTATTCTATATGCACGATAAGCTTTGCGTGGTCGCAATAAGGTAATACAGAAGTTTAACAAGTGAATATTCATCTCATTCGGTCTTTCACATTTAGAGAATAGTCGTCGTTCTATCGCTGGCTTAAGTCATTTTCACATCTTTTCTGCGAGAGCGCCTTGACCCAAATGCAAGACTCTACTGCTCTTTCACTCTCTCTTTTTTGTCTCCCTCGCACGTACGCGCGGTCTACCCCTTGCGCCCGTTCTCTCACCTGTATAGTAGCCTATACAAGCTCCTGCAATCGTTAACCAGGATTCTGCGCAGCAGATATGAGTCTGGCGTACGGGTGAGCATAGTATGGATAAAGCGATAACAGCAACGAACTCGAACTTTGGAACAAGCAGTGTTTTCACCCACGTTTTCTTTTTTATTATGGATGAATAATGACCATTGAATTATGCTATAATAGTTTCGCATTCAATATTAGCATGGAACGTTTAGTATATAATCTTGCCACATTATTCGAAATTCGAAATTCGGGTTGATTTTTGAGTACAACCTCTTTGTTGGCTATCGTTTTAGAGATTTTAATTAAAGTTTTGTATTCTAATATATTATAATAAGAGACCAACTGAGAATGTAGTGAAGTCATGTACTTGATTATTATTCATAGTGGTTTATCCAACTTTTAACACAAAGCTGAAGTAACCCCCAGTGGACTTAATTATGTGGCGGACAAGGACGTACAACACCTGATTTTGGTTTACTTTGCAAATTTCGAGCATTGAAGGACTTGGTGAGGTGAGCTGGTTGCTTTCGCTTTTCGCGTCACCGGGGCTAACAAAGGTAAGGGACATGGATCGCCGGGGTGGATTGCCCCGAACAGTCTACGTAGGTAAGCGGGGCAAAGGTAAGACTCCGTAGTCGAACAGTCCGTGGAAGCGCCAAGCCAACGCGGATTGTTCGCTCCCAAAAGAGAGCCACAGGAGGGTGGGCATTGCATGCATAGAACGTAGTCCTCGTAGAGCGTTGGAGAGGACAAGCAAATCAATGATCAATGTGTTAGGGAAATACAGACTTAAATCCATTATATTAACATGTAAAAACTAGAATAATTTCAAAACCTTATTAAACAAATTGTATTGGAAAAATGCACGTTTATCTTTCTTAGAAAAGATTGTTACAACTCATTAATCAAAAATCAAATATCACTTTCCATCAATGGGATTTCGAATAACAACAAGCATGGGAAATGAATAATTGAGAACGTCTTCTTTGTCATACATAACAAAATAGTTGTATGCTCGCCGAAGGAAGTTGAGGTGGAGTGGTGCCTGGCAGACAGACAGCCAAGCGAGCGACGCGTGCGTGATCTATCTTTGATCAGGTGCACGGCGCGACGTAAGATAAAATCCTTCGGCTCTTGGACGCTGTCAGTACAGTAAGGGAGAGTTGAGTGCAGATCGCAGGGTTCACCTCTGCAGGGAAATTACGCGTGGGGGGCTGTCGGTGAAACCCTCGAGGTCTGTTTTTTATAGGTCCGCTCGACATTTAGAGTAGACGCCTCGCGCACGCGTTTCCGCGTGCGTCAGCGCAGGTAGACCGCGGGGATGAGAGGAGGAAGAAGCTGCCTCGAGGTTCTCGCATGCGAATAGAATTAAAGCTTGATCCCAGGGGAGCGTCTACCCGACTGAGCCGCCCACGCCAAGCGGACGGTTAAAGCTGCTTCTTTGTTTTTCAGTCGCTCGTATACGACACCATAAATATTTGCCTTCTTAAGTGCAGGCAGAATACAAAAGGAGCTTCCTCCAGAAACCTTATCAGAAAACTTCGAGGGTGGCTTTTAGACAGGTATTTCAAAATCGATGCATAACTCGTTACCAAACATACTTTCCTTTGACGTAATTAAGAATTTTTACAATGTTGATCAGGTATTGTACGTAAAAATTCCTGCGACTTTAGTCTACATGAGGTCCTGATTAGTTCGGAATTCGACGACTTATTTTGTAAAAACTATGAATTCGAATTATAGAAGGAAGAAGAGTATGTACTATCGATTCTTTTTTGCCACCTAGGAGTGGCCAGAATACTACCCAGGCTGTTACCGATGTGATACTGATATATTAGCACCTATAGGAGTCCGATGAAAATAGAATAATAGGTAAACTATTCGATATGGAAGGAACAAGCCAACGGGTCCCAGGAATGGAGTTCTTGGTCCCGTCGACGTTCCACTGTCGCGGCTCGCGGCTCGCGGCTCGGGGATCGATCGAGCCGCGCGCTGGCCGGAGGCAGCACCAGGGCGCTGCGGCCCCGGGGACTCCGATCCCTCCCGCCTCGTTGTCCCCGGGGGAAAATTGACGCGGCTCGCTTCTCCCTGATCCCCGTAGGGTACGGCCCTCAGCCCACCCTGACTATTCCGCTTGCTTTCTTCTATTTACCTACAGCTGCCGGTTGAGAGGAAGCCTCTCCACCTGTACCTGCTCGACTGCATTCCACAGGATTTTGGACTTATCGAGACAATTGACGGGCAGGATGCGTTCAAGAGCCAACGAGGTACTTGCATCCTTTGCGGATTACCGCCGCTCTTGTTAGAGAGACCACTTTGAATAATCCTGCATCGTTCAACACTTTCACCGGAGTACCGTTTAGCTATAGCAATTCGTTCAATTGGTGCAGAGGCTGGCTGACCAAACAAGGCATCTTCCACTTGTGCCCCTCCCTACTCGTCGCGCGCACACGCGGCTAGAATAACTAACGAGTCTGGAATATTCATTGCCCTCTGTCTGTCATTTTGATGCCACGAACTACCCAGACGTGGTATCGCTCGATCGACAAAGCGCTTTGACCTTTTGAAAAACAAAGGTTGCCGGCGCGGAGACGACGGAGGGCCGCTGCGCTAGTCGCGAGACTGAAGGGCGCGGGCCGCCTCAAAGGGGCATCGGGCAAAAATCATTGGTGCAGCGAATCATGAAGCAATTTCAAGTTCCTAATTGCCTTAGGGTCGTCCCAGGCGAAAGAAGCGCCGGGCGGCTTGGGGGCCGGCCTCCCCTCCGGCTAGCGCGATAATCCTTAAATATGTATAGCCATAAATATGGGCGCGTGTGTGTGGGGGGCCATGCGCCCGTTCGTGTCACCCGCGGCCGCTATCTCCGGGCGGATCTCGGCCCCGGGCGTCGCCCCTCGAAAGCGGCCGGGCGCCAAGGGGCCAGGACCGCCCTTATCGCCGCGCGCTCCGCTATCGCCCGCAATCCCGCGGAAAATCCACGGGCTTAGCGCTGTTTCGACAAAGGATTACGTGCCCCTGCGCCCACCCGCATCTGCGTCGCGGCCCCCCAGTCCACCCCGATTGTCCCGCCTCGCGAGTCACCGACTCGCCCGCCTTTCGCCATGTCCCAAACGAGAAAATTATTATCTTTTTCGAGAGGAGCCGCGGCAAACGACGCTCGTGTTCCAGGATTACTCTCCAGGCCTCTCGACATTCTTGCCAGTCCCGTTTTTCTATTATCCTCTACGCATTGTCCCCCCATTCTTGTATACACGCTTCTATACTCGAGTGTCCGTTGAATTTATACAAAAGCACATTTGTATCCTGAATCAGCCCAATAATAATTTCTCTTATGGGATGATTTACATTAGTGTATTCGTAATAGCAACGTAAATATTTTATTTTAACACGAGTAAACCAGATGTAAAGTCCAAGTAAATCATTATTTCTCCAGCATTGCTTACAATCATGTAAACATTATAATTCAAGATGTTTTTTTTATAATAATAAGAAAGTGATTATTATTATAATTTAAAATTAGATTAATAAGATTCTTCAAATATCATTTCTTTTCTTCATACTGCTTTAACGTAAGCATTTCCGAGTCAATAGCTCTGCATTTGCTTAATGCCGCTCTTTGGAAAATGGTGTATTCGAAAATATATGCAATTTTGCTTTCAGTTAAGTATACGAGAAAGCTTAGTAATCATATAGTCTTGATTTTGGCAGTCAAAGTGCAACTACAACTGAATGCTTCAAAAATATCTTCGACAATATCTCCGAAAGTATTGATCGCAGTATCTCGGAGGTAGGTCGATTTAAAGAGGAGCAAGTTGCATACCTGCAGTTATACCTACGTTCGTTTCTGTGGTACATAGTTTTCGAGAGATTGATCCTCGAATATCACCGTTTTTCATTACACGCGACATAAGTGCTGCAACTTGAATACTGCACGTTTCGAATACCAAGATCTGGAATACTATTCAAAGCAAGGACTTGAATAAATAGGATTTTGAAATACAATTTGCTCCTCTTTCAACGGATCCTCTGCTCGATAGACAGCGATAAATAGCTTTCGAGATCATTGATAGAGTATTCAGTTGCAGTAACAAGCGCCAAGCACATGAATTATGCTTAATCGTATTACCGTGACTGGAAAGTGTATCTCTGGGCGTATTTTCGTGTAATGGCGACCCATACCAGACTTTGCTCTTTTCGCTGTAAAAAATTGTATGGCCGTCGTATTAAAGAGGGTCTTAGCGCTCGTTCCCTTAGCAAGTATATATAGTTCAGACTGTGCGCATAACAGAGGTAGACCTCGAGTAAGCAAATGCCGAATGTTTCTTCATCTGGGGCTCTCGAGGCGTGGCGGGAAATGCGATTAGCCAAGACGCACATCAAAGGCGACGCTCTAAGTGCCGGGAGTCGACGCCGGTGCGCAATAATCCATTTGGAGGAGTCGTTTGATGCCGGGCTCTCGGCCCACCCGCGCTCCTCCAGCTCTGGTTCCCCGGGGAGTCGGGGATCGATGCGAGTTGAAACCCCGCGGCCCAGTTGCCGCCGATCGCCCAACTACCAGCGTACAAACGAGCCTGTACTGCGTGACCTTTTTCCCTTTGTCACTCTTCAAGCCTCGCTAACTCCTTCTCTAATTACATTAGCCTGATGTTCCTCAAATTATGTTGCAATTGTAACACCTTAATTATCCCTTGTTCCAACTCTACTAGGTTTCTCGCCCCAGCTAACATTCCCCTACTGATTCTTGCGGATGAATCCAAGAACATTCCTGTAAACTGGATCGGTGAATCTCGTCGAAGTTCATTCATCTTTCAGACATTCTTGGTTAAAGGTTTTTTATTAATTTTGCAACCATTACTAAATGTAATTATCACTACGTTGCTTACAATTTATATATAAATAAGCAATTGGCGATAAACTCAAAACAGGATTTAGCATAGTAAATGGTAAAATAAAAAAAAATTTTACAATGTGTACATGCTCTTACAATTTAATGAGTGTATAACTTTGAAGATTTTTCAGGAAATATTTTGTACACTTATATAAAATGGTGGGAATTAATGGTTGTCTCCCATTAAATTAAGAAGATCTCCTTTGCAGGTTCCGATTTCAGATCTTCAGTTATTTTAATGAGGAAACTTTATATTATAATAATTTCCATTTTTCATACTTAAAAAATTTAAAACAATATTATTAATTAAAATAGTTAAAATAAAATACAAAATTTATTATTTAAAAACTATTTATTATTCTTTTGTTATTCAGACATTAATTAAAATTATAAATATATAATTATTATTATACATTCATATTCTTTTTTTAATTAATATAAAGTAGATCATTTTACGGCATTCATTCAAACTTACACCAAAAAAAAATTTATTGGTATTAGTCGAATCGACTAATAAAGTTATTTTTCTTTATAGTAATCATTTATCCAAAATAAACGAAATATTTATTCTAATCGATAAATGAGTATTTAGTTCGAAATATTAAATTTTTCAATTAAGAACATTTATTTTGTAAAGTGGAATAAGTTATTTATGTAAATTTACTAAATATTTATTTATTAAAATATTATTTGATTTATATTTACTTATATTTATTTACTTATTTATTTGGATGAAATATTTCTAAAGCTAATATAAATTAAATTTCAAATGATTAATTTTTTCATACGTTGTAAATTCTTTTTTAGTCTACTTTCTTTTAATCGGAAATGCATCACAGATATTTTGTGTCGAAGAAACTTTTAATTTATACACAAATTTCAGTGTGTGTAAACACTCAGTTTATTAAATTAGAGAAAAGCTTGTTACTCGAAAGAGAATACAGGAAAGGTAGATTCGGAAAAATATGTATAGGCTTTTGTTTTAGCATTATTCATTATCCAACATATACAAGAATATTCGAATATTTCGCTTAGTAGTATGATTTAACGATTCTCAGAAAAATATATGTTTTAATTCATAAAATTATTTATCCCCTAGAATAAATTATTTTTTAGATTATATTAAGTATTCTTATATGTAATATTTAATGAATTAATAATGAATTTTTTTAGAGCATTAATTGGTAAATTAGATATAAAAGAATAGTTGAGATAAAAGTTATTCAATACAATAGAGATCATTTACTTTAATAAACTCAATACTTTAAAATTAATCATTAAGATTCTTTAAAGGTTGGAATTATTTTTAAAAAATTACTTAGATTTGTATCTGATTCGATGCGCGTGAGAAGTTTACGCCAAAATATTCTTGAACGACCTTGACTCCAAATCTCTGATCCTTAGGGCATAAAGGTTAATGTAGCTAAATTTTTTAATTATTTGTACCAGTAAACGAAAACCTAAATAATTGTTCATTGATAAAGTACGAAAATACGTTCCTAATCGCATTTCAAATATTTGACTTTAACCATCTTAGGTTCAAAATAAAGTTAACAAATATTATTTCATTCAAAATTACATGTTAAAAATAGATTATTTCATTTAAAATTTAATCAAAGCTCTAGCCCATCTTGAAAATTAACCTCAAAATTGAATTTGTAAAAGTATGATCCTTATTTCTCGGAACAAGTTCTATACTTGGCTTACATGTATTATAACATAATTTACATATTTAGGATAGTACACTTGATAAGAATTTTTTGATTATTCGTTAAATTAAAGAATACATATTTCGATTCAAAAATAGAATATGTAAATATCTTTTTATGTTTTGAACATGTTATAATACTTGTGAAAGAACATGAGAGAAACCTTACTAAGGCCTCTTTCTTTTCCCACCTATTTATAGTTTACCGTTGTATAAGATTAGCTACTTTTTCTTTATTCTTTTCATTCTACGAGTTTCAGGGCAATCGTAGTTCTCACTTTTCCATTGATCCTTAGCAGTCCATGCTATCAATCTTTTCTTGGCACCCATTGCGTCGTTTCATTACTAGCCTGCGACAGGTTTAATCAAGTACATCTGATAGATGTTTCCCAATATAACTCCGAAATTTCTCTGTAGTTTACAAAGGTCAATTAGCACTTACAATGAGAATACCTTATATACAAGTGTTCAGCATCATTAAAATATAATAAGTTTCTTGTTTGAAGGAATTAATTAGTCAAATATTTTCAGTATTTTTTATGGAATTGAAGAATTTCGCTATAAAATTTTTGTAGAACTTTCTTCGTAGTCTACCCTAATTAGATTAAAAACTAGAGGCAGATATTCCAATTTTCTAGCTCTGTCTAATTCATGGATGAAAGGAGATATAAATATCAATAAACGACAGAATAGTTTAAAATCGATAATCGTGCTCCTCGTCGTGCTCATTTGCTTGAGCCGCAGATCTCGATGCCAATAGGAATTTAATGCATTGTGCAAAAAATGTCTTTCCAGTCTCATTTTGTGACTCATTTTGGATTTTTAAGTCTTGTAATAACTTAGACTTTGATTTTTGATGTTTTTGAGAATATAAAAAGGGCAAATATATCTTGCTGATTATTTTATGTAATATATTTTTCATTGATTCCTCTAATTATTATTGTCATAATTTAAATAACAATGAAATACGACTGTTTAAGTAGGTTAGCTTTTTATTCTACGACTCTTTTTGAAAATATGTATAATTATATAACCTAGAAATTTTTTAAATCTCTTATATATGGTAAGATACGCGCTTAAATACGACTTTCCAAAGTAATTTTTTTGAGTTTTATGACAGCAACCCTGCTTCAAAATGTAATTTGGCCCTTATACTTACAAAGAATAATATTTATCTTTATTTATAACATTCTTGACAAATTATTTTGACGATCGAACTTACTTGAAAGTTATGTGTACACTCGCTTGTAAAAAATACGATTTTAAAGTTACAAACTTCCAAACATTTATAACGTGTGCTAAATCTATACAAGAAAAATGCCATAAATTTCGATTACAACTTGCCATTAATAGGAAGCATCGTAATTTTTCCAAATAATGTCTCTCCATGTATATACATTATGAGATAAACTTAGCCCCGATACGTAGTTTACACTATAGTCTGGCGTACAATCAAAACTTTGAGCAGTGAAGACTATGGTAGTGAAAAGAAGATTAAAAAGGGATTAAAGGTGATGTATTAGGAGTGCGCGGGAGCGTAGATTCGAGGGAAGAACGAAGGAGCGAACTACGTTAGGCGAGCGCGCGGACTTTATTGGCGATAGGCGCAAAGCTCAGCGGGAGGCGGTATTGTGCGAAATTGAAATTTTTTCAGCACGCTGCAAAGGAAGAAGGGTTCGTTGAATCTAGAGCGTCCGCTCGCCGCTCCGCAAGCTAATATTGCGCTGCCCCGCAGCGGCGGGATTCCAAATCTCATTCAAAGTTCCATTATTCATCCCTGGGCGCGCGGGCGACATCGAGCTCAACGCGGCCGCGCGACAAACGGCCGAATCAGCGCTGCCCCCCGGCCGACAAATGCACGGGGCGCGGCCCCCACGCGCGCGTATACACGGCAGAGGTGCCCCGGCCGCGGCGAACGCGCCTCGCCCGGAAATCGCCTCGGCTTAATTGCCAGAATTTGTCAGAGTCCGCGTGGATAATCTCCCCTCGCTAAGTGCTACAGGAGCCCCCCATGGTTTCGATTTTCCAGAAATTCGAGATACTTCTATCGAGGGCTCCACCTCGCCTCTCATTATTCAACGCTTTTGCCAGGGGTTCCCGTGTCCATGCGATTTACGTTGTTTATTTTCACAAATTTTGAACCTGTATTCCAATAGCGTAGTGAGTATGTACTTTGAAATAAAATATTTCTTTGTATTATTTGTAGTAACAATATTAATTTTAATTTGATTTTACTTTTGCAAACTGCCTGTTTATTATTTTCTCACTTCTCAGATAACAGGTTAATATTGATGTTACAATAATATCAATTCTGGTAATCTTAAAAAGTAAATTTAGTAATGAAATGCTTAAAAAAGTTTTAATATAAAACTTTCCTTTTTTCTTCTTTATTTTTCTTGAATACAAATCAAAATGAGTAAAAGCAAAATACATGGTTCACAGAAGGTTGTTAGATAAACTATGCCAATTTAGTTTATTTTGCACGACATCATTCGTTACGGCTTTTTTGACTTTTATGAGTACTTAGCGTTATAAGACTGACAGGTGGGCATTAAGTGTAATTCAGGATTGTGTCGATAAAGGAATCGCGCGACAGCACACCAGAGGCGAGTACATTGCATTTCCGAGGGCTCCCTTATTCCTTACAATGCCCAGAAAATCCAGGCGCCATTGGGAAAAGCGAATATGTCTGATGCGGCTGGCGGCTGTCGGAGTCGCTCGCTCTCCTACATCTGCAAAGTGTACATAATATAAAGAGACGAAGCTCGAGGAGAAGGTTCCCACCCCCGAGTTCTTACTCCTCGGAGGCGCTTCCTTTTAAGAGTTCGGCCGGTAGGTCCCCAAGGAGCCGGTCCTCGCCCGGAGTTTCCTCGACGAAACGCACAATCGACCGGGCAAAGAGGAAGTTCGATTTGGCGGTACACATCGAGAAATACATTTTCGCCCGGCGCAGCTTGGGCCGGGCATTAACTCCCTAGCCCCCGAGCGGCGGTGTGAAAAGCGAAAAGCAATCTTGGGAAGCACCTCGCGCGACGCAACGGCTTTCATCTCGCGCCCCGGCCTTTTGCCTCGCTCTTCCCGCCATTCAATCCGCGGCGACTCGCCGGTTTTTTCTTGAATTATTAGGCTTTTCGCGGCGAGTCAGCTCCGGCGGGTGCGCGGGACTCCGGCGCTTAATCGCATTTCCCCCAGTGCGGCTTCTCCCCGCCGCCCCCTTTGTGCCCCGCGAACGCCTGATTGCCGGAGCGGCTCTTTTTCCCTCGACAAAAAGCGCGCGGCGAGGGATCGAAGACGCGATGAACCTTTGAGCGCTGATCGATGCCCGCGCGCCTCCCGGGGACTCCTCGCCGAAGGAACGCCGCTGCGGAGGCGGGCTTCGGACGGCGGCCCCGACGCCGCCCGCGGGCGGCTCGGCTGGGCGAGTCCGCGAGCCGGGCGGAAGCGGACGGCCGAACGACCGGGGGAGGTGAAGCGGGGCGCGAGGGGGGACGCGGGGGCTGGATAACGGGCGCACGTGCAGGCTCAGCCGGCAGGGCCGCGGGCGCACATCCGCCCATCCACCGCGCGGACCTGACTCCTGCCCCGAAATCCATTTATTTATTTATGGGCGCAGCCGGGGGCGCTCGCGCCGCTCCCCGGGGACGAGGGACTCGGCCTCCCCGCCCGAGGCCGGCTCCGCTTCAAATTCCACGCTCCGCGCCAGGCAGCGCCACGCCCGCGCCGATTCGCCCGCTGATAGCGCGCCTAAACGAGGCCCGCCGCGATAAGCGCCGCTCTCGGGGCCGAGCGCACCTCCGCGAGCCTCTTTTTCTAACTCCAACGAACGCTCGCCGCTCCCGCGGCCCTCCCAATGCCCTTCGTCTGCCGCTTTCGCTTCTCTTCTTTTGCCTCGCGTGCGCCAACTTTTACGCCCTGCCGCTCTTACCCTGCGATTCAACCAGCGGCTCAGCTTCTCCTGAATTTCCAATTGTAGACTGAGTTGCCTGCAGATTCCAGTTCAGATCGCTTTTCTTACATTTGTACTCTCGGGAAATATTTCACGTCAGTTGCGGCTTATCGCTTTTTCTCGAGATATACCTAAAGTTCTACAAACTTTATATATTTCCAGATATATTTAGCTGTAACCTCGGATTTAGATTAAACCTCTTGCTATACGCTTTCTTGAGCTATTTTAAAATATCTATATATAGGATACCTAGATTCCTGTGAAAGATACTATCATTTACAACTATAAATCAACTTCGAAACCATTTAATTCTTGCCATATTTTATACACATATTCTCCATTATATTTCAAAAATAATGCTCGAATTTAGAAAATACTAAACGTAAGTTTTTAAATAAATGTCAATAAGATACTGTATATCTAAGATACAGGAGGAAACAAAAAACAATGAATGTTTTTCTTGAATCCTGCACACTTTCTTCTAAAATGAAAGTCAAAATGTATCATTCCTTCTTATAGAATCATATTCTTGTAAAAATCAGTAAAAAATAATCTAATCTAAAAATAATCTAAAGAATTACAGAATAAGGAAGGAAGTAGCGCGTGTATGTACAGACAATAGAATGTATTATGTACTCTTGTACAAGCTAACCACAACGCGTATTGAAAAATAAATGAAGATTACGGCTTGAGTTCGTGCAAGAGAAATGAAACTACTTGACCTGTTTCTCATTATCACGGACTAAACCTACACTCATTCTGTGGCTTATTTTTACGGAATTTACACAAACTTATTTATTGTTTAGTTTATTATTTATCTCGTACATGGTTTTTATTCGATTTCATGTACAAATACGTATGTATCGTAAGTATTTCTTCGATGCCTATACAGGAAATATATAGATTATCACTATTTTATGGCCAATGTTTATATCACCATTGAAAGCTAAATGAAATTGCATTTAGTTTAATATTTTACATATAATTTAATGTTTTCAGAAGTAAAACTTCAAACATTAATTTTACTTACAATAGTTTTTTCGTAAGGTTTGAAGGACGAATAGGGAATAGAAATAACTTTATTGCACGGCCTTGGATACTTCAAAAAATAAAGTGTTGTTATCTGGATGAATATCATAAAAAGTAGTAAAAAATTAGCTTAGGTATTTTTTATATAGGAGTATTACGACAGGTGTGTAAGTAGAAACGTTCCGGTTTAGTCGGGCCAAAACGATATGAATATATTTTAACGTTTATTTCTCCTTCGCTTTTACCATATTTCTCATACTTGTATCGTTCGTACCTTGAATAAGTCAAGTTCCCAAGTTAATGCAAAAATAGATCCTATAGGTCTGTTCTTTTTATACACATGCGGCGTACTACTGCCGCTTTGTGAAACCGGCATAAGCATCCAAGAAGCCCATGCCGTATGCAAACTGAACAGCCACATAAGTTATCGTTAACATAAAATGGCAAATGTCACGGGGCTTAAAATTGGAGGGTGAGCTGACGATAAGAGTTACTGTATGGAGCCAGTTTCGCGGGAATGCGCAATGTGACGCAGCGTATATATCGAGCGCGTGAGCTGCAAAGGCAAGCTCTTTCCCTAGAGCTTTATCCCACTACAGAGATAGGGAGGGTTCAGGCCGTCGCGGACCGCCTGAAACCGAAATGCTGTTGGGCCACTTAGCCGTGGAATCCCCTGAGGCGTCGTTTCTTTATTTCAAGAGGCATAGAGACCTATTCCCCCGACGAATTTTTAATAAGTGCCAGGAAAAACTTTCGCTCTCTTTACACCCCAAGCTTTTGTTGTACGTTTGCCCTTTCTGCTATTTTTCTTCTTGAAAGCGGAATTAAAGGCTTTGCACAAGGGATGCATCCTCGGCTATTTGCCGAGCGAAAGGCATGCTTATTCAACTTTTCTATGTCAACGGATTACTCAATTCGACTTCGTGTCGAATCAAACGATACGAGTATTTGCACGATTTAATCAATTTTTATACTAATCAAGTTAAAAGCTTTAATTCAACGTTCACACTCGCGTTAAAACATCGTAATCATTTTATGCATACGTTCACACATGTAAAGAAGAATGTGTCCAATGGCCTTTTTAAAAACAAATATAAAACTGCTATGTACGATTATTGCATATATTCGTAATATGTTTTTTTATTATCAAAATTCTTTTACACTTTTACAAGTGAAACAATACTTTTATTCATCAAATGAAATATTTCTCATGATTCGTGGGACGTGCTTCCGTCGTTACTTTATCATATATCTTAAATGTTTAATTTATGTAACTTCAAAATTGAAAGGAGAATGAAGAATTCAATTCCACCAATATATATTACTCTTATATAAAAGTAAAACTCGCGAAGTAAATACAATGTAAAAATCACACTTTGAATAAATAATATATATTATTAAGCAATTTTTATTTATTAAAAGTCGTTATAAATTGATTACAATTCTAATCTAGAATTTTTAATTTTTTATTAAAACATTATGATGTACAAAAAAATTATTAAAGTTATTTAAAATAAGCAAAATTCAACAAATAAACCGTGGTAACTTACCCAATTCGTTAATTTTTGACGACGTTCGAGGAGACACTGTTGGAGCTTAGGTCCTGGGCCGCAGAGAAATTCTTTAACATGGTTTCGTGTTTTTTCGAGGTTTTCAGGTACAATAGCTTCAACCTGGGCCAGATACTTTTGCATGGTTTGTTCAAGGTTCGGCACTGGTAGACTCGGCGTGATCTCGTCTTTCTGTAAACAATGTCATCGTGAGGTCGTATAACGCGTACACACACACTTCAACAGACACAAATCATTGGGAAGTTCCGGTAAAGAGATGTATCTGTCTATGCATTATGCATATACGGGAGCATGGTCTCATAGTCGCTTTATAATGATTTTCAATAGGTTTTCAATTTACACAACCGGCTCGATTCCGTTGTTAGCATTGCATGCATTATAGGCAGAAACGGAATCAGCCAAGCGAAATGGAAACAGACGCGGAGCCACATCCAAGCGGCAAGCAGTGAATCGCGACCAGGGAGAGTAGAGCAGGCAGTGCAAACATAAGCGGAGCACACATCGCACGGCAGGAAAAACATCTGCGGCGAGGGATGCTATCCGAGTGTATCTGGAAAGGAACCGAAACATTCTGAACTATTAGCAGGGTACGCATCGGGCATACGAGGGCTGCTGCCCGCGAGTCCGAGGGCAGCGTCGCGTGCCCCGAGTCGATCGCTCGGGGTTGTTAGGCCGCATCGGAATTGGCCCGATACACAAAGAGCGGCAAGGCACGAGGTGGGTGGGGCGCGGAGGCGGGGGCGAGCTCCCCTCGGCCGCGGCGCGTCCGGCCCCGCGCGCGATCCACGCTTCGTTACGCGATTGATTCTTCATTTTACAGTCGACGGAGCCGGTGCCTCGGCATGGGGTACGACGCGCCCACTCGTAGAAAAAAAAACACATGCTGGTCTCGAGCGCAGGGGGACACTGCCGGGTACAAGGGGGAGCCACTTCATGCTTCTTGTTAGTGCCAACTTTAAAAGGCACTTGTTAGTACGCTTCGCTTCCTTCCTTACTTGCACTTTCCTTCTTTTCAATGTATATATAGCTAGTGCCATTGGGAGCGATTCCGAGAACCTTAGGTCAATCGACTAAACTCATTTTAATTGGATCTATCCGCTATTCCGGTCGGTCCATTTTTGGTTTCACTTCAATGTGGTCAAATTAAATTAGATGTTTCACTTGTTACAGATATTGAAAATGGACTTCAAAGGACATGGGGAGGGATCAGAATCGAATTCAATGCCAGAGAGCTGAATTGTAGTCAATTGAAATTTTTTTTACAGTTATTCGTGATTTTAATAAAAAAAATATCAATCGAAATAGAGTTCTATAATTTACTAAAACTGCCTGCATATTTCATATATTTTGAATGTATTTAAAAAAGTTTATCATTAATTTACAAAGTGAAATACGAATCTCACAAATAAATTGGTTTTTATTCAGTATGTATTCCTTTTGAGGGTAAAGATGTTTTTACTGTCTTTACATGTGTTAATTCGTTTACTTGCCTGTCCACCGATACAATCTGCTCCAACAAATCCTATTAGCAGTCCGATACTGTCGCAATACTGAGTACTATCCTTAACAATAGACAAGAGTGTTTTGCAGTTTATAAATTGTTTGCCCCCTATTTTAATATACAACCTTCTGGGCACCATTTCGTACATGTGAATTTGCGTCATTTTGTTTAGGTTTTGTTTAGGTTGTTAATATTAACTGACTTGCGAAATTCTTCGAATTCGTTCTAATACATTTGATAATATATTTATTTGCAGTTCAAAAATTAATTAATGTACTCTTACGTAACTAATCGATGTATTGAATATTTAACATAAATCAATAATACATATGTAACAAAATAATATAGAATATAATATAATATACGTAGTATGTGTAATCAAATTGTAACAGTCGCTAATTACAAGCTCAACCAGAATACTAGTTTTATTAAATAGTCAATAAAAAAATATTTTCGTCCTTTCAAAATGTAATGATTTGTGTATCAATTTTATAGGTACCTATCTCAAAGTTACCTATATACAATGTATCATTCTGAATTTGATTTTGAGGTATCTCCTGTTCTTTGAATAAATAAATTTATGTTAGTTTTGTAAGAAACTATTTACTACTTATCTTTGTATCATATATACATTATACTGTCAAGCTTTTTATTGTTGTTTGTAGCTTTTTGAAAAAATGTGTTGAAGACGATTGTAACCCTACATATAGACATAGTGAATCGTATACTGCTATCTCGAATGAACTACTGTAGCTCGGTCAAAGTTAGTTATGTACATTGAAGATATACATGCACTACTTAATGATTCCGGATAAATTGTGAAGGAGAAGGAAAAAAGTAATTAAACAATCTTAACCATAAGTCAGCATTAATCATAGACTCACATTGATAACAACGCACGCAAAAAAGAGATTGTACGAAAACGGCTGGACGAAAGGCAGGGGCAGAAAACAGGGAGCGCTACACCGAAGCTCATTAGACGGCAGCGATCGCCGGTTGAGTTAGGTATAGCGCGGAGCCGATCGGGGGGCGACTGGAGTGCGCGGCGTCGAGGTCTCCGCGGGCGCGCCTCCGTCGCCGCCGTCGGTAATTGCTCCGCCCGACTAAGCACGCGCCCGGCCGTTGTTTGCCAATTTGCCTCGTTTGCCGCGTGTTTGTCAATGGGCGCCCGAGCCCCGGCCTTGGCGCTCTGTGTGCACAGTCTGCGCCCACCACGAGGCCTACGTGCCCGTCCTCCTAATTCTCCTTTCTTTTCTCTGCCGCCCCTTTCGCCCCCGCGAGCCGCGCTTCCGCGGGAGCGATTCGCCTCCGCAGCCGCCACCGCCTGCCTCGGTCAAAGGGACTGCGCGACCGTGAAAGGGAACGAGGCCGATCCGCTGACGCGTTTTATCGCCGCGCGACGAGAGTTCGATGTGCCTCCTTCGGAAATTATTCAAGAGTACCTACAGCCGTATTCGGTTCTTTCAACTTCTCCCTTACTGTACTAGTCAAAATATCTAATGGGCAGACAGGGGAACTAAAGCAACTCCCCTATGTTTTTCTCCTTGCACTTGAATAATAATGTAAGATCGTTATAATGCATACGCAGCCTAACAATTTGCTTCACAAAACCTTGTATTATCGAAGCGAGACTAGAAGTCTCATTAAAATATTACCAAGATGTTGCAGACTATGACATCTTTTATTGCGATCTACTGGAAATAACCCCAAAACATGGAATATTAATAATATTTATTATTGCTCCGAGGTCTCTAATGCCGCTCGCATGAGCTACATTTGAATAGTAAAGCACATAAGAATATTATGTATACAATGTCGACCAGGCTCCCTGCGACATGAAAGCTCGTATTTCATATAAAAACAAACATCCTATTTTTCAACATTGTACCAGTAAACACGCAGAGAGGAAATACCCTCAACAACAACTGCGTCGTACAGGTTGGATGATCACAAGGCTGGTTTTTAAGTGAAAAATGAGACTTGCAGCTAGGACGAGTAGAATAAGTAATACGAACGCATAGATTGACAGTGGAATAAAGAGACTAGAGGGCGGGAAAGTCCCTGGTGGAGGTGGGAGAGTAGTGGGAGAAGGACAGGGGAGCGAGATTACACGGTGGGCATGTGCAGAGCGTCCCATGTCTCTCTCCGTCTCCCTCCAATGCGACAGAGAGACGGAGAGACGGAGGGCGAGCCTAAGCCAGAGACCAGCCTCGGGAAAGTCGTTAGCACGCCGTCGCAGCGGTGCATAACAATGAGCTGCAAAGCTCTTGGGAATCCCGTCGTCCGCGGAGAGCGTCGAGATAACCTCCACGGCCTACGATTCGAATCGAGTTCGTCGCACCTACACATATTATTGAGCATGCAGTCGAAGAGAGACAAGCCGTCTGCGCAGCTGTACAACCGATGGTAAAAGAACGAGAGAGAGAGAGAGAGAGAGAGCAAGAGAGAGGGCCAAACTGACTGACTCATGACGCCTCCGATAATGGAACTCGTTACGACTCCTTCCCCAGATTCGCTCCGTGATGTGAATTTCTCGAATCGGCGTCGAGGAGGACGATTGGATTTCGGACTTTTTCGCGAGGGGTAACCTGCACCCACCACCCGATGCTTTCCCCTATGCGCGCGTATATGTATATGTATACAGCGGCAGCCGAGTTTGGAGCAGACTGCTATTACCGCTTGCCGAAAATGTTTCTGCGTGACTCGTAACGAGTTCGATCAACAGTTTTCTGCCAACTGGTCATCGATATAAATTGCACCAAGTTGGCCGATATTTTTCAATACATACAACATTTTCCAACGATAGGTTAGTAATTGTGTCGCAGACTGACGTGTTTGCGAAAAATAATTTAAACGATGCACGGCAAGACATTGAATTAAGCTGTTGACTTTGCGTGTATAGCGAGAAAAAAATGATTTTTTCATTAAAGGTGTGTGAAAATATGCGAAACGTTGCGAGTTGCATTATTGCTGACGTTGTGTAATATTGATTGCTCGAAGTGAACCACATTCTGAATAATTAACGGTCGGACATAAAAATCGATGCACGATTGAAAGCATTTTGTGCACGTATAGCAATGCGCCGAGCCGTCTGCAACCAAGCTGTGCGTCTATAAAGAGGTATACTCAATCGCAGTGCTACAATATCGATTTTTAATACAAAGCTTCGTTTCAAATATAACATGAAAACATAAACGACTGATGTCATTTCCTTGTCAATAAGAATTTTTATTTTCTTCTGTCTGATTGGATCGCTATGCGGAAGGAAGCAATCCATAGATGCATCTTCCAAACATACTGAAGATAAATGACAGTGGAAGTTTGATACACCTTCGACGAGAAGCATGTATCCATAAGCTAGAATCGAATGGTCGATGAATACCCGAGATGGAGAATAGTTCAGTTATAAATATCGGAATGTATGCGGAGAACTGCAGAACAAGAAAACCTGGTCGCGCACCCTCAGAGCAGTCACCCGTCGAGGGCGCCTAAATTCCTAATCATTAGGCTTCGGAGGCAAAGGCGCGCATATACCGGGCGACACGGGACCGACTCGAATGGGCGGATAAGCACGGAGAAGCGACCTCGTTTGTCCACGATGATAATCAATTGGACGCGCGCGCCATTCAGAGCCAGTCAATCCGAAATCGTCGGCAGGCGGCCGTAGCTCGCTCGCGTGCCGGCGCCCCCCGGCCCGGGGGCGTCAGCGGCGCCCGAGCCACGCGACCGCCGCCTAACGAGTCAACAACGTCCTTTTTATCGGCCGGTTCGATCTTCCGATTCGATGGGTCGCGCGATCCACCCGCAGATAACTCCCGAGCAGTTGCACTCGAGTCGCCCCACAGGTGTTCTCGCTCCAACGTCGATTTTCCTCTCCAAAACTCGAGTGCCTATACTTTGAACCATGCATGTATGGTCAGATATCGATCTTCGGACGCACAAGTTATTTGTACTTATTTGATTAAGTTTGCTTTCGAGCGCGAGTTCGAGCCAAATGTCTTTCTGATCCTGATTATAATACCATTTTCTTAATTTTTCCACCTAGTTAATTAAGCTAATGGACCATCAGTGTGGATTAAAAACTCAACTTTACGCCTAACTGCATTGTATATCACTGCTATGCACTCGATGTTGTTTAACAAATATTTTAGTCAAAATTCTTTCCATTTCATAAAATAAGACAAAAAGAATATTTTTAATCTATATTTATCGCGGTAACAAGAATTTGTTAAAGAAGATTCATAAATAGGAGCTCTATTATGCAACAGTACTTAACTAAGAACATCGCAAATTATTATAAATCAATTTTCAAATTATAACTCAATTGTTATACACGTACAAATTGCAAAAAGACACTGAATTCAATTTAAAACTTATCAATTTAAAAACCAGATACACACAGTAGAACACGATCAAATTTAACGAATAAAATAAAGAAAACAAAAATAATATTATTGTTATTTGAATTACTGCAATTGATTCATCAATTGTCCTCAAGGAACATATTCGGAAAATGTTATTGGAGCGATCATTAGAACCTTCGACTTCCTCTTTTATACACTGTGCATATGCAATGTAACGCTCGAGGCACGAGTTAGAATTGACACGTCTGATAAAAATCGCGGAATAATGAAGTGTCCAGATGCGGATAAAAAGAGATCCGACCGAATGGCAAGTGAAAATGCAAGGAGGAATTTGTGCCGGTTACTCGCGCAGCCCGTGAGATCCCCGAAGTCGGAAGGAAGCCTCGAAGCGGCGGGACCGGAGGCGCTCGAGGAAGCCCGGAGGGCCGGGGCCGGGGCACCGGGCGCCGCGTGACCCGGGCGGCTCGCTCCCAGGCCCGAGGCGGCGCCGTCGGCCCCGCCGATGCAAAAGAGCGAGGGGCGCGGGCCGTAGCAATTAAGAGATAACAAGGTTTTGCCTCCCCTCGGCGGGCGCCCCTCCAATTAGCGACACCCGGCCGCGGCCGGCTATCTTTGTAGTCGGCCCCGCGGGGCTGGGCCGCGGCGCGCCTCGCGGCCCTGTCACTCCCAGAATCTTTGCCGCCGCGGGGCCGCCTGCAGCCCCTCGCTACTTTTCCACTTTCGCCAGACCCCCGCTCCCCTTCGATAGACCGCCCCCGCCCGACCCCCCCCCCCTCCCCTGCCCCCCCGTTGCTCTCTTGTACCTTACCCGCTGGCTCCCTCCCGCTCGTTAGGGCCATCGCGGCCGTTCAATTCGCTCGGCGGGTCCGCGCTGCTCTGCATCTGAATACCCGCCCCGCCCAACCGCGAGCCTCGTCAGGCCTGCTAATCAGTTAGTCGCTATCAACTCCTTCGACCAAAATACACCCGCTTTTCAGGCCACCTTCGATTATACCTCGCAACGCTTTTATGCCGACTTCCTTTTAGACTATTCGACTATACTAAACTTAATTTTGCAAACCAAATTGCAAGTTACTAATTATCACGTCAATCTTACTTTACCTGTCGGCCACAATCCGCATACCGTACATTTAAATTTTACATAATTGCCGTGAACCTAGCTCGAGTTTGTAAAAATTGATAAGCCGCTGAATAAGAGTGTATCTGCATGGAAGAGGTCTAAACAGTACTTAACTATCTCGGTGTATATTTCCCTCGTAATTATGGCGTTATTGCGGTCGCCCGACACTTCTTGCGGTATACGACGTACTCGCACTCGCGCTGCCGGTACCCGCCGGTCGTCGCCCGCTCGCACACCTACCTCATCTCGAGCCTACTCGCGGGATCTATCGCCAGTACAGTCATTAGTGAAGAGAGCCCGAGGTTCGCAAGGCCCTACCAGCCATTGATAACGGTTAACTTATTTAAGAATCCGCCGAAGCCACGACTGCCGAGGTTCCGAGGTTCCCGAGTAAAGTCGTCCACCATGAGTCACGTGCCATCTGCCGCTATATTATGACACGAGCAATTTCTTCCCACCCCCCTCTTTCCTCCGCCACTGCTGCCCCACCCACCCTTCCAAAGCACATATGCGTATTATATATAAAAAGTACATGTACGTATGAACTCTGCGTAGAATGTTCTGCACTTCATCAGTAGCCCCCATAATGCGACTTCTTTTATCTCCTTTTTTCTCTCTTGTATGTCAAGCTTTAGAAGGTAACGAATGATGTAAGCCATACTAAGCTTTCTTACCGATACGGTCTATAGGTTTTTCCTTTAATATAGATTAGTGGCGTTATCCGGAATATGTAATTATAGAATATTAGAAATACCACATCATAGGCGTATTGTACACATACATATATGTTAATATATTTTGCACGATATACAATAAAATAACACGATCTTGAATTTCCAATAAAATCACAAATTAAAATATTGTTACAAAATAAAAGTTAAGATTGCTAAATGCGAGGCTAAATGTCCAGATAAGAAATATGAACAATACTAAAGACTCCTATAGCAGGGCAAAAGACAATAACTGGAATATTTGAAAATCCATGTAAAAAATAGTAAATACTGATAGAAAATGATTATTATCGTACATGGCTCGATACTAATCTAAAGGTTGTAGGGAAGAATGAATAGAATCATAATCCTTATTTGCAATATGTTAGTATAAGCTGGCTTATCTAAAATCAAATGTCACTTGTGATAAGCCGAATACGAGACTTGGCTAATAATTTTGGGACGATATCTTCAAACATCGTAATAAATTGTTCTTGTATATAGACAATATAATATATTAAACTGTGTACATATTAAAATACATATATGATACAAATATTAAAATAAATATATATTAAAACGCACAGACTATAACTTTTGTGTCAATAAAACATAAAATATGGTTTCAAAAATTAATTTTTTTTCAGTTACATAACTATGTAACATAAAATGTGGTACTTGTAATCACCAAATTAATTTTATTACATTGGACATGATATGCCCTTGATATATGACAGTCATAATCGAAGAGAATGAAAAGAGCGTAAGAATAATTTCTCTTTTTTAATTTATTTACTGTACCTTTACCGATTAACTTCGCATTACTTACGCAGGCCAACTGTTATCGTGCAGAAAAGTGAAAGACTTTATTGTTATTAAAATGTAATATGTATATATATAGTTTACTTATAATAAAAAGAATACAAAGTAGATTTACTTAGAGTACAAAGTATATATGGGCAAGTTTTATTAAAAGCTCTTGGAGGAAAGTTGACTAAACAAGGCGTATCGAAGAGCGTATATGGACTTACAGAAGGAGTGGATGCTCGAGTGGATGTAATTCGAGATAAAAGTTGAATTGACGTTGCCAAAGGCGGTGTAAGCGGTGTGTTTCGAGTTCGGCCCAAGTTTGCTCTTAATCACGAAATGGACTGGGCTGGAACGCGAATCCGTCCTCCTCCACCCGCCCGCAATGACGCCAGTTTAGTTAGAGTCACGCGGTTTTGGCTTTGAAGTCCAACGACCCTTTATTTCCCTCTCTCTCTCTTTCTATACAGTGCTATTCCAGCCGATGCTTTCCTAATCGTGCTTATTAGTCAGAGTGCTCCGCTCCCTAATTTAACTTTGCATTTTTCCAGATACGAGACCTTACTTTAATTACAGGTCCCTTCCTTGATTGATGGAACCAAAGCAGAACCTATGTCATTAAAAAGATCTAAAATATCCGTTACTTTTGCCTTGAGTATTATTTGCGCTTTGCCTCTGTTACAAAACTCAATTAAATAATATAAAAAGGATAAATTACTATACTCTAAGAAAACTTGATGACCATATAAAAATATAAATCAATTAACAAAGGGTTGATGAAGAGCCATAAAAAGTAGGTAAATATTGCTGCTTTAATACGGTAATTAAATTAAAAATCGAAAGCATACATGGTGTACATAAATATGATATACTCAATGATATACAACAATCTACGGGTGGAACTAACTTATCGATTTCGTCTGCTACGCAATAATATTCTTCGCTTGTTATACTTAAACTTACCGTAGTAGAGCAGGTTGAGGCGTCCCTTGAGATGCTTCCGATGCTGGACAGCAACCGCCGCGAAGTCCCAAGCACAGAGTCGCGCCATCCCTCTGCAAAAACAAATAAATGTATTTTGTAAGGATGCCCTCTGTTTGCTCGAGATATTATTTTAGTCGGTCCTCCCATGCCAAGTCCAATAGCATCCATGTAAACGCATGGTAAGTAATAAACCCCCAAAATGGTCAAAGAAACTGTTTATACGATCGATTCAGTATCAGGGGAACAGAACTTCTGCATTTCGAGTATATATTTCTCTATTCAAGCTTTATGATCGTGTTCGGAACCATATTCCCAGGTCCTTCCCTCGTCCTTTCCGCTATCGGATAAATTCTACAGTGTATATAGAATCGTTATTGATTTCGTAGAATGCATAAATAAGTATCAAAACTGAAGACCCTCTGGAGGTGTGAATACTTAAAACAACAAATGAAGAAAAAATAATAAACTAGTTGGAAAAAAAAATTCATAGATAACTCGTAAGGATCATCTTTCATAATATACATTGCTATTATGATGCGAGGACTTTGTACTTTTTTGAAAAATATTCATTATAAAATACTTGTTTAAATAATTTATATTAAAATTTTAGCTTGTAAACTAATTAAAAGTCTGAGTAAATATCGTGATTACATTTATGCGGTACAACGTTTTTATAGGCCCCTTTACGATTTTCAATCGTTTTAACGATGGTCGAATTTACGATGCGCAACGAAAAGGGTTCGTTACACTCGACCGTAGGGTGGTGAAGCCTTCAAGTCTGTTAGAAAACGAGGGGAAAGTTTTACGCGGTATAGTAACGATAGTAACTTGGCAGTTTTAACTTTCATATCATCGATATTACAGGTAAAGACTTCAATGATTGCTTGCAGAGACTATATTTTTCTTCAGATCATGTACTTTCAACTAATGTAATACATTACACCCCCTCTTATATTGTCCGTTGATATAATAACTTATTGTTTACTTGCAACCAACAGTTTTAAACTTTATCAGTTTATTAAGTAAAATAAAAGAAAAAATTGTGATTTCAATTTACAGTTAATTTTAAAATAAACTGTCAAATAGTCTGAAATAATAAATAAAAAATAATTCATAGAATATCTTTTTTTATACTTCTTCATGTGTTATTACTAAAGAAAAATTATATATAAGTTTTTCAGATATCAATAAAAAGTTAACTACTGTACGATTAGGTAATTTTTAGTGAACTGTCCAGCTTCACAAAGATTAATTTATTTCTTACTCAAAAAAATCTTTTCACGCATCAGAGAATTCAAATATAAATTTAATCTGCAAGTGTGTTTAGATCATGTATCAACGTTTATATCTTATATTTCTTATTCGCCAAACGATAGCTTAGTATTTCGAAAAAATATTTTTTATAATAATTTACTTGAATATTGATATTTTATCAAGTAAACGATCTTCATTTCCTTTGCAAAAAATATCTCTTTGTGCAATATGCTGTAGGCGTAGTGCAGGTTATGATTACTCTAGCTATGAATCCATATTGTACATTTATTATAACTGTTATTCAGTAATACATTATTTAAGTGAATTTTAATCTATAAACGTCAATTATTTGAGCATTATTCATGTCTACATGAATGCCGATTGCGTATTCTTTAAACGACGATACCCAAATTTTTTAAACACTATTAGTACAGATTTAATTAATTATTTCTAAACGTCAAACGACAACTTCATGATGAAGAAGCTATAAATATTCAAGTCGAAATTCAAAACAACATTCAATCTTATAAATACTAATAATTTTTAACCTTTTATTAGTAACGTCAAAAAGTATTTTATTATGAATTATTTGTATTGATTTATGTACCTTTTGCGAATCATTAAGTCGTATTTGAAACTGTTTTAATCAAATTAATACACAACTACAGATGCTTTCAAATTACCGATACTTTAATAACCTATTCATAGTTTTTCAAATAAATAAACAATGTAAAAGCTTATTAACAATGTAATACATGATAGTAATGCTTAAATTATAATTACACAGGGGCTTGTTTGCTACACAGGCAAAGTATTTAAAATTTAAGAGTAAGCAGAGTACATTTCGATCCTAACCCTCGAGCAGAATACTCCACGCAATATACATAACGTATGATTCGTTGGTAGGAATATACTGTAGAGTTAATCCTAGAAAATCCGCAAAGTTCAGGTCGCGTGAACGAAGCATTTTCATTACACACTACGGTGTGATTGATGGCCCTGGATTTTATTAACGATAGTTTACCGGTCTTTTTAATGAAACTAGCGTCTTTCTTCTTGTGGGACAGTCAATCGTCCGAAGTAGATAATTTGGAACTATGTTCAAAGTTCCAGTCTCGAGGAAACTTTGACGCACGGTTAAAAGCGCAATTTCAATACACCTGTACCAACGAAACTCGAAAGCGCAATAAGTCGAAGAGCACTTTCTGCACCGCCGGTGGTCGGAGGAGGTGCGTGGGTGGGCAGAGCGGCTGCGAGCGAGGAACCTGTCGCATGCAGGGAGGAGCCGGTGGGCAGGGCGTCGCGCGAGCGCCCGGGCGCTACGCTCGCCAGGAGTAGCGGCCCGAGCGGGCGTGTAAAGCGCGCGCGTGCATCTAGATGGGGCGCGCTAACGCGAAAATCGCGCGGCAGGGGCGCGGGCGGCGACGGCGGCTAGCCTCTATATTAATAAATCTCAATTACGCGAGTTAATATAGGAGGGGTGGCGTCCGGCGGAGCGTGCGCCGAGCGTGACGGCGGGGCCGCGGCACAAAGCGGGCCGACCGCGGGGGAAGCCCCGGCCATTGTTCGCCCCGAGGCACAATGCCTCCACGTGGCCGCAGCGAGCCGCGCAAAAAGCCCCGAGGTGGAAGCCGGCCGCGCGCCTCCCC
Source organism: Sycophaga agraensis (assembly GCA_018906755.1). NCBI lineage: Eukaryota > Metazoa > Arthropoda > Insecta > Hymenoptera > Pteromalidae > Sycophaga > Sycophaga agraensis. Next base: position 1,068,539 of record JACCIE010000021.1, on the reverse strand, counting down.
CGCGCCGGCCGCTCGCCCGGGGCCTACGAGCCGCGGGCCCCGCTCGTAACGATCCCATTTTTCATCCGCGGCTTTTTTCCTTGGCCCTCGTTACGCGCGGCCCAGCCCATTAAATCATTGGCGCTCGCTTTACGATTCCTTCGCTTTCTCCGACGGACGGCCGACTTCGCACGCTGCGGATTCCTCCTTGATTGCAAGCGCCTTACATTTCGCCTTCGCACTCGCCCCAATGATAAATGACTTTCAAGAGCCGTGCATCGATACGCATTGCTACACGTGTTGCGATGAAAGAAGATTTTAATACAAGCCCTCTCGATCTTTTCGACAAAAAAACCGAATTACGTGTCCACACCGGGCGACACACCGAGAGCCTCTGGTAAGCTCGCGTACGCGTGTAGGCCGTCTTTTATACATCGGCTGGATGGGAAGAGTCATAAATAAATGTTTCCTTTCATCCTGGGCATTTAAAAAGTTTTCGGGGTGCCAATTGGATTTGGAATCGGCACGGATGGCAACTCGGCCGTATTGTCATTGAAATTCTCGACGCTTCAACCAAGCGTATATATGCTGTCTGCGAGGGGGCTTTACAATTTCCGCCCCGTGGCCTGTGCACGGCCTACGACCCTCGTAATCCCTGACTCGAAATCCTCCTCATTTAATATTTATGATTTATTTCGGCTTATTCTGACGTGCAAGTTAGAGTTCGCTTCACCCACAAATTTTCCCACGAAGATTTTTCTTAACGACTCGCTCCCTTTATTTTCTTTAATTAAATAAACTTGCATCGTTAACTGACGTTTTCTTCGGCAATTCAAAATCGAAAAGATCCTCTCTTGTATTTTAAATATATAATTATCAGTCGATTCTATGGCTTTCAAAGTGAAACAGTATTTACATGTTAACGTACTTGTGATTTAAGGATCTATATCTTTTTCTTAAATATATAAATACTATATAAATCTTTATTATCTGTGTTACCTATATTATCTATGGTTATATTACGAATTTATATTTGTTATTCAATGCCCCATTTGTACAAGAGTTCCCAAAAAAACATTCATTTATAACACGTTATTTTATCGAGGCACATCCTCAGGTGCATTGTTTTTGCTTTGTACCACGCGCATGCTTTTAAGATCAATAAAAATGTTTTATTAAAACACATATTTTCAAAGAGAAAAAAATATAATAATGCGAAAGTTAATATTAGGAAAGTTTGTTTACTGTAACTTTAGATGGATCAGCTCTGCAGTCTAGAGACATGAGGTACCTTCTTCATTAGGTTCGGACATAGGAGATGCGGGAGGGAGTCGTTCCCCGAAAACGTGAGAAAGTCGAGGGGTGAAAATCGATGATGCCGAGAGAAGAAGGCTCATCTAGGAAGACCGGAGGGAAAGGGCAAATAGCCATTCCAGTCTCGTAGGAGCGAAACGACTTGATTGACCGACGATGCGCTATTACCGCTACCACCCTGCCTTAATGTGGTAGAAAGGATTGATTCGCTCTCTTTATTTCTATGTCTCCCCCTGTGGCCTCTGCCCTCATACCACCATTGCTTAATTCTAACGCTAGCGACGCTTAATGAAAACAGTACACCCAGCCAATGTCCGAACTCTCCCTTATAACTATATATATATACTAAACAGTAAGATATACACGGAAGATGGAAATCTTGTACGTGATAAGAATTATAATTTCCAATAAATTAATTCATTACGTTAGAATGTAATATGTAAATTAACTTGTCAAAGTATTTCTTTTATTTACACAAGGTTTAATACTAAAATTTTATATAAATATAGACATAAATATGTAGTTACACATCGACAGTTAATGTGTAAAGAAGTAAGAAACTATTCAATAATTATATTACTCCATTATAACATTACAAATACACATTTAATTATAACTCACATAAATTATGAATTTTTAAATATTATCTTGTACTAAATTAAAAAATAAACTCCTTCGATAAAATATTAAATAGCTATTATTTAATTATAATTTAGGTAATAAAGAAAGTTTTATTTATTGTGTGCTTTAACAAATATTTGTGTATATATAAATTAATTTTATTGAATTATACCTCAATTTTATAACATTTTAGTAAACAATCGTTTAATTTTTTACCAAGCGCAATTTTTTGATATTCCAGAGATTTGCAATAAATAAAAAAAAATTCTAGGAATGCTACAATTGTGTTACGAGCGCCTTTTTTAAAACATTATTTTTACGTACACTAAATATTTTGTGCACATGTTGCTTTCCGTTTTATGTAAATGTAAAAAATACATCAAAAATTCAAAATTAAAAAAAAATTTTAGAAGAAAATTTTGTATTTAATTAATACTAATGGGATAGATCATATACGTAACTCCATTACTCATAAAATTTGTCAAAAATCGCTGCCAAAAATATTAAAAGAATATATGTTAAGAATTTCAACACGTTTGTGTGATTTTAAAACCACATAATTAGGCATCTGCGGACATTTTGATAATATGAACCCCATATAAGAGCCATTTTAAACTGATTCTACTAGGCATATAAACCTATCTCGGAAGTGTCAAATTTATGAACTTCCGGTGAACGCGCTATTTAAGTGTTTTCCGCAAGCGCCGATGCATTCGTCCCTTTTGTGGTGAGCTCAAGCGTGATCGACCCCTTAACTCATGGTTTATCTCTTTCTCTCTGTCTCTACTATTCTCGCTCCCTTCACCAAAGGGAACGACAATAGCACTAGCAACCACTTCAGGTCTAGCTTTTGTTCGCGTCCACCTCCCTTCTTTTTTCCACCCTCAGGATAGGAGGCCTACACGCATGCTAGCAGGCAATTCTTTCTTTCTGCTTTTTCTCAATTTCACGCTGCAGCTTCCTGTGCTACACCCCTCACTAGTCTTTCCTTCCTGTAGATCCTTTCTTTTATTTTTCAATTGTAACTCCTTTAACCTGCCATTGTTTGCCTTTGTTAGCGCAATTTTTCATTAATAGGTAAGTTTTGCAATAAACAGAAGAATTTAGCACCGATCTTTTGTCACCTTATGTTATATTAAAATTTATTTAGAGCAAAAATTGATAATAGAAAAACATCGAATTAATAAATAAAATGTAGTTTAGAGATGAATAGCAATTTGAAATTAATAAAGTATTTTTATAAAATAGATATTTGCAGAATAAGACCATTAATAAAAGCATTAATATCAAGCCCAGAAGTATAATGTAAATTTATTTTCAATTTACATTTATATTTCTTATTTGTATATTCATAGGAAAATATTCGCTTGTTTCTGAATTTTTTAATTTTAATCATGTAAATCATAAACCTGTAGTACACATAAATATATGTATACAATATTTAGAACTACATGTTAATAGACAACATTGATTTTCCGTTAAACATTTATATAGTATTTAAATAAGTAATTAGTACTTTATTGCATCAAATTATTCATATATTAATAGTTATATTATTAATTTTTAATTTTAATGTACAAATACTAGTAGCATTAAATTATTGAACGGATTCCTGCTAGACTAGATTTTTCAAATACAGTCAAAAACTAATTAAGTCTACCCAACTGGATTCCGTCCGGATTCCTAATATCATTTCTAGTTTGAATCTGGCATATATGTCTGGTCGTAATCTACTGACTTAATCAAAATAGAAAGGTCTAATTTCTATTAAGAATTTGATAGTGATGAGTATAAAGTTAAGAGAATAAAAAGGCAATATTTATTGAGTAGTTAAATTTTAATTATATTAAACAATATTCTATATGGAACTTTGATTTATTCTAATCCACGATTAAATTGTTTACTTATTAATAAATCTGCTTTACAAAATTATCTTAAGTATTATGTATTGATTTATCTGCTATCAAAAATTATGTTAGAGCATAAAGTTTGTTGATGGCAGATGGAAAGTAAATATCCAGAATATTTATCTCTTACCTGATGCGTCTCATATGCAATATGAATCTTTAAGAAGTAAATATATCGTTACTCGTGCAAATAATATCGGAATGATTCCAAAAGAAGTAGAAAAGTATTTTTGTTCCTAAATCTTTTTCTTGATTCTCAATACATTTACAATTGCATTACACTTAGATAAATATGAACATGATCGAATATAAAAATCTCTAAATGATCTTTTATTTTCATTTGTTATGAGTACTTTTACAGATATAACATATATAAAAATAGAGTAAAAACTGTTATTTATTATTGAAAAGTTGAAACAGTATTTATTCAAAAATGCTGTAAAGAACGACTATAACAATGCTTTTTTCTTTTATAAGAAAAATAAGAAGAATTTGAAGAAAAGGTGAATATGAATACATACAGGTTCCGACGACAATCAGGAATTACTGCACAAAACGGCAAAGAAAGGAAATCGTGGAATTATCCGAGGAAGCTTTATTTCTTCTCCTCGTTTTCATTTTACGAGATAATTCCCTCCGATTTTGTGGACGTTGTAGCAATTTCTTCATCCCCTCTTTCTCTCCGTTCCTCCTGCTTTCGCTCTCTTTCTCTAATTTTCTCCCTTTTATCTCAGAGCCGAATACTTCCTCGGCTCTTTCCCGCGGAAACGGTGGCTCGACCGAGAACACGATCTCATTTTATCTCCTTGACCCCTTACACGATGCCGAGTTTGTCCCGACGAGCGACTCAGCGCACTATAGGGCTAAAGGGGATGGCGGCTAAGGAAGCGGAGAGAAAGAAACTGCCTCAGGGTTTAGTCTCGTAGGCCCAGCCTGCAGATATGGCACGCGCGCTCTAACCGCGTAGTCCTCTACCTTCGCCCAACCACATCCATTAACAATCTTCCTTTTGCTGCCTTCCCGTTTTTACCTCCTCTTCTTTTGTTTCTTATACATCCAATACCTGTAACACCATTATCTTTTTCCCCGAGCTTTATTCTTGCTTTAATCTCGTTCAAGTATTCAGAAGTAGATAGAAGCTTTTGTTGATATAAAATCAGTTCAGATTCTACTTATAATTTTCATGTACCATCACTTTGAAAGAAAAATACTTAATTTTACAAATTATTAAATAAATCTTATGATGAGTTTGTTAAAAGTAATATTATTTGGATAATTTATGATGTTCATACTTTTCTTTAAAGTTTATAGCATAACTTTATTTAACAAGCTTAAGAATCCTTAATCTGAAATTAGTGAATTGTTTGTAAAAGTTTTTAAAGAGGGAACAACGTAGCAAAAGAGTTCTTGCATATAAGTTCATAATCCTATTATAATTATGAGCCTTGTAGAAATTAGACTAACTTTTCTAGCCTCAAGCTAATAGAATTTGCCCAGAATGGTTGACCAGAATTCAGGGCGAAATTTAGACGGAAATTTCACTTTGAAATTGAACATTTAGATTAGCAATCTAAAAAAGAAATAGACTCATCTGTTTGTTACCTTTATCATGTATATTGTTACTTATTATGCATAATTCAATAATTATACAATATTATTAATAATTAATCATTATCAATTGTAAAGTAAACGAGCTATTCTTCTTTTCTCTTTTTTATATGACAAAATATAAATGTTGAGGTTAAATGGTGTATTTATCCACCACCTACAATTTCTTTTATTATTAAAATTTATATTGACCAACCAGATCGTAGTATTCTACTTTTTAAATTCATATGAATAACGTTCTTTCTGCAGTAAATTTAGAATCGATACATTAGTTCCCCCAATCATGCGATAAAACAATTATCGTTAATTACAACGAAAGTACGCGGAATCTACTAGTCGCGTGCAAAACTGATAATAAAATATGAAAAACGTTATGCCCACTATATTACTGCTATTTCATATGCAATTGTACCTTCTCTAGCAAGCGACCCCCAATGCATCTCTACGACGCATACAGTCTATCTGTCTTTTAAAAAAAACACTCAAAATCGAATCGACTATGTGCTTTTACTGCCCGAAGTAAGTATCCACATAGTTCTCTTGCGTATATCATTCTAGGTACGTGTCCAGAGGTAGCACTCTGCTCAGAGTGGCGGCCTCCCTTCCCAATTCCGGCAAAGTAGTAATTCGAAGCTACAGCCGAAAAACGTACCTCTAGGTGTATACACACAGCTCGGCCAGAAAGTCGTGGAGCGTGGCAGAGTCGGGGGCGCACACGCGAGTGCTAACTGCAACGGAGGGAGAGAGAAAGAGGCGCGGGTCTCCTCGTAGGGAAAGGCCAAATTGAGAGCAGAGAGAGAGGGAGGGTTGAGAAAAGTTACGGGCGCGAGGGGATGTCGGGGAGCAGAACAGCTGTATACGCGGGCGGCGCGGCACCAGCTCCCTCTCCCCGGCCCTTCTGCGGCCCTTCTCCGGCCGGCAGCCTCGGGTCTATCTCACTTTCTCGCCCGGTATCTGCACCCTTCTCGCCTGGCGAGACGACAATTTGTCAAGTCGCACCTACGAGCCGCCCCCGGACAGCCTCGCGCGCTTCTCTCTAACCGCTGGTCCGGGGGCCGGGGGTCGGGGGCCGGGGAGCCTCGCCTGATAAGCAACCTCACCCAGAAGATGTGCGCGAGACCTTCGAGAGATGTGGCGCTTTTGATAAATCGTACGATACGATAGATATACGCGCCCATTATTGCACAACACACGCGGCTATCTCGGCTACGCTTCCTCGTTTGCTCCTGCCACTCCCTCCCGGGGGATTACCACGTGACTATGGGGCGCGCCTCATGATTGATTCGTATTTACGTGGATGCTAGTCATGAGCTCTGCGCTCCTGGTTTTTCCGCCTGGCAATCCTTCGAGACCGCGATGCTTCCAATTTGTCTCTCCAGCATTCGATCCTACCTACACGACTAATTGCTCTCCTACTTTGTAATTGATTTTTCCAACTATAGCTCGCAATACTTGATTAACTCTATAGCGAACGCTTTCTGCATCGATTTTCAATTCAATGACCAAAATTGTCCCTTCGCTCAAACTTTTACATTGAACGACTTTTTTAAATTAGCTCTATAGAATATAATATTGAATACTTTCATAACTCGAGCTTGCTAAAATACTGCTTTTCTTTGGAATAATTGACTGTCAACTCTTATGATATTACTTCAGAATGCTTTGTATAATATAAATTTAAATTAAATTGTAAATCTTGTACATTTCAAATGTTTTGACGCTTATGAAAGTATAACTTTTTATCTAATTATACTACAAATTACTGACTATTAAAAATAATTTAATAATTTTCGTGCTTATGCTAATCATGACCAACAACTAACTAACTCATTCGTATGTTTACTACTAATTTATTACAATGTAATATTTTATCTAACTACGATGCATGTGCATCAAAATGTACATTACGAATTTCAAACAAGGTATACACAAATAATTTAATTTATGTACGTAAACTTGTTTAAATTGTAGTCACGTGAATACGATTTAATACGAGAATGAAAATGTATTAGAATTTACATAGATACTTGTGCAATACTATAATCCTGTATGTATGCATTTGGGAGATGGCTCGTTTACTTAAACATCAGTTATGGAAAAGACCTTTATGAAGCAGTATAAATGTATTGTATAACGTGAAGCGACACCGTGCACGAATAAGTATACCAAACACGCGTGAACGGCTTTGGAGAGTTTGCTCGAGTCACGTGATAGCGTCCCTCTCGCCTGCTTTTGCCACACCCCCCCTTTGGCCCCCATATACCTTTTTCTCTCCCTTTCTCTTCTTGCTAAATCCTCGGTGAGTTTAGTGTCGCCAAGCCCACACGTATATAGCAGTCCGTGAATCCATCTTTTCCCTCGTCACCATAGCGACCCGACATGAAATAGTTATTTATTCACGGCGATTCGCCTTTGGGCTTCACGATAGCGCCAAGAGGGTCGTTGCTGCGTAGATAGGTATCCGAATAGCACAACCTGCACCCCCATATATATGAAAAGTACCTTTCGCGTACATAGCTCATTTCTCTCCTTCAAAACTCAAATTAGAATCGTACATCATGCAATGAGACATGTATAAGTTAAAAATGCATTTCAAGACATTTTTTAAGAATTTGATCAAAATACTTACAGCCATCAAAGTTGGTTTTTCTTTAAATGGTTAAAACTCTGCTAGCTTTATTTATTTATTAGCATTAACTTAATATATTATTACAACTATGATAACTGAATTAATTAAAATGTATCAGACATTAAGTTCATAGAAATTTTATTTAAAAAATATTGATTGAATATATAATAAATGATGTGACTAATTTTTTTAAAGTTTTAAATTAACATTTTTTGATTAATTTAATTAATGATATATCGATTCTTTAATAAATACACTTAAAGAATCAATGATTTATAACTTGATGATAATGATTTAAAAGCTTAATGATAGTAGTATCAGTCTGAAAATGAATAATATGTTTAATCCTTTCAAAATTTAATTTTACATCTCATTAATTAACTCAAAATTTTGATTATTTAATGCGCAATGTTAGATTGTATCTTAAAACTCTGAGAGGTCTCATTTATTTCAGAAATGTTTTAGTTGCGAAAAATATTTCATTCGCATAATGTTTAAAGTTGCATTTTCTTCGTTTGATATAATTAAATACATTATCATGTTAGTATGAAAAGTGATGCATTGAGAAAGGTCGGTAATGGTAATTAAGTAGCATGAGAGTCACGTAATTATTGCGGATCACTTTAGGAAAATAATTTTAAATTCAAATTTCAAATTTCAAAAACTTATATTTTCTTTTTATGTTATTCGTGAAAAATGCATCGTTTCATAAAGATACATGTTAATTTTTATTGCATGAGTCAAAAGTAAAAGAAAGATCAGGTCGGATATATACGTGTGTATAAGTAATAGATTTAGGATTGGAGGTGATGTGCAATGCCTTAGCGAAATCCGAAGCTGTCGCTTCGAATCTGAAGAGAGGAAGTTTTGGAGGTAGGGCATATCGCTGGGCATACCGTCAATTAATCGCGCCCGGTCAATTTGGGAAGTTCCTCGGTCAGTGACGGGTTACTGGAGGGGGAGAGAAATGAAAGGCGAGATTCCCGGAGGCTACGAATTAGGAGGGAGGGAAAGGTGAATGTAATCTTATTTGTCAATGTCGTTTTCATTACTTTTCGCTGTCTATTCGACATCCACATCGATTTCGAGCTTTACTTTCGTTATCCTATGAATGCTTATTAGTCTATAAATATTAACCACGAACACATAATAGCTTCACTCGAAACAAAATGAAAAGTTCAAATTTATGTAAACACCTGGTTTTAAACGTCCCAAGATTCGACATTCTTGATAATATTTGATGTATGTGTAACGTATCATGTATCAAATGTTTCAAAATAGATTACTGCATTGGAATTTATTACCGTGCTTTTCAGCGTATACTTTCAGTGTGCATTATTTAAAGATAACGACTATCTTGAAATTTCTATCTCCAAAGCAATAGGCAGCTGAAATAAGAGTTTGCGAGCCAACGACACACGTGAAAACGACACGCCGCGTAATCCATGGAAGAACTAGAGAGACAGCGCGCGCTTAGCGGTTAAATATTGATATGGTTCGTGAAAAGGTGATTGAATTAAGCGCGGGCGCGAGTGGCGACAGGAGGCGCGAGCGCGTATAATGGGAGGCGCCGGTGATCGGCTTTGCTGTTTCCGCGTGTCGCGGTGCGGGCACGAGGAGCCTCGTAATCTCGAAATCCGATTACGCGCATCATTGGCGGAGGAGCGGGCCGGGCGCGCCCTTCGAGAGGCTCAGCGGCTACTTGACCGCTCTTCCGCACGCTTCCCCGGTCGATTTATTTTTATGTTTCTGACACTTTGCGCCAGGTGCGCCTTGCCGCGCGCCGACCGCACGCTCCCGCCGTACGCCCACTTCAACGAGCTTTTACCTCCCGCGCGGCTCCCCGGCGCCGATTAGAGCGCGCCCCGCTGCCCCGCCGCAACGCTGCCCCTCATATCGAGCCTTATACAGTTTCGCTTTTGGCTATTTTTAAACCTTCTTCGCGTCAGGTTTTCCCTTGGCTAAGAAAGCGATCCTTGCGTTTTTTTAGCGAGCGCCAGGACTTACAAGCGGTACGGCCAGCTGTCGCTCATTGAAGAGTGGAAAGAAGTAGGGCAGCAATGAGCTCTGTAGCGACCGAGCCCTCATCTCTGCAACTTTTCTTTGCTTTACAAGAATAAATGTCCACAGAGGGAGGATGTATAAAGGGCCGGAAATAAGCCCAATCATCCCAACGCTTACCTCGTGCGATTCGTCTCAAGCAGAGCTACAACTTCCAGGCAAAGCGCTCTCCTTGATTCTGGCGGTACTTGTTTTTAATGTATTACTTTGTGTAAGTCGAAATCGTGGCAATCTAATAGAACCAGCATTAACAATCTAATAATTGTGTTAAAAAAATAATTCCTATGTATAATTTATTTTAAGGCAATAGCTTTATGAATTAGTTATCGTCTTATATAATGTGTATAGTTCTCAATTAATAAGTATAAACACACGTACTAAAAAAGTGCAAAGAAAAAATAACTTATTGATTGCTATAAGTACAAAAGCTAGGGACAAGTTGACAGCAGGCATAAGATACCACAGCGCTTATAATTTTACGTAGAATGAACGAGCGAATACGAATGTTTATCAACAGAATTTATGCTAGCGATTATTCGTTCAGATAAGAATTGAGCTGTCTTTATCTCCTATTACGTTCAAAGCACTGCATTCATTGGAAGCTAATTTAAGAAAAATTGATAATTATTATTTGCATAATTTAATTATATTAACAACTTCAATTCGGTATTATAAAGAATTGTGTACTGCCTTTCACTAATAAATTAAACAAAAACTTTTATTTTTGAAAATATTCCACAATCGCATTATTAAAAGAGATGGCGTAAAGCACTAAATCTTGAAATCTCCAAATTACATGCTGACGAAATGCCGTCAAGAATTTCTTTCTTTAACTCTCTGACACAAAAAGAAAACTTTATTTTTTATAATTAATTTTTTATTTTCCCATTTTGAATTGACTGTTCTGACTCTCAAAAATCGTGCATCGGATGAATATCATGAAAACGTGCCAAATTTTAGCAACACCACTTTTCCAACGTTTTCCTGATTATTACTTTATCAACAAGAATTTTTTGACGTCAAATATTATATTTCCATAGGATGTTCCATAATCCAAGCCCTTACCCTTGAAAGGTTAATGAGATTTTCTTTAAAACGAACACATCAAAGTAACTCTTTCTTGAATTATTTTAAATATGAATTTTAAATACATAAAGATAAAATCTTTGAAAAATTATAAAATGAATTTTAGCATAGTTTGTGAAAAAATGAGATTAAGTAAAAAATTTATTGTCAAGTCAGACCATAAATTAGATACATTACATACGTTGAAAAAAGAAAAGATTGTATCAACTATTACATAATATTTTTTTAAATATTTATTAGTATAATATGACACTTATATCCCTGAATTAAATTATTTATTCATGTCTTGTAATATTTATCCCATTATATTATATTATATTAATAAAATACTTTTATCTAAACTATATAGGTATACCTGATATTATCTACTTAACGATCATGTTATAGTATATTCTTCAGTGAAAAATTTCCAATTTTGTAAAGCAATATACTTTTTGTATAGAATTAAACTACGAGCCTCGATACAAGCAGAAATTTACTATTAAGGTTCCTTGATGCATAAAATTAAAAACTCAAAATATAATTCAACATTTTTGTTTAAAATAAAATTAATTTAACGTTTAACAGAGAATGTATTACGATGGATTTTTTATTTTTTAAATTAAAATTATTCCAGCTCAAAAAATGGCTAGAGATTATTTGAATAAGCAAATCGAAAATCCTACTTAATTGGCTTAACAATTTTTCAGTACTCAATATGCAAATATGGAAGAGAGCCACTCCAATTCACTTATAATCCGTCATATATTGGTAGGCTCAGTGGAGACTCTGAAGATAAATGAAATAAGCTGCCCAGCGAGGTATGCAATTACAGGAAGAGTAGAGGATGAAAGGGCGGAGACAAAAGCACCAATGAGCGGCTGTTATTGTTCGTCACAAGGCATACCGTAGGAGGGTAGCAATGATAGCTAGGGCCATGCATGCGTAATAAGGCCGGATGGAAAAGGAAATGAAGTAGCCTCTCGACTGCACTGGTATAAGCAGATGAAAATGCGTGGGCTGCGCCGCGACAATGAGCAGGCAAACCGGCGCGGCGCGACCGACCTCCCGTCCGAGCTGCGATGGAGCTCGAACAAGTGTCAAGCTAACCCTATCAAAGTGTAATAATATTTATATTAGGGCGCAACCCCAGAGGGTCGCCGACGAGCCGGGAGCAGGGGACGCCCATGCAGTGCACGCGGCAAGGGGAACGAGGGAAACGATCGGGAGAGAGCCAAGTACGGGGGAGGGGGACAAGATGACAGACGTTCGGGGGCAGAATTCACGAGAGAGTGGCAGTTTACTCAGCCGAACCGATATCTAAGGCTTTTTACTCAGAAATTTTTAACGACCAGCGCAACTGAATCTTTAATTTCACCTCGAGCTATTTTCTCGCAGCTTTTCCTGTATTCCGTGTATTAAGAAGTATAATTTGTACTTTCTTACACAGCTTTTCATCTAGCTTACGAGCTTTGCTGTTTGCGAAACAATACATATTGTATAAAAATATAAATAAATAATAATAGTATGTATCTTATCGATTGCAGTGGTCATCAAAGCACTTATTTTTATTTTAATATAGATTATAAAATTAAAAATAATTTTCTTTGCACATAAATTACATGTACATAATTGTTTTTAAATTGTCATCTTATTCACAAATCGAATACTACTTCATGAAAATCCCTTATACCTTGTATCAATACTTTATAATTATATAATAACATTCATAATATATATTATCTTATACAGGGCATGCATGTAAAACAAGGAATCAATATAGTTCGGTAACAATGACGTATTTAATAACCGTTTTAACAATATTACAGCGTCATACAAGTTATAAACTGATAAATAATGTTATATTTAGATTATGGTCAATTACATTAGAAATAACACTTTAACACTGACTTTTTCAGTTTAAGCAATCTTGTTATTTATCATACATACATACATTATGCGTGTTTTAACTCTCATTTGCAAGACAATCAGTATCCGATTGTAAATATTAGTAATCGGTTAGAAATGCATAGTATTATCAGTGCTACGTACTGCGCAGGATTCGTATTGATTCGGCTCGTCGTATCATCCATCAAACTAATAAGCGATAGCTTTCATTTGAAAACAATAATTATTTTAAAATTACATTAAATAACTAAAGTAATGACAGTGTATTACTATGATTTTTATGCAACTTAAGTAATCGTAAATCACTTTAATAATATTGTCAAGAATTCATAAAATGTTACAAAACTGAATTACCTATAGAAAAGAGTAAATAAACTCCTAGAAAATTAATAGAATAAATTTATGTTAATGTTCTTCAATCGAATCCATCTTTACTTTCTGAGTTATTACAGGTTATTATCTTATTTAGCAACTTATTTGCTTCGATATAAATTGTATATGTAGCATAATACCCGATAACAAAAGACTAGTGAGGCATTTTCGCACATGTCTTTCTTTATTTTTTCTTATATTTATACTTTCAGAATTAGTTTCGATGAGTCTAAATTTAAAATTACATTACACTGATATTCTCTTAAATTTGACTATTATATTAACATACATTAAATTATACTAATTTGTACATAAATTAGTAATGAATAAAACTTGATTTTAATAATACTGCGGAAAATCAACTCTTCGAACATCATCTGATATATACGATAAAATTGTATGACGGTTTAATTATTAACTATAAATTAATGTTAAGTATATATAATTTGTATTTTATTTTATCTATGGCGTCGGCGTTAGAGAAAGGATAAGAAGCATAAAAAGATTCTCTAAATAAATGCTGTTGTATCATTTAATCATGTAGACATTCATTATCATAGACAATAAGTTACTAAAACCATGTAAATTACTAAAATTCGTCATCGTAAATGTTTCATTTCAAACTTATACTTTGACAAACACAATACAAATTATTTGAAAATTTTTATTTTTTAAATAAAATAATAATTTAGTTAGTTTATATTACTAAATGGTTGTTATTTACAATACTGGTTATTTAAACATTGTATTTCCTAGTCTAGGATACAATCAAAATATTATATAATACTATAATACAATTTAGGCGAATGTAAGTTTTTATTCCAGTTCAAAATTTGCGACTTAGATAATACAGTTTTAATTATTTATATGCTTACACTTTGTTATATTTTATTAAGATATTTATTTACAATAGAATAGAGTAGAAGAAACTGGAATTATCATTGCTTATTTAGCTTTGCAATATAATATTCCGAATGTTCATATTCTCGACAAATATGAATTCTTTGTGATATTTTCGTGACTAACGTGAATGAGTATTCCGGGTTTAAAAGCGATTGACATGATTCGCTTTATAAGAAACTTGTTAAAAATTATAAAATTTAACTCTGAAACATTAACATTTCTCTCGAATATAGCGTATCGAATTTTTGTATAAAAAAATTAAATATTATGAATACTTTTATAATAATTATAATGAATATTTAAGAATTTGTTTTCTAATAAGATTTATATACATATAGCAAAAAAATTGACTCTTTGATTTTGTTATAATTCTCACAAAATTTAAACATGTTTAAATCGATACTTCAATGCGTATACTTGAAATGGTGATTTTTCATGTAAATTCATTGCTTTAAATATATAGTTCATTAGTTCAATTTATATTTAACTTACAGTCTCTTATAATTCACACTTGCTTATTGATTCATATGAATTGTAATAGCTATATAAATGTATTAGGATACAGGCAAATTATTAATATATTTAGTAATTTAAACGAAAAATATTAAGACTTATTAAGAAGACTAAAAAATTTGCATATGCGTAATATTGATATTTTGCAACAATATTTTTATTTCCAGCATAAACGTTAAATGATTTTATATGTATAAATACATTTAATAACTTTCAACGTATAGAGACCGCAATGTTTATTAAAATTTAGTTAAATTATATTAAATAATTAGAGGCCAGCTCTTAATGAAGCCACATTCTAGATAGACGCAGAGCACAATGGATTGTATTTAGAGTGCTCTGACTTTTTACGGTGAAAAATTTTATTTCAAACCGTCATAAAAATACAGCTATACTCCTTTTAATATATGTATATACATGCATTATGTTTATACACGTATATCTACGATACGTTTACATTGAGTCATACTAGGGCAGAAAAATCAACTTCGAAAATTTTTAGTCTTTCATGCTAACAAACGATTTATTAATACATAAATATTATATCTGTCTCTAACTTATTTAAGTCAGAGACACAATATTTATAAATTGCACACCACGAACACTTGATTTTAAACGTCCAATTATGATTACGACGTTAATGTAATGAAAACTAGTTTATTTTACGCGATTAACTAAAACACTTTTTGTTGTTAGTGCGATAGAATAAGACTAATGCACTGACTCGATGTTGATCGATCCAGCTCTAAGACGGACTTACGTATTTTCCTAACTATTCCTAAACCTAGGTTTTGAAGTTACGAGACGTAACTTCTGATATGTTATCTTGGTTCAGCAATTAATGATATTAAATTAAAAATTAATAATTATCAAATAAAAATTTCATCGTGTCAATTACTGCTGTGAGCTTCCTTGCTGAATGAAAGTCACTAACAGGCATCGACGCACATCTTATCATCTTAGAATTGTGCTCCTTTACTGCCAATACTACCGATATACGCTTTGTGTACTTTATTTTTTATTTTAATATAATCTCATTGCACTCCCAAATCAAGGTTCTTAAATTAAAATTTAATTTTATATTAATAATATTAAAGTATGTGCAATTTCAAATTTTACAAATAAAAAAAGAATAAAAAAAGTAAATACACAATGATGTATTTATTGAATGTATTATTTCATTTATATATCTGTAATCAGTAAGAGGAACTAGTATGTTTGCTGTATCGTTATATAACGCATATATATTTCTTATCTTTATCCCGAAAAAGAATAAAAACATTTATTTACTTATTAAATCAGTAGTTGAAAAATATTTATGAATTTTATAAATTAATTTTTTCAAATAATACTTTATCTAAAAATTTTAACAATTAAAACTTTAATAATCTTTAAATTGAATATAAATAAATATTCGATACTTACGATTTTCAAATTTTAATTTTTATCGAGAGCAACAATGTTTTGCAAAAAAAATGTAAACAAGTTTGTGCACATTTACACGTCACATTCACTCATTTAATTTGCATGATTTTATTCAAATTATTCTAATCGCACATAAACACTCTTGAATTGGGCGCACACTACATCTGTCTCTCTCGTTCCTTCAAAAAACGGAAATTGTTAGAGAGAAAGATATTAGAAGCACACAATTTTAATTATGAAAATGAATGAATATTCAAGCCTAACGATGATTTTTTGGAAGCGAAGATATAGTTTACAATTGCTTGACTTGCACATGAATATTTTTGTTAACTTGTTTGTATACTTCGTTAAGGGCTTATCTTTTCAGTTATATTAATTCTTCAGTTTTGCTTCTGCATCGTATTGCAGCATTGATGTTATCAGCTACCATCCCGCGTTGATTTTTTTCGAGTTAACAATTCTTATTTATTTCTCATATTCTTCATCACTGGAAGCCTGCCATGAAGACAACAGTTTGCAACTTCAACCAATCACAGTCATCAACTAAATTATATAATTACTACTTAATCGTTCCACTTGTCTACTATACTCATGATAGGATATGATGTTTTGCTTTTAATACATCCCTTGCCTGAAAGGATTACTATCTCCTGTGGGACGCGAATCTGTTGTATCATTTCTGAATGGATTAGGATTAGCTGTAGGTCTAGTATTCTGTTGCTGATAGTTTGTTTGTCCATAGTAAGTATCTTGTTGTGTTCCGTGTTGTCCACTTTGTTGATAATCTGGCTGCGTTTGACTATAGCCACCTACATTTTGCTGGTACTGTTTTCCTTGCTGTTCATAGCTATATCCTTGACTTTGATTTTGTTGTCCTCCACTCTGATAGGAATAATCTGTTCCATAATTTTGATAATTTTGTCCTGTCTGCTCCTGATCTATATTAGTTTCCATTCGTGCCTGTGATGTCAGATGATTTCCAACGTCTCCAGAAACCGGTCTTTGTTCTTGAAGCACGTATGTTTGATACTCTTTATCTGGTGGGTCTTGCATGAGGATATTTGCTTCGTCTTGGAATGGCTTAAAGTCATAGATGTGCCTCAAATACATTAGAACTGGCGCATAGGCAAGATTAACAAAAGCAATAAAAATATTCAGAGCTGTAAAACCGATTGCTTCAACAACTCCGCCAGCAATAATTGGTCCAATGGCATAAGCTAAACTGTAACTAATATCTGCAATAGCGTATATACTCCCATACACTGATACGTATCGAACATCAACCAAATAACCTAATGTTGGAAGTAGGGCCGTATCAATGAGGGCAATGCCGAAACATATACCACAAATTGGGATCATGAGAAATGTGTATGAAGGCGAAAATGGAATTATAAAACAACACAATCCTTCAAGTGCTAGTCCTCCGGCAGCCATTAGCCACTGATGCTGAGGATATTTTTTTGCCATTTTCACTGTAATAGCCACTCCGAAAACGTGAGGGAAGAAAGCAGGAAGCCAAACCATACCCATTTTCCAATTATCACGAGTAATGTTGTCTTCCATCCAGAGAGAAATCGTTGGTTCTAAGAATGCAAGCGCTACATTCGACATCATGAGAGCACCGGCGCACACCGCGATATAGGGATCGATGAACAGTCTCCAAATAGGAATTGTCGGTGATGCGTCTCTACGGCTTTCTGATAATTGTTCTTTGATAGGTTTCATCACAAGCAGAAGCATCAAGCCGTCTGCTAAGCTAACTAATGCAAGAATGAGAAATGGCATTTCTTTTCCTGCAAATTGATATAGCGCCCCACCAAAAGGAGGCGCAACGAGACATCCGAAACTTATGAAGGCTAACGCTATTCCGAGTGCTTTAGAACGCTCGTTTTCCTCCGTGAAACGATCAGCGATCATTGCAAGGCCAGATGTATCTGCAAACGCAGAACCTACACCTTGCAAACTTCTAGCGAAGAAAAGAACACTATAACTTCGTCCACACATGAAGACTGAAGTTGATAAAAACATGATACAGAGGCCTATCATCATCGGAATATCGTAACCTATTCTATCGATCAATGCTCCCGAGAATGGGTTAACCATTAGTTGAACAATAGCTTTAGAGGCAAAAAGTACACCCGTTGCTGAATCTTGACCATGGTGGTGCGATAACATTGTCGTGTTACCTGCAGCCTTTTCTTCTTCGGTAAATGCACCAATGTATTCGAGGTAGGCAGGAATAATCGGCACAATGACCATGTATAACATATTGTCAAGTAAGAGGGCGATGCACACAATAACCAAAATTAACTTTCTTTGAGCTTGCGGCTCTTGTAATTTGGTCCAAATGATCTCTTTCACCTCTCGAATTTCGAGATTCAAAATTGGAATCTTTATAGACGCCATCTTTATGGTTTAAAGTTGTTATCTTTTTAGAAATTTCCTTGAATGAGTTATCGTATTAGAGAGTAGTTTATCGAGGTTGCTTTAAATTCGATGTTGGTCGAAGTATTATTTTAATTTCATGTTTAGAAATGTAAAAATCATATTTGCAGTCGCTTCATAATAATCAAATGTACTTCCGTGGTATCTCTTTTATTTCTTGTTATTTTGAAATTTGAACTTTATTTTTAAGGCTTGAGAGTGATTAACTTTTTCTTATGTCAAAACAAGTATTTTAATAATAGAAGAGAACATTGCCGCTGTCTGCTGATGCCCAAAGATGAATGTAGTAGTTTCGTTGCTGCTTGGTGATGAGTCCAAGTCAGAAGATTTCAAACTTACAGCAACTGAAACGACGCGCATCAGGCCGAGCCAGGGGAAACCTACAACAGCAGATTACCCTCATTATGAAATAATATTCGAAAGAGTACAAGGAACTTTGAGAGTGGTGTAGATCAAGGGGAGCCCTAGCCCGGCCTGAATAGCGTAACCATATCGATAATTGAGTTGCTCTAAATTACCTCGTGTTCAACATATCGTTGCTTTTTACATTGTTATTGTCTTCTAGCAGTTTCGTAAACTGCATGATAAAATGTAAAGGATATTGTCACTCAAATAAACAATGCAGAAAAACATTTTACTTGAACGTCCTCTCTGAAGTAGTTGATAAAGTCGATGAGAGTATGTAGGTCATACGCTTAATAATGTAGTACCGGATAAGGGCTTCCCTTGTATCTTTTAATACCACTGTCTTAAATAATAACCACCAATAATTTATTTGACAAAAACATAAGTCCTTCGATTTTGATATATCATACTTTTGAACACAAATTTAACAAATGTTTGAAGTAATAACTTAACACAAAATATGTACAGTTAAAAAGGTGCAAAAATATAATATATCGCTTTAATTAAACAGTTATTGCAATGTTCTTATTCAGTTAAATTTTAATTAGTGATAAAAGTAATCAATATAAGTGAATAATTTTACAATTAAATACGCTGTAATATTATTAGTAATAAAGTTATTACAATAGAGAAATTACCATATTACATTAAGCTTTTAAATAGCCGTACTATTTTATTTTACATAAATACTCTGCACAGTACGTAGAATAGCGCATGAAAAGAAATTACCTATAGCCTTGTATTTAAGTAAAATGGGAACCGTGTATACTCAAGAATAACAATTATTGCGTTTATATCGATATTCTACAACTTTAATTTTTTAATTAGTCGTCTCAATGTAAGGGAATAGAAACACTTTTGGCGAAAATGTGAATATTATAAAACGCAGCATTATAAACTTTGTTTAAAATTATTAAAAGTAAAACTTGTAATATGATAGCATTTAATATTTCTTAGATATTGCGAAAGGATTTTAAAAAAACAAATTAGAATTTTAATTCACCTTAGTAAAAAAGAATAGAATATATAATGTATGCTTAAATAGAACATGTGCGGGGTACAATCAGACCGCGCGCTATTCCTCTTCATTCTAATTTCTGACAGGTGTTGCAACAGTCCAAACTGACAGTTGAAACTCGTTGATCAGAAAGAAGTATCTAGGCGTGTAGTCGAAGGGAAGAGAGCTTACGTTTGAAGAGCATCCTGACTCAGCTGAATAAACTGTACATTTTTCTACGATCTGCACTCTCAGGGTTTAGTGGGAGACTAGCTAATCGACGCAGGTGAATCGGTGCATAGGTGCAGAGGTGCAGAAGGTGGGACTCACCAGAATTGTTAACGAATTTTTCTCTAAGGGAGTTGGCGAGGCGCTGGGGGCCTGCGAAGGTTGGCAGTCCAGCAAGAAGGCCGCTGAGTTTTGCAGCCACGTCTGGTGGCTGCGACTCGTCGTCCCTCGAGTCGTTTACCGACTCCGTAGCTTCTCTCGAGCCCTGGCCCTCCACCTTTTCAGCCGAGTCTCCTACTGAGTCTGAAAATTGACAAAGACAAGCGAATAATCTTTCCGTGTTCAGCTATCTTTCATCTGGTATCTTTATAATTTATTGTCAGTAATTTACGTTTCGTTAATTTTCAATTCACGGGAATTGGAAAAGTTTCTAGTACCCACTTATTTGATGGATATATCGCCCGAATCGAATGGTATTTATCTTCCCTTTGCAATTTTAAAGGGAAATGCGAGAGAGGCATAAATTGAAAAAATTGAAAAAAGCGCAATTAAAGAACGACAGAAAAATGAATAGTTGGGCTAGGTAATGAGTTGGTGCAAAAGTAGTCGTGGAACTGAAGGAAAAATGGCGGCGTGTCGTGCCTCGTGGAGAAAACGCCATATTTCTTTCACGAAATCAGGCCAGTTACGTCACGAGTGCAAATGCCCGAACAAGCTGAATTGGGAACGAAGGGACTGTTGACCGCGTTCCAAGGTTCCTCGAAGCCTGCGATACGAGTCCGCGACCGACGCTTTTGCAGGAAATTACTGCACTATACGGGTTCTGGAGATCGAGTGTCAGGAAAATCGCACAAAATCAAACAGGGCGTCAGTGGGCCAAATTAGAGGAACGATCGCAGAAAGGTGGTGGACCATTCGGGTGACGGGTGTTGGCGGAGCTAGGATAGAAGGCCTCCATTAAGATGTACTCGGACTGAAGCTCACGACTCGTTTCCCGGGCGTTTGAAGAGTAGATCGCGCGCGGGTGCAGCGGTGGGGCAGCGATTGCGGATACGGATGTAGACGGATCTAGAGGGATCTCGTGACGAGCGACCGATCTGATGTAAGGGGGCGAAAGAGCGATCGATCGCGAGGTAAAAATGTTCGGACCGTGCAGGTTGGCAAGGTAAAAATAGCAGCCTGGGAGGAGGTCTTTGCGCGTATTTACCCTAGTCGAAATAGTCGGTGAGCGACTGCAGCTCGCACACCTGGGGGCGCGCACACCTATCCCGTATATATAACTGGGATTTCTATAAATACGGCGGGTAGACACTGGTCGGGAGCGCCTTAACTTCGCGGGCCTATTCGCGTCCGACACCGTAAGATAATGAGGATGCGGAGTGGGCGGGGGCGGGTGGGGGGTTAGCGGGGCGCGAGATCGACCCGGGCCCAGGGCGAGGGCGCCGGGCGTTGAAATCCCGGGGCGCCTCCTGGGGCTGCTGGATACTCACGGGGAGCGAGGGCCTCGGCGAGCTGGGCTCTCGCGCTGGTCTCGCGCCGGACGTGTGTCTCACCTTCGGGGTGGCTTTCGAGCGTCTGCCCTCGCAGTCCTCCCCGCCACTGCCCCAGGAAGCCTCCCCCTGCGCGAGCGAGCGCGCGCGCCTCCCGGCCAGCCCCCTCCCCTGGACGGTGCGCGCGCGCCCTGCCGCCCTCGCCGCCGCCGCCACCGCCGCAGACGCAAACGCCGGCGGCGCGCCGCCGCTGCGCCCCCAGGACCCGACGGGGCCGCCCCGTGCCCGCGCCCGGCCGCCGCCGGTGGGGGGCAGGGACCAGGTACGCCGCCCGCGCGCCCGCGCGCCCGGTCGATGCTGCACG
Source organism: Sycophaga agraensis (assembly GCA_018906755.1). Lineage (NCBI taxonomy): Eukaryota > Metazoa > Arthropoda > Insecta > Hymenoptera > Pteromalidae > Sycophaga > Sycophaga agraensis. The sequence goes on along the minus strand of JACCIE010000021.1, from coordinate 1,046,305 downwards.
GTATTTCTGGCACCAGGTCGATAGCGAGCCCCAAGCGGCCTCCCTCCCACCTGCGTCCGAGCCCACAGCCCCGCCGCCCACGGCCTCGCTGCGCTTTTCGACTCCGGCCCTACCGCGACCCCCTTTCCCACCGCCCCTCCGCACCTCCACCCCGCTGACCTCCGCCCGACTCCCTCCCTTGGCCCTAGCCGAGCCCGCCGACGCCCACGCCATCCTCCTCTCGGCCCGCCGCCGAGACGCGCGACCCAATCCTTCCTCGCCCTCGATCGCCTGCTCGCCCTTACTTGCCCCATTCGCGTCATCCCTCCTTGCAATCCTTCAAGGTCGCTCTTTTCACCTTTTCCCCTACCAATTGCCCTCCTAAAAATATTGCCCTAGACACTTTGCATTTGAACCTTTTCTCAAAATATTTATACATTTTTATTTTTGTTTCTCCTCATTCATCTGAATTAACTTTAACTGATCGTATCCCATTCCATGTATACGTTTATTGCACTGTCATGGAACCTTTCGATTTTTCACTTAATGTACAGTTCACCCTGAAAACGATATTTATTATTCCAGAATCATTCTGATGATGCAGTACTACAAATGTGCTCCTATGCTTCATTAGTATTGCGGTAAACGATAAACTTGGACATCATATAACGACTGTAATATCGAAATTGTATAATATTTTCTGAAAAGCTAAATTTTCTTACCCAACAATACTTGTTTCGAAACATCTGTTTAATTTCCCACTTTTATGATGAATTAAATGTGGCTTTTGAATCCGTAAAATTAACCTACAGATGCAATAAAAATTATGAAAAATCGTAATCAGGTGTTGCAGTAAGAGTTAGTTAAAATCCTTACAGTTTTTGCATTTTTTAAATTTGATTTCAATATGAAATAGAATCCAACTTCTGATTTACACGATAAACTACTCTAGTCATAAAGTAGCCAGAAACTCGTTTTAATTGCTATCAAAGTAATAGTTAAATTAGTTGAATATGAATTACTAAAATATTCTTATCATTACAAAATAAGTCTGTAATGTTCAATTATTTCGATTTTTTTTTATATTAAATATTTTTGAGAAATGCACAGTCTTGAGCTTCAACAATTAACAAATTTTGTAGTTGGTATAGAATAATTTTTATAATTCTTAAGTCTATACAATTAGAGCTTTATAACAACTACTGCTTATGAAAAGTAAATAATTTAATGATTCATTTTTTTAGTTGTGTTGAAGAGTGTGAAACCCTCCTATAGGTAACGTGACAACGGAACATTGAATTTTGACAGGTATGCCTACCTGTATTGATTGTCAGTACTAAATAGAACACATTTAATTATTTATGAACATTTTTCCAATTCAACATGGTAAACGTAGAATCGAGGACAAGGAATTTTTTGCAATTAACGGAACTTTTGAGACTACAATCAATACGTATACGAACCATTGTCGAGTTGTACTATAATTATGTAAACCCTATATTTTTATTTATACAAATAAGAATCATTCACACAATTTAAGAAAATAAATGTGGATTGAAGTAAACAAAATAAATTTATTTAAAAATTCTTAAATGTACATGTCTAAAATAAGTTAACTTGAATTAAAATAAAACTGTATCTACAAGAAACCTTTTTAGAAAATATTTTAATTTATAATGAATTTTAGTTAACGATATAATAGAAAAGGAGGAAAAGGCAACTGAAACACTAGAAAACCAAATCACAAGAGAGTTACAGTTACATAAGCTTCGATACATATTAATGTTTCTTGAATAAGCCTGTTCCAGTTTTCGGAACAAGTACCGGAATTAGAATGAGAGAGAGAGAGAGAAAGAGAGAGGGGAAGAGAGAGCGAGTGTCGGAGGGGGGATAGGATAGGGATTGAATGTATCATGTGTACAGATGGAATTTCAGAGCAATTAAAGGGCGATATTGTTACAAGGAATAATCAGATGAAGTTCGAGGGGCGAGGGGAGGGCCGAGGAAGGCGATCGCGGAGAGAAAAAAGAATCGGGACAGGGGCGGAAGGTGAGTTCGATCAAGCTGGATTATTGGGCTGCAGGGCCGAGGCAGGAGACAGCAGCGAGCCGCGTAGAGGCGAGCGCGAGCGGCTCTCCAGTCGGCGGGGCCAGGCTGCATGCAGGCGCACAGGCGCTGGCTTTTCGGGTCGATTGGCCCCGGCATCGAGCGGCTGGCCGCCTCGTCGCTGCCGGCGTCTCGTTGATGTTCCCGCGTGGGCCGCGCGCCCACAGTCGAAATCCCGCGGAGCCCGGGGACCGAGGCAGCGCCCGCCTCAGCGTTGAGCTTACTCGACTTTTCAATGCAGCTTTAAAGCACCTCGCGGCCCTGCCTCGAGAATACTTATTAGCCCCGCGGCTCTCGGCTTCTCGGGCCTCGCGCCTCTGCTCTTGCCCAATAAATCCACTTTGCGCCCGTTCCCAAATTGCTTCTTTCTGCGACTTTGCTTGAGCGATTCATCTGCCGCACGCAGGAAGCTGCTCCCGTACCTTTTATCAAACAATTGGCGAGTAACTACATTTTTAAATCGTATACAATGAGTGCTGCACAAGTTGGGAGACCGCTTTCGTTTCTGGTGTTACAACCACGTATAAGCAATAGTAATGTTAACCTCCTAATATAATATACTATTGTTTTACATGCCAATTTATTTTACTTGTACTTTACTTTACTTTTACTACTATAAGACAAAGGAATCATTATGATACGGTCGCGAAAAAAATTTCTCAAACATTTCTTAATAGCGATGTTAATCTGTTGAAAAACTATTGTTTAATAACAATTTATAGAATTGTTTGAATAATTTTTCCATTTTTCTTCAAGTTAACCGACATCTCAAATGGCCTGTAAATTGCTCAATGTTTTCTTCACCTTTGCCTTATTGTTGTTTCCTTTGGTTATTACATGTATATCTATCTTTTGCATGAATCAAGAAACATGTATGAAACAAGAAAAAACGTAGCTTCAAATTACTGCATATAGACAAGAAAGAGTATGTTTAATTTATTAGGTAAGCTAAGCACTTTTAATTAGAACCAGATGTGTATAGATAAGGTACATTATACGGTTACTCTAAATATTATAATAAGTGTTGCTGTAAGATTTAATTAAATTTGGAGAGAGTAAAGAATTGTATTATTTTAATATTTGACAGTAGCCTTACGCTACTGCTTTATAGTGAAACTAAGTTTTTGATTTTAAAAGCATTTTACCATTGCATACATGAAGGATGTTGCTGATACTATAAAAAATATAAAAACTTAGTAAAAAAAGCTAAGATAGCAATACTTGTAGATTTTTAATTAAATATATGTATTTTTTATTTTGTTTATTAATTTGCAATAACTTTAATTTCAATTTTGTGGTTTCTCGATTTTAGTGACTTGTTCATTTTTTAATTAAGAATTTTGAAGCCAAAAATTAAAAAAATATATTTTAATACATCTGCATATAAGCATATTTCTAATAATATAATTGAGGAAACTGCGTTCCGGTGAATCGACATGTGCATTTCCTGGAGTCGATTTTGTTCTTATTTTTAATTAATGATAAGATATTTCAAGTATGCGAAATTTGTTGTCTTAAATCAGTATGCTTTTTATTAGATTTCTATGAATATACGGATTTCCTTTTGGATGTGCTCTGCAATCTACGAAATAAGAAGAGTTAACAATTTTTAATTAAATTTAAGGTTACGGCGCAAAGAAACGCGCGCGTGACGCAAATATTTACATTTTAATTAAATTAAGAGAAGACAAGTAGTGAAAATGAGTGACGCAAGGAAGCGGCGTGAGTAAGAAAAGCCGCATGCGCAACTGACGTTCTTACGGGCAGAAAGCCGTCATAAAATTTCGATAGTTGTATTGTTCCGCGCACCTCGGCGGCGTTCGACAATCCGAAGGATTCCAACCTGAGTGCGGAACGGATGGAAAAAGCCAGGATGTAAGGGGCCCGATAGCGGCTCGCGGGCGGTTCCCGGTCCGCGGCTGTTCGCCCAAATCGAGTGCGCCACCCGAAAAAAATGCCATTTCGCAAAGCGAAAAGCTTACGTCGGTGAAAAGACCCGTCGCGGTTCATCCGACCGGATCTTTATCCTAATTACGGGTGTACTGTGTTCGCGCGGGCCAGTTTCGGAGTCCTCTTCCCTCGAGGCCCGCGAGACGGCCCCTACGTGTTTTTTGCTCATTGTCCAAGAGAGAGAGAAAGAGAGAGAGAGAGGGAGAGAGAGAGAGAGAGGAAGAGAGAGAGAGACATTTCGAAAGGTTGTCCATGCGCCCGCGATGCCGCGACGGTGGCAACGCACGCGCGGCTCTGCCTCGCGGCTCTCCTTTTCACCGCGTTTGCGAAACAACCAGTGCGGCGCTCGCGATGTTCTAGTTCTTAACCGCGCCTCCGCGTTTCGAGGAAGCAATTTATCCCCCTCCTTGTTACACGCGCTGTCGCCTTCTTTGCTTACCCGAACATATATACCTTTTCAATTGGCTTGTTTTCTTGCACTTTCTTTCTCTCGCGTACGAGCAGCTCTCTCGTTCTCTCTGTCTCTCTTTCTCTCCCTTTCTCTCTCTCTCTCTCTCTTGTTCGCGTAGCGCAATTTTGGTCGAATTATACTTTTAAGCGAGACCTATTTGAGAGTACTAACTAGACAAACTACCTCCTGACGTCGTCTTTGGAAGCCCTACCCGTGGTGTATATTTTAGGCATTATTCCTTATTTAGCTTATCAAATCGAGATTTTTTATTATATTTAATATTATGGCTGTGCTTTTATCGATTTTTTTATCGAAAACGTGTATTTTACTACATGTAGTAGTTTTTTTGTTATTGCTACCTACCACTTTTTTACTTATTCTGCTTTTTTATATTGTATAAATATATTTTTTATCGGATTGTACGCGCGTTCTTTATGTAATTTGTATTTATGATAAGGACTCAGAGTTCTTAATCTTTAAATAAATATAAATTAAGTTTAATGAATTCTCTTGCTTCAGTTTACTTAATTTTGTTGTTTTTCAAAGCAATTTCTTTTCGAGCCTATTTCGCGACGCTTTCTCGGTTCGTGCAAAATATTGTAATAAGAATTTATGCGATGCATTTGAAAATTTATTAAATCAAAATAGAATTTATGGCCGTAAAAAGGCGAGGTTACCCCGGCGCATTATGATTTTCCTGGAAAAAAGCAAAATGATATTAGCGCTCGGAGGCATCTATCTGGCTATCTATCTCGCTGGCAGGAATAAACTTGAAATCAATTGCACAATTGTCAAATGCACGCAATGCTGGCAATGGCGGCAAGACTCGTGTGCAACTAGCATAGGCGGCTGGGTGCGTTACATACGGATCAGGCACACGCAACCGGGGTTACGTTTTTATATCTGGCGGGCATTGTGCGAGGCAAGCGTAAGTCGAGCCGCTCATCGAGGTCGCGGCACACGGGCATTTAAAGATCATTAGCCTAGGTGCAATAATATCGATGAGCCGTCTGCCGGGGGGCGGGAGGAAGGAGCAGCCGGCGCAGGATGCGGCGGACGGGCGAGTGACTGGCTACTCCTTTCCCTCGCGCCGCGGCGAGGGCTAATGGGCGCGAGAGGCGCGAAGCGGGCGATTAGCGATCCCGGGCCCGGGTGCACCGGGGCCTCGGCGCCGGCGTTCCCAGGGGCCGCGCGCGCTAATCGCGCAACGCCGCTTCCCGGGAGCTCGCGCGGCCCTGTCTCGTTATCTCGCGGCCTGGGAAAGACTCGGGGCCGCGGGCGAGCGTGCCGAAAGACCCGGGCGCTCGGGGAGCGGAGGCGGCCGACTAGCCTCCTCGTCCGCGCGGCGCCTGGCCGCTTTCGGCGCGGCCGAATGGGAATAGCGCGCGAGTGAGCGGCATACAGCGCACCGATTACGGCCGCGCCTGATTGATATTTCGCGGCCGGTGCAGCGGGTGCAGCGCGACGCCCCCGCGACGCGTCGCCCCTTCAAAGGACGCTCGATCGCCGCTTGCGCGAGCGCCCGCCCGCCGCCGGAAATTCCCCGTTGGCTAATCCCGCGGCCGGCGGCGCCTAAGCCGTATCGAAGGGTCCGCCCGGAGATTCGTGCCGGCAGGCGCGGCTTTACGAGGGGCTCAGGAATCCCGGATTAAGTGGGCGCGCAACGGCCCAAACGGAGAAAACGCCGGAAGGTTAACGGCTGCGCGCGCCTCCGGAGACAGTCGAGCGGCATTGTTAACGGCGCCTCCGCGCTCAATATTCAAAGAGGAGACGGTAATGATGCGCGAGACTTTCCAAAGTTCGGGTGAACGGTCGCGGGAGCGCGCGAGAGGTTTCTCCGAGTCTTTCGCCGCGCCGTCCCCGGCGGAAGTCCCGCTAGGGCCCGGCTCCCCGCTAATCCCGGCCGGCCCCGCGCTGCCCCCAAACCGCCGCCCCGGGGCCAATAAAGTCCCGCGGGGGGTCAAAGTGCCCCACGCGCGCCCTCCGCCCCGGATTAACGCCTCCAGCTCCAGACGACCCGCCGACTCTTCCCCAAGCTTTATTGCTTATCTGCGCGACCGAATTCATCTCCTTCCTCCCCTGTTTAATAGCCCCGCCGTACTTGTATTACCTAGTAGAATCGGCCTCTCTCCTTGGATATTTTATAACCCATGTCCCAGAATATGCCGTGCCCTCGTGCTCGCGGCACATGCTCCGGCCGCTTACCCATTCCTGCGTCTCTATGTCTTCGCTTTATATTGACTTATGAGCTTTTTCCACTCTCGGACGTCGATAACGCTATTAATACACCTCGATATCGGCTTCGTTTTTAAACTTTGCATAAGCAACCAAACGCCGCGAGTACGAAAACCGGTGCAGCTTGCATCATTTCGCTTAAAAACCAAGCCGTAAGATTACATCTTCTTTCGTCAAATCTGCAGACAGTTACTTCCCAAGTGTACAAGCAGATACGCGCATAAATTCTGTATTCTAATCAACGTCTGAAAGTAAAAATAAACACATAAAAATACTCGTTTATGAAATGTAATAAAATAATAAGTACAAATATCAAGTGTAGCTTGTCGCAGCTCTCACGCGCTCTCACACACGTTGCGATATAAACACATTCACACGAATTAATGCGTGACTATCTGCGAGTAAATCAGTAAATTGAATAAAGTAATAAATAATCAAGACGGGATCAGTACACGAGTACGTCTAATAAGAGCGTTTTTATGAATGCTAAAAATAGACAAAGAATTTCAAATGCTTCTTATCCTTTATAAATAAAGAATATACATCGAAACTTTTTCATAAAAATTAAATGCGTATTTAATAATGATTATTGTACAATTCTATCCATTATCGTGATATAAATAATCCTTTACAACAATAGAATACCTCTAATCCGTTGTAAAATTTTTTTATAAAAACTAGTGAAACTTTATAAATATTTATACAAACTTCGTTACACGAATATAGCTTCTTAATAGTTCAATTCACTTTAAATTTCCTTCGGTTCTCATCGTGCATTCATTAGGGATATATCAAAGTTTGTTGAAACAAAGGATCATAAAAACATAACTTTTTTCACATACTTTATACTAGAAAGTCGAATCAATTAATCAACAGACATCGTGTAAATACGACACTACGTTGGAAATATTTTTGAATAAATGTACAATATATCACAATTATAGCATGGGAGATTAATATAAAACAAACTGTAATACAATTAAAGTTTAAAATTGAACATTGTAAAGGTTTAATATTTTACAAATGCAAATATCGCCCTCAACATTATTCATCACCGACGCAGCAAGTAAGAAAATATCTTCACGTCTGGTGGATAATAATATAAGCATCTAATTCAGCGGTCCGTTATCCAAAAGTAAATTAATTTGATATTTAAATCAATCGCGTGGAATTCGTTAAAATGTAAAACTCGTAGGAAGCGTGCGCCGAGGTAGAGGAATAGGCACCTATACTTACACGCGGTTCATGGTCTTTCGTAACTCCTTTAACATGCCGCTCGAGTGCGTAAGTAGTTACGGCCGCATTCATCTGACAAGAGTTTGCAAGGTTCTCATCCTCGCTCTCATCGTACTACGTGCATGCGCTGGATTTTAAAAGCGTGCCAAAAAATTCAATGACGGTACAGGTACTTTTCCTTTAAACATTACTTTAAGTATCATTACCACTTGTAATAGCTCCAATCATTCTTTTCTTTACCAAACCTCTTATTAATTTAGGCTTTTCTTTATCTAAAAGAATTTTTATAATTATTTATAATTTTATTCTATTTCGAATTTATGTATTTTAAACATATTTATCAGTTTTACTAATCATTCGCTGCTACCAAATTATTCAGGTGGTTCTGGATATAGTTTATGCAGAAGACGAAATATTCATGTATTTTTTGGATTAATTGTCAGAAATCTAAGAATTCGTTTCACATCATTAGATATATTATATAATATAATAAAAATGAGATTTTAACAAGTGAATCCTTTCATACTTTCATTTTTACATTTTTCATTTACATAAAACCACATTCGAGTATAAAAGTTTTATCCGAAAGTTCATGCAAATAGTAAAATTGGTAGAATTACCTTTCTCTTTTCATTTTTATGTTAAAATTAATGTCCACGAAAAATTACAAATTTTTATTCAAGTTATAAAATTGATGATTATACCGATAACAGACAGATATATATTCACATCCTTTGTTACTTATTTTATTTTGAAAATCACAGAAGAGGCACAAAGTGGTATAAAAAAAATAAAGACAAAAATATTTTGTTGAAAATATATTTCTTTGAATAATAAAGGTTTGCATACATGAATACAATGCTATTTCTTCTACTGGAGATCATGAAAAGCTAAGTAATAGTACATGAAAACAAAGAGTAATGGGATCTCCGTGCAACTGATTCCCAAAAGAATTTCTTTGATTTCTCAATTTGATAGATTGCAAAATTTTTATAATTAATAAAGTATCAAGCACTTGTTGTTGAATATCTTAAATCTTTGACCTACTACAAGAAAATATTAATATCAGATTTAAGTTGAAAAGTCGGACTTGTGTTGGACTCCATATATTTCCATTTATATAAAGTTCACATTTTTTAAACGAAAAATAAATTTTACAGCTTACTTTTATAAGCTTTAAAGCAAGCAGTAAACTTTGTCCATTTAAAATTTAGATATACGGTATACCTTACAGTGTACTTCTATTTCAACATACGCTAAGTTTTTGTACATCAAAATTTGCAGGTATATTTCATCATACTGAAACAGGACAATTCTTCGATTGTTTGAAAATGCATAACACATGTGTTATATTGTAATAAAAAGTGAATTTCACAATCCTCTGTTAACTTGAAATACCGAATGAAAAAATAAAATCCTCTTAAAGCGACTCGTTTATACAATAGTATTTGATTTTGGCAGTACATATACGACAGGTCGTCAATATAAAATGCAATTTTCCAAGTGTTTCATACATTTTTTGGTTATAAACTCTTGTCCAATGATTTTTCTATAAATTTTGTTTTGTAAGTTATAAAGACACCAAAGATTGTGCAAGTCGTCGACGTTCTACATAAAACATAATAAAACTATCAATCATGCGATCATCTAATTACTCACAGGTATAAGGTGCTTTTTTACTTTATCCTTTGTAATAAATTGATAGGTGATAGGAAAAGGCTTCTAGTATTATAATAATTATATTCCGATGTGCACATTTATAATTAGCTTAAACGCCTTGCTGAAATCACGTGGCTGTGAGTGTGATCAAGAGAGTAGATGTATATCGAGAATGAAAAAATCGACTAATACATAAACGAATTAATAAAAGACTGGACGATAATAAAGTAGCCGTGATCTTTTGATAATAAAGAAGACCCGTCGCGGGGCACTCGAATGCGAAAGGACGCGCACAGACGGCTCGCGTCCTCGACGGGTCCTCGAGCGGCGGCGGCGGCGGTGGCCTGGCGAGCGGCACCTGGCCGGTGGGCCGCCGCGGAGCCGCACCGGGACCCGGAGATGGCCGCAAGATGGACGCGCGCGCGGGTTAATCGATCGCGTGCGGCGGCGATTAAAAGCCGGGCGGTAGGAGGCCTTCGGGCGCTTGGCCGCCCAAGATCCGCGGCAAAAGGGAAGCAGGTCAGCGCCGCGATCGGGTTTTCGCGGGGCTTAAGGTCGCGGGGTCGCCTTAGAGCCACGGCGCGGGCGAGCCGATCGATTTGATGCAGGCCATGGTCAGCGGCGGCGGGCCGCGTTGACGTCTCGGCGAGCCGCCCGGCCGGGCCACCTCGTCGCTTTCGGCCCCAGCCTCGCCGCTGCGGCGCCCCATCGATCGCCCACCCCACCCCGCCGAACCTCTCACCTGTCCCCCGCTTATCACTTTTCTTCCTCCTTCGCCCCAGTAGAGCTTGCCCGCCTGCCTCCTCCCGCGCGTGAGCTTTATATCGAGCTGCTGCCCCGGTTCAGAATTAAGAGATGCAGCCACCGGGCCCGTTCAATCTTCCTTCTAGATCCTCTCTATAGCCGCTCAAAATCGGTAATAAAGCGGCAAGCGAATGTACTACTGTGGAAACAGAAGAGAACGTCTTCGCTGCTCTCTCGTTCTTTCTCTCCTCGTGGCTGAATATGTACTATGCATGCATTAATATATATCAATAGGCACAATATGAACGATAGGTATATGTTTAATCTTTAGTAGTCTTTATTTTTATGCATTATTTTTGATACAGATAAATTATAAATTTGTTAAAAGCTTAAAATAAGTTTCCTAGTACCTATGAATACCATATGATATTACATATCTCAAAATAATTATTTTATACCTTCTTTACTAGCCATATTATTTTACGCTATTAAATATAATATCTAAGATATTGCTATCTATTTGGACAAGATACAGTCAAATCTTTTAAAAGTGTATTTATATGTATACAAACGATTGGTCTTAAATTGTCTAAATGAAGCGTAAATTAGACAGTAACTATTCGGAAATAGTAAGTCGTTTTTAAGGATACTCTAGCGAGAAATACGGGAAGAACTAAGTGATGACTACGTGATTGAGCCAGTTATTGAATGAATACTGGTTAAAATTTCTGCCAGAGTGAAGACACCCTGTTAACGAACGACTGTCTAAGCGGGATCTAACATGATTCTGATCTAGCCTTTCATTCTCGTTCAATCCCCTCAAATTGTCATGGATTCTATATATGCTGTCGTCAGATCAGTAATGGACTACTTATTCACTTTGAAAACACTTTCAAGTAATGGGCACGTTTCCTCCTATAATCTGCCGCTTTTGAATTCAACTGTTTTGTTCGATCCGCATTTATGTATGGGCTTACATTTGATTATTCAATTTATCAATTCTAAGTACGTGCCATCACGTACTTTTATAAAATATTCAATTTGAAATAATATCGTTAAATTACTCATGATCAACATTATCATAAAATGTCTTATATTTTATTTTATTATTTATCTTTGATCAAATGATAAATTAAAAATGATACAAATATTTTTAATTTACTAGCTTCCTATTTAAAAAAATTGTTTTGTTTTCTCAAAAATAAGGAGATACTGTCTTTTTAAACTTACAATGTTAAATATTCATTAGACTTAGTCTCAGGGACACGCTCGTGCATTTTTTATGTAATTAAGATGCATGCTTAACTTTCTTTTTAGCTCAAGAATTTTTATTAAAATCTCACGAACTGCACGAAATGGATTGGAGGAAAACTTAAATAAACGATGGCCTTAATCAACTATGTCAACGTTAGTTCTTCATTCTGTTTGAATTTGGATCAAGATCATACGAAGCAATGAACTATGCCTACTCGCTTTATTAATTGTATATAAGACTATCCCTACAAGTTGCACATAAAATTTATTCTATCGATTCCATAATCTATTTTATTTTTCTTAACTCTTATCCGAGAAACTTATAACTGAATACAGCTTCATCAAAAATAACATCAAACTGTATATACATTTATTAATTAAATTAAATATAGAATTTACATAATTATCAAAGAGTGTGGCAGCATCACGACGACAATTTATACTTAAAAAACAGAATTCTGTCCGAACTGAAAAGAGCTCGGTAATATCTATTCAAGACTTTAACTATTATTTGAATAGAAATAATTATTTAATTCAGATAAAATAAAATAAAATACAAATTGGATTGTATGTCTGACAAGTATCAATTTTTTATGTTTTATGGTACAACAGGATCAACATTTCACAATAAATATCAGATTCAAATAATAAATTTGTACACAGAAACCCACATAAGCATTTGTAATAACTTAATAAATTCAATATATTAAGAAACCAATATTATGAAATGCAATAAAAAATAGTATTTTAGAAAATTATTACGTTTATTTTTATATTTTAACGATTCGCTAAGCTTATACCATAATATAATCCAAGTATGTATTTTGCTCTACATTTGTTATATGTGGCCCAACAAACATCATTTATCACTCTTCCTTTATTGTCTTCTTTTACACTGGCAACTGATGTCACGATTTTAACCATAATCTGGAAACGATATCAATTTTTGAAAGAGAAAGTTTTATTAAAATCTGTATATGATTCGAAATTACTTAAAATATACTTTGCGTTGGGCAATCGTTTTGAAACTTTCACACATTAGCATATTTATTCAATATAAAGCATTTATGATTTCATCTTAAAAATATGCATAGCATTTAGCAGACGCAGTCACATAAACATGCATATTTCGAAGAAAGAATTATCAATCTGTATACATTGTCCCTTTACAAAGTTTGTATGTCACATGACAGTAAATAATATTATGAATTAATTATAATGCTATAAAATTTTAATTATGTTATTTTTAAAAGTAAATTCATTGATAGTGGTTTCTTTAAAAAATATAAGTTGGTATTTGCACATTTTTAAATGAAAAGGAAACAGATTGCGGCCATATAATCTGAATTTGAAAAGTCCGCGCCAAAGAAGTGCTTTTAGTTTTTATGTGAAATAAAATAATAATTTACAAGGCAAAGGCCGGCTAATAGACGGGTACGTAGGGAAAACAAAAATTTCCAGATTTAATGAAATACTCGGAAAGCGGAAGTAGGAAAAGTATGCTCCTGATTGATTTCCCTTTCTAATTGGAAAATAGCCGCCCGCGGCAATGGAAGTGCGGATGGCGTACTGTCGTGGCTCCTACAGATGCTGCGCGAGATGTATGCTTCTCTCCATCGGAAGAAATTGAAAGAGGAAAGCGATTTCGGAACGATTTAGATGCTAAATTAAGCAGCGCAAATCGTTGCAGAAGGTGGCGCAATGTTCGTGCCTGTTATGAAAGATTATGTCCTATTTGATGCACCATACAACGAGTTTATTACGAATCTTAGAAATCACATTTTTAATTCATGTGCATGTGAGATCACGATCGATTAGAGCTACGTTTTCTTGCGATTTTATTTAGACGCAATAGAATCTGCTCCGTCGTCAGCGGTGCAGACGCACTTTTACGATTCCATTTTTACGACTAGTAATTGTGTAATAACTGTCGAGGTTTGTTGCCAATGCAATTTCATTGCCATTTAAGTCCTCACGAATACTCTAATGCCACTTCAAGATGAACTTTCTTTCATATTTTTAGAACACTCTTTTTTATTCAGCTTTTTATTCGTTAAAGCATGTATTCATAAAGTAAAAAACAAATACTAATAATTGCTATAGTTATAAAGGTACTTAACATAGTACTTTATTGGCTTATATTTTCCTAAATTTTATTCTGTATTTATTAAATTTTGTACAGATTAGTAATTTTATTACAGATGTTATTATGTATGTCATTATGTGTACATACAGCAAAGCACAGTTAAACAAATTTAAGTGAGATTTACAGCAACAAATTTTTATTTTGTTATATCATATAATATTTTATGAACGTATCGAAGATTTGTAAATTATCTTTATTAGTAACTTTGTTTAAATTTTTAACTTTTTAAATTGCTATAAATTCTTTATCAATAAATAATTTTTGTAAACTTGATATTTTTTTTTGTTTTTAAATATCATGAAATGAAAATAATTTTCATAATCAAAACTATTTTATTTTTGTTATGGCTATGTTTAATTGTTTTTTAATTCTTTTAATTTGTATTATTTTTAAATAATCATTATAAAAGCTATAGCTGTAAAAGCAAAGTGAACCGAAAGATGGAAAATATCGATTCAAAAAAATTAATATACATAAGTTTAATTTTAATGTAAATTATTTATTTTAAAATATTTTAATTGTATTTGTCTTTGAAATGGAATCTTTGATAAAAAATACGAAAAAGAGTATGTGAATAAAAATAGGATGAAATTTTGTCGCAGCTTGTTTCTATATACATCTTATACAATATCAGTAAAATTAATATTCTCGAAAACCATGTTGCCAATTATTTTTATGGCTGTTATTATAATTAAAGCTGATGTTCTTTTACACTTGAGAAAGTTTGTTGTTTATTTGTGACAGTATATCGTACAAAAAATGGTCTGTACTGATATTAATGAACATTAAATAACAATTTTATTTTAATACAACAACATAATAGGGAGATTATATTGCTACAAAATAATCTAGAAATAATTTGTAATTAATTAAAAAATTCATACCGCTTATAATTGTAAATGAAATATTAGTTGGATGAAAATGTGTTTGTGTGCAAATTGTTGTTCAATTATCAAATTTCAGTTTTTGACTTAAATTTGATAAACAAATGAAACATAGAAAAGTAAAAATGAGTAAAACGTAAATACTTCCTACCAAATTAAAACATCTTGATGTATATTAAGATAAATTTTTTATTATAAATAATTATTATAGATTGTATCGCGTTAATTTTATTTGATATAATATCAATGCGGGAGGCCCAATGTGCTTAAGGTAAGTATGTTACACATATTTATATTTAGAAATAAAGTAAGAAAATTTTAATGCTGCAGAAATTATGTAGTTACGCAAACTTTTAACAGCCACTGGAGAAATTTTTTTTGACGTTAATATTTATCCGATAATCCGACATTTTCTTTTCATCTACCTAAAATTTGAAGTAAATTATTAGTGTTTATGATAGGAGCATATAAGTATTTTACATTAAATTTATTTTCTAGCTTGCGATACTTATTTAATTTTGGAGAATCATTTCCATGATAATGTTTACTACTAGTTTTTAATAATTATTACTTAAATTAATTTTTCATAATTTAAATGCTTTATGGCTTCAACATCATTATAATTCATTAACCAATAAAAGCAATTATACAGTTGTTTTAAAAACAAAAATTAAATAACACAATCGAAAAGTTTTTAACGGTAAAATGTAATGTAATTTACAATATTTTACAATTTAAAGAGTAACTAATATAATACTAATTTGAATTGTAAAAGAAACTATGGCTCTTGCTCTAATAAATTTAATAATATAATCAATATTATTATATAATACGATAGCGATAAAATAAATTTTCAAGATTAAGTCGCATTGTAGTTAAATGATTAATTATTGATAAAAAGTTGTATTAGCTATCAATGGTGTATATGCGAAAGGTATACTGAAAGAATGAAGTGCAAGAAATAGTTAATATTTAATTAGTAGTATATAGTTTAGCTGTTTAGGTCAAGTTTCAGAAAAGATAAAGTATAAGTGTAGTCGGTGAGAAAAATGAAATCGAACATTATAGACACGTACCTATCCGTTACTGCATTATGTTAAAAATGTATTTCACTGGGTCATGGTGAGTAAGTGAGAATGGATCGGCATTTGGCGTCACGGTGAATTAATCAAATGATTAGTTTAGAATACAAATCTGTAATATTTTGGACTGGACTAGAATGTAAAAAATACGTTGACAGGTGAAATGAAATTGAAATGACGAAGGTAAAGGGGAAAATGAAATTTCGAGAAACAACAACGGAACACATCTGAGAACTTATTACGCGAGGTTAACACGAGAGTCGAACACGAGCGAGTCGACAATTGTATAGGCAAAGGGTGAAGCGCAACATGTATTCTATGTAGAGGCGATCAGCCATCGACGCGATTTGGCATTAGTTTGCAAAGTAAATAAGAGAAAAAGCTTGGGAGGGACACGCGACGCGTAGGGCGTAGGCAGTCGGGTAGGGAGGACTCCGCCGAGGGGGTTGAGGGGTCGAGGGAGCGAGGGAGCGAGGGGTCGAGGGGTCGAGGGGTCGGGGGCCGGGGGCCGGGGGGTCAGGTAAAAGGTGAAAAGGTGTAGCGGGGGCGAGACGAGCGGTACGGGTAGCGCCGCGGGCGCGCACTGGCATTCTGGCCATAAGGATAAGAATGTGGCCGAGTCCGCGGGCGTAGGGCAGTTATCCCAGTTACATAAGGCGCGGGTGCGGGCAGCTTGCGTAAAGCACGGTCGTCGGTCGGCGCTAGCGGTGCCGGTGGCTCGTACGCGCGCACCTACATAGAGGCCAGCATAGGTGGGAAAGGTGAAATCGATGAGGGCGCCGCGGCGGCGGCGGCGGCGGCGGCGGCGGCGGAGAAATTCCCCCGGAGAGCTTTCGGGCGGGGGCTGGGGCGCGGGGCGCGGGGTGCGGGGCGCGGGGCCGGGGTCGGGGTCGGGGGGAGGCGGCGTTATTGATCGGGCGACGCCACGCCCTCCGGGGTCCAAAGCTACGCCCCCGCGCGGCGCCGCAGCCTATATCCGCGGGCGGCGGGGGCGCGCGGCCGATTTCCGCCCGAGCAGCTTCCCCGCGATCCTCGATGGCTCCCGCGCGCTCTTGACCGCCGCGGCGCCGCGGGCGATCGATAGCCGCTCGGGATCGGGACCGGCGCCCGGGCCCGGTGCATCGCGATCGCTTTCTAATTTTTTCCCGCGGCGGCCGCAGCGGCGGCGGCGCCCGCGCTTTCTCGCCGCGTATCGCGCCTCCCGCGGCTCCTCCTTTTTTCGGCTCTTGCGCAAGCGGCCTGACGTCGCCACTGCCGCCGCCGCCGCCGCTGCCGTTTACCGTGGAATCGGCGGGAGGGGCCCTGACGTAAGCGCCGAGCGCCGAGCGACGGCCGGGAAAGTGCGTCGCCGGACACCGATCTCGCGCGCCGATCCGCGCGCACCCTGACCCCGCCCGGACGCCGCCGAGCCGGCCCGGCTTTCCTTTTTATTTGCCATTCCTGCGCCTGCCGACTACCTCCGGACTACACCGATACTTTGCCTTGCGAATACTTTCTTTAATTAGCTCCTCCCGGCCCTGATTACGATTGGAAATATAGCCTAGAAAGCAGCCGACAAAAACCAACAACATCGCTTCCCGATTAATTGCAGCGCACGCTACGCCTGAGCCTGAGCCTTCCTCGCTTTGACTCCTCCATCATTCTTTACTCGCAAACTTTGAAAACAAAAGCAAAAAGCTCGCGAGGATTATTGCGAGCACCTGCAAATATCGCACACTTTTTACAAAGACCATACTTTATCTAATACGTGTGCTTGCTTTAATCAACGGATTTACACCCATTGTTGCGTGAAGCAAAGCTATTTACACAAGCAGGACTCGAGTCTCACACTCAAAATCAATTTTTTTTAATTTTTCACTAATCTAGGGAGTTTGCAACATCTACATAATATACCTGCTCAAAAATATCTTTTCAAAATTATTACCGCAGGCAAAGCTCCTTTGTAATATGTAAAAACACTGCCAGTATATAATCATGATTCATGAAAGAATAAAAGTGAAATTGAATAATTGACGATGTGCATTACATGCACTAAAGAATAATAATACTATGTTTGTACATATAAATGTATTATTCAGATTATGAAATTATGAATAAAGTGTATGCAATGTATCTCTCTGTTAAAATGTAACATTTTCAATTATATGTACATAATTGTAATTTAGCCACATAAAGACAAATACATATTATACAGTTACTGCCAGAGTTACTGGGATAAGAGACTATATATAAATATTAATAAATTTTTTTAATAGTATTTAAGCTTTAATGAAACAACACTAACTTTTGATATAATTTCGTTAAAACACTCTAAAACTACCACCGTTAAAAATTTTAAAAGGTATATTTTCCCTTACTGCATAGAATTTAGCACCGTTATTTTTGAGCATTTGCAAGATAAGTTTCTATTTGTTAGTCAAATTATTCTACATTTGTGCCAGTGTTATATATAATAAATTATGTCTTTAAAATTTCAAAACTGACATTAGAATAATCTATATATACAAAACCTTAAATGCAGTATTCTGTCGCTATCTTTAAATAATAAATAACATATATAAAGATAGATATCAGTAACATTAAATGTAATAACCTCTTATAATGATAGTTTTAAATGGTTTTATTGACTTTAGGACAGAATTTTAGTCGTTTTGGGCTCAATTTGATTAATATACTAGCTTTTTACATCAACTCCAGCAGATAGTGAACATTTAATTTAAACCTGAAGTTAACACAATCAAGTTTACAATCAAATGAGTAGTGTGAGATTAGAATTTATTGCTTTGACTACGATGAGTTTCATATTTTCGATAATTATCGTTTTCTCTGGTTAAGGAACTTGTGCACGGAATGCACAAGATGTTAGTTATAAAAAAAGGTTAAATGAACTATAATGTTTTAAAATTGCATTTTTCCAATTAATTTATTCTCGAAGGTTATTTAGAGGATGAACAAATTTTTCGCGAAGAATAAATTTCACTTACGCCGGTAGAAAATTGCCCGGTTTGTATGAGCAATCTGTTAATCAAATATAATCTTAAATTCAGAAAATTGAGTAGTAAAAGTAATCAAAACCGTCAAAGTTGGCCGTGACTATAGCTTGCAACATAAGATAACCAATAGCTGTATAAAGAGTTTGTTTAATCAGTTGCAGGAAAGTGATTTGACCTTTCTGAACCACAGAGCTATTTCTGGCTGGAATCTAGTCGGAACCCCGACGCCAGCTTCTGCCCAGGGAAAAAAACATTTGCAAAAATGAAATGGTTTTATGGTTTTGAATTGAAAAGGACCTGCAAGGAGAGCGCGGTAGGAAGAATAAAAGACGAGAAGGTTGGACGCGCGCATGGGCGAGAGGGCATAAGCTTCCGGTGGCGGTACCCGGCCAGCTTCTGATCGGGGGCCACTCGGGTACGTTCGGGAGAGATTAAAGCATCGGCGTTTTCTCCAGTTTGCAGCTGTTCCCGCGGCTATCTCGCTGGGCCATCGGTTTCTCTGCATGCGGAGGCTGGCCGAGTGGCCGGGCCGTCTCCTCGCGCGGTCCTCTTGGGGGGATCGCGCGGGGCAAAAAGTGGCGGGGCGCCGGGCCGAGGGAGCGGGCAGAGTGGCCGAAGGCAAATGAGTGCAGGATCGTAAAACGGCTTTCTTCTCGTGCGCGGCGCGCGGCCCCAGGAAGCCCCGGAGGATGCGCGGCAGGAGGCGGGCGTCCGCAGTCCGCCCGGGGCGAACGAGTGAAAAGGGGATCACTTTCTTCGGGTGAGAGGGACGCGAGGGCAGAAGATCGGCGAATCGGCGAGGAGCGGCGCGCGCTTGTATAACGAGTTCCGTTTTTAATGCGCGTGCACGTGTTTGCCTAGCTCGCGAGTGCGCCTCGCGCGCGTGGCACTTTCACTCGCGGCGCGCCGCAGGAAAGATCCGCCGCCGCCGCCGCCGCCGCTGCCGCCATCGCCGCTGCTGCACACACGATCGATCAGAGAAAGCCTATGGTAATTGCGCGCCACCATAACTAAGCCCGGTGGAACGGCGGCGCCGCGCCGGGGAAACCTCCTCCGCTTGCCGGCTGCGCGCACGCCGCACAAGACCTCGCGCGCAACCTCCAGCGCCTCCTTCCTGGGAACTACTCGCGGAGAATACGCTAATTCGATGCGCTCATGACTCGCAGAATCCCTCGGTTATTCTCACGCTCGATGCCAGCCTCGACGGTTATTATCACTCCGGGCCCGCATCTTCCCTATAAAGCGTTAAACTCCTCTTGCCCTGACACCCTGGCTGTTTTACTGCCCTCCTCGCTCCTGCATTAGAAAATACATACCTTCCGATGACCACCATATCTCAGTCCATTTCCCTTTTTTATCGATTGGACGATAAATTAGACTCCACACCAAGACCTTATCAATCCTTATAGACGAATAAAATTTAGTTATTTTAATTAAACCGTCTCAGGCGTTTGTATTTTTTGTATATAATTGTCGTTTGAAGAACAAGATAATAGACCATTGTCCTATTGTAATTGCACTTTCAGCAGGTATTTAAGAGAACAAATTACTTGGTGCGAATCATTGTGTGAATGAATGTACTTTCAGCATTATGCTGTTTTCATCAAAGGACTTGTATGTAATTTTGCTCCAATTTTTTGGAATAATGTTATATTTAATCTAAAACAATATTTTTGGATCATTGCATTCAATGTCGATATATTGTATTCAACGAAGGTGCACGAGCTAATAATAACGCTTAAGTAAACTTTTTTGCCCAACCCAATATTCTATCTAAGCATTCTCATCCATGTAAAGATTCACAATGTCGAATAGATACAGTTGTTATGCAACAACAATTAAGTCTGCTCATTGAGATCACTAGAAATGATTGATGAACAACTCTGGGCGAAAATATCTCATTTTTATAGTTGTGTACATTAAATGTGGTCATTTCTCATTCAATATTCTTTTTACGCTTTTACTACTTTAAGCGTTAAGCAAGTAATTAATCGTTCGGATGAATCTGTCGAAAGAAGGTCAAACCTTCCCACGCTACACAATTTCATCTTATGAATAGCATTTATTTGAATTTCATTATATAATATTTTATAAACTTCAAACTGGAGTACTACTCTTTGTGAGACGTTCAAGTACACATTGCATCGCAATCGGCGGTCTATTTTCAAATTAATAAACACTCGAAATGGATTTATTCGTTTTTAATATTCGAGCCTAATTTTTTCTAGCATTCTTAAGCAGAAATCATTTATTTGAATTTTTCGTTTTGATGCGTACGTGCGTTTAAGTGCATGTACAAATACATATTTTCTTATATAAGCAAAGTTTTAAAATTATACACAGTGAATATTTCTGTTGATGATATCATATATCTATCCATTTTGGCCTAGCTAGGTATAAGTATTTTAATACTAGCAAGGTAAGCCATCATTAATGTTATAAACGTTTATAACGATACTTATAATTTAGCTTTAATTGCATATGACAACGTTATTCCGATAAACTGAAAATTCGATAATGTTTCATTATTAAGGTAAAGAATATTATAATAATTTCTATATAATCATTGATACAGCAGTATCAATAATAAGAAGAATTAAGAAGAAAGAAAAAAGAAGAAAAAATAGAAGAAAAGGGATTGAAAAAGAAGGGTCGATGATGTACACTTGTATATCAGAATCACTATATAGTACGATTGCATATCTATAAATGGCTCTTACGATGGTTAATTTATTTAATTTAACAAAAACTTTTTTACATCGAAGCCTAATTAATAATAAAAACACTGTTAATTAAAACACATTTCGCTTTAGAAATATTTATTTAGATAGAATAATAGACTTTTTTCATTTATTAGATTAATTATAAATTGAAGTTGTGTTGTATTTAATTTTATTTATTTTTTTTTGAGCATTTAAAAGTTTATTTGTAGTAAACCATACCGTATGCGATGATACTGCCCATTCAGTGTAAAATTCTCACAGCTTCATGTACATATTATTTTGAACCCTGTTAGAAATTAGACTAGAATTTTTAACTCGGTAAGTAAAGTACGCTGAGAACGATAAGCGAGGCGGCACCTAGAATGCTAAGACAGAAGGCATCAAGAAAGCTAAGGTAAAATTCACCTAGAAATTCTGGTCGATTTAGGTTTTTGCACAGAATAGTTTCTACGATCTCTTAAATAGTCTTTTTATTAAATATCCGTATATACGATATAACCTTCGTACAGATTATAAACTTATAGTGAGTATTAAAATTAAAAATAAAATGAATAGAAAGATAAAATATAATGAAAATGCTTTTTTTGCAATGTAAGAAAATGAATCCATAAACAAGCAATGGATACTAATTAAAATATATATTCTCTATTTATTTATAAATATTATGGTTATAAATATCTTGTTCAATGAGTTTATATTTATATAATTGATTGATTAAAATTATTTTAAAGCACTTCACTACTTTACTATTGTTATTAATTATAATTAATAATTTTACTTTTAATTTTTTATAACAAATTTCAATTTAGCTTTGTACGCATACGACTACACTGCTTTGCACTATGTATAGTTACAGTTGACATCTCGGCACGATATGTGTCTCTTTGAACAAATATGTATTTCTCTCTTCCATTCTAATCAGAGCATTTGAAACGTAAATCTGTTGGCAGAGTACATTTTATGAATTCTCTTTATATTTGTACATTTAAGTACCTATCTAAAGTATTTAGCCGCCTGATTCGTGTTAGTGTTAGTGCGGAGAGTAAATGTGCAGATTATCAAATCTGCCCTGAAGTTGGGATTCCGCCTAGAATTCAGGCAGAATTTGTCGTCAGGTAGTAGGGTTTCCAGTCAGAATTTAAAATAGAATTCAGACAGAACAAAAATTTCTGTTCGAAATCTCTGTCCGTTAGACAATATTATTTTCAACCATTTCTTTCTTGTATTAGGTAGTGCAAGACATTTTATGACTATCGTCAAATATGCGCAACAAGTATAAATTACTAATAAAATTCTACGGAAACATGGTATCTGCATTACTATGTAAGCTAGGAGTGATTATCAGTATAGCTGTTTTCCATAATCTGCTACACGCTTACTAGAAGTTGACTAATATAAAAATTAAGCAAATCAAAAAGCTCAAAAGTTTATTATTTATATTATCATGTAAATATTAATATGAATACAAATGACACATTAGAACTAACCGAAATAATCTATGCAAAGTATTTATTGGTGATATAACTAAAATGAAAATAAATAAGAAATTGCGAGCTCGATGTTTATAAATAGTTATGTGGATTTAAGACTGAAGGCTTGTTTCGCTTTTTATGAAATAGAAGCTTCACAGGGAATCCATAGCCGATCGATAATTAATTATTGCAGCAGAGAGAGGGAGAGAGGCCCCTCGGTTGGAGCAGTTTGCGAGTAAACGACGCGACATGTCGTAACTGTAATTGCATGTGCTGCAGACATCTGCCACGTTCACGCGCCCCGGTTCAATCGACATCATCGAAATAATATTTACGTGACTTACCCGCTTAAACTTTTTCCCTTCCCTTCCCCTCGATGTTTCATTTTTAACATTATTTATAATACAATCATATTGTTAAAAATAAACAATTGATCGTTGGTGTATACTTGATGTATATATTTAAAAATGTTAGAAATAAATTAATCGGCACTGGATTTGGCGTAAAAAATCGAAAAACAAAAGCCATTGTCGGAAGAATACTAGTTACGATAATTTCAGTAGCTTGTCTGAATAAGAATCACGATAATGATATAGTGCGAGATTATGGCGGTTCAAAGAACCGCCGTTTTGCGAATTCCAACGAAACAAAGAAAAAGCAATCGTTGCGAGCTTAATAAAATTAATCTCAATTCGATTTGTCCATGAATATGAAAAAGTTATTAACTTTTCAAACATCGAAATAGTTACTCAGAATCGGGTAATCAACATTTCAATTTCAATGGCAATTCAAAGTGATCTGCTTTACCTTCGGCGCGCTTATAAGAGCTCTCATAGTGACCAATTCACAGAATCGGGCAGAAAATAACAGCCGCAACCCGCATAAGCACCGCGTAGTTGTAGCGTAGAATATATATAGTGAGGCAATCTTTGACGGCGCCGCACCGCGCCGCGACGCTTTCGATTCTTTGTTTCCACGAAGGTGCGCGGACAAGTCGCGGCCACTAATTATCTTTTCGTTTCCTGGTTAATTACCCGATAAATCAATGATACGCGCATCCGCGGGGGCGTGACGATGACGCGAATCTTTCACTTACAGCGTGTCTTAGGGCATCTGACTGTGTGTACGCGGGGACGGACGCCGCACTTAGGCCAATTGCGAATTACAAAAGTATTCCATACTCGGGAGCTACTTTGAGAGAAATAAAATGATGGGTTCTCGTGAAAATATCTGCCTATTTGCATCATTTCTCCTCGTCAAACTATCACGCGACCGTCTATTATTTCGGTCCTTCATGCTTTTACTTTTTAAATGAGAATACATGCGCGTGCAGGTCGACACGTATAACGGCATGTGTGTATCTATCGAATAATAACGTTAATAACGTTTATGTAAACTCCTTTTTATCCGCACCTTCACAAAAAGAGAAATTCGAAATGTATAATTCGCTGATGCTACTTATTAATATTGAAATACAAATTACAAGAGAATTTTATGGTATTTATTAGTTAAAAATTAATTAAAAGTGCCAAACACTTTGTAAAGATGTAAATTGAAGCCTATAAGGGTAACGTTCTGTATGCTAAAAATTTTGTGTAAATGCAATAAATTTAATAAAAATACTGGTCAATACATTTTACCGGTTTGTATATGTATAATGCAAAAAACCCTTCAAAAATAAAATAACCATTCGGCCTCAATTATCTTGCTACGATATCTTTGTATATAGACACTAATTTACAAATAAAGATGTCAATGTAAGCGAAATGGGCTAAAATCTATACTCGTAAATTCCTTTAATTCTCATAAAAAATGTAAATACTTCTTACTTTTTACGTAGAATAGCAGCTGCGTAACGAGCCACTTAACGTACGTGTTACCTTAGCCGTGCATGTCTCGCTTTTCTTTTATTCAATATAGAGAATCGATGTTGTAGTATCCAAGATCATAGGCCCGCGAGTAGACAGTTACTCGATTATTTTACAGTGGCAAAGCGACAAGAAAAAGCATTTGCCTGACGATCAGGCTTCTGTGCCTCGCTTCTGCGGGATAATTGCAGCATAGCTTTTAGGTTCCCTGTTAGTAAATAGCATACATTCCGAGTGGCTGCATATCAATCCAAAGATGGATAACGCCACCCGGAAATTTGAATGAAACGGTGATAAATTGCATATTGTGTTTTTTATTGCGAGCCGTCTTCGTAGAGCGAGTTATCAACTATTAGAAAAGTAAATGCTCCCTAGAGAGTCGTAGAATGACGAAATATTCAATAGATAAGTCGTCTTGCTTGAGTACCTGGGATGTAACGAATAAAGATGATTTATCGCGTATTACGAGATTTGCGATTATTAAGTGAACCTATTATGACCACGCGACTGTGGATTTAGTGGCTTTTACGGTACTTTTTTGCTACGGATACAGAGCACACTTATGCAACGAGGGTAGAGGATAAGTATTTCTACGTTTAGTTTCTAAGTAAGTACCATTGTGAGCCTGAAAACGATGTGGAAACGGCGCATGAACGAAGAAATCCAAATACGGAGTGCGAGGTGGAATCTAGGATGTTACACTACTGAACCGTAGAATCACTGGATATCAATTTGTTATGGGAATGCGAGATAGTATCAAGTTACACTTATTCAGCGTGTGTAATATCCAAATTTATATCCGTGTCAAAATCCAAATTTTTTAGATTAATCTCAGATTTCCTTACATCCTCGTTTATGTGTCATTGCTGATCAGAAAAAACGTCTTTATAATATATTAGTCATAGTAATGTATGTTATGGGTATAGACAAGATTTATTTTCATTCCATTTCTGCTTTGTTTGCGAGCATTCTGCAATTGCGGGTACATTAATGTTTTACATGCTTCATCTAAGGAACGAGTAAATTTGAATGGAGCCTTGATTAGTAGAGACGTCTCAGTTCTTATGTATGGATTTATAAATAAACCTCTGACTGATTGAGCCATAGGAATAAATATAGCGGATTTTCTGTCCAAGATTCGTCAAATCGTGTATTTTCTTTTAAACTATTCCCACAATGGCATTATAAATAGTACTTATTTAATTGCCTTTTTATATTAAATGGCTTACATTCCGTGCACATTTACACTATTGATCAAGCTTTTTTCTACTTGCTCCCGAACAAGCACGTACATTCAAAATCACTTGGATAATTTATAGTGGGTAGTAATAAATCATCCTGAAATCCGTAAATAGAAACTTTTTTAGCTATGCTGCGAAAAAAATTTGAGCAAATCAATAAAATTGGCTCGATGGAAATTCTACATCATTCAATCAAGCGTGTTAGATTAAAGAATAAAAGAAGAGAATAATTCAAAGAAATTATTTATAGACGGTCTGTAGGTCTGTATAAAAAAAGTTTTTAGTAGGATGAGGAGAATACGTGTGTGGGTAAATGTATACAAATAAATTATCGTT
Organism: Sycophaga agraensis; assembly: GCA_018906755.1. NCBI lineage: Eukaryota > Metazoa > Arthropoda > Insecta > Hymenoptera > Pteromalidae > Sycophaga > Sycophaga agraensis. Next base: position 1,019,946 of record JACCIE010000021.1, on the reverse strand, counting down.
GTTTGAAACAATGAAACGGTTTTTCTCAGAGTAATTATAATTTTCGCGCGGCAGTCATCTGCGATTCTACGAAAGTTGATTTCAATAACGAGTGGTTGGATGAAAATTACACCCGGAGCCGGTCATAGTTTTGAATTGATTTACAGGGCGCGCGTTGATTATTCCGACGATTCCAATGGGTAATGGGGCTTTACGAGGTCGAAAAGGCGCTAAATTAGCCAGCGGGGCGGCCTTGATCTTCGGCGCGCGCGCGGCAACCGCGGAGGCGCTCTGGAAAGCGTTATTTTCTATAATTACAAGGGGCTTTCGCAAGCCGCGCGCACTCTGAATAGGCGCCGGCGGTGCAGCCGACGGACGCAGGCTCGCTTGCACAATGGGCGGCCTGCGCGCAGACGCGGCGGCTTAATATTAATTAGCTGCCCCTTTATCGCGCGGCTCGGCGGCGCGCGCTCGGGGATAATTTTGAGGCCTTCCCACGCGGCGCGAGGCAGGCGAGGGGCCCGGTCCCTTCGCCGCGGGGGTGCGGGCCCTGGCCGCGCGCCGCGTTGCCCAACCCGGGGCCTTGGGCCCGCGAGGAGCGCGGCGCTCTTGCTAAACCGACTATTTATTATTGGCCTGCGTTGGGCAAGCGCGGAGGAGCAGCGCCGCTGCAATATCATCCCGCGCGCGCCCGGGGATTGTGGAGCGGGGCCTCCCGGCGGCCCCTCGGAGCTCCTGTCCGCCGCCGCCTCTCGTGTCCCCCCGCGTGCGTGCGCCCGCGCCGCCTCGCTCATACTTTCGTTCGTTCACTTTGTCGCGCCGCTGCCGCCGCCGCCGCCGCTGCCGCCGCGCATCGTGATCGGCATCGGAAGCCCATTAGCATATTGCGCGCCGAGCGGCCACACGCCTCGCTTTTTTCTTAAGGACCCATTACACCCGAGAGATGCCTCGCAGCTTTTATCACCCGTAACCGACAAAAATATTTCATTCAACATTCCGAAATAACTATTTCCTGTTTTTAGACTATAGACGTGTTTTTTCTGCTATACAATGACATTAATTCAAGACCCGAGACTTCAGTCTATGATGTAAATGTATAAATAATTACTGCTCTTCCGATTGTTACCGGTTTTTTCCTATTCCAAATTTATAGCACGTCAAAAGTTTAGTTAGCGATTCAATCAAAGTTTTGGCTATTTTTAAATTAATCTTGTTTTTAGAATCATTTGAACTTGTGCAATACTGTTCAATGCTGCAGCACAAATGAACTAATATATAAATTTTAAATCCTTTTAGAAGCGAATCCACCGAGCGAGTAATCCCAGTATTCATTTTCAACATAATATTATGATATCCAAATGACTGGTCAATGCTCTGAAAGGTTTTATTCTGACAGAAAGAACATTTAATTGTAAAATATATTTTTTATTTTTAATATAATATCTTTGGTCATGGATTATTATAGTAATCTCTGATTTCGTCATACTGTAGACGATCCGCTAACCAATCTATCAACTTTGAATATTTTTAAAATCATAATTTTTTTTATATTTTATAATTAAATTACCTACATAAACAATAGTTTTTTGGTAAATAAATTTGAAATTTGCAAAAAGTAAGTGATTTTTCTTTAGTAATTTTTCTGCAGTTGATTTTCCAAGCGCACGGTCATAACAGGGCTTGGTAAACGACTTAAGCAACCGTTGCCCAACGGTTAATCAAATTTAAACATGTTTAAAATGATAAAATTTTTTATATTGCCTATTGAAATTGATTACAGAAAGAAATTATTTTATGTACGTAGGTTGTGTCAATATAATCTTTGAAGTTATATTAAATTTAATCAAGAAGATGTTAATTTTATAAACACCTTTTATTGACTTTGCATTCATGTTTCATATAATAAATTTTAATTTATTTGGTGTAATAAATTAATTTAAATAAATAAAAATTCAGTTTTGATAAATCGTTGCTAAACGTTACTAAATCGATCTTAGTAATAGTTGACCAAAATCGTTAAAAACTGTTAATATACACTGACTTTGGTTGATTCATTTACTACCAGGGCAATGTATAACGTCATGTGTGAAGTTACAAAGGTGTAACCTAAATATGAATATATTTGTCACTTAATGTATATTGAAATGTCAGCAACGCTTCAACTTTGATAGTTAAACTTCCTAACTGATTATTGTGTATTCAAAATAGTTGAAGTCCCAGTTGCTGTAAAAGATATACACTAGTTCACCTATTGTATAATTAAATGCTTACATCAAGAAATTCATCGGCCTAAAAAATTACGATTTTTGCTATAGACTTGTAAGTTCATTGAACTATGTTAATATAATATTTTTTTGTTCATTGTAAATTTTGAATCGCAATAATGAATTTTTAAAAAATCTTGGCATTATTATAATTTTTTGTATAACATTTAAAAAATTTTACAGTCTTGATAAAATAAAAAAATTTTAACATTGCTTAATGTAATTATAATTACAGTTAATCACATCATGGATCAGTATATTTAGATTATGGTGATGATTTCATTTGTACAATAATTATATTCTTCCTTTTCGCTTCGAGACTTTTCGTTTATATACTCTAATTTTTTCTTGTAAAAATGTACATTGTTTGCGATTCTATTATTTTGTAATTGTTTCAATAACAAAATTCGTATTAATCATAACGTAATTAAACTTTATGTACGAGAATCGGTTAAATATACAAATTTTAAGTAAGATCGTTTTAGGTCTTTCGTATGTAGAGCATCATTTTAAAATTCGTTACATGACTGTTGAACGAATGTCAATTAATTTTTGTTTACAAAATTATTATAAAGACTAGTTGGGATAATGTAGTGAAAGATAACTAGTATACAGAAGAGCAGCAAAAATGGTAAAAATGAGTTCGGATTATCGACTTGTAGACATTTCTGAAATTTCTTAAAAGATCACGAAAAAGTACAATTAAAGGTTAAATTGACTTTTGCTTTCGAATAAAAAACTAGAATTGTTCCCAAATTGGAATTGGATGCTGAAGCCGAAGGCAACCGCTCTCCTCCTCTTCCCTGCGAAAGTGAAATTCTTGCTCGATGAAAACGAGGCGATCGCATTTGAATGAATTTAACTGTAGCGTAAAAAATAAGACGTAAAAACACGAGAGATATCTCGTACGAATACACGCAATCAGGAAACTGAGGAGAAACACTTGGCATTAAGATAATAAGCAATTTGTTACTCTGTAACAAGGGAACCGCTGAGAAAAAAGAAGCGAGATAAAAATTAATCCGGATGAAAGTGCAGAGGCTACAGGTGCAGCGCGAGTGCGAAGCGAGCGCGCTTGCGGGCGGCGAGTCGACAGCGTGCGACGATGCGCTCAGCGCATATGAGCTCGATTTTTTAGCGTCGCACGCTCGCGGGCAGACGTGCGAGCGCCGTACCTTCGCAGCATTATATGAATGGCTACTCGGGTGCGCGCATCTCGCCGTTTCGTTGGCGCGTCCTCGTCCTAGAAGAGGTTGCACGAGCGACGCACCTTCTCTCAAAAGCAAGTGCGCCGCTCGGCTGGCCCTCCTCTCGCCGCCGCCGCCGCCGCCGCCGTCCGCTCCTTATCCGTCGCGCGCATAATGCATGCAGCGCCTGTAAGCCAACCGTCGAGGAGATAAGCGGCAAAGGAGAGGGAAGTCGGGCCGAGTGGGAGAAAATTGGTGTTGAGGGCCTCGTTACGATATTTGACATGCCCGCGAGTGCAGATCCGCTCTAATTGTATGAGCAAGCGGCGCGTCTACTCGCGGATGATTTAATCGAATTTTCATGCTAATGAGATTTCGTAAGCGGCGTTATTGTCGCGCTCGGCGCTCGCGTCACTGCAGCCGCCGCTGCTCCGGCGGACGCTTCCACTCCCTTTTTCATCGGCTCTCGCCAGCGGACAGCTCCACGGAACTCGTCCGCCGCGGCCTGCGTAAGAGATGCTTTTTTGCGTGCTTTCCTCCAATTTCACGAACCTGATGGATGTTACAACCTACGGACGATTACGGCCGATTACGGCTCGCTCGCGTATTGTCAAATTATTGCACCCATAAAACGCTACTCATACCGTTGACATCGTATGCAAATACCTTGCTTCTCACGCATATTACAATAACTTGCTGTTTCATTAATGCAATATTGAAATTGCGCGTACAGCATACTGTTTATTAATAATTTCTTTTAAGAAAATTCATTCAAATATCTATATTTTTTGGATATTTAATACAAAAATGTATTTTGGGGCGTGTTTTGATGAAAAAAATTGAGCAATATTCATAATAAAACAAAGCGATAAATTTTCCTATATATGGTGAATTTATTCAAGCTGGTTTTTATATTAAATCTATGGATTTTCTCTATATTGACAATACATATGTATGTAATTTATAATGATTATATTATTAATAAATATGTGATATTAAACACTTTCATTCGTTACCAAACAACATGAATCATTGAGTATTGGAATAAAATACATATAAAATTATCAAATCCCTTTTTTAATGATAATTGAATAGTACCTTTTTTAAATGTTTTAATTAGACTATTAATATATATTAACATAATTACATTAAAGTCCAATATTCTGTTAACGTAAAAAACGATTCAAGTTGAGTACTTGCTAAACTCCTACGCATTTTTATTAAGCTTTGAGCTTATGCAAGAAACAATACGCTATATCTGTCTATCAATACCGAGACTTTACTGTCGCACCTTTTTTGTAATTAGCTGAAGTGCTCCGTTCTATATGTATAAACGTGAATCTAATTTAAGTAGATCTATTTTGGATTTTCTTTAATTTATACAAATTACATTTTATAATAAAATTTACAGATATTAATAATAATAATTAGGATAATTATGATAATATATAATCAATCAAAAATTGTTAAAATTATAATTAATGAGTATCTTATTACTACAATATTTTAATTAAATTAATTTGTCAATGTCATTTCTAATTTTTTCATTTTACAAAGTAAGCGCAATTTATATTTCATTTTTCAATTCATGGTATAAGCTATTTTATCTTATTTTAAATTTGGTATAGAATAGCACAATCATTCAATTAAAAATAAAATAATGGAAACAGTTGTTATTTTACCATTTTCATTAATTATGTTTTTTTAAAAAAACAAGTTTTATTATTATTGTCTTGAATTATTTGAAGTAAAATGCATATAAGTTTTTTTGCATGCAACTGTACACACGGCTTCATGCCTTAGCAATATCCCAGAATATATTAGTGATTTTATCTTACGTGTCTAATTCATCATTTCGTATATTGAACAACTGAATCATGTCTTTCATCTCATGGGTAAATAAAGATATCACTTGATTGAAAAGGAAAGTGAATATGTATGTGGAAATATTATACTTATTTAGTTTAATGTATCGCTGTAATATGAATATAAAGTCAGAATAATTAAATCTCCACTAATCATTAATGTTAAATCCATAACTTATTTTATCACCTGTATCATTTCTTATTATCGTATGATATAAAAATGCTATATATTTTTAAAAAGATTCGGTAATTCTGTTTATTACATAGCCGGTACAATGATTTCACTATCATCTTTTCGATTGCATGATTTATAAATACTAAAACGTTTTTGAATGAAGAAAAATAGACTATACTAAATGAATCGCGGAGTGCTTAGTGAAAGCAAGCAAATAACTTATGTCAGATTTGACTGAAGAGTATTTGAAATACGCATTCAATGAATGAATATTTTTTAAATCAGTTTCAGATTTTGAAACAACATGTATATAGTATAATAAGAATGATGCATGAAAATATTATTTTAAAAAACATCCATTCAAATGCAGGGTGATTGATAAGACAATGCTATTTTACATAGTTCAAAATATTATCGTATATTTTTAAAATAATTTATAATTTTTATTTAATTTAACAAATATTATACGATAAGTAACCTCATTTAGCTTATATTATAGTAATAAAAGAAGGAAGTTTAAAACCGTACAATTATTCCCTAATTAATATAATACTATGGGAGCTTCTACAAAAAATTTAATGCGCCAACAATATTAAAAAACTGCACAAGAATGAGTTAATTATAGGATAGTAAAAGCTATATTTCTTCACTATACCCTGAATAATCTCTTGTATTCCTCAAACAATCACTTTTTCATAGTTTCTTAAGATAAGAACAGTCTTTTTTATAAACATTATCATTGTCGATTCAAAAATAACTGTTTTAAAACAACTAATATTACAATAAAACATTGAATTACTCACTTTAACCAATTAAAATATTTGATAATTAAGTAATTGATTGCTGATTTTTCAATATTAGTAACACAACCGATGAATTGAATTTAACCAATATATTTACATCCATAGTTGTTTGTAATCCATAGTTGAATTAACGTTCAATAAAAGTTTTATGTATGGTCTAGGATAATCCAGCTACGACATTGAGAATCAGAAAAAGTGATACCTTTAGCCTTCGAAGCTGCTGAATCACGCAAACGAAATAGAAATATTTTTAGCTCTTTGTAAGCTTAATAATAAAGGTTCAATTTAGTTCAAACATGTTTGGATAATTTGTCTGTATTATCGGTGGCATTCAATGAGGCAAACTGGTAGTAATTTATTATTTATATATTAGAGACTTAATAATCGAACCGTAATACTTATAAAAGAGTAATTGCAAATTATAGTTGCATCGAGGTTTCTCGTAAAAAGCATCGTTAGCGGCATTGAAGGTTGTTATAAATAAAACTAATGCGCAAAGCAGAATGAAAGGAAGAGATGAAGAGTTTACGTTTTAGCAGAGACAAGGGGTAGGATGGAAGAAGCGAAGAGAAGCGAGGTAAGCGTAAGTGGTAGAGGAGAAGACGGCTACGGAGAAGGCTCGAGACTTGGGCCCGGGTGCGCACTGAATCATCCTCCAGGTTCCTCCGCGAGTTTCTCGTGCGCGCGGGAGTCTGAGCCGCGGATCGGCGGCCGGTCGCGGCGGCGTCCCCCCACTCGTCGGTGGGTTATGGTTCCCCCGCAAGAAGCCTCGGCGGCGGCGGCGACGGCGGCGTATTGAGCTCTCGCGCGTACTCACTTTCTCCAAAAGAGCGCCGGCGCCGGCTATAAAAGCGAGTTTCGTCTGGTTTGAGCTGTGTTAGAAACGGAATCGCAGCGAGGCGACGAGCTCGAATCGGCTCGACAGCTGCTGTATATCGCGGGTGTGTGACCAGGAGCCTCGACCGCCGAACCCTCCGGGTCTCAGTCCTCCCCAGCGCCTCCACGAGTGCCATCACCGCCGAAATGAGGAGCTTCAAGACCTGGCTGCCGATGGCGGTCATGCTCGCCACCGCCCTCCCGGCCTCCCGAGCTGAGGGTGACTATTCCTGCACACGCGCCTTTACCCGATTCTGCCTTGCCACCCCTTGCGCCGGACTATCTGCCGGCCACTCGAGCGCCGCCTTCGCTTCCTTCTTCCCTCGCTCTTCTCCAATCGTTGCAATTTTTTGCCCATCCAGTCAAGTTTCGAGCCTTCCCCCTTCAAAATGTACAGTGCTACTTGCTTCTGAATGCACTTGTACTTATGCTGTAATTAACTATCGATGCCCTTCTACGATTGTTCTATTTTATATTTTGCCTATTTATTCAGGGCTTTCAAATTGTTTGACTTTTTTCTGCAGATAGCTTCTTAATTTCTCAGTTCTTAAGCATTCATTTTGAATCAGCAGAGGTGTACATAGTATAAGGAGACTGCCTAGCCTCCAAAGCCGCTGTACAAAGATAAACATTGCTTTTATAAATTTATATCATGTACTGTCCTCTTATTACTTCTTTTTCAATGATACTGTATTCACCTTCGATAAATATAACACTAAGTATAACTTTACTAGAAAGTCAACAAGCACGCCTATCGAGCGCATGGATTTTTCCCGCGCCAGGCTGGAAATACTTCAAGTAAAACGTTTATTAGAATTAATAATATAATAATAACTTTCTACGTTATTTTTTCAGCCATATTAATCATAAGCGAAATTGGCCCAATTCTTTTTCTATCCAATGCTATTGTTCTCTTTTTTATATAAGATCCTTTATGTGTGGATTATAATCATTTTTAAAGAAACCAGAATATTTAATAGACAATTTTTAACGATATAATCATTTTTCATCTAATTTTATATTTATAGTAAAATTTGTATAAAAGTAAATGTGTCAGTCCCACGAGGATTGAGCACTGAGTTTAAAAGCCTGAACGTATATTGGTATCGCCAGAAACAATACGTAATTAATATCGGTCATCTACCGCGACACAACGCGATGCAAGTTCACAAATTACCGCTTTCCTTTACTCACTGCTTATGCGCGCGTACGAGTTTTGTCGCGTTGCGCGCACGAGAGTCAAGCAGAGAAAGTGTGGGAGATTCACTCCCAACAAGCACATAATTAGCCTCGCAACTGCGGGTTCAATCATAGGAAATATAAGATTTAAATTTTCTGCGTGTGATGAGGAACAAAAGCCTGTGCCTATTTACAAAACCGGTTTCCCAATGACATCCCGGGGAAAAAAGTTTAAGATTAGCACGTCTCGGATGCGCTTATGGTTCACAGACTTCTTTTACCATAAAATTGCCTTTTTTAGTATACTCTCTATTATTTTTAGCTTATCTTTTCTTCCACGCCTATTTTATTCACTGTTCATTACATTCTGTTTCGTTTATTTTTCATTCAATCTTTCATTCTTTATTAAGATTTATACAGTTTTAGAGAAAAAAAGATAAAATTGTCTAGGCATATATTTTAATAGCATATTTAAGAAAAATGCAGAGGTATAAAATGAAAAAATTAGGAAGCCGGATGCATCGTATACACAATAAGATAATTTTATGCAATTTTTTTAGACTTGTCAATTCTTTGCTTATCGGGATGTCTGAGTATATCGCTGATTGATTATTTTCTAAAGTGAGAAGAAATCACCTTATTGCAAGATCAAAAAAACCGGACTTCCTTCTTTTTTGCCAGCAAGAGATATTATTCACCTAAAGTTACTGCAATCGTATTCCTTGATACTAATAACAAGTCATTATAGGCAGGAAGAACATCAGGAGTAGAAAGTCCAATGGTTAAATTAATTATTCATACTGAATACTTCTTCTTTTAATTAGAACAGTATTAAATAAACCTCCAAGTATTATATATTACCCCTTGTTTTTATAAAAATCAAACTAAATTTTTCATACAAAAATGCGAACAACTTTTATTCACGTAATTATCCTTATATCGGAAAAAAATTCAACACTTCCTACAATTGATTTTTCCATAATTAAATTTTATTTGCAATTTCATAACTGTATTAGATTTTTGCAATTTATTAGTCACGCATTAACAAACAAAACAAACAGTATTAAAAAGAAAATATTAAACATCATTAAAAAATAACTAACAAAAATGTTCAACTCCAAAATGCATTAAACACCGTAATGTATTATTGTTTTTTTATATACTGAATATATATAGTTTTTGTAATATTGCGATTTGAATTGCACCGTAACTGAAACAAGCTGCAGGAATAGTTAAAGTAACTGTTTTTCTGGCTGATTGCAGCCCCTCTATCTGGCGGATATCTGCCCCCGTCGACGAGCTATGGGACGCCGAACCTCGGCGGAGGCGGTGGCGGCGGCGGATTCGGAGGTGGAGCTCCTTCGTCCAGCTATGGAGCCCCAGCCAGCCGACCATCCTCTCAGTATGGAGCTCCTTCCGGTGGATTCGGAGGTAGCGGTGGCTTCGGCGGTGGAGCTCCGTCATCGAGCTACGGTGCTCCGTCATCCAGCTACGGTGCTCCGTCCTCAGGTGGATCCTTTGGTGGATCCTTCGGAGGCGGCGCCCCATCCTCCAGCTACGGCGCACCGTCCTTCGGAGGCGGTCACGGTGGTAGCAGTGGTAGGTTACCCTTTTCAGCGTTAAGGATCTCGGCGAAGTCGGTCAGGGTCTAACCAGCGAGCATTTCAGGTGGCAGCTTCGGTGGCGGCTTCGGCGGTGGTGCTCCATCCTCCTCCTATGGCGCACCCAGCCGCCCGTCCTCCAGCTATGGAGCACCCAGCAGGCCATCCTCCAGTTATGGAGCTCCGTCCGGTGGTACGTATAGGGTTCATTTCAATTTGAGAGCGCCGAGCTACAACGTGGGTGGGATTGCAGGATTCGGCGGAAGCGGCGGTTTCGGGGGCGGCAGACCTTCCTCGAGCTACGGTGCCCCCTCGGGCGGTAGTGGCTTTGGAGGTGGCAGGCCTTCTTCCAGCTACGGCGCTCCCTCGGGCGGTAGCAGCTTCGGCAGTGGCTTCGGAGGCGGCGCTCCTTCCTCCTCCTATGGAGCCCCGGCACCCAGCAGGCCCTCATCTCAGTACGGAGCTCCATCCGGTGGATTCGGAGGCAGCGGTGGATTCGGTGGCGGACGTCCCTCCTCCAGCTACGGCGCTCCCTCCTTCGGAGGTTCCCACGGCGGTAGCAGCGGAGGTTTTGGAGGTGGCGCCCCCTCATCTTCTTATGGAGCCCCAATTAGCCGACCCTCGTCCCAATATGGAGCGCCCTCTAGCGGCTCTGGATTCGGTGGCTCTGGCGGCTTTGGAGGCGGCGCTCCTTCTTCCAGTTACGGTGCACCTAGCTTTGGTGGCAGGTAAGACTACTAAGAATTACCAATATTTCAAGCCTTTTTCACCTGCCATGTCCTCTATCCTCATCAATCGTGATCGTTTCAGTAGTTTTCTAATCTAAATATCTTGTGGTCTGATTCCTGAACTATCTTACAACTGTAAACTGTTTACTATGAATTTGCATATACTCAGAATGACCGATTTGTGTTTACTTCTTATTACATCAAGCTCAAACGCCGTGAGCCGACCATCCTCGCAATACGGCGCTCCCAGCAGCGGTGGTGGCCAGAGCTACGCCAGCAATGGTGGTTACCAATATTAATTCAAGATTCGAGACAAGTTCAAAGTCCGCAGATATTGAGGCATTCCACTGCAAGATCAACAAGGACTTGCCTCAAAAAGCTCAAATCATTTCTCTCGTAGACGATTGTACCAGTAACCGTTTCAATGTTATTCTCTCCGTTGTTTTATAGATTGTGTGAACTTGTAATGAATGTATATACCAGCGTATTGGACAGCGTATATTATAGAAATGATTTTTGTTTACTCTTAGCACTGAGAGGTGCTGTGCTTTGTACAAATTTTAAAGTTTTAAAACATTTAAATTTTTATTAATTTTTAAATCAGCATACGTCTCAAAGTAATTTATTTATTATATAAGCGCGATTTTTATACTGATTGTAATGCTTTAAGAAACGAGAAAAAGTAATAAAAAATGTTCCTTTTTATAATAATTTTGTTATCATTTATTATACCCATCAGTTTAAATCCTAAGTTCTGTTTTTTAAAGGTCTAATGCTAATTAAACAAAATTATGCAGTATTGTTTAACTATGGTAATGCAAAATGTTGATTCCTATAATAAACACCATGATATATATTTACTTTTTCATTATAAGTTTATAGATTTTATCTAATATATGTGTATATTCATATCGTTTTTCAACGTAAGAGGTTCAAATACTTAAATTCATAAAAAAATACAAAGAAAGTTATAAAAAAATTGTAAAGGTATTTTAACAAGAACTAATAGAAATTATCGAAAAATACATTAATAATATACTCATACATCTTATTTTTAAAATCATAATTTATTAAAAATGATCATTAAATGAGTGAATTTGAAGTATAAATTATTTATAAAGTCAAGTTTAAAAATTACGTATAAAATTTAATGGATCAGAGTGGTCTAAAATCAGCATAAATTTCAACTTGCGAATATCACATAATTATACTGTAGATTTCGTCTGTATTGCATGAGAAAGTGCAATTTGGCGATTATTTACATTTATATTTTAAAAGGCATTTTTCATAAAGAGAAAATCATTAAATGTCTGCAACTCATTCTACTATTAAATAATTAAGTACTATTTTCATTAGCTTAAGCTTACGCCTGCCTTAAATTAGAATATATACGAGTGCACTACCATATCGTACACATATGAGCTATTCACGTGTGCTTTAAATAATAAACGAAACCTTTAAGTAGCTTTTTTTATTTAACTCTTAACTCATTCTTTGAAGTTATATGTGTATAATAATAATTAACAATTTTTCTATTTTTTCTATATATAACGTGTCTAAATCAAGGTCTAAATGTGTCTTCAAACGGGGTTTCAGTCTAGTATTATTATGACTTATAATATTATAAAAAATGCACAAAAAGTTACAATAAAAGATAAAAAAAGTTATAGCATTCATGACACTTTTCTCTAATGAGATAACCTCTTTAAATATAGTTTTAGTCTTTTGTATGTATTACATATCGTTTATAATAAAATTCTAAGTATATTAGGAAATATATTAAGAAGAATCGTATACATAGCAATAGATGATTAAAACTTATACGTAATAAAGAAAAAGTAAAAGTTCTAAAATTAAAATTCCTGTAAACAATAGAAAGAATCGAATAAATAGCTATTTTCATAATTAACATTTAGATACTGAGCAAGACTGGCCATTCGCTGCTTACTCGATTTATCGATTCACTCGACTCTACTACTGGGAATTTATAAATAAATAACTAGGGTATTTCTATTTTTCTCTTTCGATCACAATCCGATTGTAGATAATCTGCAGTCCTAATTACAAAAATAGCATCTACCAATCTTTGATTTTTGGTTTTGAATTTCATACTCCAAATAAAAAATGACAAATTAAACAACTAAATATTAATAACATGCATAAAAATAAAGATTCATTGATACATATAAACAATTAAAGGAAATATAAGAGTAATTATTCATTTTTGTACACTTTTTATTTTTAACATTGACAATCAACATATTTCGACTTCATTTGCGCAATTATATAGTTATAATGTCGTATGTATATATTTATATTTATATATATAATGTATTTATATTATAATATGGTACATTTCTTTAATACGGTAACATTTCTGTATGCTTCAATTAATTTATATTATTCGCTCCATGCATGCCAAGTGTCGCCATCTAAATCGGCCGAAGGGATGTAGAATTAACGTCAGTAACTTATGGAAACTTGTATAAAACTAATTATAATAAAAAATGTTGATACATTTTTTATACTTATCTACATCTATCTTAATCGTTTATAAAGCATTATTTTCGATGCTTTTCGTGTATATTTTCTTAATAATTTTTTAAGGATTAGCATGTATAATTCTCAATCTAGAGATTTAAATCTATTCTGACTTGTAAATAAAATAACAAAAAACTCCTTTAAATTCATATAAAATAATTGTATACTTTTATAGTTTCATTAAAAATAAAAATATATCTTTTTTATTTCAAAATAAGATGAAAACATGATCGATTAATTAATAAAAAAAATAAGAATAGTTATCAATTATATAATAAAACATTTTTATACATTTTCCATAAGCTACTATACATAAGTTTTCGAAATAAAACGTACCGTATTTAAAAAAAAGAACTGCATATGAACGTTATTAAATCCCTGCCGTCTGATATTCGGAGCGAATTCACTTTTATTAAGTATATTTGTATATAATTACTATTCAATCAGTTATTCAATCGATTGACATGAATTTAAGAATATGAAGATTTATCAAAGTTTAAAAATAAATGCCTTCTTAATAAACAAGTTAAGTACGTTTAAGGGCTAAAAAATTAAGTATCATTTACGATTGTATCATGTATTCGGTAAATTAACATAAAAATGTCCATTCGTCAATCGATAGGATAATAAATTAATAGAATCATATATTATTTTTTTTAAACGATTAATCCATATTTTTTCTCCATGATAAATTATAAATATACTGATGAAAATATCCATCAAACAGCAAATTAAGTGATATGTAATTTATTGTATCATCGAAGCTTACATTCTAATAACAACAACTCACACCTTTCTCATGATATGTATAGTTTTTTGCGTTGTTCGTTAAAGTATTGCGCTCTAAAATAACGCGCCATACAACGATATGTTACAAGTAGGTTAAAAAATGAGGGCACAATTAGTCAATTTCTTAGTCATTCCTTTCTCGTAAAAGGTACTCAGATGCGTATATATTTGATAAAATATAAGTTGATAATTTTTTTTTATTTCAGTTGTTTATATTTTATTTATATAAATTGTTATAATTTTGACGACTATATGCATAAGAATTTTTAAACACAGATGTTAACACGAAGTTCTAGAGATATACGGTTTCAATTATTTAATTAAATTTTTTTTCAAAAAGCTATGGTGATTTTAAACGTAAATTATAAATAAAGTATATTCTTTTAAAAATGTAACTTCTTATTATTCTGAGACTGAATAATAAAAGTTTATAAGTTAAGTTATTCAAATATTATTCTAGAATCAAAATATAAATTATAAAATATGATCGAAAAATTCCGATTTTTAAAAATGTTATTTGTATACTATAGGTGCCACTTATAACATTCGGCAGAGATGAATTGTATTGCAAACTTCCGGCAGCCCATTTTTGGACGATATACGATAAGATTTTATATATACATAATAATATTTTACCATCGTTGAATTTAGTTTCTGTACAACTTGCTTTGAAAATGAAAATAAACGATATATTTTATTATATACCTAATAATTAATTTAATTAAAACGTGAATCTGCACTATCAATCATAAATTATCAAATTCAATTATTGTAACAAAGCATAATAACCATTAGATTAATTGCATTGATATACTAAGGATAATTAATTCTAACTAAAATTCAGGCTCACATATATTTAATACATTTGTTCTTATATGTAATATATTGCACATCATAATTTTACACTGGTGTATATATATGCTTATATATTTTCCTTTCTTTCACTTGTATTAAGTATTTATTTATTTGCCTCACTAAATTATTTTTTTAATTTATAAGCAATTCTATCGTTATTTTCGCATAGACTTTCTTGTTTAAATTAATAAACTTTCATCAGTTTGCTGAATTTCTTCAGTGATATGTACTTTCTTTAGTATTATTTTATTTTATACTATCATATAATGGCTCACGAATAGAAGCGCAAGATTTTTTAACTGACCCTGTTCAACATGGCTTATTTACATAAACAAACAAATAATTTTATGCCGATATAAAAAAGAAAATTACCATATTTCCAACTAATATAGAAATGGTAACTAAAGTACTAATAATTATAATATTTTCAAAAATCTTGCACTTATTTATATATAACATCTATAGGTGTACATCTGTTTTTATATATATCAACTTTTAAAATATCTATATATGTATACGGTGAATTTTTGTACGTACTGCCAGCGTACACTACATAATTTTTCTAATTTATAACGTATTCAAAATTTCTTGTCTATACACCATATAATAAACTCAACAAGCTCTGACGAAGGCTGATCCGCCATTTTGCATTCGTTTAGAAAAATATTTTTTTTACGAAAAACCGCCACTTTCCTACATACATGATAATCGCCTTTACTGAATTATTAATGCTAAATATGAATTTTTATCCTAGTAACAAAATTTAAAAGGAGATAAATTATGCATTATCAGTCAATTGTTAATAAATATAAACCAGCTTTTGTAGTTTGATAATTACTTACCGATCTTAAGCTGACGGTCGCATGCATGTAGAAAAATAATAGGTGAGATAAACTCATTTCTGTGATCAAATTATTATAAGTAAATTACAGTGTAATAATGATCTAAAATCGGTTAAATTTATACTCTTTAAATAATTGTTTACCTAGTAGGGTGTGCTTAAATTATTAAGTTATATTATAATTAATTATTTGACTATATAGTAACCTATTTAATAAAATTTAATTTCTAAGTATAAAAAAATTTAAAATATATGTATCACATAAAATAGGTTACTAGAAAATCGATTCCATTCCAATTTTAAAAAAATTATTGAACTTCTATCATGTTCAATATTTTTAATATTAAAACATGTTGAGGATTTAAAATAATTATGTAAACTGAATAAATAAATCAAAGTTTAAAGTTTAGTTGTGATGCCTTGTCATCATTCAATATCTAGAATAGTCACGCGTTTTTTGTGAATTTCCCGAAATATACTTTTATTATACTTGTGTGGCATTGATATATTTGTTATGTATATATTCATTACAGGTTAACATTTATACTCTCGTATTATAGTCAAAGGAACTTTTCAAGCGAGGGAAACGACCAGCGTATATGTCATTATACGATAAAAGCAGTTTGCTAAATTTTATCTATAATATTTATATCTCTATATTACCCCCTAAACAACAAAAATCGCGTGAGTATTTTTCTAAGTATTACATCGCGGTCGATTTTTTCACCAACGTTTTTGTACATAAAACAATTTTATTATTGATTCATTAACGTTTAATATATGTTAACATTTTCAGTTTTAGACTTATGTGTATACAAAGTAACAATTTTGAATTACACGATTGGCGGATCGGCCAATATTGTTATACTTTTTTCAACACAAAACCTTGTTAAGCAGTTCATAGACTATAAATGCATTCATATATCATATACATCTGAAAGAATTAAAAATATTATAATTTACTAGGCCTAAAAGGCGACGCGGCTGCTGAGAAATTAACATTTCACGAAATTCGAAAACGACGAATCCTTCATTATTGAATGTCAGTTGATTCACAGAATAATTACGTGTATTTATAAACTATACAAATAATTATACTAAGCCAAGCACCTTAATAGCATGTTAATTGTGTATACATTAAAAATCAAGTCTTAATTTAAAAGCTATTATATATCATTCAATTTGATCTCGAACAGAACAGTTCAACATAATGGAACCGTCTATTTATTCAAGAGAAGATTATAGAATTCGCTTCGTTTTAGAATTTCACGTATTGATGAAAATAGTATGTATATCAAAACAAAATATACAATGTAATCAAATTATATGCTTAGGATATTATTAAACCATGAGACATAATTAATAAAGAAGTATTTAAATAAGAAATAAATAAATAGAAACCTGACCTTTTTTATAATAACCACTGGAACATTCAATAAAATGCTAATAATAAATGTTGTCAAATAATAACTTCTTCTCAACAGGTTCCATGATGCATGATAAAGAATATAATTATATGAATAGAATAACTTATATCCAAAGTGATAATAGGACTACAGTTATATCGAATCAGTCGTTATTATGTGTATTATAATCGTGAAACGAATCAAAAGCTCAACCAGAATAAAATACTGATAGTAAAAACAATACAATTTTTTATTAGAATTATATAGTGGTGCATTAAGTCGGTGAGCTTCAAACTCCGAATTGTCTGGAACTAATCTGCTGAGAAAGGAAGGCAAGGCATACGAAAATAACTTGCCGTTATGGAACTATAAGATTGTAAGATAAAGACATAGCAAGGAGAAGGGCAGGATAGAAAGAAACTAAGGGGGCCGCACAAATGCGTATAATTAAAAAAGGGTGGAATGAGCCGCGTCGCCACGCTTATTGTTGGTCACAGCATCCGATCACGGAATCCGCGATTAGAAGGCGGTACTGTTCTGAGCCTGGCGCGAGCCGAGAGTCGCGGCGTTGGCGTGGTGAGGACCGGCCTGCGCGGCCAAACCTCCCCCGCCACCGCCGAGCATTGCCTGGTTCGCTGCTGGGTAACCTGGATCCATGTCGTAGTCCGGTTCGAGTGCGGGATTCACTCGTCCGTTTGATTCGTCCTTGCTGCCGTAGAGCCTACCGGCACCGGCCGCGAGGACAGCCATCTGCTCCCCCTGTAACAGGCCCAACCAGCCCTCGTTTTGCTCTTCAACACTTTCTCTTACACCTACGTCCCCACATTCCTCTGACCAAAGGAATTATTTTCGTCGACTCTCTCCTCGACTGATTCACACTTCCCTACTGCGTCCGTTTATACAGCTAACATACGCCGGATCGTAACTTGTAACGTTTTTTTTAATTATTTTATATTCAGTATTTATGATTTTTTTTATACTTTTAATTAATTTTCTAAAAGTCGATAACAAAAATAATTGACTAGTAGACTATTTAATTGTTTTTAAATCAGAATACACAATTTACTTGACACTGCTTATTACATTTTGATATTAATGTAGTGTATATATGTTTTGTGAACATATTGTGTAGAAAAAGTTTAAATAAGTAATTAAGAAAAATAATCAAACTATCCTTTGTTCGAACAGTTTTCGAAATCTAAGGAAATGCAGTTGTTAAGTGTGGATCAGAAGAGTATTACTACATACTAATTTAAGAAATAACCCTGTATGTATATAAGATTAGTTAATAATAATTGATTACTCGGCAATTTTCGTTACTCAACTGATCTTTATAATCCTTTTCTCATTTAATAAAATGAATATTTTTATAACATTTTAGTTTTAATCTATTTGCACATAAATTTATATTATTTATTTAATTATTCAACTTTTAAAGAATTTTCACATTGTACCAACTCTTACAAAAATACTTACAATACACAATTCATTTTTAAGTACTTTTATGCAATTTTAATAATTCAATTACATGAACACAGAAAAAGGAGTAAATATAACGATAAACTTAACAAACAGTTAATTAGAATTCAACTTTAATCTTTATATCAATACTTTTATACATACTAAAGTCAAATTGTTTATATCAAAAAATATAATTAAATTTTATAATAATAATATTTAAAAATTTATTTTAGAGCCAAAATACTAAAAATAGTCTCCGAGATTCAATTGTCTATATTATATGTATCATTGTATACCGTACATATATTATTCACTTTTTAATTATAAAAATTTATTTTCTTTACAACTCCTATACTACACCTATTCTAATTTCTAAGCTATAAGTTCGGAATTCTTGCTATTACCACTTTCCTTTACAAAGGATCATGATTAATGTTAGATTTCAATATAATAATCTCTTTTTTGCCAAATGCTGTAAAATATTCGGTTTTATTAAAACAACTTGCAAAGTATCATTTATGTTGTATAAATACAGTGCACTACAGTAATATGGTTTTTGAATTTTATCGTCGTGAATTTAACTATCATTACTTCGCTAATTAATAGAACATCTAATATATATTTAAGTATGTCACATTAAAAACGAATCTTTTACTTCTATTTTAGAAAAATATTTGTAATTTAATTCTACTAATTATTCATATTAAAATATAAACCTGTCTTTTACACTTTATTTATTCATTTATTTAAAGGAAATAGAGTAAATAACAAACATATTAGTTTAACTAAATATTAATTTTCAAATAACATGTCTACTATATGAGTATTTGTAATTTTTATGCATAGTCATTAAATAATACTATGTATATGTATACATTAACTAAATACTATAACATTGTTAAAAGTGTTTTATAAATCAACTAATTGTTGTAGATGTTTTATGAAGTCATGTTATTGCTGTACTTACACGACTTTTGATGTAAAAAGTGCCTTTATATATGCCCTCATTATATTCACAATCCATTGCTGATTTTACCCATAAATATACTCACGGCGATATTCATGATTTAAATTAAGTGTTTTATACAAACAAATAATAATATACACAAATAAATGCAAGAATGTTAACATATAACTACTGATGTACGTATCCTTTTATGCATTCGTACTTGTGTACTAGTATAAGCCGAAGACGAATGCAATTTCGAATAGAAGATATACGTAATATAGAGTATGACGACTTTTTTTAGTAATTAAACTACTTATTATTAATCTAAGTTATAAAATTACATTCTAAATGTTTTGTGATACAATTAAATTTTTAGATATTACGTTCAAATAAAACCCAGTCAGAAATCGTTTAAGTAAAAAAACTAACCACAAAAAAAGAATAGAATATAATGTCCAAAAATTGTTTTATTAAATTTTGCTTTGTCTTGAATTATTCTTAATTGCAATGAAATTATGAATTTTTGTTGAATAAAAAAAATTAAATATGATTAGCTATAAATCATGGTAAATAATTACTATGAATTATTATTATCCATAAGTTAAAGTCTCAAATCTAATTTTATAAAATATTGTTATTTATTTTTATTTTTTTTATTATTTATTTGTAGTTATAAAACTTTTATATACTAAAATATTTCTATCTGTTATTTAACAAAAAAAAAATAAAATAGAATCTCGAACAGAATTTATGATAATAAGATGTATTATGCAGGTAGAGATTTGACGTTTAAAAAATGAACGGCAAATTAACTCACCTCTGCAGGGTCCGGTCCGACTCTTTCGACGTCTTCCGGAATGTTGACGACGCAACGGAAG
The DNA here is from genome assembly GCA_018906755.1 of Sycophaga agraensis. NCBI lineage: Eukaryota > Metazoa > Arthropoda > Insecta > Hymenoptera > Pteromalidae > Sycophaga > Sycophaga agraensis. The sequence continues at coordinate 999,569 of JACCIE010000021.1, read as the reverse complement.
ACATCATAGCCGGGCGCAAGTCTGCCAGTGAGGAAGACGACCTGTGTGCCATAGGAAACTCCAATGAGGGTCACGAGCGAAATCAACATGGCCATAGTTCGGAAAGGAAACATCTGCGTCTGGGTCTCTTCGTCGTAGCCCGGGTAATGGATGAGTGCCGGCAAACCCATGATAGGTTCGCCCCCACTTATGCGCACTACTAACGCAATGATATAGGCTGTCAAACTCCCATAGGTATTGCAGTACGGTTTGAAGTGAACAACCATCAATAACTGCGGGAACAGGATCACGTAGACTAAATCCGAACACATGGACCACAAACCGTAGATCGAGGGAATAGTTAGAGCCATAATTGTACTCAAGATTCCAACTACGCCGATGCCGACTCGCATGACCCAAATTATTTCCATCTCTGACGCCTATTATCAAACAAACAACAAAAAAGTCTCTATCTATATTCTTATGTAGGTTTCATCAAATTTGAGGTAAGTATAACTTAATTACTGATAAAGGTTAATTTCTGCTTACCCTAGCAAAAATTTAAACTATTTTTAAGCTAGTTCATCGGTAGAATGTGTAGTCTGAACCGGATTTTAGTTAAAACCAGTTAAACCAGTTAAAAGTTTTAGATATATGTATTTAATAATTTTTATTGCATCGATTGACAATGCCATTAATTTAAGACTCCATTTGATTAGCACATAAATTATATAATTTAGTTAAATTTACACCAGGGTATAAAGAAATCAACGATACCAAGAGCGACATATTAATAGTTTAAGTGAGGGTTTAAGCCATATTCAGGTCACCTTAAACTGTGATCATTACCATAATAATAAACAATAACTTACCCTTTGACGAAATATAAGTTTATAGACGTTCCTTGCAAACATAGAACTTGCTGAAAGAATACTACTATCTGCTGATGACATTACCGCTGCGGAAACCGCACCAAGTCCAAAGAAAGAAACAAAATCAGGTGTGAGATATTGCAACACCATTGGTAGAATCATACTTGTCTCTTTTGATGTTAATGGATATGGACCTCTATAATTCGTCTCGTTCCATGCTGGAATAGAGACAAGCAGATTCAAACTCGGTTATTATTTTAGTATTTTAATAAAAATGAAAAATTTTTTTATTTTACGAGCAGTATACATTAATTTCCCTTACATTATCATTTTAAATATATGTAATAAATAATATTACGAAATATCTGTAGATTTCTTGAATTCTAATAGATGAATTTTTCAAAAATTTCGATTTAACATTTATAAATTTTAAAACTTGAAAAATTAATATTATTCAATTGAAGTTGAAGCTAAAAGCAAATTTTTTTAAATTTAGGGAGCGTACAAACTTTTAGAAAGTCTTATTAAGATGGTTCTTCTTAAAATACGAAAATTGCAAATAATTTAAAAAAAATAATTGATAGCTTAATAACTATAAAAGGGCTTTTCTTTTACTTATATATCCAAGATTCTACAGATACGAGGATACTATATCTTCGAGAAGAGCAACTTTAACTATATTTTTATTATTTATGATCAAATATTTAAAAATTCACAGAGGAATTTATATAGTAGAAACCTCTCTTAATAGCTTATACTAGAGTGTTAACTTTATATAATAGATTATAATAGACTTAGAATTGCCAAATTTCAAGAATGAATCATACATTTAATGCATGCCATATACTCGTATTCTACATATACAATTAGAGTGTAAAAACTTGGGTGAGCATAAGCATAATACAGTATTTTTTGCTACTTGAAGTGATTGTCTTTTATTATTTTGGCTAGATATAATTAATATCAAAAATAATATTTTGATAAAAAATGTAAGCATTGTAAAATCTTGTAATCAACATGATACAAATAATTCCTCATTGGCATACAGGATCACAGTTAAATTCAAGCTTTCGCTAAAACGTTCAAATAATGAGTGTACAATAAGGCTAGGAGTGGGGTCATTGTATAGCTTCTATCATCAATATTATTTAACGGCCTTTGTCGAAGATATTTTTTCACGTGAAAGCTATAATTGTCGAGTCCCCTTTTGTTTTTCTTTTGCGTTGCCTTCGCAGTTCAACACAAGCCGCAAGTACGCGTTTCTGGGGTGCGACCAAACCGAAGGGGATTAAATTAGGCACGTCGACCCACTCCATCTCTTTTTGCCCCTCGAACCCTCGGCTTCCCCTTTTCTTTCTGTCTGTGCAAATCTCACCTAACCCTCCCTTCTACCTTCTCGCCGACCCACCCCATAGCTCTGCTTCGTTTTCTCCCTCTTCATTGTTCTAGTTCTTTCTCTCATTATTTTCGTGTTTCTATTTCATTATTGTTCATAGATACATCTCTACTTCTTGTTAACTATCTCATTGTCATAGTTTTAAGTAAATTTAACATGGGTGTAAAATATGTACAATGATTACAAATAGTACAGTTGAGTGTTACTGAGGAAGTTGAGAGATAATGTCTTAGAGCATCTGTTGTAGAAACAGGTACTCAAAGGTTAAGATGTAAAGTAAAAAATAATAACATAAGTAGTATTGTATGAATCGATATATGTCAGATTATTAAAAAGAAACAAATTTAAATAGCATTATCAAGTAATAATTATTTCAACAATCATTTTTATACGAATTTTAATTAATATAAAAAGAGAGAAAGCATTTATACCACCGTCTATCCTTCACATTTATTACAATTTTAATAGATCCTCGCATATCGTTTGCACGTAATGCTTTCGGGTATCATTTTTTATAAGGTAACCGCAAGCCTTGCTTTCGTATAGCCCGATCTGCAGGCTTGCGACGCGTTGGTGCATGCACAGCAACACTCGCCGCTATTACACCTTGATTACACCTATGCGCACACTCGTGTACGCTAGGAATTGCCGATGAATACAAAAGCAGTGCGCCGACGCGCTCAGCTCGAGTGGCCCTTGCGCACGCACACGCGGAAGCCCACGATCGGATGTCCATAGCTATATGCACTTGACGTATTGCCGTGCAACGCATGTAGCTGTGCGGTCCTGGCATATCAAGGGCCGCAAGCGGCCCCCGCTTCTCTCGTTTTTTCTTCCAGCCTTTATTCGGTGAGCAAGGCCCGAGCTGCACGCGACGAACTACCGGTATTTACAAGAGCGAGGGCGTACGCTCGCTCGATACAAAGGGGCGAGTGCGCGAGGGGCCGACCGAAGGGAGCCGTCGTCTAACTCCATCCTGCGTGCGTTTGTTTCGGGACTGCCACCCTGCGCTGCCCCGTTAAGCCTGGGGTCCGCGATGCTGCAGTAACGCGAGACGGCCAAGTACATTTATAATTCACTCCCCGATTCTATCGGGAAACTCGACCAGCCGAGCATGACTAATTTTCAGTGCATCGTCTAGGGTATGGTCCGCTACCCGATCATAAGCTCCTGTGACCAGGGGTTCATTTTATTACTATTATCTTTCGGGCGTGATGATGCGTCTGTGCGGAATACAAACGCTGAGCCTCTCTTTGTCCCTGGTGAGCCGAGCTAATGTTTTGATACGAATTCGTCGAGCGTTTATACTTGGGCTTTGCACCTGCATTACCCGATGAGTTGCCCTGTATGGACAGTAACGCTTTAAAAGTCTAGAATGATCCAAGTGTGTGTGCAATCTCACCGAGAATTTCAATGTTTGTACCTGATGTAATACGCCTACACTGTCATTGCATTCTACGTAAATCTAGATAAAATTACGCCAACTTTAATGACATTAATCTTCAGTTATATCAATAATTAGCTGGGTAGCTAATTGAGATGACAAAATGCCAAACCTCGAAGAATTGAATACAAGGGTCTGGAGCAACAGCTAAGATTTCTCTTGGGTCAATCGTAGACTTAGTTGTAAATGCATAATATACATATGACTTGCAGGCTGACCGACGCTTGAAATTAGAGGCGAAAACAGGAAAAGTCAAGGAACGTGTAACCGAGTAATGAGGCGTAAATGTACTGCCCGAGGGGACACGAAGAACAAGCAAACGCATGAAAGGCTTGTGCAATTCAAAAAATGCTGCAGGACTCAGAGGAGGTTACTGGCCGCGGAAATAAGCCAAGCCAATTGCCCAGTGACAAAGCCCGAGACTTGTATTCGAGAGAAGGGAGACATACAAAGCGTATTCCCATTAATATACATCGAACGAAGCCTTTAGCAGTCAGCTAGGTTCACGAAACATAGCACGTGGCAAAGAAAGACGGTGAATGTATCGCGGAGAGCTGAGATCGGAGAGCGGAGAGTGGAATCACGTTGACCATCTGCTATAAGATTTAATTCAGTCGGCGGTGCGGACATGAGTCGTCGCTGGCGAGGATCATGCGGTGCCACTACCTTTACTCCCCCCCTCCCATCACTCTCTCTCCCTTTTTTTCATTATTTCTCTCTTTTCTCTCATTGGTTGCGTCTCCCTCTTCCTCTCCATCTACCTCGCTATTCGCTTATCTTCCCCATCGTCATTGCACTTTCTAATCGAAAAGACAGCGCGCCTCTTGAAAGTCTAATAGTCGCGAGTCGGTTGCCGCGCGTCTGCATGCTGTACCACTGAGCAGATTCTTATGCCCGGACGCGGCCCCGCAACGACAAATTACACATTATTCGGAAATCTAGGTAATTGGTCTCATCTGTCGATAGATAAATGCTGCAACAACTCATATTTCCAAATGCGTCTAACGTAATCTCACAGATCGAGTTAGAGAATCGTGCTCTCCTCTGGCGGCGTGACACCAATCTTTCCGTATTACACCTGTTTACCAATGGACTTTTCCAAAGCAATGAACGAATTTTTAGTCTCTTGTATAAATCTGCTAATTATCCCTACATGCACTTGTTTGGCCAGATTTAGATGTAAGGCGGTCCTTGATACGAAATTTACTTTTTTTATTAATCAAAAATGGGGACAAACTTGTAAATTTTAAATTGTTTTTATTGTTGAATATCTTTTTGAAGAACTCAAATCTTTATAATATTATAAATTCTCAACTGTTGTTAATTAAAAAATCAACGTATTGTATATTGTTTATTTCAATTATTTAATATAGTTTTAATGATCCTTTGCATCAAGTTTATACTGTTTGTATAAATTAAGTTACTTATGTAAAAAAGGTAATGTACTTACGAGTAGCTTTAGCAATTGCACCGATAAGAACAGGTGGAATGGCCATAAGTATGCATCCAATTGCCGCTACGTAGCTAAGTAGTTGGGCTCTTCCTGCAGATTTTGAAGATAAGACCCTTTGGAAGTAGACTTGCCATGGGATACCACCAAATATTAAAAGTAATCCATTATCTAAATAGGTCCAATATTCTTCAGGTTTCACTGATCCGATCCAGTCGACTTCTAATGAGCTCAAAGATTGTACTTTTGGATTGGACCAGGCAAACGGAATACACATCCACTGAAACCGACAAAATAATTCCAATATTTAACGATATTTATCTGTCATTACTTATAAATCTGTTATATAAAAATCTCATGTGTATGTGCAATGGAATGGACATTTATTTAAAAAAATATTATGCTAAGTATGTATTTAATGTATATTTAGTGATTACACATTTATGGTGCATTCATTGTTGCTATACTACTAACTATTGTAATTCAATTTTAAAGCATCAATTTGATTATCGAGAGTTTTTATGATACTCTATTACTGAAAAGAACTTAATCTTACATTTTAAGTAAACAGAAATTCCATAAACCCGTAATGCTGTAACTCCTTTTTTGTTTGATCACGTACGTATTACGTATATATATATATATATATATATATATATATATAAACTTACAATTTGAACATTCCAAACTGTTGCATTCTTAACTGACAATTTTATTAATATGACGTGCTTTCGCCGATTTTATGATTAACTTTCGCTACACTTTGTAAAAGTTTCTTGAAATTTTAAGCAATAAACGAACATAATAAAAGTAAATGAAATACTTAATTCAGCCGAAAATATATCGACATTACGTTGAAAAAGAGGAAATGAATGAATCTGAAAAGTACAAGTAAAGGCACTTGATTTTGTATGATTATATGAAAAAAACGAGACTACAGAAGCACTTAAATTTATCACGCCGAGCATCTCATTAGTTGGTAATCTTATGAACTCAGTAAAGCGAAAGGCGCACGTCATTTAGAGAAAGAAAAAACACCATCATTCAAAAAGAAATCAATAATTTTAACTAAAGTAAACACATGCTTAAGGTTGATACAAAGAAGCTTCTTATATAAACATTGATAGAGATAACTAAATATTTTCTGTATTATACTCTTTAAAAACAATTTTTTGAAAATAAATGGATGATGATAAAAATTATAATAATTATTGCATATAATAATAGCAAAATTGTTAGCATCATACATACTATAACATTATTAAACACATCGAATAATCTAATATAGGTAATCATTTTTTCAATAATATTATTTTTTACGCGCTTATCTATTAGCATTACACCTACTAGAAAATTGATTTTTAATAAAGATACAAAATCGATAATAAATTAAAAATACATCTTCTACCTGGTTCCTAAATTTTTTAATTATTATAATTAAATTTATCAAGAGTGTTGAACGGGAATAAAGTTCAAAAAAAAATGATACGAGAAAGTTGGTACTATACATACGTATAATAAATACATGCATTAAATTAAATTGAATGGAATGTGAAAGTACTTATTGTATAAAAATACAAATAAAACTATTTTGATAAACGGGCAAAAATCATATATTATACACGAAAACTAAATAAACTATAAATAATATTGAAGAAAGTTGAAAAATATAGTATAATGAATATTAAACGTAGACAAGTAATTTTATATTACAACTAACTTTGAAAGAATTGTATGTATTTTTAGAATTATTATAAGATATATGAATATAATTTAGTATTTTACGCTTTTGAAATTTTTTATTTTCTTACATGCATAAAAATGTAATTACATCTTCCGATATATACACGTTTAAATTGTTTAAATGATATTATTTTAATATATTTTTTATAAATTTTTGAGATACGATTTATAGAACAATAGGGTAGTTAGTATAAACTACTTATCATTCACTATCCTATAGTAAAAACTTCAATAGAAATTTATATATGTATATCTTTAAATTGAAATAATCATTAGAGGATTAAAGGTTTGAATATTTATAATATTATAATTATATTTTTTGTATTTAATTATTATTTAGATTAGGTCTAAAATATGATCATTATAAGAAAGAAAATTTGATTTGTAGTTTAATGCATTGTAACCTAAAAAAGACAGTACAATAGAATGTTTTGTAACTTTAATTAACTATTATATAACTTAGATTATTTCAACAAATTATAAAAATCCTTATAACCATATAATTTTTTTAATAATGAATATATGAATAAGTTCACCAGTAAAATTTCTTTACTACAATCGCTGAACAAATAAAGATTGCTTTTATTAACGTTAATATCCAGATAACCGATCTTTACTTATTTATTCAAAAACTCAAAGTAAAAAAATAATCTAGTTCGCAATTATCTAATGTAAAAATATTATTAATTAAATTAAAGTGAATATTCGTTTACCTTATACTCATGAATAGTTTAAATATTTATACTTTTGAAGGCAAGTTTGTATACTTTACAAAGTAATAAGTTAACACAAAATACTTTCTGCGAAAGCCTTACAAATTAATTGATTTCTACATTTGAAATATTAATGTTAAAGTAATAACGTTTTTAATATTCAAAACAAACATTTTACACCACATAAAAATATATTTATAATAGTAAATAAATTTTAAAAGGATAAATGGTCAAAAATCCTACACGAAAACGATATAAATTATACGTTACGGATAAATTATAGCATAATATCTAAAATAGATATACAAAATCGTATTAAGAATATATCAATATTAATATAGCGCAGAATATAGATTATCACAATAATACAGTAATAGAGTTCAGATGTTTATAATTATGCAACAATGAATAAAATAATCCTACGGTATGAAGAGTATTTAAAAAAATGCGTACTACAGGTTTTACTATGTTATTTTTTAAGGTGCATTGTCAATATACGATACTATATAGGAGATCTAAAAGTAATATTACAAAAATAAGATTTTAATTAAACTTACGAGTCCAATAAATATGCAGAAAAGTTGAATGACGTCAGTATATGCAACAGAATAGAGGCCGCCGAATAATGTGTAAAAGATGGCGATACATGCACTCAAAATGACTGAAGTCCCTTGGTCCATTTCAATGATAACAGCTAGAGTCGCTCCAAGGGCAGCGAGGATAGCTGCGGCCCAGAAGACTTCACCGCAGAGTGCTGGAAGGAAGAGGAGGCCACCCATTCGCTCGCCAAACACGTCTTGAAGCGGGTCTAACATTGTGATGTACCCCTGCTGTCGCATCTTGTTCGCAAAGAATATTCCACCTGGACGCATATTCGGAAAGGAACATCCAATGATTTGAAACGAGTCGGACGTGAAGGTTTTTCATTTAATATGGATTTACTTATTTTCTGCATGTTATTACTGACAAGTAACTAGTTTCAATCGTGAAAAGTTACTAATTATCACCTTTATTCATCAATATATAAACTAAAACTAAACTTTGATCTAACAATAAACAACAGAATATTTTGAAAAACTGTCTTGTATATAGTTTTTGTGAAATCAGTAATGACAATAAGTAGAAATAAATACATTCATCGGGATCTTATACGCAAGAATTTGCATGATAATTGACTACATAATGTAATAACCGAAACCAACATAGTCAGAATGAAATAGTTTTCTGCACTTGTATATATTGTAAGAAAAGTTAGCTTCGCAAAATATGGTTCTTCGATTATCAATAAATGAAACAGGTAAATCCGTTAATGCCCAAATTTGGAGCATAATTATTTGAGAAAAGTGAGTATTTTTAAATAAATTAAAAATAAATAAAAAAAGCATTCTTTCACAAAACTATAAAAAATATTACGTGTATGATTGAATATATGTTAACGATAAGAAGATATAGTTATATAATATATGAGATATATCAATAGTTACTCATCAAATTATTAGAATTAGATGTGGAAATTTTATTCTTTCTGTATGAATGGCCTAACGAATATTGATTACATGAAGAAGGTAGAAATTGTTCACATACTTAGAAAATGGAAACACATACTAAATAAATGTAACGCAATAAAGATAAAAACAAATGATATTAAGATGGTTAATTATTAAGATCTAATTAGAAATTTTAAATATCAACAAAAAAACCTTCACCTAATGAAAGTCATAGGGCACACTGATGAAGAGCTAACTGAAAATAGGAAGAAAAAAAATCCAAGGACCGTTTGAACAATAACAAGGCTATGACTTAATTATAAATATAGTGTAATGAATAATAAATCAAGAAGAGTGAATAGAAAACCGAAAGATGAATATATGTAGAATAATAATTATTGAACCGCTTCTATGTTAAAGTATATTGCAGTATATATGAATAAGACTAAATAAAAATCGTTCGAGTCAAGTTAAATGTTTAATCTTCTCAAACTACAGTTGAACGATGACGTTGTAACGTATAACACTTGAAACTAGCGAATGGGGTTTAGCAGCTGGCAAAGCCGAAAGGCAAAGTGCACAAACTGCGTTAATCCTTCAGGGAGGTGGCGAGCGTGTTGAGGGTGCGTAGGATTTACGGCTCACAACGGGGTAGCGATGAAAGTGGATCTTGTTATATATATCCTGGAAAGACGGGGAGTACGCAACAAAGTATAAAATTACCGAAAACAAGGCTGAGGGAGTAGCCAAATGGCGCTTGGCACCAAATGAGGCCTCTGCTGTAGATCTCGCCGGCAGTGCCGTTGATATAGCCGCCGCCTACCCAAGTGGCCGTCATTGTAAAGATGCCGACGAAAAGGCCGATGGAGCGGCCCGCAAGCATCACCTCCTCCTCTGAATCGTTCCCAGCTTCTTTCTTCCGTGCAGCCCATATTCCCACCCCTAAGATCAGCAGGTAAAAGAGGACGATTGACACGACCCCAGCGATGTTAATCATCTTCGGAGTTGATAATTCTATCGGCGTGTATTCCAATTGCCGCAGTCCAAAGTCCGAAAGATTCGGGAGCCGGTCTGACTTTCCAAAATTTGGAAACCTAAGCCAGAAACAGAGACAGCGAAATATTTTTTATTTCCCGAATTCATTTACTTCGGATGAACTGTGCTCAATGGAGGCGCTGCGATTCAAACAAATTGGCAATTAAATTTTTACTTAATAGTGTAATTATCAATAGACTATGTCCGTAAATTATTTACAATCCATTTCTACGATTTGTAAATTTTAGCTTAAAGCAATACGCAATTGTCTTCGTTGTACTTTTCAGTCTACGAGCATATAGTGAAAGGAATAAAAAATAATTCAAATAACAGTTTTACGTTTTTCTTGCTTACTTTAAATGCCATTATATGTTTTTTAATACAACATACTATTATTATGAATACTTCTTGGTTATAAAGCGAGTTATAAAGCATAATTGATACATGTATTTAATGTTTTAATACGATCATAAGTGTCTATTCATTAATTAACAGTATGCAAAAGAAAAAAATTATAATCGATCGATGATGCATATATTAAACATTAGAGCGTGTGAATAATGCAAAGCTAAAGTATTTTTATGGTTGAGTAGTAATCCATCGCTAATTATATTTAATTTGCAATGTAATAAACTTATGGCATATATAACATAATCAAATCAAACAAATATTTGAATTTTTATATTTAAGTGCAAAATCTTTAAGCGTTCCATGTCAGTTAGCAAAAAGTTACGACTACCTGCAACTGAGATAAATTACACATAATTTAAAGACGTCAAACATTTCACATCATCCTTGAAAAGACCCTTTCACTTAGTTTGCTTTTGCGCAAAAGATGGTAAGACGATCAATGATTTTTTTCCGTTACACGCTGCATCCTCGCTTGTAAAGAAAACTCAAATAACATGCAAGTAAATATTTAAATGTCTTGTCGTGGTACATGGTTTATTTAAAAATAGTGTTACTTTGACCTCAATGATTCTGCATTCTACTCAATAGATTATTAGTTTTCCACCATTGCACCAGTAACGTGAAGAAATGTATTACTATTATAATTTTAAAGTAGTCAATATTTAGCAACCACATATTGCATCAAAATCTATAAGAACAAAGCAACAAGTACCTTATAAATAAACTTTATTATTATGTGATTTTATATTGATTGACAAAAACTTTGGAAAATCCTCGTAGATTCTACTTAAAAAAAATAAAAATATTTTAGTGATATTTTTGGTACCTGTGTTCGTATAATACAAGAAGAAAAATAGTGTAACCTTCCCTCCCCACTATTATTGTTTTAGAAAAAAATTTCTATTTTAATGCGTAAAATATGTATTATTTTACTCAGATATAACACGCGCATTGCTGATAACGATACGTCTATTCAAGCGTTGTAGTGCACGTATTTGATTAAAATTATGTAGATACAGTAGTAATCAATCAAAAAACAAAAGACCCTTAAAATAAAAGATGTATAGAATAAAAAAATATAGAATCAAAACTGAAGTACTAAAGGTTTTTATACATAGATCAGTCCTTCCGCGGACAGGAGGTCAAAACTCTATTCAAATATTTTAAAAGATAAGTAGGTTTTTATGTATGAATATAAATAGTTATGAATCATGATGAAATGAAAAAGGAACGTTGCGTCCAGCATCTGATAAATAACGCCAGTTTAAAACATTATTTCACTGTATTGTACCATTAGCCGAGAAATCAAAATTATAATAATAAGTGATACTTTGTTGCCGAGACGCGAGCACAACGAAGGCATTCTAACGAGACGCGAGTAAGAAGAGATTGCCAATGGGTGAACATTGAGCATAGCCGAGCCGGGCTAGTCGTACCTTTGCAGGCCCCTGGGAGTGCAGTCACGCAACAGGGGTGGACAGCCTCAGACTGGAAAGGGCGGCATGTCCTGGTGCCTTCGGGAGCTCCTCAAGAGCACCGGTCTGGAGGAGCCTTGGGGCGGGTAGAGCCGGGCGGCGAGCGAACGGGGGAAGGCCGGGAGCGGGGGGCGCGCCGTCGCCGCTGGGACGGGGGCCGGGGCCCCGGGGCTCGCGGGGCAGCAGTCGCCCCAGCGGAGCGAGGTCTTCTGGGAGGGACTGTTCCGCGTCCTAAACGCCAGGCCGCCCATGGGCGCTGATAGCCATCGGTTGCCCCTGCTCCGCGGCGCCAACACTCCTGCCGGCCGGACGGACTCCAAGCCCCGAGGATCGCCCTCGCGGCCTACGCCTGGCCCTCGGACTCGACCCGCGGCCCCTGCCGCTCCTCTGCGCCCGCCCTGTCGCCAAGCTCAAGACCACGCTCCAGCCTCGAGCTCGCCAAGCGCGCACCTCTGCACCCTCGCTTGTCCCCTGAAACCATTCGAAGCAAACAAACCTTCACTCCGGCTTCTTCCGTTCAGTGCCCTTTTACTTATTACGTGTTCCTCGTTAGCGCCTCCCACTCACTATTGCGCTGGGAGACGCTTCAAGAACTTCCCATTGCTCGGCTGGATACAACGCTTCCACTTCTCACATAAGCTTTTATTTGTAATGATCTTATAAAGTTCTCTCCGCGACATGCGCCTCTTAAAATATTTTAAATTAAAATTCACTTTATTGGATGTACGGCTATGATTGATTACCAACAGCTAATAAAATTACTTTATAATCGTTGTCTAAAATTCAGTATCGACCCAGATAAGTTGGTTTTAGCTAATTAAACGTACATTCAATTCCATAGTGGTATAACCTATTACATTATATCGTTACTATATGTTACACCGTTTATTTCTCTACTAAACACCGCTCACCCCGATAAAACTCTTCGTATCGTTTTACTACTTACATATAAACTGAACTATTATAAGCTTTACAATACATTGTAAAAGATAAGAGGTGAATAAGGGAGCAAATATATGCGTTAAATTTATGCGTTCTTATAGGATCCCAACAGTGAGTATCATATCGAACAGCATAGACAGTAGGGTCTAGAAAATTTTCATATAATTTTTTCTCCTCCAGAGCTCTACAAAAGCAATGTTAAAAATAATATTTTATACACTTTTTTTCTTGATAATTTTGTTGACTGCACAATAATTAATTAATTTTTATTTGATGTAATTAGTAGAATAGTTCAAGAATATACAATCTAATTTTTATACATATGTTTACTACATTTTGAAAGTCACTGTAGTTATCCAAATTATATACACATGTATATGCACACATTCATATATGTACATATATAATTCTATATCTATCATAGAAAATCGAGCAATTTTGACAACCAATCCGTTAATCAAATGAAGCAGATAATTATAGTCATAAATAAAAAAATATAACTCATATATTTAATAAAAAATAATAAATTTCGACCTCATCGATTAGAAAAGGTACTGTACGTCATACTATATTTACAGTAATTATAATTGACATGTTTACATATTTTTGTTTACATTTACTTCATAATTTAGTTTACAATATTACAAAAAAATTATTTAAATTTTGAAGTATACTTTTTTATTATTTCCTCTTTTTGTAATATATTTTCTAATATATTACAGTCTAATGTTATTTCATGTTGATAATTTATAATTTTTGGATATCAGTTCTGTTTTAATTATAGGAATAATAATAAAGATTTAGATATAAAAAGGCGAGCAGAACTACAATTATTCATTGACGAAATTTACTAATGTATTTAAATGAAAATGGAAGTAAATTGGATTCTTTCAAATCGGATCGAAACCTTAATTAATACATTTAGTTTTATTGTTTAGTACTTATTTTTCTGTAGATACTTCGATTGAAGTAACTAATTTACTTAAAGGAAGGATCACTATAGTGCATTATTATTATTATTTTATGTTACTAATACTTTTAATGCTGGATTTTCATTCAACAAATTAATTTTTATCTAATTTGCAAATACAGAATCGAAAATGATACATATTTGATAACACTTATGTACTTACACAATTATAATCTAATATTATTAATTATGCGAAATATAGTTAACATATCTATTATAGGATATTTCCGATTAAAAAATTTTTTTTTATGTTTTATTAAAATCAATAAATCTAAGAGACAAATATCTAATTCCTTTAGTTAATAATAATTCTTTCATATATATTAATTATTTTGAGTTTTATTACATTATTGCCTACGATGTTATCGGGATAGAAATCAATTTATTTTTAATTTTAAGTATTCATTACAACATGAGTATTTTATCATCTCAAAAATGAATGAATATTATATTAACTATTTTTTCGACTGATTTGAAAAATATATTTTTTTAAAGTTAATATTTTTAAAAACTATCTTACATATAATATATGTATTTTATAATTATTTAAGAGTTAGAGTAAAATATATATTATCGAGGGCTAGTTTTTAAGTTGTGTAGACGGTGAATCTCTAGCACATTATTATTTATTAATAGTGATGAGAGAAGGGTCAGGGCGGCAGATTAGTTTCATTGATTTTCACAATATACATATAGTCATTATCTTTTTCTAAGATTTGTGCTATAAATAAATAATGTGTAACAATACTTTTAAAAGCAATCTACTTACTGGTTCCTTGATCACTGTTTATTTTGGAGAAAGAATTCATATCCTAATGTACTTTAAATGTATTGGGTTAATTGGAATAATGTATATATGCATAGGTGAGTTAAATCAATCTTAATTTTACCTGTCTTTATATTAAATACTGAAAATCTTGAAAGTAAACGATAAAGTTTAATAATAATTTTATCTGATATCATATAAAAATAATACATAATAAAGAAAAATCTCTTTCAAGGAAAAAATGGACAAATATATACCTTTCAATTCCAAGGTTTCGAAAGCTTATACCACCGAATTCGCGCAGTTGTTTCTATTGATTGCTTCAAAGTGCAAGATCAGCACATTGCAAAATTTATAAATTGTCATAGAATATAGTGTCTTCTGTATATAAAAATAGATTTAATGGACGCGGACAATCAATATTATTGAATAATGAGACAAGAGAGCGAGAGAGACTGGGTAAGAGGATGAAGTAGGCATAGAAATGGATAATATATAGAACAAAGCCCACAGCAGAAGCGCGAGTAGAATGATGAATTCCTGCAGAGAATTCACAAATTGCTTTATCTACCTTAACGATGATACGAAAGGTGGGTATACGGCTCATGTGCGTACAAGCCAACAAGCCAAGAGGACAGGTATATATAAACTTGGAGCGTCGGGGCCGTCAGCGGGCCGCGGCTTGAGCTGGCGTGACCTCGACTCAGGCCTAGAGAGATATCGACGCCGAGCCCGCGCGCGCGTCGATGTCCCTTGACTCGAAATCTTCATGTATAATACCTAGCCTGAATAGACCTGCCTTCCTGCCCGGGCGCCTCCACACATGCGCAAGTGCATATATGAGAACGCGCGCGGGGAGCTTGCGTAAAGGAGCAAGATGGAGCTTTCGGGCCGCGGGGCGCTCCATTCCAGCCGGAACGCTAGCGTCACTAGATAAAGCTCGCTCCAGTGACCATTACCGGAAAGCGGAATCAAGCCGCTCGGTGCAGTCACGCGGACTGCGAGAAAAAATGGCGGGTGCCGGGGCGGGTGCGCGAAATGGCGCCCGCGTGTAGCGCGGGGAGCAACTTCCGGCAAGTCTTCCCCCTGTATTTATAGAAATAGATCGCGTGCGACCCTGAAAGCGGATACTTAATCGGGCGCGACTAGCGAGTCGAACGACCCTAAGGTAGCGGGACGAAACGAGCTCCGGTCGCGAGCAATTCGATCGCGACATAGCGATACCCAGGACACTTACCCGGTTTTCCCCGCTGGCCGAAAGCTCTGTCTGCCGAGTCGCTGCTCAAATCTCGCGGGCATTTTCATTATTCACCGGCGGGTGTGAGTGCGCGCGTGACGTAGGCGTCCGCCCGACAATATAGCATGACGATACCCCTGTACAAGCTTATCAATTACTACATGCTACTACCTGCCTTTTACCGTCGACTCTTCAAGATGGAGCTTTGTACTTTTACGAATTTCCAATCGATACTCCCCTTATAGCCGTAAAATGCTCCAAGATTCTCACTCGACGATATAAATTTGAAATTGCGACCGATGCGAAATCGTTTTGTCCAGATAGACAAAAGAAAAACGAACAATTTGGCGATTTGATAATGTACTAGCTACGTACTTGTCTATCTACAGAATACGTACCCCGCGGGATAATTCGAAAGAGTCGCACTAATCTTGCACGATTCTCGCTCTTCGCCGTAAGAAGGATTACTTGACGGACAATAAATTAGTATATCGGATAGATTAGTGATCGGATAATCATTTAGGTAATAATCGAGGATGACAAGGCGTATTCGGCCGTGCGTGCGTACCGCTAGTGATTCATATTTGAGAGCGGCATCACCAGACAGAAGGCAGTCGGGAGCGGCACGGGTGGCAAGAACAGGTCGGAGGAGCTTTTGAGCGAAGGTGAGTCGGTGGAGCGCAGCCGGAGCGGCTTGCGGCATACGCACCTGTGCGGCCGGGGGCGCACTGCTTGGCTCAGAGGCCCATGGGTCGGGGCGGGCCAGCCGCTCGGTCGAGGAGGCAGGCAGGAGGGCGGGCGCAGGTGTCCGCTGCTCCGGGCACTCGCGATCGCGCCGGGACGAAGCTTGCGGGCCGACTGAGGGCCACTCGCGATCGCGATATTGATTGCCCGACCTGACGTCAGGGCGCCCGCGCGCGCCACCCCCTCCGCGCCAGCCCCGGCTCCCGGCCGCCCCAGCTCCCATTCGCCCGAGGGCCGAGTCTGCGCCCTGGCCCACCCGCGCCCCTACCTCCCCGCTCCCGGCTCTTTCGCCCACAACCCGCGAGCATGTGCCTCCAGCCCTACCTCTCCTTACTCGCCCACCCCCGCACCCCTTTGTATTCCTTCATCCATTTTCCTTTTCACAATTCTATTCATATTTACCAGGTGTGGACGTAGCTTGCCCGGGAGAGGGAGCTGCATCTACCTGCGTCCTACCACCTTAACCTTCCACATGCCACCCCTATTCCACCCCTCGTGATCCTAATGAATGTTGACTGTCTACTGTTTTATCAAGCCTATTTACAACTTTTCAAACGCCCTTAATTCACTTTCCTCCTGTTCAATGTTCATTTACCTTAATTATTGACCCATCGATTAGAGATACTGCAATAGAGATAAAAATAATGCTGACATGCATCATTTTTAAGAAAACCGAATATAAGAATTTACTTTTTCAACGAAAACAAAAATTTGCCGTTTTATTTGTTAACATATTTGAACGTAAATTACCTTCGAACAGAATCATTCAATAACTTAGACAACTAAAATGATATTTCGTTTGTATATGAAACATTTTATTTGTTAAGCAAAACAAAACTTTCTATTAAATTCTACTGTTAAGCTCTTTACACGTTATGAATTCATTTTGATTACATATTCATTTCTTAAACCAATCGATATTTTCTCGTTGTTTTTCTTATTAACTTGGTAAATAATTTTTTTGTTACATTATATACATTTTTTGTTAAAGAATATTACTGTGTTCCAAGTGAGTTAATAATTTCAATTATCAAATTATATTAATAATTTGAACAAGATGGAACTTTGTATAAGTTATGCATCAGTAATGAAATCACAAAACTAAAATATATTGCTGCATAATTAGAAATATACTAACAATTTCAAAATTACTAAATTACTAAATTACTAAATTACTAAATTGTTAAAATTTAAATTATTTTTCGAATACACGAATCTTTCGGATACATAACATGAATCAACATTTAAAGGAGATTTGTAAAAAGTAATAACAAAACAAGTCTTTTCTATTGTATATATTACTATTATTTCCGATTTCATTTTCTTGAAGTATTAATGTCACCGAATCATAAATCATATGACATAGAAGGAACTATTGATCATTAAAGACATTCGTGAATTATTAAAGAGTTGAAAATGGAATTGATTTGTAATCTTATTTTTAGAATTTTATTTTAAAAAGTTGGAATTCAGTTATATTTCAGCTTCTTAAAGCTAAATTTATTTTAACTTTGATAAATGTAACAAAAAAAATCAGTATTTTACATTTGAACAAAATCATTATTAAGTCTTTTGTATGTCGAATCTTATATTTATCACAATATAAAATGAACTTGTCTAATTTCTATGTTTTGAAACTCTTTTGGTCAGTATCTGTCCTAATCTATTTATAGATAAATATAGTTGTGTGTACATAATATCTATCTGTCAACGATTAAAACTCAAAAAGCTAAACAATAAGGGTACTTCATATTAAATAAAACGTATATATAAAATGTAAATATGATAGCTATAAGGTCTATAAAATATTCATAATTTTATTATATTCAATATATAATATTCGTTTGTGTGTCTGTGTATTTTAACAAAGATATTTTAACTTCCTAATAAGAATAAAATAATTCTTCTTCATCATATTATAATATCGGATAAAGTTATACTTTTTCCCCTTTACGTGTAGTGTCCATCTACTTAAATTAGTAATAGCCACGTGTCATGTGAAGTACTGACAATCAAGGGGACAATTTCCTGCACGTGGCAACGGTACGGTCAAAGGTAACTGAATATGTAGCCATTATAGAATTGATGACTATCTAGAAACAATAAAATTTTATCGTATTTTGAAAATGGGGTTTTTATTAATTATTGTTTAGGATTATTATTTGAATCCATAAAATTTATTATTCTTTTTAGTTTATATTAATGATTACATTATAATATTTAAATCGATTAGATAAATATAAATATATTTAAATAAATACATTTTTAAATTACATAAATTTAAAGACAATATATTGTAAAACATTATTATACAATATTTAGTAATAAACCATTATGCTCGAATACGTGAAATTCGTAATGCTAGTCGAATTAAAATGAAAATCTTCTGAAAGCTCTCTAGTGGTCTAAAATAAATAAAAAGTATTAAAAAATATGTTTTGTGAGCTCATTCAACTTTAACATAATTTGTCTTATGATTTTAAACCTTTTTCTGAAACTCATTTCAGTGTAGCTTTTATTCTCAAAAGAAAAACAAATAATGGTGACTAATGGTTTCAGTTTCTTCGTATGATCGCATTCAACAACAAGATTGTAGCGATTTTCTATATTCTATTTTAATTTTGAGAGTTCCCTAAAACAAAAATAATTTACTACAATTTTTATGCTTACATAGAGAAGAAATATCTTTAAAAGTCATGCTTCCGACATTTATGACTATTTGGGTTCAAGGCATCATACATTTATGTATATTGAACAAATTCCGCCTTGCTGTTGACCGAAGTTAAATTTCCTTCAATGAACAACTCTAGTTTTCGAGATTGCAGGATGGGTCATCAGTCAACTAAACCATCAAGTTCCTAACAGATGACTAATACGTCATTCGCTTACAATAAGGGACCTTATATTCACAATATTCAACATAACCAGCCCAGAATTTTTTTAAGCATATTGAAACCTTTTATATTCAGTTTCTACCTGTTTATCGTTTCTTTAATGCAACCGTTTAATAATTTACTAATAATCAGTTCTTTTCTTCTCCAGAATAGTTATAACATCTGTTTTGTCGTTCATATTATGTTTGGCACGACGTTACCTAACCAATCAATTGATAACTATTTATACACTATTTAAATATGGTTTATATATGCAGTCACATATTACAATACTAATTCAATACAGAAAATTGTATAAATGAAATAAAATAAATAAATATAAAATATAAAAACAATTTATATTATTCTATATTTAGTTAGTAGTCTTACCTCAGTTATCGTTCAAGATTTTTTCCGGAATAAAAGTTTAGCGTGGTGTACATTTATCATATAATATATATTTTCAATAACAATGTAAAGAAATCAATCCATCTCGTAAGTGTTAGGAGATCAA
This sequence comes from Sycophaga agraensis, assembly GCA_018906755.1. Classification (NCBI taxonomy): domain Eukaryota; kingdom Metazoa; phylum Arthropoda; class Insecta; order Hymenoptera; family Pteromalidae; genus Sycophaga; species Sycophaga agraensis. The sequence continues at coordinate 979,518 of JACCIE010000021.1, read as the reverse complement.
ATAACTTTGCTTTACTGAATTTTAAAGTTAAATTAATTTATATCTTCTTTAAAAAACGCAAACAAAAACGATTACACTTTGATAGTAATTTTTTTCCTATGTAATTACTATAAAAACTTAATAGTTATTCTAAGATATTATTTGTAAGTTTTAATTTTATTCTTATAAATTTTTCGTAAAACTTAATGACAGTTGTAACTATTTTTTTTCTATTTTTTTATTAATTATACTACTTTTTAAATAAATGTAGTTTAAAAACTAAATACTAATATTAGAGAAATTAAAATTTGGATTTTATAAGCTATGATTTTTTGTTAACAAAATTAAGTTCCTTTTCGATATTTAAGTCATTTCATTTTTCATTATGATATTTTTCTAAAATTGTAATTAAAATCAATTGTTTTGAATTTTTAAAAGGGAACAAATACTTTATTTTTCTGTAAAATGTATAAAGATCTTAAAAATGCAATATAGTTAAACCTTGGCTCTAAAGTTACATGTCCAGTTTCAAAACATTTAAAAAGTACATCAAATTCATTTCCGTTCATTGCAATCATAATGTTTCTCACAGTAAAAACTCGAGCTAGTTCATTCTTCGTTACAGTTCCTGAATACGGATGCTTATCAAAATCCTGTAAAAGTAAATACAATATATGTGAATAATTTACTCTACAATTATTAAGTTTAACAAATATAAATTTCTTTATATTATAGAATTTTGAATACATTTCATACTTTATATTTTATACATTAACATTACAGCTTTGAAATTAATTTTTTAAGTGTATATTGTTTTAATATTATGTGAAAAATTTTAGTTTTAAATAAACTTGTACGACAGCTAAACCACATAAATGGTACCTTTTTTACCTATATTAATGTTAAGTACAGAAATAAAATAATAGACTAGATATTGATTAGGGAACGGTAATTAAAAAAGGTTTAGAGCTGACCTATCTAATATAACTTCGTCTTAAATAAGTTAAAGTAAATTAACTTCTTAATTAATATGATAGCATAAAATAGCAAAAATCACAATAGCAAATTTTACAAATAGACTTAAAGAATTCAGTTTTGAAATACACTTTAGCAATTGACTATTTAAATAAGTTTTCAGATTATTTATATTATATAATTAATAAAAAAGTAAATTAGGGCCTTCTATAACTTAATAAAGTAGGTATTTTGATTTTTTTAAAGAAAAAATTAATATAAACTATTACTCGAAAAAGTTCTTCCATATTGGTATCGAGATATCTAGTAAGTACATTTAGAATGCGCATAACAATTATTCGCTCGTCATAGTTGAGAAAGTTTCGTTGCGTGGCCTCCGATGGAACATGCTTTACTGGATTTTGCAATGGAGTCTTTTCCATATTGGGTAGTGTAATCGCTCCTTCAACAATGTCGGTAAATGCCCAATAATCAACATAATCTGGACTAAATAAATTTGATATTTAAATAAAATTGTTTATTTATATAATATTCATAATTTATATTTATGTATGTTTACAGGAATACATGATTTCAACCCTATAAAACAATTAAACGAATTTCTAGTCAGTTTATCGATAGAAAACTTCGTGTATGCGTGAAATCATTTTTTATATTCTCATTTTTATTACAGGTTAATTATAGGTTAATTTTATTGATTAAAGGCTTCGTTATATCAATATATGGATAAAAAAAACTAATTAATTTTTTACCAGATTAAATGAAGTGATAAAATTCTAATTTACTATAGTAAGAGTTCAGTATATTACATAATTCTGATTTCTGATTCATTTCATACTTCGTATATTTATACGTTAATTTATTATTATATTTATAAGTATTTGCTATAAATTGTGTTAAATATTCTATTAGGATTCTTATATATCTTTGCATGTATAAAATTTTATTATAAGACAACAATAGAAACCGAAAAACTAATATTGACCATTCACTCTAGACAAGAACTGTCTAGAAACTCGTTTCCTTTTTACCAAAGATTATGTATGCTAATCGATTATTGATAAAAAAACGACAATTTTCCTAGTAATTATTTTGTTACTAGTTCATAAAAGTTGCTATACCAACATAAGAAAATTCATTCTCATAATGTTGTTTGTGCAGTACCACAGTAAAAATAAAAGCAGTTTTGTAGTTAAGCTGATAGAACCTATATAAAACGACTAGTAAGGATTCAACTTGAATTTTATTATATCAAAATTAAGATTCATTAAATACAAAAATTAAAAACTTTTAGTTATTAAAAAATGTTTTAATAGGTATTCAAAATGATTTGAATTGTACAGTAACATATCGAAGTATATCTATTATATGCAGGTAATGTTGTAAGTAGAAGTGTTCATGGTTTAGTCAGACATTGCGAGAAATTTTATCAGTCGAACACTTTCATCAATTTTTTACCAATATTTCTAGCGTATTTCTTTGAATTATTAATTTTAATTTTTAATCCAAAATTTATTTTTTATATTTAATATTACAGTTAAAAATAAATTATTAAAAAATAAAGTTTTTATTACTTAATTTTATAGTATTTAATGGAATATTTTATTCTAAAATAAGGAAAATGAAAATTCTCTTTATTTAGAATTCAAAATATTGTTATTTTACTTTGCAAATTAATTAAAATTATGTATAAGTCTTATAATTAAATAAACGTGTACATTTTCCATCTACTATTAAAGCTTACCTTTAAGCAAACATAAGTTAAGTGGTACCCATATCTTTTAAAAAAGTAAACTCTTACTAAACAAACTCTGTTATAATTAAAAAATTAAACATAAAAATAATAATTTTTCTATAAATATATTTATTACGCTTATAATGTACAATCTATGTTAAATTATTTAAATTAAAAATTGCTTGAAATTTAATTAGGCTGTATTATATATCATGATTCACAACAAGTTACTAAAAACTATTTTGTTAAACAATAAACAAGATATATATCTTTTAAATAAATGCTTCTAATAGTTAACTTCACATTGTTATAAAAATGCAACACAAACATTTAAGGTTACATCATTCTAGTAAAGATGGTAAAAAATTTATCAAAAAACCGTGCTACAATATTCTAGAACTAAACCGAAAACTAAAAGCGTTTATGAACTAGTTACTACTTTTCTAGTTAATCAGATTTTTACCAGTGCAACGTTGAGTAATTTAAAAATAAACACAATTTATAAAATTTGCTTTTAGTTAATCTAAATCATACTTTTTAGCAGATGTGAAGTAGTTTATTAGAGTTTGTAATTCTGTACAAGTAAGATTGCACTTCAGCTGATCCAGTCCTCGATGAAATTCCAATTTTGTTACAATTCTTGTATTCTTTTTATCGAATTGTCGAAAAAATTCATTCGCCTATAAGTTTTGACAGCATTCAATTTTTGTTTATATTGTATATATATGATGTATAAACGATACAACATTGTTAAGTTGTAAAAAATATAAAATATATATTATTTTTTAAATTAAGGATTACATGCATGCGTCATTTATTCATAAGTAACTTTGTTTATTTTTACCTTAATTCCATTGCAAATCACTTTCGCTTTAATTTTTGCTAAAATAAAATCGATATTTTGTTCTTCACAAGCAGGAAGTTTTGTGACTGGTTGAATAGTTGTACTCTGGGATTTCTTTTTAACAGGAGATAATTTTTGTTCTAAAAGAATCTCCAATTTATTACAAAAGTCTATGTAATGAAATCCATTGTCATTTCCATGTAAATATTCTAAAGACAAAATTTCTTTTTCAGTTAATGGAATTGCAGTAATTGCTAAAGCTCGGCGTAATTGTGATCGAGAGATGTGACCGCGGTTTTGTCTAAAATATAAAATGTTGTAATTTTAAAAACATCTAGCATTTGTACATTTATATTTAATATTATAAAAGAATTAGAATAATATAAATTAGACTCAAAACAAATGAGTTATTGACAGTAATTACTTCGTGTTTGGTAAATTAGTAGTCATGTATTGGTGGTCTACGTACAAGACGTTTATTAATAATAGAATAGAACTTATTGAATTATTATTCAACACACTAATTACCTGAATAATAGCTATTTAAAAACAAAATTGTAAGATCTGATACAACTGACAAAGTATAGCATTAATCTGATTAACGATAATGGAAGTGAAATGCAAACTTCTTTAAAATTATTGTTTAGTTCATCCAGTGAGAGCTCACATAATAACCCGGTCGCTTGTTGTAACAATCTTAAGTTCTGTAGCTCACACCAGATTGCACTAGAATTTCGATAATCAATTGCACAATTATAATCGTATTCAATTGACTTCTGATTTCCTCCCCTTTCCTGAATAAAATGCATGTCCCTTATTAAAATTAATTCCCTTTAATGGTGCGATTTCATTAATTGCCGCCATTAAATTTAATGAGCTTGTTAATATTAAAATGAAGGGGAGGAGAGGAAATCTTTCAGTAGTTTATATTAAAAATTATTTCCCATTAGTATACATACTTTCAAATTTTTAGAAGAGTGAATATACCTCGGAATATACACTCTATTTAAACGAAACCTATACTAAAAAATACTAAAAATCATCAGACTAATGAGGTAATTCAATCAACCAATTGCTGTAAATCAATTTTTAAGATTTAATTATACTAAATGCATTCCATAATTGAATGTTTCCAAATCTCCAAAATCATTAGTTTTTTTTAATTGTCTCAAATAATTTCTGGTATCTAATTTACTACAAGTCGTCATTATTTTCTTATAAAAATATAATAATTATCAAAAATCGTGGTAATACCTTCGGCATAGTTAATATTTTATTAGTTAGTCATTTATTGATTAAATCCATGCTGTGGTTGTTTCTTCGTGACTAATGATTGTCAAATAAAATGGTCCAGGTAGAAAATATATTATAAATTATAATCTTGCAACTAACTTGTACTCAGAATGTTATAACATAATCTGCCTATGTTATATTAAGTTCTTCGTATAAAAAATTAGATAATAACTGATGGAACATATAATTACATATTATGAGCTGAACTACCCTCACTCCGTACCAGGGCTTACTTTTTTTAAAACAATCATTTAGGTTTAAGAAAATTTATTTAAAATTTTTAGCTATACTTTGTTGTTGTAATGAACATATATTGATTTATTACATTAATAATTATATTAAATTCAAATTTAAAAAACGCTAATAATCAAAAAAATATTATTAACTAGAAAAAAAATAAAACTACTAATAAAATAATTATACACGAATGAAATTGAAAACGAAATTAATTTCATAACATAATTTATTTTATTACCTGAAAAGAAAAAATTAGAAATGATTACATACCCGGCTTACTAAAGAGAAAAAAATAACGTCCGATAAGACTCATTCTTTAACTTTTTAAGCACAAATTACCTAATACTGTATTTAATCGAGCAATCAGTCGTACAAAGCTAGGTAACGAAATGTATTGAAATTTATTGTCACCCACTACTGAGTTAATAGTATAGGTAACTCTTAATATAGATTTTTCTTTCAGTGATTTAATACATTTTATATTAAATTATACCTATTAGTTGTGTGATTCAAATTTTTATAAAACTATACGAAAATTCAACATTGGTTCGAAAATCATTGTTAACGTATAAATGAAGTTATTGCTATAGAATATTGATAATATTATAATGTTCTACATGAAAAAAGCAATTCTGAATGATTATTATTTATCCATTTTAATCAAAACAAGTAATCAATAAGGAAGGTGAAGGGTAGATAACATTTATCGGACTAAGCACATGCGACGGAAGACAAATACAATATAAATCGCAATTTCGTCTCAAAAAAAGAAATTCTTTTTATTTTACAATCTAAAATCTAATCTTTAAATTCTAAAAAAACTAAACCCATCTTTGAAAAAAGTTAAAATGCATTCTATGACTATGATATTATTCTCAAAGACTGTACAATGAAGAATAAAACACATGAATTTTAATCAGAAAATAATTACATTTGGTTTAATAAAAATGTTATTTGTACATTATTCAGTAAAGAATAATTTCTACTATTAAAAAAATGACTTATTAATTAAAAAAAATTAATTCCAGAAGTGAATGAACATACTATAATACGTGTAAATATTCTATAATTGTAATTATATTGATCTAAGTAACAAGACAAGCTTAACGCTTCAAAAATAATGATAAACGAATTAAAAATTACATAAAATAAAACAAACATAAAATAACAGACATATAAATATAGAAATATTTAATTATACTTACTTATCAAAATCTCTGAGGTATTTTCTGACAATAAATCGCCTTTCTTTCATTCGATACACGATTTTTTCCATCGTATTGTAATATAAATTTTCCATTTCTTTTTTAGACATAGAATCAGCACATTCCCATTCTTGAAAACCTTTTCTCGGTAAATATTTCACTTCTAGTGGAGGAGATTCCACCTTACAATTTGGATGTTTAAGTAGATTTTTAATCGTAAACACTGAAAACAAAATGGAAGTGTATTTTAGGAATATAATGGCAACAACTTATTAGCCGCTCTTCCATTCAAAAATTCATTTATTAGTCACTAAATAAAGAACTAATAAATTCATTATTATTATATTCATTATATTATTATTATATTATTACTATAATCATTAAATTCATTATTATATTATAAAGACTTCCATAAAATAATTTATGAAACTAGAATAATATCTACCCGGAGGATAGTATTCTTTGAATCATTGAAGGAGGATTCAACTTGTTTGTAACGTATATTTAATAAAAAAATAAAAATTTTCTATTAAAAATATTATATATATGTACATAATCTTAATTATTGCATTAATAGTATAAATTTATGTATAAGTCTCATATAACTTCGGCATTGTAAAAATAATTGAAAAAATGAACGCTAAGTACAAGAGCTGAAGATATTTTAACAATTAAAAATTGAATGTGAAATTTCCAACAAAATTTCTATTTTAATTTTAATTGACTATTGTATTATATAACTTCACAATCTTAATCAGATATAGATATCCTTTAACATAATAATGTAATCATATCAGTAAATTAGTAATATAATAATAATTCATAATACTAATATTTATTATAATAATGAATAAAATATAAAATAATATGATGAACATTCATGATTTCTTTCAATTTAATAAGCTAATACAACCAGTCTTGTGAAACGCATTCTATAATTTTAATATGAAGTGACATCTACCGAGCGAAAACTATACTAAATACTTACCAACAGATAGATATAGATTTACATTTATCAACACATGATCACAATTAAAAATAGAAAAATATGAGATCGTTTAAAACTGCTAATAACTTATAATTTATTATTATTTAGTTAAGTAAAATAATTTCATTTTTCATTAATCGATACTTATATTATTAAACATCTTTAATTAGTTAAATCATCTTTTCAGCTTAAAGTTATTATATACAAAAATTATTTTAAATATAAGCAATTCTTGTAAAATGTTACTTAAAAGCAATATTTTTGGTTGAATATTAAATTGTTTATCTTATTATGTATATTTCATCGAGTTTTTTTCAGTTACATGTAGTGTTTAAGCTTTTTTTTTCATTTATTTACAGTCGCATCCCCTGGTTTAGGTATTAGCGACTTACTATTTACAATATTACATTCTTTTACAAGTTACATAACGTATATTTAATATCATACATCTCTGTTTCGTGGTTACAGTTTAATTTATTACAAATGTTTGCGTATGTCTATGCTGTCTATTTGAACATTGATTTTTACTACTTAACATTTAAGTTAAGCTATTTTTTAACTTGTATTCCTTGCGTTTTTCGGCATATTTCGGACATTCTATTAAAATGTGTAGTATTGTTATAGAAATGTTATATCTATTACTTATATTTATGTAATAGATAAGTTTGTTTAAGTTTGTTTTAATTAAAATGGATAGTAAAGTTTTTATAAATTTTATGTTTTAAAAACTTTATTTTATACTTATAAGAAAAACTGGGAAGTTACTGTTCTTAATGTGTAAATTTATATTTAGTAACAAATATAGTAGTCTTAGAATATGAAAAATTATAAAAAATAACTTTGTAAAGTATACTTATATCTATTGTCATATTTTATTTTCCGGATTCAAGTTTCATGTATTTAGATATTTAATTGTATATTCAATTTATTTTTAAGTCAAAAGAGATAAACATAGATTTATAGTTCTTTGATAGAAATTTAAAGCAGTTTTGATGAATTTATCGATATTAATAATGAAATTAGTCTTTGGGCACTCATAACGAAATAAGAATCTTGAAACATCTAATCTTGAAACTCGAAGATGTACATGGATGTCAGTTATTTTATGTATTATTGTATGGTCATGTTTTATAATGATATTTACCGACTTTACAAGTTAAGTGTACAAATGTAAAGTTCCATCTGATTAAGAAAGGCTTACTTTTATCTTTTCCTTCAACTTGAAATATTTGCAATCAAAAAGTATATTATTCATAACATAATGAACAATATTTTATAGCAAAATATATCAAAATACGTAATTGAATTGAAATTAATAAAATCTGCTAGAAGTTTGTAAATTCATTTAAATCTGATATATTCATATTTGTAAATCTTAAGTTTAGTATAGACTTTTTCTTGAATTTATTGAATCAAGAAAAAGTATAAACTTTTAAAAAAATAATAGATTAGAATTGATCTAAACTACAAACTTCTACAATGTTCCACTCAACTACGTATATTCTAACATATTTTAACAGTAACATTTCATTTTGTTATAAATAATATACTTTTCAACACTTCAAGCATAAAATCTACTCAATTTTTTACCAGAGTTTTCATCAAGAGATATCATTTATTTTTAGCATACCACATGTGAATATCTTATCTTTACCTCTTTCAGTATCATCTTCAAAGGTTCTCCAACATATTCTTTCCATATCGTTTGGATCTGTATAAAAAGTTTTCAAACTTTCAATTTCTTCGGGTGCTAAATAAAGTTTACCAAGACTAGAATTTCGGATAGCATCTAAACCTCTTTCAAACTGAGATCCAGATATTCTTCCAACGTTATGAGTATCAAAACCCTAAAAAATTATTAAATGTAACATTCAAATTCCAAATAAACCTTTTTTAATCGTATAAAAAATTATTGTTTTATATAATAAATTACATCAATAACGAGTTAAATTTTTCGAACCTGAAAATATTCGGACACTCGTAGCTTATTTTTATAAACATGATCTTGCAATCTGAGCATCAATTCCTTAATATCTCTGATTCTCTTTGAAGAAGTATTAATTGGTAAAAAGTTTATTTGCTGTGGAAATACACAAGCAGCTTTTAATTTACCTATTTCTGGTCGAACTAATTTTGGTAATTTTACTTCTATTATTCTTCCTGGAAAATTTTCCTTGACATCCTAGATATTTATATGATATTTTATTTTATTGATATATTTATATCATTATAAATATACATATTTATTGATATATAAACTTATCGAACAAAAATACTTGCAGATATTCGAAGTTCATAAAAATACATAAAATATGAGTTCCATAAATATAATAAAGAAAAACGACAATAATACTATATAATTTAAAAGGTATCTAATTAATATCTCAAACAAAATCCATATGGTGGAAATGAAATTCTACGGTAAATTAAACGCTTTTAAAAATAAATTTACTAATCAGTTAATAATTCTTAATTTTTTCACGCTTATGAAAATCATTAAATATTTATTGTTAATTTTTCAAACTTAGTTTCAAGATGATAATATGCAATAAAGATAATAAGCATATATATTCATCTTTCTGTCTTTCGTACATCAGCGTACTAATCTTAGTTATACAAGCTGCATTTCCACATCAAATTAACCCTGGCGCCCCTATGGTTAGACAAAACATCTACTTTATCGACATTCTAATTTTCAATACTAAATTGAGAATAATCAATGTATTAATCCAAGACTTTGGCAATAAATCGAATAGAGTCAAATTATTAAAGAAAAAATATGAAAGCAGTCAAGCTTAAATTCGATTCGGATAAATAAACTTCTATAGTCTATAATTCAATTTCTGATTCTTCATGCGACTTCGTTAATCAACATTTTTGTGACTGGTTTTTAATCATCAAATTTAAATTGATTAATTGTAATATTTCATCTTATTATTTTTGGAAAAATGTTTATTTCAATTTCTTTATTTCTTATATACATGAATAATACATTGTGAGTAATCCGTTTCTTAATCAATAACTTGATTTTATATGGACCAGAGACTGTATGTCAGTAATATATTCTATTGATTACACAAGTCTTAGATTAATATATTAATTATTTTTAATTTACCATCAACAATAGAAATGTCGGTAAAGTAGGAATTTTGCTTGATTTCAAAGACTTATCCTAAACCGATTTTAGTAACATTAGCAGAATGTGATCTAATTTCTACAAAACATTTTTACAGCGTTCTTTGATAAAAAAATTGCCATATAAAAAATTATATCAGTCGTGGTCACGCGACTGCAATAAATCGTGAAACTAAGTATCTTAATAATTAACCGGTGCTGCAAAGGTAACTAGCGACTACCACTTATATATCTAATCAGTACATGTGTATAATAATACATTCTGCCAAGTAAAATATATTCCTACTCTTATGCACTAAACTCCCTATTTTGAAAACTACATTCATCGATATGCAAAAAAAATTTATAAAAACATGCGAATAAAATTATGATTTAATGTAGAATACACTAAAAATATAATCTTATTTATAATATATTTTTGCAAATTTTATATTGTAATTGGAAACAAAGAATGTTTCTAATTTAATATATATATATACTTATAAAATAATATATTATTGCCTCCGGCTGGATCCATTAGAGGTATTGCGCGGTTATACCATTGATATAAGAAGACGGCAAAGCTGGATGCCGCCGTCAGCATCGATTGGTGGTACTGTGCAGTGATCTCATTAATATGAGAAGGCGGCTGCCGCCTGGTACATTAATATGAAATAAAAAATTAATACTCGATATAAGCAAACAATAAATAATGTAAGGTCAAGCTCACCGTTACTGATGACTGCCAAACAATAAATTTTTCTTATATAAATGATTTTTGTGTGTGTAGGTAAAAATTTATCACGCGAATTAAGATTTTAACATTTTTATTTATAAAAAATTGTAACGCATAATATAATGAATTTATTTTAATAGATAGTCGTTGCACTTCGCGTTGCACTGCATGCAAGACAAAAAATGTATGATATCGGCAAAGGGTCGCATAGGGCTTATTGTTGCCGACTCTGGTTGGTGTCGTAGCGCTTGCCTGTATAGTAATTGATGTTTACATTTTTTCATCTTGCGGCAGATTGGTGTCACCAAGATTGGTGTCATCGATATTCTATTCCATTTAATTGAAACTCAGATATCCGTTGGTCTGCGAGTAGGTACTGCGGATATTCATGGAGATAGATAGATAAATAATAGTTTATTTGTAAATTTTTTACAAAATTATTGCACAAATTAACGCTTAGAAAACGCAATCATTTTAAGTCAATTCAAATATAAATTATATCACATATTCATTATTATCACAGATATAGCACAGAATATGGCAATAATAAATAAATAACTGATACATAAAATTTTACAAATAAGTCCCATTTCTTTCAGAATACATTATCTATCAGTCAGTAGACACCCATACGCTTTTGCATACAATGAATGAGGCGAATGTATGTACAATATAAATCGAAGGATGATACACAAATACTCAAGATATATACATACAACTAACAAACGACTGACAAAAATCTATTGTGATATCCCGACTCCTCAAATGCTCCAACATTAGCCCCCTGAAGCGAAAGCGGGGATGCATTCCTTGTGCAGGATGGCAGTCTGTTCCACAGATGAGCTCCTTGAACAGAGAAAGATCTAATTCCCGTAAGCCCTCGTCACATATCGCACTCAGGAATTCAGTGAGCGTTATAGCCTTGTCCTTAACTCAAGGGATGCATCTAAGTAAACAATAGAACAGTAATTAAAATGAAGAAAGACTAGTGTACGCACCAATTTGTCACGAAGAGTCTCCGTAGTGTATTGACGAAAAAAACGTAAACTATATAAAACCTGGTTAAATCTTTTACAGATATTCAATATGTGGTCTTCAGGTAAGACCTGTTTCTAGCACAACACCAAGGCTTTTTTACGGTCTCGGACAAAGACACGACTGCCCCCTCCTAAAGTTCAATAGAATTGAATCAAGCCAATGCAATATCGGAAAGGAATCTGCGAGTTCAAAAAGAATCGCAGACATCTTTCCAATATTGAGCTTCAAGGACGCAGATGAGGCCCAGTCCGAGACTGTTCGCGCCGCGACTGTTACATCAACAGTAACGTTACCTGTCTTTTATCTATAATATCTCAGAGGCACGATTCTGCACAGAGCAGATCAAGTACTCGAGCACCCCTGGCCTCCCAGGCCCCTCAGTGTTTGATGTAGAGAGAACACTTACTCGGAATTGATTATCGACATAAAGCTCGAGTTCCCCACCATTAATATTGCGAACTTCCGAACGACAAAAAATCCATCGATCCCGATGACTTCATCCATGATGCTAGAATCCAACCAGGTTTCTGCTACACCGAACAGATGATAAGTAGGATGATCGTGTAAATGAAGACGAAGTCCCACAATGTGAGCTCTCCTAGTGCCTTTATCCTTATTATTCCCCTTCTCACAGATTATCCAACACGGTCGTAGTAACTCGGAAATCGTGTGGATAATTGTATACAATAGCTTTTGAAACTGCGCGACACCGGCCGTGTTATTAAGGTATGACCCTTATGTCGCCTTAATTAGACCGTAATCGCGCGTTTTTCGGCGTAGCCCACTCTCTCCATGTCGAGTAGCCGAGGTGACCGGACGTCTCCCGGCTCCTCGAGGCTTTGATCGTCGTCGACGGTACTGCATAGCGAGGTCTATTGCCGGTATCCTTTTCCTGAGAACGTTTGCTGCGGCCTGTGTCGGAGATTCCTCTCGAAAATCTCGGGCAGAGGACAAAACGAAGCCAACCGCCATCTTGTCTGTTCCGTCGAGGTGTTACGCGCTGCGAAGCCGCTCCCCCCCTCCCGAGTATTGGACTCATTGGAACTTTACCGCTGTCATGTCCGGTGACGAAAATAATTATTTAATTCAAGCGTGAGCTCTTACACCAAACCGAAAAATATTACGTCGAGAACGCGACACTTCTGCTCACACTTCAGTGGAAGACTGAGTGTAGCTTTCGTCGATTTTAGGCCTAGGCTTGTGCCCAATAGCCTGGGATCAAGGCCGAAAGGGGGTAACCACTATTTATGGTGTACCTTGCTGAAATTATCTCCAAGGCGGGATATAATTTATGCCTATGGATTTCCCCAAGACATTGCCCTCTCTTTATTTAACTGGGAAAGCTTTACAGCTTGTATGGTAGGAGTAATTTTTGAATGACAAAGAAAGATTAAATTGAATCGTGAATTTTATTGATTTTCAATGATACGGTTTTACAAAGATTTTAACAATGGTTCGCTGTTCTGATAAGTTGATACGACGGTTCGCATTGCGCTTTAGATATATAATGATAATTTACAATATTTAAGTCGCAGCTTCGAATTCAAGAAATGAATAAGTATATGTCGAATAAAATTAGCCTAACCCTTACTTTGATTCTTCTATCCGGGTGACGGGAATGCGAATAGCTAAATTGACGAAGTCTAAGGCCAGAGGCCTACTGTCCCTTATCGAATTAAGCTATTTGGGAGAAATCTCTTAAACGTACCGGAGGTATAGCTAATTAATAAGATTTAAGACCAGAGGTCTATTGTCCCTTATTAAATCGAACCACCGGGAGGACTCTCCGAAATGGGTCGGGTATGTAGCTGACTTGATAAGATTTAAGACCAGGGGTCTACTGCCCTTTAGCAAATCGAACTAGAGATAGGTGAATTGAGCTATAACCAATCTAACAAAGTTTAAGAACAGAGGTTTACTGTCCCTTGTTAAGCCAGGCTATCGGAGGAATCCGACATGACAAGGTTTAAGACCAGAGGTCTACTGTCCCCTATCAAATCAGACTATTGGAAGGATTCCGAATAACTAACCCAGCAAGGTTTAAGATCAGAGGTCTACTGTCCCTTACTAAATCACACAATTGGGAGGGATTTCCCGGGTAGCTGACCCGGCAAGGTTTAAGACCAGAGGTCTACTGTCCCTTACCAGATCAAGTTACCGGGAGGAGAAGAATGCACTGGACGTATAACTGATTTGACAAAGTTTAAGTTCAGAGACCTACTGTCCTTTATCAAATCAGGCCTTTGGAAAGAATCTCCTGACTAACTGACTTAGCAAGGTTTAAGACCAGAGGTCTACTGTCCCTTGATAAACCGGCTACTGGGAGAGATCTCCAGAACGAACTAGTACAGTAAAGGTAAGAAGAATCAGTTAGTCCTTGCCGCAAGAGTATTCACGACCAAAGACCGTAGTCCTCGTAAGGCAGGAGCTAACCAGCTTGCTCAGTATAATGCTTCACAAAGGTACCAAAAACTTGGGTCAAACTTACAAGCAATATAGCAGCAAAAAGGTAAGGAGGAAAGCGAGAACATTCTTTTCTCTCACCAGTGAGCTTCGGGTTAGGAATCTTCCTAGTCAAGAGAACGGAGCGTTCTGATTTTTCGTGGGTTACGCAATGGGTTTTATAGGGCCAGCCGCCGCTGGAAACTAGCAGCGCCGCAGGTTTCTTGGAAAAGTCGCGAGCGGGGGCGAAGGGCAGTAAATCAGGGCGTGAGGGAGAGAGAAGAAAAGCGGTGGTGAGGGAGGAGAGGCGGCGCCAAGAGCTGCATCTCTGACGGAAAGAGGAACGGGCGCTGGTGAGGGACGTGTGGGTGTGAGAGAGAAAGGAGAGTGGGTGCGAGAGAGAAGGAAAAGAGGTAGTGGTGAGGGGAGCGAGGGTGCCGTCTGCTGTACATGCAGGGCGGCCGTTTTGGTGGAAATCCCTTTTGAGCTCTTTTCTCTTATTGTTAAAATTCGCTATAATCGGAGATATCGGTCCTTACATAATTTGCGTATCGGTTCGGTTCTCTTCTAATAGAGTTATCTCGTTTTCGAATGGTGCTGATCGGACTATTATTAGTGTTTCTCTTATTTTTTACATTTACTTGTATCATATCTTTCTATCGCGTGTATGGTCTTTTTGGAATGGGAAAATTATTCTCTATTAAACTGTGTATACGGTTTTTGATATAATGGCTTGTCTACTACGAAGAATAAGTTTTTCAAACTATTGTATTTATGAAAGGCCGTTCGGTGGGCCTACTTTAGAAGTGTGAAAAGGGGCTCGGCAGTGCACGTGCACTGGCCCGGTCGTTAACATAGTGGTTTGTATGGGCGCTCGATTCGTTTCTCGGTTTCTGTTATAGGATTATATATATATATATATATATATATATAAATTAAAAATATTGAAGCGTTACGCAGGACGTAACATCGGAAATAAATTCATTTTTAAGCAAATATCGACGTGCGACTTATAGATCCCCGAGAAAGAAATCTATATAAATATAAAATTAATTATAACCGAATTAATTAAAGTCTCATGTGGTGCCATTGGCCAAATCAAAAATACCTCTTGGACCAGATGACTTTCGGTCGATTTCACTGCTTTGCTTTCTTTCATAAGTGCTTGAAAGAATTGTTTATGACCAGTTTATGGAGTATTTGATGTCTCTTAACATTCTCGATCCACTCCAAACTGGGTATCGACGGCACAGTTCGACTGAGGCTGTTCTGTTAAGATTGACTGAAGACGTACGCACTGCTATGGATAAAAAACGTGGATGGTAACGTTACTGTTACTGTTTGACTTTAGCATGGCTTTCGACACTGTATGTCCCACTCGTCTATTAAACTGTATGAAGCGTATGGGCTTCTTGCGAGGGGTACTGACGTGGATCTGGGCATACCTGTTTGGGAGAGAGCAACTTATCATTTCAGACAGGGCAATAAAATCCCCTTCACGAATAGGGTAATAAAATCTCCACCACGCTTGATGTTCCTCAGGGTTCTATGCTAGAACCATTGCTGTTCTACCTTTACATTAATGACCTTGGTCTTGCCCTTGACTCTATGGATGTAAGACATATTCTATATACTGATGACCTCTAGGTTTACCATAGTTTTTCTATGGATAACCTTGATGCAGGAGCCAGGCACTCGTCGGCATCAGGTTCGCAACAATTCCTCCTCGCTGCGCATGATTGTGCTACCCATGCGCAGCATTCACTGCGAATAAGACGACGAGCTTTCGCGTGGGTCCGATACATTCACCGTACGGTGTCTGTACCTTTGCGACTCTGATTTGGCCATCCGCCGCTGGGAAAATTTCCACAATCCTCCCCTTCCGCCACATCTTGCGCGATACAAGGAGATCCACGATTAGGAAGATGTCCCCCACCTCCAATGGCCTATCTGGCTTCACCTACTTAAGTCGCGCCATGAGATTTGACACATATTTGCGTAGCCACCTTTTCCAGAACGCGTCCGCGAGAGATTGCGCCGCTTGCCACTGGTCCGTTGGTCGAAAAACATTCGCCTCGTATCGACCTAGTGCAATCTGTCCGGATGACGACCCGAGCAGAAAGTGGTTAGGCGTCAACGCTTCCCCGTCCCGCGGATCCAGGGATACGTGAGTCAATGGCCGTGAGTTGACCGCGTGCTCGGCTTCAGTTAATACGGTAACGAGGACCTCGTCCGTAGGGACCGCCGCGCCCAGTGCGGAGTGAAGAGCCGTCTTCACGGACCGGATAAGGCGCTCCCACGCTCCCCCCATGTGCGCCGCGTCCGGAGGGTTGAACACCCACTTTATAGATGGCTTCGCGTAGTTCTCGGTTCGCGCCGAGAAAAAAGTTCAAAGTTTGTGCCGTTGTCACTATACACGGACGCCGGGGTGCCCCTGCGCGCAGCCATTCGACGCAACGCCATGATCGCGCTTCCTGCGCTTAAATTGTGGGCGACCTCAATATGTACCGCGCGCGTAGTCAGGCATGTAAAAAGGACGCCCCAGCGCTTCTCGCGGCGTCTCCCAACCTTTACGGCGATCGGTCCGAAATAATCTATCCCGCAATGCGTGAACGGCCGCTGTCGGTAGGCTAGCCGACTTGCGGGCAGATCGGCCATCTGCGGGTTCCTAGGCACTCCCCTCCGGAGTTTACAGACTACACAGTCGCTCACGGTGCGCCGCAGCACTCCTCGGAGGCCCAGCACGAGGTATTTCTGCCGTATCTCGGTCAAACATTACCGGTCGGTTTTCGAAGTCGGCGATCTCGAGCTTTGCAGCGCGTCCTCCCACTCGTATAACGCCGTCGGCGTCCAGTCTGAGGTGCAAACGTAGGAGGTGGCTTTGTTTGTCAATCGGTTTTCCGATCCGAAGCGCTTCGAGTTCCAGCGCGAATTGACTCATCTGTATCGTGCGGTACCAATACCGTTCGGCTTGAGCGACTGCCTCGGCCGTGATGTCGCGAGCCTGGCCCCGGTATTTGTCAAATGGTCGCCTCAGCTTACGCGCAAACGCGAGCATTCCCCGACCGCGGGCTCTTGGGAAAGTTGCGGCGGTAATGTGGGCCACGCGCTCTCTGGTTGACTCAAGAACGCTGGGCCGGTAAACCAGGGGTCTTGCGGTTTCAAGCGCACGCAGTCTCCGCGGGGTTCTACGCCGAGGGGACCCAGCGCCATTCGAACGGAATTGTCGTCTCTTGGATTTCATTA
The DNA here is from genome assembly GCA_018906755.1 of Sycophaga agraensis. Classification (NCBI taxonomy): domain Eukaryota; kingdom Metazoa; phylum Arthropoda; class Insecta; order Hymenoptera; family Pteromalidae; genus Sycophaga; species Sycophaga agraensis. The sequence continues at coordinate 961,686 of JACCIE010000021.1, read as the reverse complement.
AATCGGCACGTCACGTAGTGTACGCGAGTTCTGGATTCGTTGAGTAGCGCTTCGACCGCCATAGCGCCCGATGCCGCTTCCAGCCAGTTTGCCCCAGAGGCTCCCCAAGGTCCGCTCTCTCTACAACAGGGGACACGCAAAAACATTTAAAACACAAAAATTTAATTTTAAAAGGCATCCACAGCGACTACACCCCCGCGAACATTTCCGATGAAATCACTAAACTAGAGCTCCCCAATATAAAAATTATTAAAAGCTCCACAATCGCTTTCAAAAAAAATCTTCCCGAGTCCAAACAATTTCTCGTTTAAATGTCTAATGATTCTACGCCTAAGAATCTCACTAACAATAAATGCCTCGCCTACCAGATCGTCCGATGGGAGCCCTTGAAAAAACCCAAAGTCTTCCAATGTTCAAACTGCCAACGCATCGGCCACTCTAGCGCCAACTGCCATCTCGGATTCCGCTGCGTTAAATACAAAGACGTCCACGGCGCATCACAATGCAGCATTCAAGCTGGCACAGAGAAGGACAAGCTATATTGCGTCAACTGTAATTCCTACGGCCACCCCGCCTCCTACAAAGGCTGCCCCTTCTTCAAATTTGCAACAGCCATTAAGAAAGGCAACACCTTCTGCGATTTCTTTCCCCCCCAATAAATTCCGCAACCCGAATTCCCGCACCCTCCAGCCGCCGCCTATTTCATTTAATTCTATGACTTCTCCAGTCAACGCATGGAGCAGCAACCGAATCGCTGCCCAACATCTTTTCGGAAGTGTTAACTCCAACAACGATCTTACTGCTCTTTTCTCCTCCTTCAAAAATGCTCGACATTCTCAAATCTTAATTTCAACAACTCACGCTAATTACTAACATCGCAAAATCTAATGCCCACAAAATTAATTACTTATTTAAAACCTTCAATTTAGCTTATGACCACTAATTCCCACTAGAATAAATTTCAATTTTTAGCGCTCAATGCCAACTCCTTGATCTCACTCCCAAAACGCTATGATCTATTTAAATTAATCTCAGACAACAATATAGATATCACTCTCCTCTGCGAAATCAACCTCTCTGCGTGTTATAATATTCAATTCAAAGATTTCAACCTAATCCGCACCGACAGACCTGCTTCTTCATGCGGCGGCGGCACGGCAATACTAATTAATAGAAATATACCTTACGAAATTATCTACTCTCCCTCGTCCGCCTCTAACAAAATGGTCGAATACTCAATTGTAAGGATCAGACTCTCTTATCAGTATAATTTATTTATTATCTCAGCATACGCCAATAATATTGACAATAGCATTTTCATTCACGAATTCAATAATATTTTCATCAGTCTCAATCTTTCTTCTTCAAACAACTTCTATATTCTCGCTAGCGATTTTAACGCGCGTCATAAATCATGGGGCGACTCTGTTACCAATTATAAAGGCTGCCTGCTTAAAAATTGTCCGAACTTGACGGTTTGCTCTTGCGTGCTAAAATCATCCCTACAGCCACACCATCTTTTTCCAGTGCTAACTCTTTCCTCAATCTCTGTATCATCCGGCGGCATAACTTCCGGCTCAACATCCTCGATCTAACTAACAATAATAAAATCTATACAATTGACGCCAGCAGTGGCCACAAAACTTTTGTATTTATTGTCCAATTAAATTCTAACATTCCTACGATAAACCGGGATCTGGCTAACCGATTCTCTTTCAAACGTACCAAATGGAATAAATTCACTAACCATCTCAATAATAATTACACCGAGCGCGTTCCCATTAACTGTAACCTATCAAATAATACTATTAATAATCATTTCTCACGAATAGTTAATATTATATCTAATTCCATTTCAGCACTTGTCCCTTGTTATAAACCTCGCGATAATATCCTTTATTATACCACCTCTAAAATTAAAAAGTTACATAAATACAAATCTTACATAATTACACGTAGAAATAAAGCTTTCCAATTCTGTAATGCCAACGATCCGCACGATCTTGAATTCTTTAACACCTTGCTAACCCAAATCAATTACAACCTTAAACTCGAGTATAATAAAGCCTTTACAACCTACTGGGAAAGCATCTCCCACAGTATTAATTATAAAGCTTCCACCGAATTCTTCCCCAAAATAAATTGTTTCTTCCGCAAGAAACAACCCATTGGCATCTCCAGGTTATCGATTTCTCCTGAGGAAGCCCAACTCCTAGTGTCTGCTCGCTGCGACACCAATGCCTTGTTACGTGAGAACAACAATCTTATAGTCTCTTCCCCAATTGATATCCATTATTACCGATCTCTCAGCTCTTTTCAACAACTTCATAAACAATAGTTCCTTCCCCGATATTTGGAAAAAAGCTAAAATACTTCAAATACTCAAAAAACGTAAACCCCCTGATCGCGTTACCAGCTATCGCCTTATCAGCCTCACTCCCGCGATAAGTAAAGTCTTCGAATGCAGTATTAATACCGCGATTCATAAACACTGCTCAATTAACAATTTAATTCCGGTTAACCAATTCGGCTTCCGTCATAAACACTCAACTTGACACGCTCTTCAATACGTCCTTCATAATATTAATCTTCACCTGCACCGCAATGAAATCATAGGTGCATGCCTGGTTGATTTAGAAAAAGCCTTTGATTCTGTCTGGATTCTAGGCCTCGTATTTTGTCTCCATGTTCTTAAATTCCCCATACATATTATTCAAATAATTTGGTTTATGACGCGCAATAGATACATTTGTACTTGGAACGGCCAACGTACCTCCTCAATTTCGTCCAATATCCTTGAAAGTCTTATGCAAGGGATGGTAAACTCACCCGTTCTTTTTAATATCTACACTGCAGCGGTCCCCAATCTTTTCGGCCTTAATTCGGGTAACAATACATACTCTGCTGCCTTTGCCGACGACTTTATCCTCCTTGCAGCCGATTCTGAACCCAATGCCATCAAGCTCAATCTTCAGGCTTTATTAAATGCTTTAAATTCTTATTATACTGATTGAAATTTAAAAATTAACCCTAATAAAACTTTAATATCAAAAACTTTCAAATTATTCACCTCAACAATAATATTTCAACCCCAACAGTTTCGCATAAGTCAGTCATCTACCTAAGCATGCACCTTGATTATCTACTCAGATTCAACCTTCATCTCGATTCACAACTCCTGAAAGCCAAAATCGCATTTAAAGCGCACTCCAACATCTTTTTTATCAAATATCTCTGCCCTCGCGAAATCATCTGCTACATGCTTTTGATTCGCCCTCTGATAACTTACGCTGCTCCTCTGGTGGAATATGGGAGGAGCTAAAATTGAAAAACTCCGGAAATTTGAGCGATCCTCCCCCGTGCTTCCCTCCATATTTATCGAAACCCCATCAATAAACATCGCGTTAGTAATCTCACCATCTATAATATGGCTAACATACCGCGTATTGATAACCACCTAATATCCCTAACTCGTGAGTATTATAATAATATCCATAATATAAACAATGCCCTCATTAACTCCATTTCAGTCGCTAATCCCGGTGATCTTATAGAAAGAGCTCAGTCAGGTACTTACTCCCGCATTCCTTTTTGTATATAGATATGAGAGGCCTGATCCAATCCCCCAACGGTACACCGCTATTATGTCATGTCTCTAGACACCCCTCTAATAAAGCTATTCCCCTAATTCTAAACCCGCGTTCCTTTAAATATAATGATACGATCCCAAATCATGACAAGCTGCTCTCCAAACGCAATCTTTCTTCTTATTGGTGGCTCCATACCGATGCCATCCAACTTGATGAAATAAGGAGACATCAATTCGCCAGCTAAGCTCCGCTCACCCATCTTTCCTTCTGCTTTCCGGCTATTTTCCACTTGTATAGTTCCCTGTCAGCCCCTTGCTAGTCTTCATTTTCCGCTGTCGCTCGCGTCGCTAGTATATTATTGTAACGCGCTTTTCTTTTCCCCTTATTTATGTTTATATTTTTATAGTCATGTAACTATTTTTTACACTTTAATTGTTATTATCTTTTAATTGTACCTGCGACTATTGATTATAAGGTTTTTTTTACACCCCTCAGCGCTTTAACTTTTTTTTTCTTTATTCTTCATCTCCGATCTTTACGGTAATGGACGAAGTTGTCCCTCAGTCATTCTCTCATAATCATATTTGTTCACCCGGTTCTTATTCGCGTGAGTTTTTCGTCTCTCACGACATTGCACGGGCTACATATCCCTTATTGTAAGGCATTATTTTTTATTTTGCCTATGATGCCAATGATGATCTTAAATAAAAAAAAATTTAAAAAAAAAGTTCTGGGTTCCTTGCGTATCCACTGCAATACGGTGGAGGAGTTGAGGCTCCACAGGCCTCGACGTCCCAAGCGGAAATCAAGCTCCTTCGCTACGAGCTTTACACGGAGAGAATATGTATAGTAAACACTAATATAATCTTTGTAAAAATTACTATACTTTTGGGGTAAAGTGATCGCAGACTGTAAAAATTAGAAATTTTACTAGATGTTACAGTAAAATATGCCACTTCAAATAGGACAAAACACAAATACGAGTATTACAAAGTACCAACATTCATAACATAATTTACTATAGAGTATAGTAAATATTAGAAGATTTCAAAATTTACAATACTTTATAGGAATTACTGCTCTAAAATATTGAAATATATGCTATAAAGTATTGTAATATTTAGAAAAAGTATTGTGCTGAGTATACTAGCTAGCCATCGCGCATGCGCGAAACAAGAGAAAGTATAAGAAGCACCACTGGTAGCGTCGCACCACGCGGCACACGTGCTTTATTGTACCGGCATAACCTTCATCGAAAAGTTTTCATTATTTAATTCAATTGATCGAGAAACTTTTGGTAACGAAATCGTTCTTTCCAAAGTTATAGAAGAATTAAATTATTTACAGAATGTTGGCATAGAAATAAATTTATGTAATGGTACACAACAGATTTATTTCGAACTTGCTTTATGTATCGGTGACAACCTTGGTCAACATGCGCTTTTAGGATTTTTAGAAAGTTTTAATGCAAATTTATTTTGTCATAAATGTTTAATAAAAAGAAGTGAGATTAATAATGTATTATCAGCAAAAGATTGCATATTACGTAATTACGATAATTATTTCATCAAAAAAGTTATGTAAAATTTTTCTAAAAGAAGATACTGAACACTGCGCAGTAACTTCTATAATAATGCAATCTAAAGGATTTTATTATATTCAAAAGTTGTGGATGTAATCATTAATCATATAATCATTTTTAAAATAAAATAATTGTTTATCATACTATATGTATTTCATTATGTATTCATTTATTATCCTTATCTGTATTTAATTATCCTTAAAATACTTACAAAATAATTTTTATTTAATTTTTAATTATTATTAATTATTATTAATTATTTACTACTAACTTTAAATTAAATTTATATTGAGAAAAAAACAGGCATTTAGAGTACAGTAGTTTTACTTCTTGCCACTAGTCGTCGCGTGTCGTTGCATTCTCACAAGTGACTGGAATTCATACCAGTTAGTATATAAGGTTGTAGAAGTAGTCGGTAAGTATCGGTAACTGCGAGCGTCTTTACCATGCGATTATTTATTAATTATATAGCAACATGTAATGCGTATGTGCGAATAGGTTAGAATAATTTAGGGTATATTAAAATATATAGAATGTAACTTAATACATCGCTGAAGTGTACAATGATTAGACTATCAATGATTAAATAACTAAACATAAACAATTTCTATGATTCCTTCAAGATCTTTTTATGTAAAAATTGAAATGGAAAATACAGATAATTTTTCTTAAATTTGAAAGGAAATTTTAGATTAAAACATTATAATTTTTACAAAAATAATATTATATACTTTACAAAACAGTATGGTAAAAATTGCAAGTTTATAAATATTACTATTCTGTCTAGTATAATTTAATATACTTGCAGTCTGCGAGCACTTTACGATACAGTATAGTAATTTTTTCTATAAAATCTTGTAATATTTACTATACAATTTCTCTCCGTGTAGAAGTCGGGTGTCTATCACCGCCGTCTGCAGCTCGAGCCGCGTCACCGTAAGCGGCTTCATTGTGGCCACCTTGGCCTGGGCCATCAACAGCGACATGCGCGCTGTCTCGTCGGGCATCTCAAATCTCGCGTACACTGGTCGCGTTCGCTTTGATGCTGGCGTCGTGAAACTGATCGCGTGTAGCTGATCGCCCCTTGCATACGTTTACAAATTTATGTGGCCCTTAATCGAGATTGGCGCAATGAGGCCGAGAGGGTCGAACACCGACATTATTGCTCCGAGGTACTGTCGCTTTGTCGAAACACGCTTGCCGAGAATCACTGGTCGCGGGATCTTGACTAAACTGACGTCGAAACGTATCGTATTGTCGCCGGCGCTCCAGATGAGGCCCAATACACGAGGAAGTCGTCCATGTAGGTGTTGCGTATGGTCGCACAAGCCTCGTCGGGCATCTCTTCGCAAAACTGCTGTGCATTACGATCCTTCACATGGATCGCACTACACGCACAACAAGTCCGGGCCGGCGTCGAGCTGGTCGTTCAAGCTATACTTGGAGGTCTTGGCTGCGGCGTTGAACACCAGTCGCACCTTGCCTGGCTTGCTCGCACTGCGAATGCCGAAGTGCGGGAGATACCACGTCCGCGCGCTGCTCACCGACTAGCGGCAGACCGTCTTCCCCCTGACAGTCGATAGCATTTTCTGATCGTCCCTTGTTTTCTTTTCCGACGCATTTTTCCCATCTGCTTACCGGCGCGATCGCGCGGCTCCTCTCCGTCAAAACAAACGCGCGCTGACCCGTCTCGATGCTTCGAAGTTACTATCCTCGCTCGGGTATTGCGCTGACGTAATTGTCGAGGGCACTCGGCGGCCCTAAATGAGGGATAAATATGCGCTAGAATTGTTACAAAACGAACATCATTTTTGTCATATTCGCAGCACCTGCATTGGCGAGCAAGATGTCCATCACGATCTCTGTCAATTACTCTACGTGTTGTCCTATGATTTTAGGTATTGCCATTGCACGCAAAATATTGTGACACAAATTCGTTATAAGATCAATGATTTCAAGAGCAGAATTTTTATTTGGATATTGAATATAAAATAGAATGTGTTTAGCCCTTTTTAGAGAATATGTATGAAAAAATAATTTTATAATTTCCATTCATTTGAAATAATAGTTCAAACACTCACCCCTCCTTTGGTTAACGCTCCAGTGATTGCTTAAAAAGCTTTGTGCTTCTTCGATAGTTTGAATAAAAGCAATATAATTTACCGTATAATTATCTTTGGCGAATTTTTTAACAAGAAGGGATAACTCTTCTGGAGCTAACGTTATATTTAAAAAGTGTAATACTCGCTCAAAATGAGAAATAGTAACTACGCCGCAATTCTGCGATATCTATAGATATAAAGATGTTAGTATCACGTTGAATTCACGAAACTATCATATACTTACGAGCTCGTAATCTTGAAAGTAAGGTTTTAAAATAAGTTTTCGATGATGAGTAAGAGAAGATATTATTTTAGTAATAATTATTTCAACTCTTCTTTCTTCAGAAAGACTAAGACAATTCGTTTGAATAGGATCTTCCCATTCTTGTCCGCTAACCATAGGACAATTTTTCTTTGGATTTGGGCCTGAAAAATAAATACGTAAAATGTATAACACACAAATAGAGACAATTAAAATTCATAATAAAGATAAATTAAGTATTACAAAATATCAAAAGAATCGGCTATACAAATAAAATTAATTCAATTTGGTATACGAGCACTTTAACAATTATTTTTAATTCATAAAATTTAAGTTTTTCAAAATGTTCGTTTTTAAATAGACAAAGACCATTTAATCTGCGTAAGCTGATATACTGTAGCCAAATTAGATTTTTATATTTTAGTTAATATTTTTATTTATTAAATGTATCATTAACACGCACTTCATAAACATCTTCATACAAATCATAGCAAAAAAAATTATTTTCGAAAAACATGTACAAGGTTTTCAAACTCTTTTTTGTCAACTTAATTTTAACAACTGATATTAAATGTTTTACGAGTAGTTTTGTTAGAATAGGTATCCACTTATTAAATTAACTTAATTCAAATCAGATGTAAATGAAATATACTTAAGTCGAGATTTAAGTAAAATTTTATGCATGGTGTAAAAAAAGAAAAGTTTCGACAAATTCTTTTTGCTTATTTAAAATTGCATTTAAATTATTGCACACTTAATTTAATATATAAAATATTTTATGTATTAATTTCTCAATAAAATAATAAAATATTAAAATAATATATGAGACTAATTTATTTAAAAGTATCATCGTTATAAAAACTCTTACTATCTTCATGAACAACGGAACAAAACTGTTTGTAAAATATTCGACCATCTTGAGTACGAAAATAGTCAGCTAGTTCACAAATTTCTTGGTTTGAAAGGCCAATTAATTGACTTAAAGATCCTGATAAAGCATTAACGAAATTCGACTCTGTAATACGTTAAGTATGGAAATGAAGTATAATATCGTATAATAATATTATAGTATAATATGATATAGTACAGTATAGTTATAATATATAGTATAATTTTTTTAAATGGTAATATTTCATATGATAAATATTATGATCCCCATAATTATATAAATAAAAATTTCAAAAATTAAGCACTACGCACTTATGATTGATAATTATGTATATACCTGGTATCAGGTGGGTTTTTAGTGGATCAAGATGTTTGAAAGCATTCCAGAAATTTAGATTTATTCTGCTTAAGGCTGATCTAATTTTATTACAAGTTCGCCAAACAGATCGTCTGTTCACATCCTAAAATTAAAATAGTCTAATTTAATATACACTAGTTTAATATAAACTTTTTTTACCTATATAGGTTAAGTAAAATAATATAAGTATTTTTCATGAAATAAATTTTTAGTCGAAGCCAAACCTTATTTTCTATCATTTTTCTTTGTTTTTCTATTTTTTCTTTTTCCTTGAGTAGGGTTACTTGTATAATTTCTAAATGCCTTGTAGGAAGGTTTTATAAAGTAACAAAAATTTAACCTTAATATAGAATCAAAAAAACAAAAAACATAATACTCCATAATTTATATTATTATTAACTTTGTACAATACTATTTGGAAAATATTTATTTTAATAAAAAAACTTATACCTTTTATATAAATATAAATATAAATATTTATAAAAGTTATGTAGATAATATTGCAATATTTGAATATAGCTAAAATGTTAAAAATATATAGAAATCTATTTGTATATTTTTATTAGTTTTCACTACATACTCGCTGTACAATGGTATTTAAACTTTTTAAATGGAAGCTTATATTAAATACCTATGATAGTAATATAAATATCTGCAACATAAAATATATTGTATTGGTAATTCGAAATTTTTTTTAAATACATATTAAAAAGTAAACTTGAATAAGGTCAACGTGAAATATGTTGACCTTTATTAATTTTACAAAATATTCACTTTGGCTTGGACGGCAACTTAAACTTATTAATGAATCGTCATAATTTAAAGCTTCAATGATACAATTTTTATTTCATTTTGGGGTAATGACTTTTTTGATGCTATTTTGTAAAACTTCTTATTTTTTATTTAATTTATAATCAAAAAACATATGTATGATGTATAATTGATATCAAGATACTTTTGAACATGTTCACATAATTCTATGTAATGTAAGTAAATGTCATAATGCTAAGAGCACTAATATAGTAATAATAGTAAAATAATTGCAGTTATAAACATAAAACGTCTGTATTGGGTGCTTATACATTTTTATTTAATTCATTAACAAAATTATAATAGATTATAGTAGATCATTAATTATTTCCAAGTATACCTTATTATAACTGTATATTTCTCTCTCATGCCAATACTTCGACCGTCTTATGTTCGTTTTGTTATGTTTTTGTATTTTATGTTTTACTACAACATAATAAATAAATAGTTCTTAATTTTCATATACAGTTATTACCGTTTTATACAATAATCCGCTCTCGTTAACAAAGTTTTCTTTCGCATAGTCAATCTTCTATTAACCTCATTCATTTATCTATTTTTCTTATATCCCTCACCATTTTTATGAATATTTTCACTTACTACCTTCGCAGTCATTATTTAATTATTTACTATAGCGATTATTCCATATTATTTTTTCGTCTTTTTATTACAAATGTAATAAAATCGCAATTATTAAATTATCAATAAGAAAAAGTTGTATTTATAAATATAAAAGTTGTAATATATCTTATTATTACTTTAGAAATTATGAAATAAAAATTTTCTTATGTGATATAAATAAACTACTTCTCGAGAGTAGTGTATTTTTGTATTAGTATATTTTTGCCTTTTATTGCACATTATAATATCTAAATTTTTTTTATTTGTTTTCATAAATAATACGATGATTTTAACATTATTCAAAGTAGTTGCAAAACAGATTGCACGTTTTGTTTAACGTTTGACTTTCATCCTCGCCTTCCATAAATGTATATGTTAACAGATTCGAAATATCAGTTTTACAAATATTGTTTCTCTTTTGCTAAACTGGTAACTTGATTATTTTATATTGTAAAAAAGATAAAAATTCTAGCTTTTAAATGATATCCTTTTTTTGTATCTGGTGGATTTTGCCAAGAGGCAGCAAGTTAATTATTATATTTAATATTATTTTAATATTAATTTACTATACCTAGTTAATTATTATATTTAATACAATTTATTATTCATTAAATATAGCTAAACAATTTGTGTGTTTCGGTATCGCATTATATTTGTTGAATAAACATATTTTTATTATTTCAAAATTATAGAAATGAAAAAATCGAATAATTTATAATAGTATTCATTTTTATAATAAAATTATTAGTATCCTGCGACCTTATTTATACTTTTAAAATACATATTATTTTCATTCTATTTGATTGTAAATTATATATTTTAAGGTTTATAGTCTTTTAGCAAGATCTTCTATAAATTATCGTACTGTTTTAAAATAATTACAATATTTTAGTTCAAAAAATGATTACATGTTTTTTGATTTTACAAGTTTTTTAATGTCATAGTGGTATGTATACAGGTAGTCAGGTTTTAAACATAATAGAAATCAGGAAATCATAGAAAAAACATAATAACAAAATGCCGATTAAAGTATGTTAATCATTATTTTATTTTTAATTACTGAAAAATGTTAGTTTTTGAATTAATATCTATAGCAGCGTTAAAAAAAGCGCCGCTACAGCCTACGACGTCTGTGCCGAGACAGTAATATCATTAATAAATACCGTCATGAAACGATGTTATACTAAAAACCGGAAAATCAAAATAATGATAAAAACGATAAGTAATTGTTTATACATACACATATGTTAAACACAACTGTATAAAAAATAAAAAAAGTCAACTCCTAAGAATACATTTTTAAATTAAACTTAATTAATAAAATTATGTCTAAATGCTGAATTGACTAGTAGAAGCATTATGACGTTCCTGCGGATACCCGTCACAAGTTGCGTAAGTCAAACCGTTTTTGACTTAGTCAATATGAGTATTCTGAAATTCTCAACTTCAGTGCCGTACAAAGACTTTTAAATGCCCCTTGATTTTTTACAATACAGAGTTATATTATTTTTATCGAATGACTCTATCAATGATAATAATAAGTAAAAACGCTTATGCTTTTATTTTTGATTAAAATATTAATAATTTAAAGTATTAATAGTTTTATTGTACTTTTCAATGTTGCAATAATTCTACGCGAATAGAGGAAAAATGTATACAAGACGATAACGCATGGTGATTGTTATTTTTCTTCAGATTTCTTCTATTGAAGTTCTGTCGGAGAGCACTTTTTTACGATTACTTTTCAGAAGTATATCTTGTCGTGTTAATATATAGATCAAATATTAAGTTCACGTCGTCTGGAAAATCAGATGTAAACGACAATTAATTATGTTTTTAGTTATGAAAGACTGACATGTAAGTCAATTAACTCTGTAATTTGATTTTAAGTAAGCCTACTAAGTTATTGAAGACGCGTGCCTTTTTATTTAATCTAATTGTACAAAAGGTACTTAAATGTACATTAAAGCTAACTATGAAAAGCGAAACAAAGTTTAATGATGCAGAGATTCGTATCGTAATGCTCCTCGAAGGTTTAGGCAAAATGTAACTTAAAAGGTGAGTAATTTGTATGTTACTCTGTGCTACGAGGAGAGCAAGAGCAAGGTAAGTATAACGGTATAAGGTCGGAACACATAGATCGGTCGCTCATTTAAAGCACCGAGGCAACGGTGTATTTATTAATGAATAGTAGCGCGGCAGAGTGCAAAGTAAACAAATAGAGGCGAGCGGGCGGCTGATGCTCGGGCTGATGCGCTTGATGTATCGCGGGCGAAGCTGGGCACGTGGGGTTCATCCCGCGGAGAAACATGGGGTCTATGTTGCAGGGGCAAGAACCAAGAGCAGATATAGGACGTAAATCGATCGGTGTAAGCCGCTACGAAATAAGGAGAAGCGTGCGTGTGCAGCAAGTGCGGGATCGGGAACCGCGTCGGGAATAGCGGGACGCCGTTCGGCTCTATGGGAGCTGGGGGAGGGCGGGGAACGGCGGGCGTGGGAGCCGGGGGGGAGGTGGGGCGCGGCGGGCCGCGGGCGAGGGAGCTGGAGCCGGGCGGGCAGGCCACGAGTCCGCGGCTCACGCGGCAGGCGGAAGTGCGACGCGAGGCGCCGGGCGCCGGGCGAGGGGCGCCGGCCCTGCCGGGCGGATCCGCCCGGCAATTGGCCGCCGCGCGGCGCCATGACGCTTTCCCGTGGTGCCCCGCGCGACCGAGGCGTCCTCCCCACCGCCCCCCTTCCGCAGGGACGCGCGTCATCTCCTCCTCGGCTCGGCCCCGCTCTGCCCAGCAGCGCCTCGGCCTTCTCCATTCGGCAGCCGAGCAGTTCGGACGCGCGTCGACCGACTCCTCACGCACCCAGAGAGAGAGACAGAAAGAGAAGCGCCGAGTCCCCTTGATATACCGCCCCCGGTAACCTCGCAGCCCACCGGTCGACCGTCTCGAGAGCAAAGCGCCCGAGCAACCGAGCTGCCAGCCATGACCGAACAGGAGAACAAGGATTTCAGCGAGGATGTCGCCGAACAAAACTTCGAGCAGAACGGCGAAGCGGAGAACGGCGGTGGTGGTGGCGGTGACGCCACAGAAAATGGCCAGGAGTCCCAAGAAGACAGGTAAAATTGTTTTCCACTTTTGGAGAGCCTTGCCGTGGCCCTCGAGCCCACGCCACTTCCTCGCCCCTTGGAGCCCCACGTCGCACTCCGAGTCCACTTCGGTACCCTCCTTTTTTTTTTAATATTTTTTTGCCGCCAATCGACGCCGAATGGTTGACTCTTGGTTCATTTTCATGCCGCGTTTGGTCCTCTGGAAAAAGAGCCAGCGAGGAGTAACGCCGCGCTCGCGCGCCTCCACCAAGCCAAGGGAAGCTCGGTCATGTCTTTATTGCATAAAATGGCTGTCGTGCGTGGGGCACTGCGCGCTGTTCTCCCCGCTCCCGCGAGTCCGACCTAGCCGTTTTATCTCTTAATCTTTAACGTGCTAATTACTAGTTTTTCCCAGTGTCGAATTTTTACCATTTTATCGAAAACGCGCGCAATGTATTATTCTTTTGAAGCAAACTGGCGTCGAGGGCTTGCTTATGTATAAGTAAAGTATGTCTATAGGTGATACGAGCAGCAGAGAAATAACTGTATAGGGGTCCCTCTAAATGGGATCGATCTTTACTTTGAAGCAAAATGGCGGGCGCACGCGCGCGCTCGATTTAGTCTTGATCACGCGCTCGCGCGGAAACCCCTCGCTTGGCTCTTTTCTCACGACGTCGTAGCTGCTCAATGGCGTCGCTTGTGCGTCACCGCCCTGTAAAAGCGTCAAATTATTTTTCATTATACACCCTCAATGGCGGGCTTCCGGTCTGAACTAAACGTTCAATCAGAATGGAAATTGGTTTTTTATTGTCGTGAGACGTGGTAAATTATGCTTTTTTCTAGGTACTGTTTTTTGAAGGCGCTTACAACGAGTAATGATGATTAAACGTGTTCCATTTTAAATAAAAGAAACGCCGATTGTCTAAGTTAAAAATTTTACAGCTTAACATGCAATAGCGCCACCTTACAATTTTCATAATTTAGAATATTAATCTCTATCTTTATTCACTTAAGCATGTTTACAAACTTTGTTTCAAGTTCTTTACAAAACTTGATTCTGCTAAACAATTAATATAAAATATTTACTTACCAAGAGACATTAAGTTCTTATTTAACTAATCTATTTTATAAATTTATATTTCAATCCAATTTGAATTTCTTGTTTAGCAGAATCAGTAGAAAATAATTTTGTTAATCATAATTTTTTTAACTAACATAGAATGTAGATTAGATAAGAATAATATTTGTGTATATAGATAAATCAATTTTCATTCTGATCTGCAACGTATTTGATTTTCTAAGTATGAAAATTATAAATAATTTGTATCTAAGATCTGTAATTAGTGTCATTCAGAATAAAAATATTGTTATTTCAAATCTATAAAATATTTACAAATTTTAAAGTTAAAATTTTGAAGCTAAAGTCATTTGTAATGCTAAATTTAATTAAATTTAACGGTAAGTTTTAAATACATAACAATTGGATTTTCTAATTTTCAAGATGCAAAATTCATTGAAATAATATACGTTTTAACAGTAAGTTTGCAATTGTACTTTTTTAATACGTTAAGTTTTTCATTTACATTTTTTGAACTTTCATTTTTTAATATTTCATGCAGTGTAGTTTATCTCAAATTTTTTTAGATTTTTAAGCTTCTATTTAATATTTAAGGAAGTCAGGTGATCTAAGGAATTGCAATTGTTAAGTATACACGTACATATATTACACCTACACAAACAATATCATCCAACTTTGCTGATAACAAAATTTGGAATTTTTGTACATGAATGTTTGTTGATGACGTGAGTTTATTGTTTTGATCAGAGAATATTATTTTAAGAATTAAAAAAAATCCATGAATCAACATATTAATAGCTGTTAGTGAAAATAAAGTTGTAATAATTTTAATTATTTAATAGTTGATCAATTGTTAAATTTATTGATTCTTATTATACGTAATCTTTTGTTATTTAGAGTTTAAGTAATGAGGGTTCACTAATTGTATTTCTGAATAAAAATTCGTAAAAATGTAAAGTACATTGAGATATGAACTCTTCGAATTAGGTGAATTGTAGTGGCTGTATCTTACCTCGAGGTTGAGACATTGAAATACATATTGTCTCTTGGACTACTTGTGATCAACGTTTGCTTCTTCCACATCAATTCTTCAATACTTCAAATCTCCAAAACTTCAGAACTGCAATTTTATGCATCGCGATATTTTGCAAAGTAAAATTGCATTATAAAGTAAATGATTTCACTTAAAAATAGATTGAATGAAGCAAGTTTTTTATTTATAAAATTTTAATTATGTACAAATATTGCACATAAACATTGGTAGCTATAGATTCAAAATGTGTATCAACTGTAAAATAAAATTGGTTCAATCTTTATACATATTTTAATAATAATTTGGAGAGTAATAATAGTGGAGAAACAATAATTAAAGAAAAAATTCATATTTTTCAAAAAAAAATCTTAAATGATTTACAAAATTCAATTCAATTTTCTTGTTAAAAAAAGTTGTCTGAAATATTCCAAAAAAGTTAAAACATTGTTATAATTTTGTAATATTGAATTTACTCTTAAATACATGTTTTACTGCTCATAAGGATCAGTAGCATGATTAAGAACTATGTTCAACAATTCCTGTTCATGCAATTTTTCAAACTTGATGAAAAAAATTTTGTTTGAAAACATTTAAAGTGTGAATTTTAAATTCGCAACATGTTGAAACAACTTTTGAGATTACATAAAATTAATACAAATGATTTAAGTAATTTTCTAATTACATTCAGTTTATATGAAAGCTGAATTGTAAAGTAAATTTTTCATCTTCCAGGAAACAAAGTAGTTATGTAGTAGTTTTTTAATGCTTACTACTGATTGTAAATACAGAACAATTTATATGCTGCATTAGATACTGAAATTATTACTACTTACAAATCGTTCATGGTATAGAAGAGTACAGAAAATATTTAATTTAGTACACATTTCAGTGTTCATCCAGATATTTAATAAAAAACATGTTTAAAGTGAGTGCAATTTCAAAATCAAATTTGTGTGCTCTTAAGGTTTTCTACGCATTTCAAATTGACCGTGGACAAATTTTATATACTCAAAAATATATTGTAGAGATTTTCTAAGTGCAAAAGTGCTCGTAGAGTATAGCTGAATTTTTTAAATCAATTTAAAATAATCTTTGTAAACTAAAAGTGCTGTAACACTTAAAAAAATGTAAATGTTTCAGGCATATTTGTAGATTTACAAACATGTACAGACAATCCAAAAATGCATTTCGAGTCTTGAGTTTTTTAAAATCCTCAATAAATGTGCCATTTGCATCGTGATCCGGGCTACAGTCTCATAGTTAGCAAAACTAAACTGAGGTATCAAAGTAAACATCTAAAATTCCTGTCTAAAGTATCATGAAACGATAATGGTATAGAAGTTTGGAACGCCACTAACCCCATTTGTGTGGCTTGGTCTGCAGGTGGCAAGCCAGCGTGCGAGCAAATGGACCTGTGTGATGAAAATGGTGCTTGTCGATGGCTGCAATCGCGGCTGCAACACCTGAGAGCAACAACAATGCGCAGATGACAACTCTCGGAAGCACTTGCCTCCACGGTATTTATCAGCAGCGGAGTACAGACCTCAAATTCTTTGATAAAAACCTACCGAGGGAATTCGAATATTTGATACGCGTGTATTTGAAACTTCACTTTGCCAAGAAAGACAAATGTTTTACTTAAAACAAGGGAGAAAAAAGCTTGGAAGAACGTTAACCTATTAAAGAGTATACAAGTGATTTGGATCAATTTAGAAGACAAAAGAATATATTGCGGCTATTGAGGTTGGGACATCTCTAGGATTTCAAGCGAAATGCATTTTTTCAAGCACTAAAGATAGTTTTTAATAAAAAAAATATTTGCGATTTGAATGACTCCATGTAAAATTTGTAATCTTAATTTTTCTTGTAATGCTATGTAACTTGTAATTTTGATGTAACTGTAATTATCTCTTAACTTTCTAATTTTTACAGTATTTTGTGATTTTTGTTATTGTAATTCTTTCACATTCAATGTACTTATCGTAAACATCATGTCGTAATTGATAAAATCAATTAATCCTATTGAAGCAGCGTGCTGATTAATCACAAAGTTCAATTTTTTCGGATTTAAATAAAATCTAAATTATTTTAACAGGGATTTTTAGATTCTTTCTTATATTCCAGGAGTCTAAGTTAAAGCTTAGTCAATTTAAATTTGTTGTAATACCTTTAGCTTAATCAGATATCTTATTTTTAATTGGACAAACACCTGATGGATGCAAAATAAAAAGATGAAAGTTCCCTGATATTCGTCAAAGTAATATAATCAAAATTAACTTTGCAGGTCCACAAAGGGCACCCAGGATTCGCTGAATGATAGGTACTACCTTCCATTCTTTCTTGGCTTTTCTTCATGAAATTAGTTTTAAAGTAATATTTAAGCGTTTGAAAAAACTTCTCTTTAACCCAGCAGATTTTGATACTACGTTTAGCTGACATCGATAACCTGATAATTGTACAAATTTTTATTCAAATGTAATTCAATAAACTAATATTGCATTGTTATCGTTGAATCAATGTGAAACTTTGAGTTTTATTTTCAAAATAAATGTTGCCTATTACAATAAATTTAAACATTAATTCACAGCCGCATTTCAGTGATATTTCTATAAAAATATTAAACGTCAATTCAAATATTTAAGAAACCAGGATAATAGTAGCAGTCTAATGGGCAATTAAATTATATTTGACTGAAATTTTATGGAAAACTTTAAAAATATTCTTTCTTCACTGTAATAACATATATTTTTTTTCTGTTGTGACCTGTAGAAAGCTGTTTGTTGGTGGACTCAGTTGGGAAACGTCAGATAGTAAGTTTGTTTTACAGTCAAATTTATTAGTTTACAAATAAAATTTTTAAAAAGAGTTAGTAGATTAAATTTTTCAAAATTAAAAATCTAAATTGCTAAACAAATATATTAAAGAAATAAAGAAAACGTAAATAAATTTTTCTAGCTATGATGTATTTATCTTAGGACACCTTCAGATAACAGAATGGCACTGTTGTATGAGACTAACTTTTAAGATTCTGAGCTTCTAAATAATTAAAAAAATTTTGATTAAAATTTAATAGTAATAATTTTATTTTACTTAATAGTAAATTTAAACCAATAAATTAATTTTATTCTAGAGGAGTTAAGAGATCACTTTAGTTCATTTGGTGACATTGAGAGTATCAATGTCAAAACAGACCCATCGACTGGCCGATCGAGAGGATTTGCATTCATTGTTTTTGCCAAAGCAGAATCATTGGACAAGGTAAATAATTAAATTATATATCTAATATTTTTTAGTAAATTATTTTCAAATTCAATCTATTCTTTATTATTTCGTGATGATCTTATTAATGTCAGTTCTGCTACTGAGTGTTATTGAAGAAAATTCATTCCTGAGTTAAATTAAATAAAATCAATAATATTCTTAATAATTGCTGGAGATTATTTAATTAAAAAATTCATTTTTCAGGCTATGTCACATGGTGATCATATCATCAACGGCAAGAAAGTTGATCCCAAAAAAGCAAAGGCACGCCACGGCAAAATTTTCGTCGGCGGACTTTCCACAGAACTTTCTGATGATGATATCAAAAACTTTTTTTCCCAATTTGGATCGGTGAGTTTTTTTTAAATGTCTTTTGTTGCTAATAACTTAATCTGATAACTGTTTTTAAAAACGAATCTTAATTTTCAGATCGTTGATGTCGAAATGCCTTTCGACAAAACGAAGAACCAAAGGAAGGGTTTCTGTTTCATTACTTTTGAGTCAGAACAAGTTGCAAACGAATTGCTGAAAACGTCGAGGCAAACTATCAATGGCAAAGAAGTTTGTATATTTTTTAAAATTATTCTAAGATAAAATTATTTTTGATTTGTTTAATTGATTGTTAAATTTTTTTATCAAGGTTGAAGTCAAAAAGGCAACCCCAAGACCAGAAATGAGTAGTATACGAGGAATGGCTCGAGGTCGTGGAGCTCGCGGTGGGCGAGGTCGAGGCTTCGGAGGTCAAGGTGGTTGGGGCCAGGGAGGTTATGGTCAAGGAGGCTACGCTGGTGGATATGGCGGTGGTTACGGCGGAGGCTACGATGGCTATGGTGGAAATTACGACTATTACGGCGGTGGCTATGGTGGCTACGGAGGATATGATTATAGTGGATATGGTAATTTAAATTATATTTATTTTCAAACTAGTTTTACTTTTTTGCAAATTTTTCTATTCATAACACATCATTTAACAGGATTTCATTCGTCCCATCCTTTTACATATTGAACATTATTCAAAAACCTTTACCTTTATTAACTTCAATTTTTCATACTATATTTAATGATACCAAATTCTGAAATGACGGGTTCTTGATCATACAGCCAATTGGCTTTTTAATGAAGGATGTAGATTCTTGCTAAAGTAACTCTTTATTTCTTTGGTCATTTCACTAATTATGGAAGTTACATTTTACAATTTAATTTAAAAAGAACTTAATATTATTCAGTAGGATAAAAAGTACGATCATGTGCGCGAAGAGGCGTCAATCATAATTAATTGGATTAAATTTATTTTTAGAAATTTAATTAAATATAAATATAAGAGAATAAATAATGATTTAAATTGAAGACTTACGGAAATGTCTTTGTTTTTGCACCGTGTGTTCCATGAAAATGCAGACGGCTATGGCTATGGCGGTGGTAGTTACGATGGTGGCTACACTGGTGGGCGCGGTGGTGCACGCGGCAAAGGTACGCATTAGCGTTCCTTTTGTTGACTTCCAACTTTTTATCACAACTACCACATCTTCCATTTCTTTGTCTTTCATAGTTTTTTCTTACGTATCATACTTATTTTTATATGCAATATTTTAGACAAAGATAATTAGAATTACTCAATTTTTGTTAAAAATGTAACACTATCTATCATTTCTTAACCCTCGCGCACATGGCTCGACTCCGAAACATCGGATCAGTCATATTTGTATATTTACTTTCCAAGAGTAAATATAAAAACATGTTGCCCGACTAAATGCTTTCATTAAGATCAATTTCATAATACCAATATCCTATTTTATAACGCATCTTGTATTTTCAACAATTACATGTCTAAAATTCACTTTGAAAAGTGGTATTTACTTAATCAATGATGCGTCATAAAGTAATGTTCAAAGAATTATTGTGATCTGTTTTACGATGCATGTTACATTTACCATTCCTTGCCTTTTCCTAGCTTTCTCAAAGAAATAATCATATACTATATAGCATTCACAAATGAAAATAAAAATAATGAAAAAATTCTATGGACAAGAAACAAGCAAGAGTATGCAGAGCATTGCTAATTGTAAGTTCACGCAAGATTTGGAGGTTCGCTTTAAATGGTAAATTATTTAATTGGCAATGAAGGGATAAAAGAAGAGAGAAATTTTGCCTTAAATTTAATTAAAAAAAAAAAAAAAAAAAAAAGGTATAAAAGAGAAGAGCAAATAAATCTGCAGCTCTACTACCTTAGCCTGTAGCCTCTCAATAGAATTTTGCCTCATTCCTAAAGTGTCTTTTGACTTTTTAATTATCTAAGACATCACTTCGTTAATTAGTGCGCAATTGTTTATTAAGTACTAAAAGCGTTGAATGTAACATTTAGTTTAATTTTCGTATCAGTTGATTCAATAACGATTTATCGAGTGATTGTTTTAGCTAGTATATTAGTGTATTGGCTTTTAGTGAAGTTGTAGAAAGTTGATGTTTCTGATAAAATCGTAATAGAATCTAGTCTTATACATTCAACTGGTTGTGTTCCAGGAGGCTCAGGCTTTGGCGGAAAGCAGAGAGGTGGCGGCCGCCAAAACCAGAGGCACCAGCCTTATTAAAACCACAAATTTTCTTTCGACCGCGATGCCACTCGCATCGTAACTATTGGTGAGTTTCTCTCTTTTTTCTGACCTTTAGTTTATGTACTAATTTTATTATTACGTTTTGAAATTCACTTATTCAATTTTATTTGAATTACAAATTTTATTTCATTATTTTTTATTTTCACTTTTATGTACGAAACTTTACCGATTATTTGTAACATATATTTTGTTACAGTGAAGCGCTTTGTTCCGTTAATATATTGTAACATTACTGATTTCAGGTCACCCATCCTATAACAATCGCAACTCGTCGAATCATCATTCCATTACCAAGCCTCGTCATTTTCAAGACTCCCAAGCGCAACCGCGTAGGCAGTACCAATCATCAAGCAAAGTGAATTATCGTACATCATAGCCAACTCATCATCATTGAAAAGCATTTTGACAAAAAAAAGATAAAAATAAAAAAAAAACAAGCTTTGCCAAAAAGCAGCAATAGCTCGCTTTGTCGCCTCATGTGAGGTTAATCGAGCACTACTTGTATAGACTTAAAAGATACGTACAGTTTATTCGTCATCTTTTTTGCCTGTATTAACTGTATTCTGTCTTCGATTTATACACTTAAACGTTTGTGACAAGCCTTTCAACTGAAAAATGTCCACATATTGAGTTAAAATGCTAATGTCGCAAATCAATGTATATTGTCAAATAATTTTTCAATAATAATTTAATTTCAGTATTTTTATGTTTTTGAATGAAGCTCACAAAATAGATTAATAAATTTCTCTTTTCACCGCGATTACACTATTGTAATCAAAAATATAAATTGGGATGGGGTGTACACTATTGTAGATATACATTACAAAGTTTTATTTCTATGGCGACAGAAGCGAGTTTTATTCAAAAACTCAAGTCATCAGTCTTAGAAAAATAATATGTAATTCAACGCAGTGATCGTAAAGACAAAGCTTGAGTTACATAATTTAACATGCGTAAATTATTTTAATTTTGTTTGTAACTTAGTTTCAAAGAAGTGAGAGCGACAGAACTAAATATTATAGAGAATTAAGCAGGCAATGTACTTTTTACATAATCAAGTATATTAATCAGAAAAACTGCAATTTCTAAAGTTCAAATTTGTTAGTTCGAAAAATAATTGATTTTCGAAATTGATAAAGATTGTACATCAGTTTTTCTGTTTTAAATAAAAGAAGCGGTGAAAAAAGTCGTAAAAAGATGATTGCTTCCTTCAATATTATTGGTAAGGAGTAGAATTAAATAAACTCATTTTGTGTACATAAAATTAAATTCATACTTTTTTCTTATCACCTTAATTATTTTATGTAGCATTAAGTTGATAATATTTATCAAAAAGCTTGGTATTAATTTTATTTAGAGTTAAATTAAAATAAATTTACAACTTTCAATTGTTGTATTTTATTGCCTAATAGCATAATAAATATTAAGTTACAACTTGAGTTAAATTGTGCAATTGGCAAAACATTGAGTATTGTAATCGAAAAATCAAATAAACTTTGAATTTTTAAAAATTATAAAGCAGTTTATTAATAAATTGTTCGAAAGATTCATATGATTTATAGCTTTATCGATTCAATAGGTTAGATTAATTGGAATTAAATTAAACCTAAATTGTGCATGATAAAAAATCGGTATGAAACAACTTAACGTCATGAAATTGCAGAACTATATAGAAGCTAGTAATTTTAATAAATCTAAATATTTCTAATTGTGTAGATTAATAGTTTTGTTAAACTGGTTATTAATAATGCAACATTATCCTGAAAATTTTTTTAACCATATATGATTATTTATCGTACAACGTACATGATACAAATTACTTTTACATATATATTTGCTCTTAATTCATACATGTGAAGTGTTTTTGAATATTAATTCATTTAACTGAACTATCAATATATATAAACTGGATTTGTTATAAAAACTTAAAAGTGGGTGGGTAGAATAATAAACATTTATTGATAGAAAACATGCAGTTTAATGTAATCCATGAATTCATCTTGAGGTATAACCTATTCTTAATTTCGTTTTTAGTGTCATCATCAGCTTGCTTTAATTCACAGTTGTAGTTATATTAAACACTACAAAAACTCGTGAAACAAATATTTTCAATTGATTTTAAAATAAATGATACTTCCTATTTGACACCAATCAACTTCAATGGATCTGTTTAAATTCAAGTCTTGAAGCCAGTTAATAATTATTTTCGATACATTATCGATTACATTTGATGACTACCATTATCACAGTCTAGGCATTTAATTTTTCATTTATTCAATTTTTACGTATACAGAAGAATGAAAAAAATGTGACTTTAATTACATATATTGTGACTAATTATTTATAATATATTCAATAACTGGTATTTCATAAATTAAAAATTTAATT
This sequence comes from Sycophaga agraensis, assembly GCA_018906755.1. Taxonomy (NCBI): domain Eukaryota; kingdom Metazoa; phylum Arthropoda; class Insecta; order Hymenoptera; family Pteromalidae; genus Sycophaga; species Sycophaga agraensis. The sequence goes on along the minus strand of JACCIE010000021.1, from coordinate 938,025 downwards.
TTTATCTCAGTATTTGCAAACACTTAAATATCAATTCGAAATAATTTAGTAAGCTAAATTCATATTCAATTTTATAATTACTTTATAAAATATTAGCATTAAGAAAAACAAATTATGGATTATTCTAGGCTTAGTCAAAGCGATATACAAATAACGTGATATGAATATATAGATGCATTTATTCTTGAATAGTATTAATATTATATCTTTGATTTAAAAATGAGTTTAAAATTTCAATTGCAAACATGTAAATTTAGTAAATCACAAAAATAGAAATATAATACAATGGTAACCAGAGTAATATACTAGTGAATTATTATAAATTTTTTTATTTCAATTTCCTTCATAAATCGGAAAAATAACAATTTTACATTATTTTAACAGTGCAACTTAAGTCAGGATATCTTTGTGGAGAAAGACTAAAGAAAAAATTAATGAGAATATATTATATAGGCATATATTTCTGAGTTAATTATGAGACCTATAAATTTGTTAATTAACAAAACTTTAAAGCTAAAGTTTGTATATGACATATAATGTATAATTATGTATTCATAATTATTAAAAATTGAACAACTTTAAGCATTTTCTCGATATTCTTTATTGCTTACCTTTTAGTATTTCCTATAGATTTTGCTATACTACCAAAAATCAATATTTATTAATAATTATATTGATTTACGTTAAAAAGTATATTTAATATAATATATATAATATATAATATAAATATATAAAAATATATTTAATATATTAAATTAATATTCTTTTCTAGAATCACCGCGGTAGACTAATGCTCTAATATCTAGGTTTTATTAAATTAAAAATGAAAAATATTTTTTATCTGTATTCAGACACTAGAAGTGCACTGTAATCAATAATGACTTTAATTAAAAACTGTTGAATTGTAATTAAATAATGTTGAGATATACATATATGCAAATTACAGATTAAGTTTTAGATTTTAAGAGTTAAGTAGCTTATCTTCATTTTTTAATTTCTAAAAAGCAACCTAATTACCTTTGATTAAAAATTCAGTTTTAGAAAATAAATGAATAGTTAAAATACGAAGAAGATATAAAATATTTAATTCAAAAATAAGTTAAGTATCTAATTAAATTTATTGAAGAGCATCTTTCGTTTGTAGTTACTGCAATTTGATTGGACCTCGATTCTCCACCCATCGCAATAGAACATATAGTGAGATTGTGTGTAGCCCTTAATGCGGCTGGTGACAAAAAAAGAAACATTCTCGGCGTTGTTCATTTCAGCCAATTAGCTTTGAGGACCAACTTGGAATAAATTGAATCTGTGAAGCGTTAATTGTAAATTAACAATGTACGCATGCATAAATTTGTATGATTAGAACAAATTGTGCCAAACAAATTATTAATTATTAATTTTGGCTCAAAATCAAACATAAATAATCTAAAGAATTGATTCAAAAATTAATTTACGATTAAACGATAAACTTGTAATTTTTTTAATACACAAAGATAAAAATGTTTGTAGTTTATTCTAAAAGTTGTTAATATTAAAAAGAAACAATATTATCTAATTCTAATTATTGATAGTTTGTATAAAAAATTGTTGTTTTATTGTATTATACGTGTGTGATTTTATGATTTATATATGAATAGCAAATCATCCTTCAAGTTAAAGGCCGGCATTACAAATGTACTCAAACATGGTTCTTTTTTTTCTTGCTTTTTTGAAACTCTTTTTAGTTATTGTAGTGTTGTCTCTCTATATAAGTTTTCCTATTTACAATTTCTTTTAATGTTAAAGTTTTTAATACTGTATTGCACGAGTCAGTATTTATTCGATAAATTGAATCTGTTTATGATTTTCTTTGTAATTTAATCCGTTCATATTAATTTTGCCATTTTTGTATAGGTATTAATTGTCATAAAATATTGACTTTTTCGATTTTTCTTTAAGTTTCCACTGTTTTATCTATCTTGCATGATTATTTATGCTCTCTTTTTAACCGATAGAGTGAGATTTATGAAGATGCAATAATCTAATTGAATATAACGAGGAATATCATTTATAGCTATTTAAAAAAATTGACATTACTAATTTGTTTCCATATATAAATAAAAATAAGCAAATATACGATAAGAGGATGTAAAACAAATACATTGTAACTTTATGCCAAAGGCCTTTACTTTAGTGTAGTCTTTTTATTGTTTCGTATTTTCTATTCAGTTTCACAAGCTTCCAACATAAATGATAGTTTGTATAAAAGCATTTCAATAAATATAAAGTACGAGAATCGGTGAATTTTTGCAAATAAATTTGGTATCTATTTTTTGAGATAGTTAATGAAAGTTAAAACAATTTTTCATACATAGTGTAATGAAGTGAATGTTTGGCAACGTCGCTTTAGTTTGATAAATTTTGAATATATTGCAAGCGTTGGTTGCGTTGGTGCGGTAGGAACTGGTAGGAACGATGATTGGACGTAAGTGGAAGAAACAGCTCTCGTATACAAGATGTATCATGACATCGCGAATACGGTAAAATACAGATATTTTGACGGAAGGAATACGAAAGTAGACTTGCTTGACGCGCACTAAAGTTGAATTGATCCGTATTGGTCAAATATATAGCCAGAAACAGAGTCATAAAATAACATACCGCGTGGCAATTGGTCGCGGAACCGCCTGCCGCGGCGTCCTAGTCGGTCTTTCGGTCTGGGACCGACGGAAGCGAGGCGACGGCAAGGCCATAGGAATTTCAGCCGGGACGATGCCAGAATGGCAGGATCGCGGAATTTGGGCTGAAGGTGAACGGCGAGTGGGCGAGGTGAATGTAGAAGGCACCTAAGAGATAGGCAGCTACGCAAGTAGCGAAGTACCTAGAAGCTTATATATACTGTATATAGGTATATAGTGCTAGATAATACAGGTACTATCTATGTCTATGCGAGTAACTATTGGAAGTGCAGACGAGGCTCAAGGTCTCGATTTGTGGAAAGATCGATTGCTATAGCAGCCGCAGGAGCAGCATCTTTGCGAGGATCTCCAAGTGGTTCGTATTAGCGAGAGGAAGCGAGCGGTACTCGGTAGAAGCCGGGCCGGCTGCAGCAGAGTGCAATAGACGGCAATAGAGAGGAGCAGGGTGCAAGAGAGGAAAAGTGAATAGTGAGGAGCGCCGCGGTCCCGGCGCGTTGGCCTTGGGCGGTCGGAGCGGTCGGCGCGGTCGGCGCGGTCGGCGCTGGCAGAGGAGCGAAGCAGAGCCGCGAGGAGGCCGGAGCCCCGGGCCGCGAGGAGGCCGTCCCGGGCGAGGCGGCCGGACTCGGGAGCGGCGGCGGGGCTGGCGGGCTGAGTCGGCGCAGGCCGGGCTGCTGGGCCTCGGGAGGGAGGGCGCGGGCGGGCGCGAGAGCGAGAGAGAGGGAGCGAGCCGGGAGCTGGGAGCGCGCGCGCGCGCCCGTCGACAGAAGCCGAGCATCGTGCGCACTTGGCTGAGCCGTGCGGATCCGGATTCCGGAGGACGAGCGCGAGGACCGAGCACCAGCAGCCACCGCCACGCCAGGGGAGCCGAGGTAGGTCGCGGCCGGCCGCGCCGCCCCGGGAGCCTATCCGCGCGCGCACGGCGCCATGCTCGCGGCCGCCAGGATCGGCGTCGCACGAGGCCGCGCGGCCGGCCTCCCCGGCCCACGCCAGCCCCGCGGCCGCCGCGGCGCCCCAGCCGAGCCAGCGACCGCGTGCTGCGCCTCGCCTTCCCCAAGCGTGCTCTGCCGAAGCGCGAGTCCCGAGCCGGCCCCGGTGCCGGCGGACCTGCCACCGCGAGGCCTGGCCCTCCCCTCGCGCCTCCGCGGCCATCCTCGCCGGACCTCGCCACCTCCCAGCCGCCTCGCTCATCCCGAAGCCCACCATCGGACCATTTTCGTCCTTTCTCTGCATTTTATCCTTTCCCCCCTCGCTCTTCTTCCCAAGCCCACCCTTTTTTCCCAAGCGTCGATTAATCGCTTTTTACCTTGCTATGCAGACCTGGGCTAATCAAATTTTCCCAGAGAGATTCACTCTCGTTGTGAGAACCATTCAAATGTCCGTACCATTTTGATTCCTCCCCCATGGCCGTGTTTCGGATTCCGTCTTTTCCACTGAAAATCATACTTCTATTGAAATATTTTCGTCAAGACGAAAACATTTTTTGTCAACTTTGCATAGGACGTTAAAGAGTTACAAAACTATACGCGTATAAAAAAAATTTAGTTTCTTAAATTGTGTCTAGTAAAGTAGTTTTTTTTTTATCTTATAAATGCCAATTTTCAGTTTAGACTTCAAAATATTTAAACTTCAAGTGTTTTAATGACTAGTATTTGTCTATTCATCTAGAGCTCTTAAATAATCAATTTCATTTTGACTTCAGGTTCTCCAAATGGATGCTTATTTGATTAATAGTGCACCAGAAATTCTCATAATATCATATTTTTTAACTTTAATCACTCTGTTTTCTCCTTACCTTTTGTTCACTTTTCACATTTAACTTGAATGAAAAGTTTTTTATAATATTGATTATCGGTATTTTTTGTACCATGTTTTACGATACCTGTATACATTGGGTTTATCTTTTTCTTTACAGACAAACTGCCTTATTAAGATTAAGCCCACCTCTAAATAAGAAATAATAAACAAATTAGGACTTTTGAACAATACAAAAAGAAACAACATTCATAGGAAATGGTCATGGAGGTATCCCCCTCACCACAATGTGTCGGTCGAGAATTTGTCCGACAATATTACACTCTACTCAACAAAGCTCCAACCCATTTACACAGGTTTGCTTTTTTAATTTTCCTTGGCACATTTCTCATGTTTAATCTATAATTTCAACATTTTCAGGTTTTACAATAACTGTTCTTCCTTTGTTCATGGGGGCTTGGAAACAAATCGTGAATCCAATCCAGCAATTGGTCAAAAGCAAATTCATCAAAAAATTCAAGCTTTAAACTTCCGAGATTGTCATGCCAAGATCAATCAGGTAGATTCTCAATCAACACTTGGAAATGGAGTTGTTGTTCAGGTATTTTTTTCTTGTATAACATTATCTAATAGGTTACACAAAAAGGCCAAATCAATCCATTTTCTGGATAAGGGTAAACAAAGAAAAGTTTAATTAAAAAAAATGCAATTCTTTTAGGTATCGGGAGAACTGTCTAATGCAGGTAATCCTATGCGCCGCTTTACTCAGACTTTTGTTCTAGCTGCTCAAGCTCCAACAAAATATTATGTACACAATGACATTTTTCGTTATCAAGACTTTGGATTAGCCTGCGAAGAAGATGAAGAGCTAGAAGGTGAGGGTAACAACGAAAATACTGAAAGGGAGGGTGAGATTGAGAATGTTAGATCTGAAATTGAAAAAGAAGAGCAAAATCAAGCTCAATTGGGTGCCAAAATAACTAATGTTGAACAACACAACCAAAATCAACAGCAACCTTCGTCATTATATCAACAACAGCAAATTTACTGTGCCATATCTCCACCACAAGTAATTTTTATATTCATAAGAGATTTTAAACATAATTTAGATTTTATTAATCTCTGTAAATATTAAACTTCTTGCATTTTAGATTCATCCTGTTATTCATCAGGTAACCATTAATGGATCTGTTCATGAAGATTCTTCCATTATTTCCCAACAACCACTTCAACAACAACAACAACAACAGCAGCAGCAGCAGCAGCAGCAACAACAGCAGCAGCAGCAGCAACAGCAATACATTAATGAGCAAGCTACTCAAGATCAGTTTCAATCAGAGGGTGAACAAGATTCTCTTACTCAACAACAGCAGCAACAACCTGTTAAAATTGAACCACATTCTACTACGGAAGAGATTAATGAACAGGCAGAAGTTGAACAGAATTATTCATCGGTTCCAGAAGGTGAATCTGAGCACCAATTATCATCTCAAAGTATCAATAGCAGTGGACAGAAAACATACGCAACATCAGTAAAGTCAAATCCAAATGTAGGAGCAACCAGTCCTCAAATTCCTAAACCATCACTCTCACCGGTAAATTTTATAAAACCTAACATTTTTATTCAAATAGAATCAATAAAAATGAACAATGTCAATTAAATAAAAAATTTATTGTATAGCCTCCTATGCAAAACATGCGCATCGAAGATCGTGTTATGACACATCAACCTCCTACTGGAGCACCACTTCCATCAACTACTACACCAATGAATCAACATGTACATAGAATGTCTGGAGTTCAACAACAGACACAACAGCAATATCAACAAAGAGTTCCAAGAACTGGTGGACCAATCTCAAGAGGTAGAAATAACATTCAAACATGATTAACACTATACAAATAATTAAAAAATATAGCTATAGCTTCTTCTCTTTCAAAAAGGCACTTTTCCAATTGTAGATGGAGAACGGCGTACGGGTCGGCCAGGTGGATACAGTGATGCCCACCAATTATTTTTAGGAAATCTTCCACATACTGCATCAGAAAATGATCTGAGGCAAGTGTTTGAACGCTTTGGTCGTGTAGTAGACTTACGTATTCACAGTAGGCCGCACGATCGTACGAAATCTCAAGGAACGAATAATATCAGAGTTCCAAACTATGGATTTATTACGTTTGAAGACCAAAGTGTTGTCACTAAAGTACTAGATAATTTGGTAATTATTATATAAATTTCATATTAATATCTATATTCAAAACTGAATGCATATTGTTGTAACAGAGTATTTTTTTTCTTTTAGCCAATTAAATTCCCTGATGCAAATGGGCAAAAATTAAATGTTGAAGAAAAGAAATACAAACCAAGGGAAGGTGGTGGTCCTGGTAGACCAAATCCAGGAGATGCAAACATGCGTCCAATGGGAGCTCAACAACAAACGCAACAACGTGGTCCAGGTAATAATACACCAACAACAATTTTTAGTTTTAGATTATTCGAACAGGTTGAAGAAATATTTATATTACAATTTCGGTTATATATTTATATAAAACAAAGAACTCTGAGTACCAATTCATAAAATAACAAATGTCATTATCTTTAATCAAATAGGTGGTCCAGGAGGTGTTATGCGAGGGGGACAGCATGGATCACGAGGTCGCGGTGGATTCGGCCGAGGTGTTGGTGAAGGAGGAAGGGGGGGAATTCGACAGCCAGGTGGCAATCCGAATAATCAGAATTATCAAAATCGTCGCTAATTCTTGGGCAGCAAAAGTTGCGTCAACGCACAGCTTTTCCGCCTTTTCGAAACAACCGCCAAGATTGAATAAAAAAAAGATTGACATTGATAAACGCGAAAGGTAGTGAGCTTTGCTCAAAACAAACCGTATATAAACAACAAAAAGAAAATAAACGTAAACTCGAGAAAATGACATTCCGACCGAAAAGGAATAAAACTTTCGCGAGATTCTTCCTTAAGAAAGAAGATCAGTGCAACATAAACTTTAAAGCGCGGAAATTACAAGAGAAACAAGACATACTTGGGGATGGAACATGAGTACACTAAAGTGCGAGCTCAGAGACTTTTGTCAATTCTCTAAGTTGACATTGACCTAAACATAGCTTTGCAGAACTTGATTAAGAATTGCTTTAAAGACTTTCAGTGATTGCCATAAAAACTAAGTTGAGCTTAATTTAATTAAGCGCCACTTTAATATTTGCCGATTTATCATTTGAATAATATCTGCCTGACTTAATTAAGTTGTGCTCAAGTTATATTTGGACTGGTTAAATGTGTGAAATACGGGCCTTAGTTCATTTAAAGTCATGCTTTATGAAATTAGGATGTGCTTAAGTTCATTAAGTTGTGCCTTAGAATAACGGCAGTCTGCATAAGTTAATTAGGTTATGCTAAACTTTGTTAGGTTGTTTACAAAGGTAATACAGGTTATGCGCGAGGAAAGAATGAATTTTATGTAGCATATCTTGCAATTATTTATTCCTCATATATAAATTAAGCATGTATAAAGTTTTACATGACCTAATTAACCTTTGCACAACATTTTCATGTTTTGTATAACATTATTATGTTTTAGTTAAGTTTATTATTAAGGACTGCGTATTTTTTAAGACTTGCATAACTTGACTAATCTTTGCATAACTACAATTTTAATACAGCATAACCTAATAAATTTTTGCATAACTCCCGTGAATTTCACGTAACTTAATTAACTTTTTCTTAACCTATTAAAGTCATGTATAAACTACTTAATAGTTGCATATAAAAATTGGAGTTATGCATAAGTTTAATACTTTTTGTGTAATGATTTCATAGCTTAACGACTTAATTAAGGTTTGCGTAATCTCAACCAATTAAATACAGAACTTAATTAAGTTCCCTTAAAAATACATCCTTCTTGATTTTGAACAGTAAGGAAACTGGTTTTTCTCTTACTCCTTCCTGTATTCCTGAGAAAAGTCGATTAGGAAGTAAATCGTATTAAATTAGTCATCAATTTTTTCTCAGAATGGCCAAAAAACATAAATAATCAGTTTTTGTAATTTCAATAAGATAACTCTCTAAATAAATACAACACTTACAGTCACTACCGTTTACAAAAATATGTGATTGAATAGAGTTTTTTTTATAAAATCGTAATCAAGATTAATCTAAGTTCAACTGTTCCGAAATTTCGCCAAAAGATGTAAAGTTTTAATATACATATTTAAAGTGTATAATTTTTTATGAATATTGATTAGTGTTTTTTAGTTGATTTGATTACTTTTTCAAAATTAATCGTGTTTTTTAATTAAATTTATTGACTAACATTTTTAAGGACATTATTTGTATAAATATTTCTTTTGTGCGAAATAATGGTACAGAGGAACAAAGAGGATACAAGACGACGAAAATCTGAAATGAGTGCGATGCAGATGAAACCAAATTAAAAAGCCAACATAAGAAATGAAAGAATTAATGAACGAACGTGTGGCGAATGTATTGTAACGTTTTTTGCATTTAGTATAATATATCTACCTTACTACTGAAACATGAAGTTCTTGTTTTTTTTGTATCTACAATATAAAAATAGACAAGGGAAGTATATAACCAAATTCTTTTTTGTTTATTCTTCATTCTTGAATATTGAAACTAATAAACAAATTTTTATAAAGTAAAATACGTGTATGAAACAGTATCAAATAATTTACATAAAAACAATTTAGGACAAGGATTGCATTATATGAATTCATATAAATGCAAATTTCTGTACATGTTAACTCAATTCATTGCATAACTCTTCATATTGTAATTTTTAAAATGACGTCAGTTATAAATTCATTTATCTTTATTGTAACGAGTGATTAAATATATTTATACTCTGCAATGAAAATTGAAATGATATATTTAATATACATTATATATGTTTAGAATGAAAATGTATCTCGAATACAAAGGATGAAGCCGATCTCTTTTTAAGTTGTGACGGGAATATATATCAATTTATTCATCCAGTTGTTTTGTTATAATCTAAGTAATACTGGAAATTTATTCTTTCAGAGTGATATTTCGATAAGTATATAAGCAAAATAATTGACTGATTTTGTAGCAATGTATTAAGAAATGATGCTCAGTGATCCCTTTCATAACATTGTATAATAAACGTAATGTATCAAAAAAAAACAAACATAAAGGTAATGTGTTAACATTTTTTCTATAAATTTAAGATTTTTATACTAGTGTCTTATGTAAAGTTATTTTAAAATTAGTTCATTTTCATTATTTTCAAATTTTTTAAATATATTATTTTACAACACTTTGTGAAAATTTAAACGATATTTTTGACATTAGAAAAATAATTATTTTAAGTTAATAAAAGTCAAGTTTGTTAAAAGGTTGAATAAAATAGGAATAGGCTTCTATTCTACGATTAATGAGTTATGAATTTGCTCACGATTTTTAAAATAACAAATAACTATAATTTTGATATTTGTACACAATGATTTTAACAAAAATTAAATTATTTTTATCAAAGATAGTTTACTGAGCTATACAGCCGCTTTCGTAGTACAAGTCCTTTGATGACCTTTAAATCAGTATTTTCCAAAAATTTACGAAAAAAGCAAGGGCAATGTATAGATATTATATTATAAAGTAAACAATGACAGATATTAGTACCCGATTGTGCTTATATAAAAAATTATCGATTTTTTAAAAATATTTTATTTCATTATATTTTACAACGAAGTGCAAATTTAAAATCCATAATTCAGCTTTAATAATAGCTGAATAAATAATCGAAAATAAAATCTATATTTTTTATAAATACTTTTACTCGTTTCTAATATTTGTACATAGCTCTGTTATCGTAAAAATGGCTTTTATACTATAATTAAATTAAAAAACAACAATGTCTTATTAAAAACGTGATTTAAGGAATTAAAAATTAATTAATTAGCAAGCTGAATGTTAGAAGAATTAGGTGTAATTAAATTGGAAAAATGAAAGTAAAAAAATTGTGGTATTTAATACACCTCAACTACTTGTATTGCATTTTTAGTGTAGACATTATTTTACAATATCGCGGTTCATAACTCTTGACATACAACAATCATAGGAACAGAAACAACGCATTGATTGTCAAATATTATCTCTAGAATATATATAGGTATTAAATATTGACTACTAAAAATTTATAAAAAATTTGTAAAAATTAAAAAAAATTAGTCAGAAACAATTTTCATTATCGTACTTGAAAATAACCGCTTTCTTATCAACAATTTTGATAAAGACTTATGTAACTTGACAATTTATTGATACATTAACAATTGTTAAAACTACAAATTCAGTATCAATATTAATAGAATTTATTGACTTTTGATGAACATTCAACAGTGTATGAATTTTCAAAGGTTATGTACTTCCTGTTACTTGTCCCTGTTCTCTTTGGAAGTGTTAAAAGGATTACAAGTCCATTTATGTAAACTATAAGGGTTGAAAAATTGGGAATTCCACGTAATGAAAAAAATATATGTGACTAAAATATATTTGAATGGCAATTACAAGTCATTGAAATTTGAAATATGTCGTAGATTTGTCATTTAAGTAGTGTTCACTGTTGTGTACGCTCCAGTACGCTGCATATGCGGTCAAGCAAATATCAAATATAGAGGCTTTTGAAATAATACATTTGTTTTATTTCGTATCTTTTGAGTTTGGCTATAAAAACCGTTAGTTATAATACTCGATCTTTTGGAATGCCAATGCTGATTAACATTTGCGTATGCATATGTACAACGTGTATGGTAAACAATTATAACATAGGTATGTGTTAGGCTGATGACCAATATATTTTGGAAGCTCCAAGGACCATACGTTCCTATCCCGTCACCCGTATGCTTGTGTACAAGCGTCTATATTGGCCTATATCCGTAGGTGCAGCGGTGCACGTAGGTAGATAGTGGATTTGAGGTGGATTGCAGCAGTGGATGTCGTCTTCTGCAGTTTTCTGTCGAGTTTGTTTCTGCACCGCGACTGCTCAGGCAGACGCGCTCGCTCAGGTAGTAAGCAGCAGTAAGCAGGTGGCATCTGGTAGTCTCACGACCACTGTGCCAACACGATTCCATGGCTTTGAAATGCTTTTTACGTAGCCATGCTTGAAGAAGTTTGTCGGTAGCAGGTACTAAAGGTATGTTTTTATTTTGTTCTATAGAGAATATCAAGACTGTGGAATTAGTGTTATCAGATGACGTACTTCGCGTGTAACTCGGTTGTGCAGAGCTTTGAAATCGCTTTTTTTACCTATATTTATAATTCTTTCAATCTTTCTCCGAGAGAAAGTGTATTTTTAATCCGTGGGCTAAAAAACATTATTTAAAAACTGTCAGTTCCAATTGTTAAACATAACCTGTAATTAATGAAAGTGATTGTGTTTAATTGATATTAGTGGGCTTCTATTTGTTTGTTTATAGGTAAAATAACTAGTCAAGATGTCTACTTCAGCAATATTCATCCTCGATGTGAAGGGAAAGGTGTTGATCTCCAGAAATTATAGAGGAGATATCGAAGCAGGAGTTATAGAAAAGTTTATGCCTCTTGTTATGGAGAGAGAAGAAGAAGGCAATTTAACGCCAATTATTCAAACACCTGAATCTACTTACGCTTATATAAAATATAATAATCTTTATATAGTATCTACTACTAAAAAAAATGCAAATATATCATTAGTGTTTGTATTCCTACATAAGGTAGTTCAAGTTATGCAGGAATACTTCAAAGAGTTAGAGGAAGAAAGTATTAGAGATAATTTTGTAGTGATATACGAACTACTTGATGAACTTTTAGATTTTGGATATCCCCAAACAACGGATAGTAAGATATTACAAGAATATATTACTCAAGAAGGACATAAGTTAGAAATTCAACCACGGATACCTATGGCAGTTACAAATGCTGTATCTTGGAGATCAGAAGGAATAAAATATAGAAAGAATGAAGTCTTCTTAGATGTCATTGAGTCTGTAAATCTGTTAGCAAATGCAAATGGAAATGTATTAAGTTCAGAAATTGTTGGAGCCATTAAAATGAGGGTTTATCTGTCTGGCATGCCAGAACTTCGATTAGGATTGAATGACAAAGTTCTTTTTGAATCTACTGGTCGTGGTAAATCAAAGTCTGTAGAATTGGAAGATGTTAAATTTCATCAGTGTGTGAGGTTGTCTAGGTTTGAAAATGATAGAACAATATCATTCATTCCTCCAGATGGTGAATTTGAATTGATGTCATACCGTTTGAATACTCATGTAAAACCTTTAATTTGGATTGAATCAGTAATAGAACGACATGCTCACAGTAGAGTTGAATATATGATAAAAGCAAGATCCCAATTTAAACGACGTTCTACAGCTAATAATGTTGAAATTGTTATACCAGTGCCAAATGATGCAGATTCTCCCAAATTTAAAACTACCATTGGAAGTGTCAAATATTCTCCCGAGCAAAGTGCTATTACTTGGTCAATTAAATCATTTCCAGGTGGCAAGGAATATCTTATGCGAGCACATTTTGGTTTGCCCTCTGTTGTAGGTGAGGATATTGAAGGTAAACCTCCCATACAGGTGAAGTTTGAGATTCCTTACTTCACTACATCAGGTATTCAAGTGAGATATTTAAAAATTATTGAAAAAAGTGGATACCAAGCATTACCATGGGTCCGATATATCACTCAAAACGGTGACTATCAATTGAGAACAAATTGAAGAAGTAAATAAATTTCATATAAGTGCTTCATCTCATGTTATGTTTGATTTTATCGAGGACATACATATGTAGTCTAATGCAAAAGGCTCTTTGTTAATTTGTAATTGTAATAAATTTATTGTATTAGTAAAAATAACTTGTTGATTAAACTTACCTTTTCCTCTTCTTTATAAACATGTGCAAAAGTAGTTGTTTATTTATAAAAATTAAACATTTTATATAATTAAATTATTATTTTATTAAACATATTATTACCCATACATTATGGATAATATTCATTAATTATAGCATTTAATACCGTGATATTAATTTACAAATAAAGGAAAGTTTACTGAAATCGTACCAAACGCTGCTTAGTATCTATTTTACGAAATTATTGAAATAGAAACAATGTATTAAGAATGGGAATATTTTTTTATTTAAATTTTTTAAAATGATTTTTCCATAATAAATTACCGCTCTCTATAATTGAAAATTATAAAAATATTATGAATTCAATTGTATAGAATCTATTAATTTATTATTGATATTTTAATAAGTTCTATCTATCAAAGGCTTGTATAAACAATAATATTATACAATACGAACTGTTTGCAAATAAAAAAATGAATTGCCATTACTTATAATAACGAGATTTTTCTCGTAAATAATTTGGAAGTTTTGTAAAAATATCACTTGATTGAATTAACACAATTTCATTTCTTTTCGGCTTAATTATTTGCTAAATAATTAAATATATATCATTATTTAATAATTCTTAAAAAGTGTTTCTACTTTTGACGAAAGTTAAATTAATTCCATATGTAAATCGCGAATAAGATTTTATTTAAAACAATTTTTTAAGGAGAGATCATAAAGGAATTTTAGCACAAAGTGATTGCCTTAAAGATGGAAAAGTTGCCATGGCTCAGAGTAAATTCGGACTGAACTGAATCTTTCGATTGTAGGCGAGAAAGCTTTTTACCAACAACAAGGCATAAATCCTAGAATCAAGAAATATTTCATATTTAGAATGTCGCTTCGAGTTAGGATGTATCGAGCGTTGAAGGGAAAAGCGATTGCAATTGAATTGCGACAACCCAGTTTAGCCGCACAGCGAAAAGTAAAAAAGCACATTGGGCGCAGTGAGCACTGGAGTTGAAATTCGTTTTTACGATCTCCGTCGCTTGATAAAAAAGTAATGAGCGCGCGGAGTAGCATAATCATGGTCGGAATAGTTGAAAGAGGAACTAGATTAATCCAAGCCGGTGATGGGGGAGGGGCGGGTGGCGTTAAGTCGCGGGGAAAGAAGCGGGACGCGGGCGCAGAATGGGGTCTGTAAAAATACACCGCGGCGCGTGCACTTCAATAATGCTCGCATTGTGCAATCGGTTTGTGGTGAAAAGAGCCTGGGCTCATCATCACTGGGGGCGATCAGTGCTCGGCTCTCTCGCGATGGCTTTATTGGCGCGCGCGCGTTCTCAATTCCCCGAGACACGCAGTTCGCGCAAAAATTACGGTTCGTTAAAGTGGCCTCGCGATCGAGTGATTCGAGGGCGCTCGTCCGAATGGTGCACGCGCGGAGCAAGAGGGCAGGGAAGCTGGGGGCTGCCGCGCGGCAGAAGAAGACGGGAGGCGCAGGAGCTGCCGCGGGCCTGGAAGGGCGAGCCGATGAGATCAGAGCCGCGCTCGCAAGCTGCGCGCCCGGCGCTCGGGCCACTCGAGCCACTCGCCATTCCGCGCTCCCCAGCTCAGTCTCCGAGTCTCCGCCGGCGCGCCGCCACTCGCCCGCGACTCCCGGAGCCCCTTGGCCCCCGCACTTGCTCGAGAGCGCCAGCCGTGCCGCGGAGGAGGCCATCTCTGAGGTTCGTCCTTACGGCCCTTTCCGCCCCGCTGCCATTCTCCATTGCCAGAATCTCAAAGCACGAGTTCCGCACGGGACTAAAGCACATGCGTTGCAAGCACACCGCGCGCTTCCTATCCTTCCTATTGTTCCTTGCTTGTCAATTCTCAAACTCTGTTTTAGCCTAAAACCTTCATTTAAGTGCACAAATCGGTTTAATTAAAAGCTTGGCAGTATAGCGCAGATGTCGAGAAAATATCAAGTCCTGCATACCGCTACCGGCTTTATAGACCTACATAGATATGTCATTGCTTTTTATTCATCTTTCATAAATACTATGTTATATACTTGTATATTACTGGTGCTACAGATACTTTTCATTTAGACCATAATCTTATCCATTTTATTTCATTCTAAACGTTGTATTCGTATAAAATGTATATGCAGGTGCACTGGCGACCGCCGCCAACTTGATTGCAAATTTACGCCTATGAATAAAATACTTTTTATAGTTTATGACATTTATTTTATTTACTTATCGAAATCAATTTAATAAATCATCTAAACTTATATTTGATTTTAAATTTATGCGCATGCTCGTTTATTATCTTCCACGCCATCGAAAACGACGATTCAGGTAAAATATACTAAACATTTTTAGCACTATATAGAAGCTTTTTAGTATAAACTATTTTATTACAGATTCATTGTTATATGCATTGGAATTATAATTAGATTACTTTAATCCATGTTTCTTATTACAAGTAGCTTCAATGCAGGCTGTACGGTTATTTATGGAATTAAAGATAATTTTTATAAAGATCAGAGAACTAGCATTCAAGATATACCATATTCGCGAGTTACATCTTAATATATTCATTTTTGATTTTTGAGACTAAAGTTATTATTTACAGGCTAACAATAATACAATGAGAGGATAATTAAATATTTTTTTCTTCTTCAACATTTTGTTCAGGAAGAAGGGTATGATTTGCATACTCGCGCTGTTAAGATAATGAAGTTGCATATCCTATGATTGTAATCTAAGGAAGTAGAAACGGATGCATAGTGCATGTCAATTTCCTTTATTGGTTCAGAAGGATGTTCTTTATTAGAGATATGCATGCAAAAGTGATTATGAATAACGAACTAGTTCCATATCAATAAAAGCGCGATAAAAACATTTTATCTTGTTATTGCATGGCTGAATATTCATAGGAAAGAATTCTAAAACGACGAAAGAAGATCATATACGACATAGAGCTATTTTCGACATGGCAATATCATAAAAACACAACCGCGAATTGATCTTTGGAAAAAAGGTCATAACTGGTCCTCGATAGCCTGCAATGAATAGACTAGAGATTATACATATATATAGCTCACGTAACAAAGCTGAAGATTGAAAAGCGAGATGTCGCAAGGGCCGAGTGGACGAATCGGGCAGATCCGCAGAAGAAGCAGAGTAAAACGGAGGAGGATAGCCGCGTAATTGCGGATATAAGACGAAAGCGCGGGGGCCGCTCAGTTTGTGCGCCGCAGCCGCAGAGGAAGCGGGCGGCAATAGACGAAAGGGAGGAGGAGGAGGAGGAGGGCTCGCTCGGGCCCGTTTCCGAGAGCCTCGCGGCGGCTTATTGAATAAAAATGCGAAAAGGAAGGCGCGGGCCGCGAATCGAGGCCAACGGGCGCAGGAAAGCAGTGCGCGGGCGGGCGGCGCCGCGAGCCTCGCGCGCCCGCCGGCGGCGCTTCGCCAGCGTGGGCAGGTCTCTTCGCCTGGCCCCTTTATGCCCGCCCGCGCGCGAATATCAGTGCGCCGGCTATTTTCGGGACGTCGCCGCGCTTCTTGCCCGCGCTTCCGGCCTTATCGCGAGCCCGCGTGCTCAGGCCCGCCTCCCTTGCCCCTGCGCACACCGAGCTTTTTTTATCTATATAGGCGCGGTTGCTGTTCTATAAGGTGACTTTCCAGGCATTGCGCCCGATCACGCATACACACGCGCCGTGTCTAATTGTTTCTTCTAATTGAAAGCATCCTTTTTATCCCGTCAGAGAAATGTATGAAAACATTACCTGTTTTCAATTATGTTTCCCTTTGGGTTGCTCCCATTTTTAAGACATTATGTAACTTTAAAGTTCATTATTCTTTTTGATCATTCATTGTTTTTTTGTATAAATTAAATGTCACATCGTTATTTATATTGTGTTAAACATCCAGTCATTTTATAACGAATGCCTAGATATCATTTGTAAAAGATCTTTATAAACCTTTGTTATATTAGCAGTTACTAAGTACTTTAATACGCATTTTAAATACTTTTTGTATGCTTAACTTTAATCATTTTTTTCATGTTTTATCTGATGTAGACGAATATACGTTTACCCCATATGTCTCGATGAAATATAGTACAATGATGACTTGTTATGCTTGAAAATCTAACAAATATATGCTTTTTACTACAGTAAAAAGTATACATTACTTGTCACTTCATTAGCAGAGTAATCAACGCAGTTTTATCTAATTTTCAACTTATAAACTAATTTAAAGTAGCTAAATTAGTTTTTAACTAGCTCTTATGTCAATGAAAGAATAATTTGATATGTATGTACAAAACTTATGTACGTTTTTTACTGCCGTCAAAGCATAGTTACGATTTTCTAAAAGATTCTCATTTTGTTAAAATGTTAATTTTATTGATTTAAGCTATACTGCTTCACTTGATTTACACGCTAACTGACAAAATAACTTGAAAATTTATCAAAATTTTTTACTTATCTTATCTTTTTACTTTACTTAAAACTACCCCTATAAATTTATTTTAGTTGAAGATAACATTTATATTTTATTTAAATAAGTAAATTTTTATAACATTTCAACCGTAACATCAATTACAGATTTTTCATTTGATATAAAAACAATATCGTATGACCAATACAATTTAAAATAAAAATTAATTTATAGTGCCGTTAATCATTAATCATGTAACATTCAATTCCTATATGTAAAAGTAGAACAATCTTTGAGAAATGTCAATTATATTTTACTATCTCCTCATACAGTACCCACTCAAGAGTGGTAAAAAGCATGTCGATGAAGATGGAAATAGGACTTGTGGTTCCAAAATATACACGTCTGCTTTCCGCCTGGGTTTATGCTAAAATTGAATATAGGTATAAACTGTACTGAAGCAGAGATAATGTTATACAAACTTTATTTTAAAACTCAACGTGTTAAAAAATTCATTTTAGTTTACTTGTATATATAAATAATAAAATTCTGTACAATTCAACTCATACAATACAAGTAGATAAATTAAAAAAATTCTTAAAAATTCTTAAGAAAATTTGATGTAGTTTTTATTTACGAAGAAAAACATCATTGATACAATGAATTATTGTTGTGATAGAAAGATTTGCTATACAGTTTTAAATAATAGACAAGCCTTAATCGAAGTCTTAATGCATTTTATTATATTGATTTTTGAAATGAATTATTTTCTTAAATAGTGAATATATTAGTAAAATATTTACCGACTTCAAAAAACAACTAAAAATTATTCACAATAAAGAACTAAATAGTTATAAAAATGCAGAAGTTGTTTAAGAGACATAACAAATATACAATATTAAGATAGAAAACTATTTTTATTTGAATTACAATTTTTATTGAATAAAAAATACATAGGTTCATGCGTTTTCACATACTATATCTCTTTAACAAAGTAAGATATTAGCATGAAAAATTAGATACAGCTAGTCTGCACATATATGAAAGACTCATGAAATCATTCACTTGAATTTATTTTTAGATGCACATGCAGTATATAATATATTTAGCTCTTGTGTAGGAAACAAAATTAATAATCATTCATCATCTATGTATTCCAACACCAAACTATTTGTGTATAAACGTCATACATTAATCTATACAATACAGACATTCTTGTTCATTTATAGTGAATCCAATATATTCTTTGGATTTTATCTAAGTGTACTATAATTAACATCATCGTGTATTTCATATACTTACAACTGTACAAAATACAGTAAATTTGCAAACATATATTTTCCTTTATAGTTATCGACAAAAAAAGCCGCAACTAAACTATAAAATTGGTTGCAATATTAAGCGATTTTCGATATATTATATCGTATTATTTTTGCAAATTAATAGATTTCAAGAGTTAGATATGACTTCAAAACCGCACTTCAATGCCTGTAATATAACAAATCACAAAATAAGTACACAAAAAAACAAAAAAACACGAAAAAAAGCAAAATTATTTTTTTGTGTGATCTAAAATGAATTTTGTATTCACGACTTGTTACAGGAAAAACAATGGAGACGAAGTATCTTATAGGGCTGCTCGTCATATTTGCGCTTCTATTCGTTACTGATGTTGAAGCTGAGGTAACAACTGCTTTTTAATGTGTTTTGTTTTAGATATATGCTACATATTATATTATATTATACATATAGATATATACAACTAAAAATGTTCATAGCAATAACAAACTTGTGGAATTAAAACTTTCAAATGATGCATTATATGTGTCCTGTGAATATTCAAAATTTTATATTTATTTAAACAATTATGAAAATCTATATATAGATAGATAGATAGATAGATAGAAACACACACATATATATAAATATATAGATTTTATTTCTTATTCTCTAATGTTTGGAATATTCTGTTATCATTTGAGTTAAATTAAAATTGAAATTAGAATATGCAATGCAATAGATCAAACTATGATTTATTTATACTTAAATCATAAACTATTAATTTGATACAGATTATTTATATATGAATATTCGAAATTCACAGCTTTAAGAAAATAATTATATGTGAACCATTGAATATTCAGTCTTTCTGAACAATATATAATCGTCTTGTCACGACTCTTTGAGAATTATTCCGCATTTCTTAATGCTTTTAGCATTGGCACAGATGACAAAGTGCTCATTTAATTTTAATAAATGCATAATAAATAAAATAGAGTTTATTTCATCATATAGTCTGAACACATTTAGAATATTATTTTGAAAAATGCAATTGTATAAAAAGTACATATACATTTTAGTTTATATTTTTGCAAATTATTGCAACTTGCAAACATCTAAAATTTGAAAACTTATTTTAAAAATTATACATAACTGTTATTGAATTAAGTTTTGGATTTATGATTACTTAAATCTGGCGATAAAGTGATATTGCATACAATATATATACGTACATGTATAATACTATCTGGCTATAGATAACAGTATTATAGTGTTACTGTTGATTATAGTCTAAAACTTTTTACACGCTATTTCACTGTCCATGTATTTCGTTTTTCTATTTTTAATATTGTACAGATTTATTTTATATAAAAACAATAAAAATATCTGTTGATGTTTATAATAATATATATTTTTTTAACAGAAAAGGAAGAAGCGCCGAAGGACGACGACAACTGAAGCGCCTGTTCAAGATGATGTGATGAATATGTTAGAAGCCGACCATGTCGCAGATCATTCAACTGGTAAATCTCATTTAAAAGAAGATCCGTGTCTACATAAACATTGTGGAGCTGGTCGCGTTTGTCAGGTACTGTCCACAATATCTTGTCAGTTTTGTATCTACAATAAATTTTGTAACTCAAAAATATTTTACATTTATTTATTAATAATAACATCAAAAGTTAATAATTCACATATAATAATTTATTTAATTAAAGTTAAACTTGGTATAACCCTGCACCTCACTATTTCTTTAAGTGAAAATTTAATAGAAATTTTTCGGCTTGTTGATAATTAATATTGCTAAGTATTGAACAAAGAAAATAATTATAATAATTAAAATAAGTAGTAAATAGTAAAAAATGTTAAAGAATCTGATTTAACTTTTCTTAAATATAAAACGTATGTCATATGCAGGTAACCAAAAATCTGGAAGCCACTTGCGTATGTATTGAAAAATGTGACAGCGAAATTGATCCACGAAGAAGAGTTTGTACGAATTACAACGAGACGTTCGGAAGCGATTGTGAAGTTTATCAGGCCAGATGCTTTTGCGACACTGATGATGCACGTTGCAAGGGACCTGATTACCAGCATGTTCACATAGAATATTACGGAGAGTGCAAGCAAATGCCTGTAAGTTTAAGGAAACGATGGCTATTTAGCAATTCTACTGTTCACTTTTCTATTTCTAATTCTATTATTCTTTGTTCTAAATGTTCTTATTTACGTTAATTTTATGATCTGATATCTTCATTGCAACTTAGTAAAAGTGCGTTTCTTATCTGAAAATTATTAAATTTGTCAATTATACTGATTTAACTGAATGGAAATTGAAGGTATTACAAAATAACTGCACTGTTTTCTAATTGCACGAGTTGATTATAATATATTTTTATAGGCATGTAAAGAAGAAGATAGGGTTGACTTTCCACGCCGCATGCGCGATTGGCTTTTCAACATTATGCGTGACTTGGCTGATCGTCAGGAGCTTCCAAATTACTATGTCAAGATGCAACGAGAGGCAGAGTCAAATCATACCCTGCGTTGGTCGAATGCTGCAATTTGGAAATGGTGCGATCTGGATGGTCACCCCCATGATCGATCTGTGTCCAGGCACGAACTCTTTCCAATTCGTGCACCTCTCATGGCTCTGGAACATTGCATCGCACCTTTCCTTGACTCATGCGACTCTGACAACGACCACAAAATTACTTTAAGAGAGTGGGGAAAATGCTTAGAGCTGCACGAGGTAATTTTCATTGCAATAAACGTTTAAAATTATCATATGATAATTCAGTTAATCTTTAAATAATTGATAATAGAGAAAAATGAAGCTAACAAAAAAGGAATCATTTTTTGTTGCAGCAAAACATTTACATTGTTAATTATTCTAAAGTCGTAATTTAATTTTCAGGATGATTTAGAAGAGCGTTGTGAACACTTGGCAGAAGCTGCTGGTGAATACAGCGAATGAAATCTTCATCCATAAAAGGAAACGTTTATACGAGAAAAAAGGATTTCTTTTTTCTTATTAATATATTTATATTAAAATTGTTATATAAACAATTACAACCACTTTTTAAACTTGATCAAAACTATTTAATATATTTCAACTAGACTCGCACTATGCATATACCTAAAATTGTTATGTAACTACAATTAACTTAGTTTAAATCTTTATAAAAAATTTATATCAAATGTAAGTACTATACAAATACCTATATTTTTCATGTTTTTTAATACATAAATTTTGTAAACTTGTATAATGTACAATTGAAAAAATAAATACTCGTTTTTATTAATTAATGAAGACTTGATATTTTTTATTAATGAAATTAAAACCTGTTTGTGCGGAGTATCGTTTAAAGATTTCTTTTGTATTCCAATTTATATTTATTAATTTATAATAGTATATGTATCACATTTACTTATATTTAATTATCTTATTGTGGCATGTTTATTGCAGTTATGCAGACTGTGTAAATCTGTTTAAAGTACAGTTATAAAATATATTTATAAATATAATATATTTATAAAATATATATTAAGCAATTGAATCACTATGCACAAAAATATAATTTAATACACATAATAATATCGGAAGAAGTATTTTTTAAGAAAATAAACGATTAATATTTACGATTTACGAAAATAACACGAACTTGTATAAAAATGAAATCTACATAGAACATACAGTTTACAGATTTCTAATTTATGTACGTGTGCTTATTGATATTATATTCTTCTGTGTTATTCGGCTCTCCAAGATTGACCTATTAACCCTAGAATTGTCAATTGACAACACGTTTTGTTTATGAAGATACAGAAGATAGTTTTATTCTTAGAAGTAGGAAAAATATAATATGCTATGTTTTATATATTTTAATACTTTGATCTGATTCAGAACAAGTCCAATTTCCAAGTAAAATTTCTGTGTAAATAAAAAAATGTTTTTCTATAACATATTTCTATAACAATTAGCCAAGATATTCGAAGTCAAAGAGCAAATCATTTTAACCAGATTAATAATTTCGTGCTCTTGAGTTGGCTCGGCACCAAAGAGATGCAGGTAGTTTTTATATTATATGTTCCATACTAGTTAGTGTAAATAAGAGCTATAGACCGTTGTCGCGCTACTTCTTCAAATTCACATTGTATATACGTACAGTTTTTTTCGCTTATTATTCTTACAGGGTATTTAAACTAATTGTCTGTCAAAATTTTGGTTACCTACAACAAAAAATATGATATTGATAAGGTAAAATGTAATTTTTTTATAAAATTTGTCAATCATTGAATACTTAAATGTGCTGCAACTAATCTACAAGCTTCTTCAACACCGATATACTAAGTTTTAAAATTTTAGTTTCATGTATCTTTTTTCTTGAATCGATCAATAGATTTTATTCTGAAAGTGTTTAAATGATAGTTATTTGATGTGAGGCTCTAATTGTAATTTTGTAGTTTGAATTGTAATTCCAACATTAAAATGTAAAATAAACAATTGAATTCATTAAAAAATTCTACAAAAATGAAATTTTCTTTATATATTACATCTTTCATTAAATAAAAACGAAATTTATTAATCGGATCAAGAAAAAGTGTACGTCAACTAAACGTTTTGCAATATTATTATACTACTGTACTTATATACTGTTGTAACCCTGTATTTTGTAGTATGTCCGAGAATAGGTACCTTTAAACAACAAATTTTAACTTACGTATAATTTATTCAAATAAAAGGAATAATTTTGTAAGTTTATATAAAAAAAATATAATTTTTAAATTACATTTATCTTTTTTCTTTGATAAAAGCTTACAGAACCAACAGAGATATACTTTAAAACATTTTTCGTTCTAACTAAAAAAAAGTATTTAGCAAATAAATTATATAACAAGTGTAATTATTTTTTTAACAAGTGTTCTTTTTAATCAGAATTTAGAATTCTTTTTAATTTTTTTAAAAGTTTTGTTAATATAATATTTTTTTAATTTTTTAGAAAAATCGCACAAGCACTTTTTGCTCGACGCAATGTACTGGCTAACAAAAGTCTATTACGATAAATATAACAGACGAAATGAAGAGCTCGACGAATGTAAGTTTGTTTAGAAATATCAAGAGAAATATGTTACGCGAATCTAGAAAAAAAGGATTTGAAAATTTCTAAATTTCTTAATAATAAATCCACAAACTAATATATATTTGATTTCCATCGAGTGAACTAATTGTATATGTTATAAAATAGTTTATAAAATAGAACATATTAATTGATGTCTTTAAGTTTCAATATTATACATGTCGATCTCTTTCGGCCATGTTGGTTAGATATGTAGGCAATCACAGTCTGATATTTTCCAATATAGTCAACTCGGCAGTCGGTGTTGCAGATCTATACTCTCTGCTATATACAGTACCGACTATACTTGTATATAGAAAGGTGGGACGCGGGCAGCGGGCAGCCCGGTTACTTCCTTTCCCCTACCGCTACCCTCGCCCTAGGTTTCTTGGCTTGGGCATATAAGTTGTGGCTAACGTTGGACGGTCAGGCCAGCGCTGGCGATATAACGCGTGCTAACGCGCTAAAATCAGCTCAACCACCTTATACGACACAGACCGTAGCAGAGTTACGGACAAAAGTCGACATAGAGTCTAGGGAGATAGCGACTTACATATTTTTAATTTATGTGTTAAGTACACCCAACGCCAGTAGACGATACTTTTTCGTTGATTCCTTACTTGCAAACCCTGTATTTATAAATTAAGTTACCAAAAATGCAACTGCTTGCCACTTCGTGCGCTGCGATCGATTATTCCCCTCGCGCAGTCCCACAAACGTATATCTATAGACATACTGCTCACAGAGTACAGATATTGACTTGGGAATTAAGCGCGTGGTAGTTTAGCGTATCTTTCATTTATTTTGTACTCAACTGTATTGAATTCATAAAATGTATTGATATTAATTTTCTTTCCGTATGCAGAATACAAAAAGTTAAATAATATGAAATCGACTTTCAATTTAGTGATTAGTACATTCAATTGAAAATTTAATGTAAGCTTTAAACAAACTATAATTTTATATCTCAATATGAAGCAATACATGCAAAGAGATACTTTGTCAATGTTAGCATAAAAAAGTAATTTAAATTGAAAAAAATATTACAACTCTAAGAGAATCCAAATAGAACATCGAAAAATTTTAAACATACAATTATGCTTTATTCTCCAATAAAACATACGTTTTATGAATAAGTCTAATAATTTTACTGTTGGGCTCGATGTTGGGCTATTGATGCAAGTAGTTAAAGGAATTTTAAATAGGGGCATTGACTTTAAATGTATTTTTTTATAATGAACTTCAAAACTTCAATGTTTGCAGCGCGATGCGATTTTTTGTCCTATAAATAATATTATGTTTACGATAAGAAAATATCAATATTTTCGTACAAAGTATGCATTAAAAATAAAAAATAAAAATACTTGTAAGAAATAAAAAATGCTGAACGACCGGAATGTTAGTTACTTTACAAGAACTTCCAAACAAATGAAAATTAAAGAGAAAAAAATACTGTAAAAAAATTCATAAATTATATAAAAATAAAAATTCAATAAAATAATTTAAATTGACATGTGCTTTATCCAATAAAGTTTTAATACATGTAAAGATAGCAAAAGATAAAAAATTTTATAAAAGATGTGCAGGTTTTATTTTATAGATTATTGACATTGTAAATATGTACATTGGTATCTTAATACAATTTTTATAATTGAATAAGAGTTGCCAACATTGACAAAGTTACTTATATTTTTAAATATCTAAAATGTGTACAGTTTTTTAAAAGCACGGCATGAACTTTAGATTAAATCTTCACCTATAGCAATAAAAAGTTCTACAGACTTTTAAAGCTAACTATTTCTTATTGCTTGAAAGAAATACGTCTATATTGTTCAATCTCATTCCTCGTCTGCTACGCGCTGCCCGTCGCGTTGTAACGTATATTTTAAATAAAAATTCTAACGACCATATCTTATATTTAAAATGTTATTAAGAATATATTAGTTCTATTTCCGTATTAAAAGATTATAATACACATTACTTGAATAGTTACATTAATTATAATGTAATTTTTAAACGTTTATAGCTTAGTTTTTTTATAAAAATTTTCAGAAATGTGATACCCTGTTAAACAGATTAATTTTAATTAAACATTTTCCACAGTACATAATACTTTTAAAGTTTATTTTTTAAAATAATACCTTAATTTATAAGGTTAGTACCCCCAATTTTGTAGCTTATATATACACTTTTGATCGTGACTCCTGATGCTAAGGGAAGGTACATGGTAAGAGAACGCGCTAGAAGGAGAAAGGGACAAAGAAAAGGGAGAAGGCACGTATATAGTAAGAAGTGACGCGAAGCCAGGTCTTTGTCAGAGCAAGAAACGACGTTTTACTGAACACAGAACTTACGAGACAAAGAAATAAATAAAGAATAAAAAAACTACAGCTGAAAATTGAAACATGTTGTTTTTCAATAGTTATAATAATTTATACATAACAGTTGCTCAGATAGTAATAGGTTTTATAAATTCGATAAAGAGCTAGTGAAAAAACAGTTTTTTTGTGCACTTGGCACTACTGTTATTCGAGTAACCAGGAGACTGCTGATAAAAACTTCGAAAACAAGATAATATATGAATGAGCTTTCGTTTGAAAGTGCACATACATGACTTAGTAGATTTATACGTGTCCGAGAAGCATATCCTGGAAAAATTTGATCTCGAATTTCACGTCTTTGCGGGGCATACGAATTTACCGCAATAGTTCGATTGTATTAAAAACTGTTCGGGTGACAGTGGGGTTTAGTCGTTCTTTATTGAAATAAAGGGAGCTACTCGCGTCAAATATTTTCTTCTAGTATTCAGGAAAACGCACTTTGCGTAAAATGTATAAGACGGATTCGATCGACTTACGTATCCTTGATCTATTTATAATGAATCTCGTAATGAATTCTAAATTTCAGACAATAAACCATGCCTCGTATTCTTGCAGTCGAATGAATTAATGCAATGCTAGAAAAGTAAAAAACAGAAGGAAAGAGTAGCGTTTAAAACGTATTTTTTGAAAAAGTGGTAGATGCAGAAAGTGTACCGATGTGCGATTTTTTGAGGACCGCGCTTAAGATTCTTCCGCGACTTGTAACGAGCGGGAGAGATCATATCAGATTGGCGCTAGCATCTGGAGAAATGAGAATGCATAATAAATTGCGCGGTTAATTGGAGGAAGGAGGTGGCCGTGGAAGAAGTTTTGTGTCTAAATAAGTATATAGCGCGAGCGGGTCTGGGCGGGTGCAAGCAGAGAATGTGCGTATAGTGGCGGCTCGTGGCTCGTGGCGAGTCGGCGAGTCGGCGACGCGCGGGCCGCGGCGATTGATATTGACATTGAGCGCGTTGCGCTGGCCTCGGCGAGCGGCGCACGGGGATGTAATCCATTATGGTGAGTATCCCCGGCAGAGCGGCGGTAGGAGTCGCGGGCCGGGCCGAGGAAAGGCTGCCTGGCGGCGGGCGCACGCGGGCTACGGGCGCGAGGGCCGCGCGGTTGTAGTACGCGGGCCAGCTCGCGGCGTCGGCGGAAGGAGCGAGCGCGCGCAGCGCCTCGGGCCAGAGGGAGAGGCTTGGGCCGCGAGCCGAGCGAGAGAGAGGGAGCGCGGCTGCGCGGCATCAGCAGGCAGCGAGGCACAAGCGCGCCCGGCCCGCCGCCCGAGACTCGAGAGCAGCGGCTAGCCCCGAGAGCAGCGGCGCGCCGAGTGCAGACGGTCGCAGTCAGTCGCAAGCCCCACTGAGGAGCAGTCGCCGCGCGCACACGAGCACCAGCCCGAGCACCGGTGCGCATCCGACCCCCGAGGGCCCCGCCGACGGACAGCAGGAGGAGAGCTCGCACCAGCAGCCGAGGCGCACCCAGGAGCTATGGTGAGTGCCGGCGCCGAGCCGCGGGCCCGGCCGCCCCAGCCGCCCCGGCCGCCCCGGCCGCCCAGGCTAACCTAAAACGCGGCTTTGTGTTGCAGGCAGGCGGCAAGGCAGGCAAGGACTCCGGCAAGACGAAGACGAAAGCGGTGTCGCGGTCGGCGCGCGCCGGCCTCCAGGTGAGCAGCGCCCGCACCCGAGCCCCAAGCGTCCCCGCGCCCCCAAGCGCCGCCGAGAGCGAGAGAGACGCACCGAGCGCCGCGGACAAATGGCGCGAAAGACCGCTGGCCGCCGCCGCGGCGGCGGGGGCTTTTTGGCGGGTTTTCCGAGCCGGCCCCGCCGGGCCCGCCCGCCCCGCGCCGCCCCTCCCCCGCGAGTCACCTTTGTTTCCGGGGACAATTGCCGGGACGAGCGTTTGTTTTTGTTTGCCCCGCGGGCGCCGCGAGGCCAAGCCGAGCGCCCGCGCTCGGCCCTCGCCGCTCGCGCCTCCTCCGCTGAATTTACGCCGCGGCCGCCCCGAGCGCCGAGCCCCCGGGCGCCCCGGCCCCTCCGCCCCTCCCCCGCCCCCTCCCGACCCAACCCTTCATTTATCTTTTCCCGCTAATTGAGCGCTTTTCCAACCGACGCGTGGCATCAGCGACATTTTTCTGCCTCGCGGCTATTGTGCTGCCCTAGCGACTGCGCTCCCCTCTGATATTTCGTCATTCCGCGAGCACCGCATCCGCGCGACCCTCTTCTCCCTGCACTTTGACCGCCCGTCTTTTTCCTTTATCAACTTAAACAAACTCCACTAGCCAGGATTTTGTTGAACCGCTCTCAAAAGCCGCGTCATCCTACTACTCGTTCAATATTTTCACGCCGTGGAAAGCTGCTGACGCGTTTGTACTCGCTATACTATACAATGTTTGCGTCACGGCTAGTATTTTACGACCCGTCCTGAAAACATTGACCCTCCACACGCTTTTGAATTTCCGTTATATTTATTTTGCTTTCTCCGAACAGTTCTTTGATTATTGTTTTTTTATTTAAAAAAATCATGCAAATTGTTTTTGTTAAATTAATCCATTAAATTTCATTGCGTCTTTTACCAAAAATTAATTATTTTTGACGGAATGTTTGAATTTGAAATTAATCGTTTAGTTTACGTTTCTCGGTAAAGTTTAGAACTGAAAGTTAATGTTTGAATTAATTTTTTTTTTTCATTGTATAGTTATTATTTGATGCTAATAATATATTTTATTCCTTTAGTTTCCTGTTGGAAGAATTCACAGGCACTTGAAAAACAGAACAACAAGCCATGGACGTGTTGGTGCTACAGCCGCTGTTTACAGTGCTGCTATCTTAGAATACTTGACTGCTGAAGTGAGTGTTTTATCATTCAACAAAATTGGAATTTATAACTTTTAGATCATCGAATACACATTGCATCCTATATTACATTTTTAATAATAGTATTTCTAATCTTTAATAAGAGTTGCAATTTTTTAGTCACGGTCCTCTAAAAAAGAAAAGCACTGTCTATTACTAATAATGTGTAATTTACCATAATTTAAAAAATAATATTTAATGTACACGTTTTTATCGTTAAAAAAAAATTGACCTGTTTGCTTTGAATTAAATATTAACTGTGTTTTAGGTTCTTGAGTTGGCAGGAAATGCATCAAAAGATTTAAAGGTTAAACGTATCACACCCAGACATTTACAATTAGCTATTCGTGGTGATGAAGAACTTGACAGTCTGATCAAAGCAACCATTGCTGGTGGTGGTAAGTTATCGAACCAATCATCTTATTGCTTGGCAGCATTTTTAATTGCAATGTTAATGATACTAAAAAAATTTGTCTACTTTTACAGGTGTCATTCCACATATCCATAAATCTCTGATTGGAAAGAAAGGTTCTCAAAAACCAGCATAAGATTAAGTTATTGCAAAATGACTAAATTTGAAACTACTAAGATTTTTGTCGGGAAATGTGTAAGCAAAAAATAAAAGCGTTGAAAAACGAAGAATATGTAATCAGTGAAAAGTGGAAAATCAGGAAGGCAAAATAGAGAGCAAAGATGAAGCAGGGGTTGTTGAAAAATGTACCTAAGTTGCAAAGCAAAAAAGAGATAGGCGTGATATAAATATATATATACATAAATATATGTATAAAGATATAAAGTAAGCAGACGATTAACTAGGTGTGATGTCGTTTGACTAATTTAACTAGCTAAAATAATAAGCTATTTGACGAATTCTAAGGTTTACTTTTATATCAGACAATCCTCTTGTCGATACGTTCTAGCATCGTCATAAGAATGCCTCGATGTTGATGGAAACCTTGATTCGCTCTTGAAACTCGGCCTCCACATTTTCCAGTTTGATGTTTCGACTTTTCGAAGTAAATACGTGACAATTATTAGAACCAATTCATCAGTTTTTGTTTAGTTAATTATGTCCTGAATGACTTGTATCATTATTATTATTATCTCTGATTGCCCAATAGTAGTAGCATATTTTGAGAAAAACAAATTTCAAACTTAAGACTGTTGTGGCTTTTTATTATTACGTTCTAAGTTATCAATTCTCTTACGGCGCTCATGCAATGTTAAAAGAATAAACTTTGAAAAGTCGATTTTGTACTAAATCTTTTTTTAAAGTTTAAAGACTAGCATTCGAATATTTTGACGCTTTTTTTAGCTCATTTCCCCTTTACCGAGGTTTCAAAAATTAAATGTAACCTGATGTCTCGTAAACGGCTTAGACTCGTTTTAGAGTTTTGTACTTTCAAATTGTCGATTTATTTTTGTTTGTGTTGAATTCTTTTATCATAATGTAATATCAAAAATATTTTTTTGCAGTTTATGTTCATTTTCGATAATTTTAAATTAAACTCAAAAAAGTTCGAATGCAAGTTGATTTAGAAATAATTTTTTAGTATCTTTTTTTAAATGAAATTGTACGTACTCAGGTTAGATTTAGTTTACTCCTCAGTGTTTCAAATTTCTTTATTAAGTGAAATATCTTTTGACACTATGAAACTCTTTGTAAAATTTTTTGTCATAATTTAAGACTTAAATTACGGTTCATGCGCAATGAAAGTTGTTTACGTCTGCGTTTTGTGAATTAGCAATGTTTTTTCTTCGTTTGATATAAGATATGTAAAAAAAATTGGAAATGCTATAGTTATTTCACTCATTTTATTGTGAATAGGATCCGTTTGTTAATGATAAAATTAATTTAGGTTTAGGCATATAATTGTCGAACACATCTACTCATTAATTGCGTAAGCGCATTGATGTTGGAGAGAAACAGTCGTATGTAAAACGTTCATTTTCATAATAAAGGTCGATTTTATTATATTCTACTGTCGTTTATAATATTTTGTACTAATAATTAATTAATCTTGAATCATTTGTGTATCATTAATCATGTTTGACTTTAAAGCATATTTAATTGACAAAAATTATTTCATTTTTTTTCATTAGAGTTTAATTAGAAATCTAAACCTATTTAAATGTACTAAATATTTTTTCAAGGTTTAAGAGGCGAAAATAAATGAAATCTTTATGTACAAAAGTTATTTTTTATTTTTACCAATTTGGCAAAGTTTTAAGCAAAGGATGTCTAGAAATAAGTTTAATTAAAACTACGATATAAGACAGAATTCTAAGTTTAACTCGTTCATCGGAATTTAAAATTAAAACATGATTTATAGAAAATGAATGAATACCAAAATCAATGTAATAAACAGAGTTATATAAAATTATTCCTGTGCATACAATATTCAAAATTTGATTATATTAAATTGTATTGCATTAAAATTTTAAAAGCAACATATTAGGCATGGTTCCATGTAATTAAAAAATTTTTCATTTAAATTACTTGGGTTTTACCTACATTTGTGTACAAGTTGCTGCGGTTATTCGAAGCTTTTTTTTAAAGAACTACTCAATTAAAGTAATTTAATATGTACTTGTGTAATTTAATAATTATTTTGTAAGTAATTATTAAAAAAAGTTTTAGTAGCCATATGATCTTACATGTGTATAGTCTAAGAATTATCAATCGTGTATGCTGAGGAACAAAATTCGGTTTTGTAATTATGTTACATACAATACAATTTTATTTTGTGGGTAAGCAGTAATTGCAATTTTTCGTAACTCCATATTAGGCGATAAAGATTTACAGCGATTGTGAATCATTAATTGCATTAGGTGCATGGGGCTTAAATAAATAATAAATTTTTTTGTCTTGACAAGTATGTTTGGAGTTAAGTATTTTTTAAATATACGATGTAGTCACATTTCAGCTTGAAGTTAGAACAGATCATGCTGTGATAATTTCATAAAAATTGTTTCATTATAACATATTATAACGTATATACAAGATAATTTAATAATTTGTATTTGTAAACTATGTATATTTAAAAATAATATAAAATTGTAATATTATATCGTATCTTTAATTTGTAGATGCATAATTCGCATGTATGTATGTACGCACACAAGTGTTAATATAAGCATATTAAAAATTCATTTTTACTTTTATTATTACTAGAATGTCAGCATGAAACGACATCGATTATCTGTTTTAAAAATACTTAATTCTTCTAAAATTTTCTACTTAATGTTTTAGAATATTTTTAATTTAATATGAACTTTAAGTTTACGTTTAAAAATTAAATAATTTGCATAATATTAAATTAGTTTAAAATTAAAAATGTAAATAACATAGCATCTAGTGTACTAAAAGTCGTTTAAATAAAATATTCATAATAATATTAATACAAAAGTAGTGATTACTGAAGTTATATTAAATTGTTTTCCAGGACAAATGAAACGCGCTTGTTCGAAATTTATATTTTTATTTTGAGCTTTTGTTTTAATATTTTTATTACTCATATTCGTGCAATAAACCAATAAGTTAAATAATAAGTAATATATAAACTATTTTGAATTTGTTACTTTATAAATAAACCTTATAGCTAAATTATAATTTTTTATATCACATAAAGGTTGATCCAAAAAGGATAGTATATGACGAGATTAGATTGTGTTAAATTTTTTTTGAAACAAGGGACAAGTAATTTGTTTTAGTTAGCAGAATAAATGAGTATAACAATCAATATAACATTAGAGAACTAAAATGTAAAGTATTTTGTCTAAGCTCTTTTAATTTGAGGGTTTAAAAATTGTAATATCATTTTGATATGTTGAAAAAAAGTAATTTATTAGCCTTCAGTAAAAAAGCACTAGCATGAATATTTACGTAGCCATAATCAGTGATAATTTTTCTTTAATATATTAACTATATTCAATCAGACTTATAATAATAAATCTGAGGAAATATTTATAGTACAATGTTCCAGATAATATAAAATAATATTGAAATCCAAATAATTATTGATAAAAACTGAATTTTCAAAAAAATATGTTAGAAAAATGTAAATTTGAAGTTATTTTCACTATCTTAGATATGTCATGAAAAAATATTTATTTGAATTTAAAATATAATAATTATCTACGGACTTCATAACGACTGATTAGAAATTTTTCAGTAGTTATTATAGAATCAAAATTGCTGTAATATTTTTCGGTAAACTAAAAAATGAGTTGGCTTTTATGGTCAAAGCGTACATTCAAAGGGTCAATTGTTAATGGACTGTTATATTAATGAGGGCCTAATAAGTCAACAATGCATTAAATTAATAAATAATGATACAATTGAATTTTAATAATGAATAAATGAATAGGGTTTCTGGGGTGTATTATTGGATTAATTTACTCGCCATTATAGTGAATTCAGTATATGGTGCCCTTAGGTATAAGTATGGTTTGAATGAATTGTTCGATGTCCTAGATAAGAATGTAATAACGTACATAAAGAATAAATAGCAGATAAATGATTGAAGAGGATCATTTGATAATTATAGGGAGTTAATGGATTGGTATAAGTTTTAACAGGTGAGAATCCGTTGTATGATGATGTTGGCGACATTTAGAAGAGAAAACGCGAGAAACGTAGAGGTGGAAACGGATTTGGAGGATTTGGGAGTGGGTAGATTATAATAAAAAGGACTGATCGTGAGGCTGCAGGTTCCCGATAGGCAAATGGAAGGCAGAGCGAGGATGAGGGGCTTAGCGAGGGTCGATGTAGCCTGGGATGAAGGTTTGGCGTGACGCGAGGATCCGGAGTGGTCCGGAGTGTGGAGCCTGCGGAAGGGGATATGGCCGTGGGCTGGCCGCAGCTCGGCCTTGGGGGGAGGGGCGCGGCGGTGGCGGCGGCGGCGGCCCGGGACGGGAGGCTGGCTTGGGCTCGCGCTCAGGAGCGCCTCGGAGATTGGGAGAGGGCAGCGCCAGAGGGAGCGGGAGGCGGTGGCGGCGGCGGCCAGAGCTCGGCGGCGGCAGTCAGTGGCGAGGCGCGAGCGCGAGCCGCGAGCTGCAGGCCCAGAGGCTTCGAGAGGCGCGAGAGAGCGACTCCTGCAGGGCCGCCGACCTCCGAGTGGGATGGCGGCGCCGCCGCCCTAGTGCCGCCCCCGCCCAGCCTCCGCTCCGCCGCGGGACGAGGAGCCGCCGCTGCCGGCCGCAAAATGACCCAGGGACCGGGGAGACCTCGCTGGTGCGTCATTAGCTCTCTACCTTATATCGATTGGCTCCGGCTGCCCCGGCTGTCCCGGCTGCCGCGGACCCCGGGCGTCTTACCTCCGCTCGGCTCCGGTGCTCCCGCAGCTCCCTCGGCCCTCTCGCTAGCCCCCCGCCCGCCTGCGCCGCCGACTACCTGCGCGCCTGCCCACCTCTGTTGCCCCCCTGTTTACAATAAGTGGCCCCTCCGCAAGGTACGCTGGCCTGGCGCTGGAGATTATGCAACGGACCGAGCAACAATTAGCCTTTGGGCCCCTAGTGCACGGCTCCTGGGCAAGCTGGACCCGCGCCTCCCCCCGCCGCCCAACTATTGCAAAACGCACCTGCACCGCCGAGTCCTCGGCCGCGCGCTTGCGTCATTATTGTCTCGGTGGAAAACGCGGGGAAATGCACGCTCAATTAAGAAAAAAAAGGCACATTCCCATGTCGTAGACGGCTCCTGAGAATCCGACGTTTCTCATGAGTCTCCGCGTCGGCCGTCGCGCATCCCACACCTGCAGGCCCACCGCGGGATTTTCTTTCCGTTCCTCGATTACCAGTCTCTTTTTATCGCGCCCTCGCCGTACTCGTAACGCCAGTTTAACGTTTTTCGACGACAGGGCCGTTTCAAAGTGCAATTAAAGCGATTACGTCTTCTTCACGAGAAACCGTTTGTCTGTAGATACGATCGATTCATTACCCGGGGAACACGGTGTACAATTTAAAGGTACTTGCTACCTCGGACGCGAAACGAAACCGATCGCGCGGCCCGCCCCAGTGCATCAACCGCTTCTCCATTGACTCCGATGGTATTATTGCATGACGTATCGCAATGTTGTAAAAAGGAAGGAGAGCAGACGAGCCGTTGGCGAGGGCGAAAGGTGTAACTAATTTTTGAGATTTGTAAAGCTTTTGTCGGACATGTACCTTGATTGCGTTGCGGTATTATATTCTGGAAAAGTAGAAAGTCACCGATGGTTCTACTTGACCAAGTGCACGCTCAATGGAAGCTATTCATTAGCCTTGGCGATTAGCGTGTCCTGTCAGCGAGCGTCGCAGGGGGAAAAGCGCGCAAGGATGGAGGAGGAAGAAAGGAGGAATGCCCGGAGCGGGATTTCCTAAGAGCGCAACGCACGCGAGCGGCGGAGTCGCGCCGCGCGGGGGATAAAAAGAAGCAGGCTTTGTAGGGGCATGGCTTGGGAGGGCCGGGGGCAGGGTGCGGGGAAGGAGGCGGGAAAGCCGCGGCGGAAAAGCGGGGTTTCGGCGAGGCCGAGAGGACAGCTGGTGTCCGGCCGGGCCGCGCCGGGGCCGGAGTGCAGGAGACAGGTCAAGAATGCGGGCTCGCCGCGGCCGCGAGAAAGTACGGCGGTGGGAGGGCGCGCGGCGCCGCATACCTGCGCGGGCCCGGGGAGCGCACAGGTGAGCCCGGCCGGAGCTTCCCGCGGGCAAAAGCTCCGCGCGCGCGAGCTTGGCCCCTAACTGTAAAAAGCGAGCGGAGGAGCGCGACGAGGCCCCGGTCAGCGCGCGGACGCCGGGACCGTTAGCCCCGAGAGACGCGGCCCGAGTGAGCGGCGCCCGAGCCCGCCGCGCCCAATTGGCACGCAGCCGCGAGGCCGAGCGAGCCCCGGGGCCCCCGGGGCCCTCGCCCGAGCCGCCTGCCGCGCGCTAACAGTAGTCGCGAGCTGCCCGCGAGCTGCCCGCCCCGGCCGATGACCTTGCCGCCTCGCGCCCGCGGACCGACCCGCGCCCCGGGCCCGCCGATCTTCCTGCCCCCCGCCCCGCTCCCGCCGGGAGCTTCCAAGGCTGCCGAGGACCCCGGTCAAGGACGCTCCTCCGCTAGCCCCGCTGGAAGCTGTTATTTAGGCCGCGCCAATTACCCCGGCTCTGACATTTAATATCTGCCTCTCGTCCCACATTTATTTAGGATAACGGACAGTTCCACTCGCTTCACTCGCTTCGTGTGCATACAACGAACATTTCCAGCTAATGTACCGAAATATTTTCACTTTTCTCTTGGTCTTCATTAATCGTTAAATCCAATGTTCAATTCAATTAATCTCTCTGTGGATGTACACACGTAACCAAAACCATTAATAAACAAAAAAGCTGTACGATCAAGTGGTATTTTTTAATCTTGGGATTCGTTCGATATTACGACAAAAATGAAAAGTAATTAGATTCAATAACGAGAGGAAAGTAATTCTATAAAGCTAATGGAATTTATCACGTCAACTGATTTACAAGAGATTCTTCCTTTACGACCTCTCGAGGCTCAAAAATATCCGCCTTAAAGTGGACCATAGAAAAAGAATAAAACAACATTTGAATTCCCATTCGTATACCTTTCTCAACATCACACGTACGTCGAGAAAGGTAAGGCGGGGGCCGTGGAACGACTATATAAATGCTTAAATGAAGCTAGAAACAGTGAGAGTATATGCGTTTACGTGATAGGGATCTCTTTTTGTCTATCAAGCTTGCTGACGAACGAACGCTTCTAGATCACAACGACCCAATGGAAAAGAGAAAGGACAAGCCTATATTTCTCTTTTTCTCTCTTCTTTTCTCTACTTCCCCTAGTTTTTTTCTCTCTTTTGTCGTTATGAATTATTTCAATTTTTTTTTCTATAATTTCAAATTTATTTATTGTATTTGTATAACTACGATTTAATAATATGCACTATACCATATAAATTAAATAAAACAAAAAAATTCTATATACCTAGTTGAAATTTCGTTTAAAAGCAAAAAGCAGCTATATTATAGTAAAGTAATATTTTTAAAGTTTCAAAATGATGCCTATATAAGGATTTTCGATAGTAGCGAAGCTGTAAAAAATTAAATTCCATGAGTCTAATTCTTTTTCTGAACAGAATACTAAATAATGCGTTTTTGCAATAACAATTAAAAAAACTTTAAAAAGAATCAGCTTTTCCAAAATTAATATATATTACATATAAAAAATAACAGTAACCTTTCGAACGTTCTACATTCTCCAGTCAATCAATGCATTATGTAGGACGCTTTATTTTTGCAATGCCTGTTCTACGCGTAAAACCTTGTAAGTTATTAATGGTAGCTTTAAAAATGGCTTTGCTTTTACCCATTAACAACACTTGCTGTCGTTGCAAAACTGATTTTTCAAATAGCAATTAAAAATTAACTAAAATAAACGTGTATATTTTTTTGATTTACTTGTGTAATTTATACGATCATTCAAATGCATTATTTTACAAAAGCATGGTTACAAATTATAAATTGTTGCGCATACAGGACCTGTGAAAGCGTATGTTTTTCTTGTCATTTAATATTCTTGAATAAATAAAGTTGTAATGTTACTTGTTCTCAGTATCAATCAATAAGATATTATTATGCCAACGCATTTTCTGTTTTTAAACTGCAGGTCTTGTCAGGGTATATAAAGACTTAATCTCGGCTTAGGCATGTAATCATTAAACATTGTAACAAACTTCTTAAATTTATAAATCAACAGCAGCGACAGTTCTTATTATATTACAGTTTTTTAACGCCCTTACGGACGCATTAGAAAAAACCGTAATTCTCATAATATTATTACTTAAATTGCTTTATTATGAGTGCAACGGTAAAGTTTTACAACAGACCCTACTCATCACGAGAGCGCATAAAATTTTAGCAAAGGCAGGTAACACCCTTACAGTAGCATTTGACTATATGGTCGCATATATGCATGTTTACTAGTGCGCGAGGATTAAGCTTACCGCCAAAACGTATCGAACCGAGATATTGTACGTAAAGGCACCGTGCACGTTTGTTCGTCATTTTTTACTCGATAAATGAAACTTCGAGGAAACATGATGAATATACAATACAAATTAAATGTCATAATGAGTCTATTCTTATGATAAAGCTCAATATTTATGTATAACAATATATTGCAAAACATGGAGATGTGCAATAAATTAATTAATATACTTACACTTGAATATGTATAATGGATCATGTATTTCGATATGACTATAGAAAAATTAACTTGTAACGAAATAGTTAAGATTAAAATAAGAGTATTTTTGAAAAGTGATGTCTTCCCGCGCAGAGCGTTAAAGCCTTGATTGCTTTCTAAAGGAATTTATTAGAGAATTTCGAATACCAATCGGATATTGCTGTACAGAGTAGCGGAAATTCGTGGAAGATTGCCTTGTACGAAGCACAGGATAGCTGTAGAGTATCCAAAATTAACGCAGGAAGAAAAGCCTATGGCGTAATAGCCTTTTTATCATAGGGTCTACTCGGCTCTGCGCTACGCTGCGCCGTGACACGCGGATTGCGCAATTCGTGCAGTCACTCTCCTTCCCGTAGTGAAATTTTACGCGATGCGGAACAAAGTTATCTTACACTCCTATCGCCACCCCTCCGCTTTGAATTGTTTTGCTCACTCATGTTTGTACGTAAGTATTCCGTAATAATAAAATAAAGAAATAGAACGTTCCGTTTTCTACGCGGATCTCTTGCTATCTTTCTTTCGGCTGTATTTAATTATACAACGTAATTATGCGTTTTATGCTTTGTATATATAATGGTGTACACTAAGTAAACGATGATACTACAGTGAGTGAACGTTGATTCTATTGTTGTAGATTAATTATTTTTTGATATACATTTAGTTACAGACAGTTATATATTTTGTTAGATAGCGAAAGATAAACTCCTAGTTCTTTAGAACCAGTAAACTGAAAGGAAAATGAAGTCAAATAATTTGAATTAATACTTATTAAAAATAAAATATTACGAATTTGTTATGATACGAATCTCTAAATTTTAATCCAAATGGAATCGACCTCTATCACGTTGAATATTGGGTAGCGCAATATAGAATCTGTTAGCCGTAAGAAAGCGTGCAAAAATAATACAACATATTTTATCGACTAGATTTGAGCTATGAGATGTTTTTGATCACGATGTAAGATTCACACAAACCTTTTAAGGCAACAATACAGATGGTATAAATTGTTATATTTTACTCATTTTTATATGTACATCCTAAACTTACATTATGATACATGTCATGTACACACACATTCGTGCGCGCGCGTTTTTGGTTGACGATTGCAATGTGTATGTACTTAATTTTACACGTGGGATCTTAATGCCTTTTTAAATGTGTATATATTAAATCATAAAGCTAAAAAAAAGTAATTACTGTATTTATATCAACAAAGCTGAGGATTATGAGTATCGAAAATTATATAAACAATCAAACCAAAGTATAATCGTATGAAATCTCGAAAACCATAAAGTATATGTTTATAAAGTATAGAATTGTATTATACAATTAATATAAATCAATTTATTCAATATTACTTTGGAATTGATTTGTTATTGATGACTTATTCTTATTAATATACATGGTCTCATAAAATTAATAATTTCAATTACTAAAAAATTGAAAGAAATCCCGAAAAATGATAAACAATTATTTTATATATTTTTAGATTTAAAATTGACTTGATGTTGATAAGTGTTAAGCAGTAATAAATAAAATTTTGTAATGAAAGATAAAAAAGTCCTATTGTCTAAGGCAAAGCAGCTGTAAAATTATTTTTATATCACATTTTAAGTATTTAAGAGCACTTCTTCAAATATTCAACTGCAGAATAATGAAATAATTTTAATCTTATTTTAACCGTTATGGTTAAAATACATTATAACTGTTTAACCAGCATTTTTCAGTTTTACTTGAATAGTTTCGTGCATGAAATATCTAGATCTAGCAGTTATAAATTCATGAGAATTACGGTAAAAATATCACAAAATAGAGCTGGATGGAATACCGAGACTATATAGCCACCTTTAAGACCGTGCGAAAAGAACATATACTAAAAAACTTGTATAGTTATTATTGTGCATTATGTAAAACGTCCATGTAGACGGTATTATAGTATTGGCCCAAGTACTTAATGTAAAAAGTTTTAAGATAATCAACGGTTAATTAATTTTCTACCATAATATATAAAGAGATTTGAGTAAGCGAATTTTCATGAAATTAAGGCTATACCGACAAAATTTTGCTACAATATCACGATATATTTATATAGTCTCCACTACAATTAAGTAATCGTGCAAGTAGTATACAGCAATGCTATTGAATATTAAATGGCAGAAAGATTTTGAATTGAGTATACATAGTCATAAATATTTTTCTGTATATCATATACTTAAGCAATTCGATTTATACAAAATGTATATAAAAATTATTATATCGTATTGCGAATCATATCATTTCAAACTAAAATTAACATTCAATGATTTTTTAATAATTTTGATATTATATTATAAGTTTTAAACATAATGATATAGCTACTGTAGTATGTTTAAAGGTTTAAAACGCTAATATTTTACTCCAACAGAAGGCAATGAATTGACCTGAATATTTTTTAAGGGATGCATGTTTAGCATCGAAAAAGCTATATTGTATATAGTTGTAAAAAAATTATACAGTTTACATACCTTTTTGTTATCAATTCCATAAAAAAGAAAATAAATCATTATTTGACTAAAAAACATCTATTTTCTTCTACCGTTGGGATTTTATTCTATAGCTTTAGTTTAATTATATAGGTACCCTGATTAAGGATTATAATACAAATACCTGATAAAATAAACACTAATAACTTTATTACTAGAGGTAATAAAAGTTTGTTTCTGAAGTAATAAATGCTAGGTCAATTGTCCCTTTACGTGAAAATACAGTCATGAGCACATTTTTATTCTTTAAAAAGTTGTTTGCGACTTAACATAAAAATACAAGAAATACTATACTAAAAATATATTTTTTTATACACCCTAACCTATGACTTATATCATCAAATTTTAGGTGAAATTGTACTAAAAAAGTTATATTTTGTAGATTTTTTTGTTTTAACGACTTTTATGACTAACGATAAACGACATTTACTTAAAAAGGTACTATTTTATGGCCCTGTACAATCATTGACACTATGTAAGTATATACCTAAAAAAGTTGTATTAGATAAAATTGTATATAAATATTAGCATATCTCTTACGCATTAACAGCACTAAGTTAGGTCTACTGTTATTCATTAAGAATTTTACTATAAAAAAAGAGTTAAATTTTTTAAATTAATAATGACTCAACTATTTATCGATATCAAATATAAAAATGAAGCAAAAATTTATTAATTGTTCCTTAATATAGTATTGTATGATACGTCGTCTTGTTTTAATTATGTATTTTCCCCATGAGTTACTACTGTGTAATCAATTACGAAGTTATGTATTTTAAACTGACACATACAATAGAAGTAGTATGCTGTGGTGAAGCGAATAACAGCTACGCCAATATCAATCTATGTAAGCATTGTACGACTCTTACGCTCTTTCGATTCGCGCTCTTGTACACCAGCTAAATATTGCTTTTCTTTACAGATTTCAGTTTACTACTTTTTTAGAGTTTCTCTAATTGTTTAGAATTCATGTAAATAAAAAAGAAGATCAGATTAACTGTAAACAGCCATTATTTAAATAAAACAATTTTTCAATTAATTGATCATAAATTTATCATTATTTGTAAAGGTTTACCCAAAGCATTTTCTTCGTTTCTTGTATATAACTATATTATTGTTTTTTCAAACATTTACAGTTTTAAATGATTTCTGAATGTGTTCACATTAGATATTGTGTAAGTGCAATTGTACAAATTTGGCTTAAAAATATAAATTCATTATTCCCACATCAATATATTATTGTACTTACGGTTAAACTTATTTTTAAAGTATATTTCAGAAATTACATGATCGCTTTTCAAAATACTTATAAAAAGTAAGAACTTAATACTAGTATTTTTGTAATTATTGATTTTCCTATAATAAGACTAATAATTTCTTTATTGACGAATATAAGACAATTACAAAGTATTATTCACAAGTAATATTATTTATACATATCAAGATTCATATTTATTCATTAAAGTTCATTGATTTTGAAGTTTAAACGCGTCGGATTGCAACTACAGAGATTCAGAAAATCGAGAAAATTCACTTTCGCTTTACGTAACGGAGAGAAAATGAGCTGTTTGGCGGCACTTTAAATCGCTTATAAACTGGTTAATTTATGTGGCAAACTCCTTTTCTATATGTATAAGTAGACAAGACCGAAATCTGATAGTTCATTGAAACTGTTTTGATTTTAGGAAGTAACAGGCACCTAAATAGAATAAACAATTGCTACAGATAAATTATTTAAAAAAAAAGAAATTTAATTCTTCGCAGAGGGATGTTGTGAATCCCATGCGATAGATTCACACGTACAGTGCCATATTGGACATTAGAATCATATAAAGGAGATAAATAATGGAGATGGAGAGTATACTCTACATGTACAAGACATCTGTGGTCATGTCTTTCGAGTTAGTGTCAATTATTGACTGTCAACGGCATCGCGACAATGAAATGGTATCGAATTGTTTGAAAACAATAGCTTTTCTCATCTACGGCTTTCCTGAGTCAGCATAATAGGTGAAGAGAACGATTTTTGCAATTGATGAGCTGGTCAAACCAAACTCGCACCGTTCGATCTACTCCAGTGAAATATTTCTGTCTCCAGTAAGTTGGCATTGAACATTTTGGCTTTATCAGCATTGTGCAGTGCATGTGTCCCCGATAAGACCTATGCTATTGCTGGTACAGTGAAACGTGCAGCAAAGGTGACCCTCGAGAGCATCTCCACTCCTAT
The DNA here is from genome assembly GCA_018906755.1 of Sycophaga agraensis. NCBI lineage: Eukaryota > Metazoa > Arthropoda > Insecta > Hymenoptera > Pteromalidae > Sycophaga > Sycophaga agraensis. The sequence continues at coordinate 894,710 of JACCIE010000021.1, read as the reverse complement.
CTCCACTATTGCCTCGAGGAGCGAGGGAAGCGGAGAAACGGAGAAGCAAAATGCGGAGCGGCGCAGCGGCAATGTTCAGGAGCATAGAGACGAGCTGCGGGCCTGCGGCGCGCGCGCACCGGACCCATCGATTTTACGTATATCCGTGGCTAGATAGACGCGGACGCTCGTAGCGGGGTGGCCGGGAATCTATACACTGCACGCCACGGCTGCTGGGAGATCAAATTGAAGTTTTCGGATGAAAAGCTCGAGTCGCGCTTGTAATCAATTTCCGACCCTACCCTACAATTTATACATTTCGGTGCAACAGACTGACTCAACCTATAATATATAGGTTTCACAACTGCACATTTATAACTCTACATGTGTTTCACGTTACAGCATCACTCACTGTTTAACAATTTTTTAACTAAATATAAACTAATTTAAAATTTTTTTGAAGAAATCATGCTGAGACTGTACTCAGGAAGCTTAAAAATATAAAAAATTTCAACTCTTTAACATAAAACAAGCCTCATATTTGTGAATATACGAATACCAAAATTGCCTTTTCCAATTCATTATATACTATAATACGTAAAAAAATGCAAATATATAGCATATAAATAATATTAGCGCAATACTATTAAAGTATTATTTATTAAATATTAATATTATTATTTATTAAGCATTATTTTTTAAAGTATTGTTGATAAAAAAATTACAAGTTATTAGTGGATAACGATCAAATTTTATCAGTCATAATTTAACCAGTATATCATTAGAACATGTAATATTGGAATGCGACATTAAACTGAATAATGCAAAGGATTTAACAAAGACCCATTTTTGTAACAATAGATAAATACTGGTATAAAATAGATAAATGATAAATTCATGCTTGTATTTATTGTTTTTTGTAGGTGCATGGAGAAATTTTTGAAGGTGGTGTTTGGTGCATTGTTATTGACTACTTGCGTCGGTAAGTATTTTCACTGCTCTCAAACAAACTTCCAACCCCATTTATTCAACTTTTCAAATTTCGATTACACGTTGAAGTAGTTGAGGTAGTAGTATACGAGGCTTAACTCTAAGATTAAAATATGCCTTCAAGGATTACATATTTTCTCATTATAGCTTTTTCAAAGCTCTAAAATTTCAAAACTTTCTTTATATAAATAATTTGCATGAAGCTCTACTTTGTATATCAAAACAAATCAATATTCTTTTTTTATTAACTTCCAAAGCATGATATATAAAAAGTTGATTTCATCGAGAGTTTCATCTATTCTATATTCTATGAAAATGTGAACCAAAAACTTATTTGAACGATCAATTCAAGCCATGAACTGGCCAGCAATTTTTTTAAATTTCTATTAGGAATGCGAAAATAAATCTTAAATTCAAATACTAATATGAATTCGGGCCCTCAGCCACAGTACAAAATTAATTACTTGTAATATGCTACATTCATTTCGATTTTGAATCTCAATACCTAATATTATTTTTTCAAGAAATATAATTACTGATATTTTCTGTCATACTGTTCAATGTTCAGTAATTGAAAACTGATGATATATTTATGTTCATCTATCTGAATATCTTTCTTTAGAAAGCAAATACAATTTATATAGAGCTTTTTCTATTTTAAAAAAATTCATATAGTTACCAATTTTGTCGTAATATATTTTCATTCTGGTTATAAAATTTAGAAACTTAATCTTTGCGATAAACAGTTCATACCTTCGTTTTAATATATTAGGTTAACGGTATATTTCAATTAAGATATTAACAAAAAATTATTTATTAATAGAATTTATAAATAAACGATCGTGAATAGTAATAGATATTGTATAATTTTTTCATCGAAAGATTAATTAATAATGTTTGTGATGGTTAAACTTTATTTTAGTTGGTAGCAATGTCAATCAACCACCAATTTTCAAGGACGATGGATACCCTAATGGGTGGACTTTGAATGAAGCCACACCGGTTGGTACTACGGTTTTCACGTTAAAGGGTTATGATCCAGAAGGTTCACCTGTTAAATATGGTATTCAGTTGACTGATAAATTCTCAGTCAATGAGAAAACTGGTGAAATGATATTGGCTAAGCCATTAGATCGCGAGGTAAGTGAATTTTTTAATATATTAAATGATTTTTTTTTCGAATTTTAGTTTTATAGGATAATAGTAGAAAATATAAAAAATATTTGTAAAAATATGTTTTAAATAGGTTTCAAGACTTAATAAATTTTACGTATTATCAAAAAATAATCTTCGCATCTGATGACGTCTTAACAATAAACACAAAGTACATAAAAATTTAATTTTGATTCATTGAAAAAAATATTATATTAGATAGAAGCTGATTTTTTCCTTCTTTTGTATGCATTTTTTGACCTACAATCGCGTGCAAAATCCTTTTTTTCATATAAAGAAAGAGAATATAGTTTTTCTTGTGACGGTTTTTATTAAAGCGATACTGATTTATAAACAATTTCATTTTTCTAAAATCACTTTTTTCTTTCCGACCTTTTAAACATAGAAGAATTTAGCAGTTAGACATTTAGTTCTTAGACTCTTTATATATAAACTCAAGAAATTTGTATTATTTTTTTTTAATATTTTTTAAAAAAATATAAAATACACTATAAATTAATAATATTTAATATAATAAGTTATACATGGAAGATACATAAAATATTAATTTAAGCAATAACGTTTCCGTTGCTGCTCGAAATAATTTTGTTGCGGATTTATCCTGGTATTTTTCCTCTTATATACTTGTTGAGAAAACAGTAACTAGTACGACATCCGCATGAAAACGTACAGACACGCTCTTTGGTTGCATGTTTCATTTTACTAAGAGTAGCGCAGATGCTCTGCATTTTGCGGTTGACGTACATCCGATTTGAAACATCCTGGCTTCTGTACATAAACAAAAAAAACTTACACTAAATTTTGCATTATGCTTTTCATACTTATAAGAAAAAATATTTCAATATTAAATATTTGTGTAATCAAAAATTTTAAATTGACATTAAAGTTTAAAATAATGTAGATATTTTATCTGCTTATTAGGTGCATAACTTTACTTTATATTAATATGAAACTTTTAATTTTTTATATAATTTAAAATGCAAACTTCATCCAGCTTTTTTATATTATACAAGTTCAATTATAATATTAAGAGAGTTGATTTATTAAAATCGTCAATACTCGATTTGAAACAAACGTTACTAAAATATTTTGGATGCGTAAACGAAATAAATATTCTGAAGTTCTTAATATTGATACAAAAGGCATTTATTACTAGTTTTTTCAATAAAAAGTTCTGGATTCTGGATATGCTTCTAGGAAGTAGACACAATCCGATTCCGAGTGACGCTGGAAGATACGGTGCCCCATGGTTTGCAACCTAATATCGTTAGAGTGCAAGCATACGTGATTGTCCTCGATGAGAACGACAATCCGCCACAGTTCGTTGGGATTCCATACGAGGCCGTCGCAGCAGAAGACGCACCTCCGGGTACTACCATTGTCCCGGTTATTCGAGTCTCAGATCCTGATCTCCTTGGCGAAAACATTCAAGTCACATGTTTACCCCAACCACAGGTGAGCCCTGACCGCACAACTTCTCCCAAGTGGCATCTTATATGCATAGCGTGCTGACTCGTCTGTAACACATTGTTATTCCTCGCCAACTCGCCGGATGTTCTCCCCCCACATGAGTTTTGCTCTCACTCCTTGGCATTTACTTTGTATTTCACATCTTACGCGTCAGAATTTTTAAACGAAAAACCGTTGATCAAAAGCCTCGTATTGCCTGTAGATCATTTGCTTTCATGCGAAATGACGTAATTAAATATTATATACAATTACAAATAGAAATAGAAAAATATAATTAATAAATGTAGGTTTTCTTTTTTAATAAATGATTATTTTAAATTAAATCATTTTAATTTATTCCGAAAAAGGTAAAAAATCAAAGAATCCATTTTTTATATAAAATATTCAAAGATCCAGTGAATTCTCAGATCTCAATTATAAAATGCATGCATAGTATGTTTTAATTAAAAGAAGTTGTCACATAATATATGCACTTTATACATAAAACAGCAAATGCATTTTTTATGTTTAAGTTTCCGGATGCTTGTACCAAATTCGGAATAGTCAGTATTGAAAGAAGTCAAGACACTTATCTTGGAGCACTAGTACTTCAACAACCGCTGGACTACAAAGAACGACCCTTTTATCAGCTTGTCCTTCGAGCCAGTGTAAGTGGCTATATTATTATCTCCCAAGAAATATTGCATTATATTTCAGAAATTTTATTTTTTTATCCTTTTATAGGATGGAACGAACAGCAATACAACCGGAGTCGAAATTAAAGTCGCCGACATACAAAACAGTCCACCAGAATTTTTAGACTCACTCACTGGAATTGTTAAAGAGGATGATCCAATAGGAACTTTGGTTATGGTGGTAAAAGCGAGAGATGGTGATCGTGGAATGCCAAGAAAAATCGTTTACGAACTAGTTACAAGTAAAATTTTATTTCAGTCATTTAATATAGATTTTGTATGCAATTTTTATAGCTTAAACGTATTGAATATCTTCGCAAAAACATTATAAAACCATAGAGCCAGGGTTAACTTTAATGTTTTCTCTTCTGTGCAGATCCATTTGACTACTTTTTACTCGACGCGGAGACCGGGGAACTGCGTACAGCTAAACCCTTGGACCGTGAGGCACTTGGAGTTCTCACGTTTACAGTGAGGGCTCGAGAAATTGTGGATGGACATCCTGGTAACGATCCTTCGACAGTCTCCCTTGCTGAGACCACTGTCACCATCAAAGACGTCAATGATGAACCACCCACTTTCAATCGAAAGGAATACAGCATTTCCATACCCGAAAACATAGCCGACGGAACGCCGCTTCCGCACCTCGATATGATGGTTCGAGATCCCGACGTTGTAAGTACTATTTCGTATTATTATTATAAAATGGATCGAGAGATTAAAAAAGTATTCTCAACAATCTTGCATGTAACATTTATTTATTTTACACAATTTTATTTTCATACAATTTTTTACCTAGTCTACATAAAAAATCATAAAAACGATATGCATAAACAGAAAAAATAATATGCTTCACAGGGTTTGAATTCGGTATTTTCTTTACGATTGGAAGACATTACTGGAGCATTTACCGTTGAACCAAGTCAAGCAACAGGAAGTACATCTGTGAATATTCGAGTGACTAACGGCTCCTTAGATTACGAGAATCCTAATCAAAGAAAATTTATTATTTTGGTAAGAAAAGAAATTTTTCTTGTTTCGTTTTTTATTAAAAAATAATGAAGTCTCTTAGTTTAAAGTTTTGATGATTTAATAAAATAGTAACAATATATTAATTATAAGTTAAAAGTGCAAGGTTACAAAATTAACAGTAATTTAGTAGCATTAAAAAGCTAAAAATTCTTATATATAAAATAAGTGATCTATAGAAACGAAATATAATCTTGCTTTATAGGTGGTAGCGGAGGAAATTCACACAAACCCAAAACTTTCATCTACCGCAACCGTCACTGTCGGCATTACCGATGTAAATGATAATGCACCGTCTTTTCCAAACCCATCTTATACAGCCCTAGTCTCAGAAACTGCTGGTCCAAGAAGCCCTATAACTACCATAACCGCTAAAGACAGAGATAGTGGACGGTTAGTGTTTAAAAAACTATTTATTTCTGTGTAACGTATTGCTAAATCTCCTTAATTATTTTTTCTATATTTCTAACAGAAATAGTAGGCGCGATTGTAAATTAATTTTTGATATTATATCAATGATAATTATATATTTTTAATTATTTTGAACAACCATTATTTCAAACTTGACATGGAATGAGATAAACTTTGAGATTTAACGCTTATCCATTACGATTACAATCTTACAGTCTTCCTTTTTGACATCTTAAAATTATGTTTTCCTTGAAATAAATGCGAAATTTGATTATATCAATAAATTAATACTACAACAAAGGATAATAATAATAATACAAATTTGGAAAATTTGAAACTTTCTGTATTAAAATTTATGTTGATATTTCATTATTTCTTAACTATTTTTGCACTACAATAAATTTCAGCTATGGGGTAGCTGGAATTGTATACCAATTAATTGGAAAGGGTTCTGAACTATTCATAGTTGATAAGAAAACAGGAAGCATCACAGTAGCACCTTGTCCGACTCCAGGAACATCGCCTTGTCTAGATTACGAACAACAAAACGAATACTTTCTAAACTACAAGGTGAAGCAAACAAAACTAAAACTTATATACTAAGAATTCTTACAACTGGTTTTAAAGATTTTTTGAAAAAACATTCAAAATAAATATTAAAAATAAATTATTTATTTGAAAATTTGGTATGATTACTTCTTCGTAATAAAAAGGAGTAGATTTAGTGAGGCAGTCGACAAAAAATTTAACAAAAAATTTGTAAAATTGTACAGGCCACAGATGATTACGGGAATGGTCAGATGACAAGCGTGTCGTTGCGTTTAAGCTTGGCTGACGCGAATGATAGTCCTCCCAAGTTCCAACACAAGAAATACCGGGCGGTGATTGACGAGGGTGCCCAAAAATTTGAGCCACCGCTGTTAGTACAAGCGCGTGACCGAGACAAGACCTCTAAGATTACCTACTCTATTGTGGATGGCAACAAACTCCGCCTTTTCAAAATTGATGCGGATTCGGGGGAGATCACGACAACGCGGGGCTCCTCTGTTGACACGGCCAATTTCACTGGCGATTTCATCTCCCTGACAGTTCAAGCGAGCGATGGTACTTTCAGTGACAAGGCACTTGTCAGCATCACAGTGCGCGACGTTAACAATAATGCTCCCGCATTTGCTCATGATTTGTATACCGCAAGCATTCCTGAGCTTTCTCCTATTGGTAGGTTGACTCATACATACTTGTGTAAGTTCATCCTCGTGTGTTACAAGAGTTTGCTTTTCTGAATAGAGATTTTGCTAGAATATCTTCATAGACCATTTTTATTTAAATTGTTTTAGAGACGTTATAATCATTTTTTAACATAATATGACCTTGTAACAATCGAGAGTCGACAAAAAAATAATCATTATTTTATTTTAAATTGTAATTAAAATGTACAAATGATATATAGTTAATACAAAACTTTTTATTTCTAGAAACGGTGGTTGAAGAATTAACTGCAACCGATGCCGACAGTGGTAGTAATGCGGAACTTGTTTACAGAATTCAAAAAGGAGCATTTAATGACTTCGCTGTTAACGAAACAAGTGGTGCAGTATTCGTGCAACGAAAATTAGATTATGATCAACGAAACACTTATCACGTTGAAGTTATAGCTTTTGATAAAGGTATGGTACATAATATCATATTTTAATATTTTAAATAAAAATAAAGTTGAATCGACAAAAATCTTTATCATTAAACCCTTTAATTTGTTTTAAATAAAATTTGTTAGATTCTTATTATATTTACATATAAAGTTGTTCTTTTCAAAACATAAAAATTGCAGATTTTTTTGAAAAACTTTGACAGCATTGTAATTCATATTTTAAGTGTCTCCATCGACATTAGTTATCGAAACAGTTATTTAAAAATAATTATATACTAGGCTTTTTTGCTCTTGATCTTGAGCAATAGTTTCCCATATAGATTGTACAAAATATCTAAAAGATACTTGGCAAAATGAGGGTACCAGGTAAAAGCTACGTACTTTCTTAGTGTTGGTTAAATAACTATAATATATGGGTTTATTATACACTATACATATAATAATTACGTGTAAACAAAAAATCACTTATTTAATTGGCACAACGAACGTTATAAATCTATAAATATCAAGGGTATACTGCATATTCTAAAATGTATTTCCAAAAATTACCTAAATATTAAGATTACGAACTGGATTATAGATATTTATAATTACTTGAAAATGTGTTTGTTTCAGGCTCGCCTAGTCTGACAGGAACAACGACATTGATGATCAAAGTAGAGAATAGCAATGATAAGCTACCTTACTTCACGCCAGAGATGCAGCGGGCAGAAGTGACAGAGGATACAGCCATAGGCACAGTTTTCGCTGTATTGAAAGCGGTAGATCCTGATAGTACAGATCCTGACGCATTAAATTTTGCTATTTCCGAACCAATCACAGCAATAGATAGAAACGGTCAGCGTGTCAATGACAGCAACACCGCATTCAAGGACTTTTTTGCTGTTGATCGAAAATCCGGGCAAGTGTCTGTAGTCAAGAATCTTGATCGCGATATTGCTGCTACTGTCAGCCTTACAGTCATTGTTACAGACACATCTGCTCCAACCCTCCAGCAGGCTAAAGGTGCGATTCAACTATCTTCGTATAATTTAAACAATACAATAATACTTACAATAAGTATGGTTTACATAACCCATAGAAATTATTTTTATTGAAATGGTATATCTTGTTGTAGGTAATTTGATTGTAACAATCATTGATGTAAATCACTTTGCTCCGGAATTCATTCGGCCTTGGACACGTCAAGAACCAAAGTACTCGATAGAAATGCAGGAAGAACAACCAACTGGAGCAGTCCTTGGAGCAATAACAGCAACTGATCCAGATAATAATATAGCAGGATATGCCATTGATCCTCCTAGTCCTTACTTTCATATAAATAATGCCACAGGTTAGTACATATTTTCTTTTCATGTAATTATTATATAGCATTTTTGAGAAATTAAGATAAACGAGATTTGGATAAAAATAATTAATATGAGTGAATATTTATATATTGCATTGGAATTAAAAGCATTTAAAGAGTAATAATTTTTTTATATGGTGACAGGTATAATACGCACGAGCCAAATTATAGATTATGAAGAAACGAAGCAATTAGAGTTCACTGTTGTTGCATATGATACGGGAGTTCCGCAACTTTCTTCGACAGCAAAAGTTACAGTAACTATTATTAACGTAAATGACGAAGATCCAAAGTTTGAAAAAGAATCATATAATGCGACAGTCAAGGAAAATTCCCCACCAGGCACCCGTGTTACTATAGTCAAAGCCCTAGATGCCGATGAAGGAAATTTTGGCGATGTTACTTACAGTTTGATTGGTGATCATGCTGCTGATTTCAATATTGGTAAGTTATAGTTACAATAGTAAAACTAATTAGATCTATATGCTATTCAGTGAATTTTATGAATTTATTTAGTAATAATTATGCTACATTTCGCGTTAAATTTTTAATTATATTATTATAATTAATTAGGCCATGAAACTGGAGAAATCACAGTCGGTGGTGCAACAGTTTTAGATCGTGAAGTTGTACCTGAAATAACAATTTCTGTTATGGCAAGTGACAATGCTCCTGTTGCTTCACGTAGAACTACATCAGTCCCCGTAGTTATAAAAGTTACAGACGTTAACGACAATCGACCCATTTTTACCCAGCATAGTTATCGAGCTTCAGTAGCGGAAAATTTGTCAGTAAATCCTCCTGCTCCTATTTTACAGGTAAAAATAGAAAGATTATCAATCGTTATAAAACTCTTATTTTACTAGAAATATTTGAGAGCAAGAAGACAGAATCTAAGAAATTATAACTGAAACTATAATTAAGCTAGTCAAAAAAAATAAAATAAATATATCAAGTAATATTAGGTATACTTTGTACGCAAACATTTTATGCTATATATAATATCACAGTTTCGAAATTGTTTAATTTATCCTAACATCGCAATTTAAAAATTTTTCAATCGAAATATGTTATATTGTTACCCTGTAAAAAAACTAATTGGAAAATCAGTAATAATAGACAATAATATTATAAAGAGTAAAAATATATTTTTTTAATGAAGCTTGTATTTATCGTTCTCATTATCGTAATTGTCTTAATTATCGAAATAACTGGTTTTTGCTCATCTGGTTTTCTAATTAGTTTTTATTCTCAGAGTGGCTTAATAACTTTAAAATAGTTTGCATATGAAATTTGTATGAATTGGTAAGCTATTTCAAAAGGTCCTCTTTAAAAATCAAAATAAATTATGTTTTTCAAGTATATAATTTGATTCTAATGTAACAATTAAAAAATAAAAAATAAAAAATGTATGCATAAAACATAGAGTATTCACCTTGTAAAATAATTATAGTTGTGATAAACAATTTCTATAATGTTTTAATCAAGGTTCGAGCTGTTGATCACGATGAAGGCTTAAATGGTGAAGTGTGGTACAAAATAATTAAAGGTAATGAAAATGGATCTTTTGCTCTCAACCCAGAAACTGGAATATTATATCCAGCCGTATCTCTTTTGGGAAGAGCACAATCTTACAAAATCAAAGTCGAAGCTCGAGACATGGCAGGCAAAGGACCCCATTTCGATTCATGTAATATCTATGTTCGCGTGATTCCCGTCAATCAACATATGCCAGAGTTTATAATGCCTGAATTACCAAACGCAACAGTAGAAGTACCTGAAGTAAGATAATTTTTAAAAAAATGTATATTTTTAATATGTATTTTGTACTTTATGAATTTACATTTTTTAAATTTATAAACGCTTTTTTAGAATGGTGGCGAACCAAATTACTTAGTAATGACAGTCAAAGCTCTTGATAGAGATTCTGGTGATAATGGTAAAGTTAGCTATCACATGAAAGTGGGAAATAGAAATGTTCAAGAAACCGAAGAATTTTCGATCAATCAAGAAACTGGAGAACTTCGAGCAAAAATAATTCTTGATCGTGAATCCAAAAATAAGTTTGAGGTAAGAATTAAATTCCTCAAATGTACTTTTAATATCTTCATTTTTAGTTTATAAAGGGTATATTCACAAATATGTTTCACCTTATAGCTTGTTCTTGTTGCCGCTGATCACGGAAGTCCTACATCTTATGAAACACTGCGACTATTGACTGTACTCCTTATCGATACAAATGACAATGTACCAGAGTTTTTTGAAGAATATCATTTTAACGTCCCTGAAAACCGACCAAAAGATTATTATGTAGGAAAGGTTACGGCTGAAGATAAAGATGAAGGAAGACACGCTAAAGTGTACTATTATATTAAGTCAGGTGAGATTTACAAAATAAAAATTACTAATTTAAAATTAGGAAATATTATGTATAGTATATATCGTGATAAATCTGTAAAATTAAACCAAACGTGGCTTTAAAGCTTTACATTCGAGTCACGAGTAATATTTTACAAGAACAATTTTCAATAATTAATGTGTTAATGTCCTAAAATTGTACTTGATTTGCGATTATATGAAATAAAAACCAGCTAAATCCATATATTATGCAAGGATGCATAGAAAAATTATATTTAAAAATATAATGTTCTTTTAGGTAACACAAATCAAGCCTTTACCATCGACAAATCGGATGGCAGCATCTACACCAACTGTTCATTTGATCGCGAGAAACGAGATAGCTACCTCCTAACTATCCTTGCAGCAAACGATCCTGACCTTTATGTAGATCCAAAAAGTAGCGGACATTTGCGAAAGAATCCTGAACATGGATATGTTAACGTAACAATAAAAATTTTGGATGAGAACGATAATCCACCAACATTTGAAAGAGGTGCTTACTACGCAGGTGTCAATTCTATGGCTAACATAAACGAACTTGTTATTAAAGTCACAGCCTCTGATTCTGATCTTGGTAATAACGGTACACTACAGTATTACGTTGCCAGTGCGAATCTTTATAAGTATGGATCAGATAAACCTAGTGGCTCTATCGTACCAAGTCCTTTTAACGTTACGCAGGATGGTAAATTGGTAACCAGTGGATACATGGCAGAATATAACCAAGATCGTTTCATCGTCGAAATCGTCGCAAAAGAGATTACATCACCAGAACGATTTGCAGTGACTAAAGTTCATGTAAGTTTACTCTATATACCGTATAATTATAAACAGTGTCCTTTATATTCATATACCATTGAATGATTGGCACAAACATCGTTTTTTTCAGGTGTGGGTCTTTGAACCATGTCAACTTATTCGGGTTATACTATCGAAACCACCAGAAGAAGTTAATCGCGAAAAAGATGAAATTGTGTTAGAATTATCAAATGTTACTCAAAGTCGCGTTGTAGTAGACGATATTCGTTATCATGTTGATACTTCTGGCCATATTCGTAGAGAATGGTTAGTATATTTAAGTTTAATAGTGAAAAACAAAATGATTCTTTTACTCTAGCAGTAAAATCTCAAAAATATGTATGATGTATATTCATTTTATTATCATATTTTATTTTTCAGGTGTGATATGTATTTGCACGTAGTCGATACAAAAACTCAAACTATATCACCGATACCACAAGTATTGAAGCTGATAGACTCAAAGTACGATTTTCTTAAGGATTATAATTCAGGTTTTGCGATTCAAAATGTCGTACCTGCGTATGTAGGAGTTCAAGAGGAATCTTTCGATATTGCACTCGCTGCGCTCATTGCGCTTTTAGTAATACTCTTTATTGGTGCCGTCACCGTCACGATCGTCTGCTGCTGCTTGAAACATTGGGTGATAAGTGTACCAAACGATATTCGTAAAAAGGACGGTTTAATTAAGAAACAAATTATAGAGGAACTTAATACCACTGAAAACCCACTGTGGATTGAACAGTAAATGTTTTTTAAATTTCTTATATATTATTCATATACAATTTAATTGATTTTTAATTAATGCATACTGTTTCTACATTTAAATCAGAAAATTGAAATTGTATGAGGAACAAGAATTGACTATGCAAGTCTTTAGCGAACCGGAAGCTGGTTTAGGTACGGATAGGCGAGGAAGTAATATGAGCCTGGCAATAGGTGATACGTCACAAGACAATACTTATGCTACAATACAGCACCCATTGCCGTCCAACAGGCACCGTTCGTCAACTCCAGATTATACGACTCTTCCAGGAAATCGTAATGTAAGATAAAAGTAAACTAAACTGTTTAATTAATCAACAATATAATTAATGAATATATAGTAAAAATAAATAGTACATATTTATAAAAATGAATTATATATGAAATGTTAAACTAAAATTTTAGATGTACGAATCAGCTATGGGATTTCAAGGTTCGACATTCCAGCCTGTGACAATGTCTCAACTGACTTTAGATCACGATGGTCAACCCCAATTTGTTTCAGGACTTATTTAGATTATTCATTCATTTAACAAGAGATAAAACTACGAATATCAATGAAAAATAAGTACTCATAAAAGAAAATTATATATCCTAACACCGTAAAAGGAGATAGAGAAAAGTGATTATCCAGGATATTCTAGTAAAAATGATTACTAGTAAACAAGTTCAATTTAATGCAATGCAAGTTTGATATTCATAATATACGACTACGTCCCACATCAAAATTTCTTACTTATAGAATTTCTCATGATGTTCGTATAACTTCTCAAGACTTTGACAATAATCGGATAAAAAGTGGTCAGTCCTCGGGTCAGTCTTCCGAGTCGTCTAAATCCCTCTTCTGTTTTTTCACATTTAAACTGCTACGTTTGTTTTCCTTTGAAAGGCTTAAACACAGTGCAAATTGATCGTCGATGATCTTTTAGGAAATTTAGATGGGAAGGTTGGATTCTCGGGCGTCGTGATCACGGTAATTAAAAGTTTTATACGGATACTTTGAAAGTTTACAATGAAAATAAAATGAATGCCTTTTTTACTATTTTAAAGTTTTTGAAGATAATATTATTATTTTTAATATTATATTTTTAACAATAATTATTCCTAGCTTACTATTTTACCCTGAAAATTTTAATCAGTACTATTCAACAACTGCAAAATCTTTAAAAAATTTAAATTGCATTTAGAAAAGATATTATATATCATTTTATTCTAATATTGATTGACGTTAACTATAGGAAGAATTAATGCTTTATTTTCATTCGATTACAATGCAAAAGTTAAAATGTTTCATTATCTTGCTTATAAGAAATGTTGCAACTTAACTTATTAGAATTAAAGACTAATTTATGTAAATTCCTAGATTAGTCTTTTTAGCTATATAATAAAAGCATCGTTGCATGAATGTGGATGAAGTTCACTACCCCGATAAGGGGTGTACGATAATTCGGCTTTAATAACTTCCTCTTTGTTGTTATAAAGAAATCTGTAAGGTTATAAATGAACTCTTATCGAGTTATTCATGATTATATTCAATGTATCCAGTGTGCGTGAACACTATTCTCGAATGTATGGTGCCACAGCGTAGAGCTCAAGGAATTCATTGGTTGGAAAGTTGAAGCATATGCAAGGATCAGGATCCTTTTTTATACAAGCTTTTGTGCTTTTTAAAAACTTTCAAATTTTGATAAATTAATTAGTTATCGAAACTCTATAGAGTATTAATAGATAAATATTTTTTAGTATTAAAATGTTAAATTATATATGTGCTATCTGTTATGCGAAAATTAGTATTAAATTTCTAATGCATTGATTAGTGCAAATTAATCGTCTTCCATGTCATTCTTTCATTGAATTAATATATGAATATTTATATTCAACAATTGTTGAACGTAATATTTACTATTATACAGTATTAATAATTTACAGCAACATTTATGTATAACCATTGTTAAGTTTGAGATTTAATATTTAAAATTTATATTGAAACTTATTTTATAAATTATATGTATAGTAACGAATTAAGTATAGTAACCTAAAGTAAAACAAAGTTTAACTAGTGATGTTATTAAAAAAAAATTTAATTTATACTTTATAGAGTTTCAATTATACACAAAAAGCTTAACATTAAATATATTTTGATATATAACTTTTATAATTATAATGCTAAATCTTTTGTCGAGTCAACAATGCCAGTTTTCCAAAGAATGAAAGCCATCTCAACGAAAAAAAAATCAAATGAGTAATTTCGTGATTAGTATTAAAACATGAATTTTAATAAGAAAAATATAATAAAAATAAATAAAAAGTAATAATTGTAATACGATAAACGAATGCAAAACAAATTGCCACAGACCGTAAATATGCAGCTTGGCCAATTTTTGTATATAATTTTTATTAATAAGCGTAAATAAATGTGTAGAATCCGTCCAGCCCAATTTGCCATTTCAGGATTTTGTTTCGAACATATAACGTTTTAACGTGTTTTCTTGTTTGCGCTATTTAAACAGTAAAACGCAAGCTAAAAATAAAAAGAAAACTATATTCCCACTTCAACTTTTCAACGCAATTTATCGTAAATTTCATTATTAGAAAAATTAAAACAGAAGTATTCAACTTAATGCCCAGTACTCGGCATGAAAGAAAAAACGATATAATTCGTTAATATGTTATTTCTTCATTGATATATTTAAAGATTTAATAGTTTATCGGTTAAAATTTTACACACTATGATAGATGGTCGACTTCCGATTGAAAATATTTAGCTAATTTTAATCTATAAAAAGGAAAAGATTTCAGTCATTCTTAAAACTTGAATCATTAAAATTGAAATCTACTCCATTAATTTAATAACTCAATAAAACCTTTATCAGTTATGATCGGTTTATAAAAAGTAACTAAATAATCTAAAAATGTAACGTATCACAGGTTATAGAATACTGTACTTATTTTTATAAATAATGTAGATTATAAAATTTATTTAAGCAGTAAAATTGAAGTGAAATAGTGTTTACTTTCGTTATTTCCAACGATTAAGTTGGTTATATAGCATATCAAAACATACAGTTCAGAGTATGTAACATATTTTCTAAATTTTTATAATTTATATTTTTTATGAAAATGGATGTGAATGAGATTATTATTTTATAGTTTGTATTTTTCTTCTCTCTCACTTCTCCGTATTCCAAAATACAAAATACTTAAGCCATCTTGGTACTTTAAAACAAGGCAATGGGCGGACATAGTCATATCGTAGATAGATATAGACTTTCTTCGCAATTAATGTAATTGGCATACGAAACAATTAATAAATGGTGTTAATTCGTTTTTCCCAAAATCGCTAAGTAATCGATTGAAATTTTTCCAACAGGCCTGGCTTAAAATATTACCCTTTTCTAGAGGAAATGATATTCTACATGTATAAACTAATATAATAAAAACATTACTACGTTTAATATTTTTTAGAAAATGATCTGCTTTATAAAAATTTTAAATGTCACTTGCAATTAATTATAAATTATTATTCATTTGTTACATTTTAAAATTCTAATTTTATCGAAAAATGATATAAAAATAATTTAGATAACACTTATAAAATATAATGTGTCTAAACTAGTTTGATAACAAAAACAGTTGCTCAAAACAATTATAATTACATTTTTCATAAATTAATTTTTTAGAATATTGCACTGCACCGTTGCACTAGAATCAAGAAAAGTTTTTCTGTCCGTGTTTATTTTTTTCTATTTATTTATTTTGTTAATTTTTGAATAATTTATTTCAAATAAAATCTATAGTTATCAAGAACATTATTGATGCATCCAGCCGTACAGTTTTCACGCAGTACTGTAGATAATAATTCTAATAATAAATAAGATGTTCTCAAAATATCTTTTCAATAGTGCCAATAATCGTGTTCAATAGTAGTATTTATACAATGACATAGTAATATTTATTGGCATTGTATAATCTTGTATCGACAAATTAGAGTAAATTATTAAGACTTATATTTAACATGACTGGTAAAAAGTAGGAAAAATTACACATTTTTGTAATTTTATGAAGCTTTACTTCTGGATAAATTTTAGTAGTTTTTATCTACTCATTTGTAGGTTGTAATTATTTATATTCATAAATAAAATAGGAACTTTTAAACGTTAATAATCTATGTTGTGCTGTTGTAGGCTTGAAAAATTTCAATATTTCAATACTTAAATAATTAATTTTATTGCGAAGAAGGTCTAATACAAAGTTATGCAATGTGTCTTGCATACTTCTGGAAAGGGAGAAATAAGGAAAATAACTACATTTCATTCGATGAAATCGATGTGGTTGAAACTCGAATTACACGATATATCATGTATTAAATATTAAATATTTATATAAAAATACAATTATCATTGCGATCATAAAACGCAAACCAATAGTATATAGTAAACATTCATACTTATTCTGAGTATCGAAGTATTAATTAATTTTATTATTATTAAATAGTTTGTTCCTTCAATGAATAATTATTGTTTTAAGAATAATGTCTTTATTTTAATACGTCGATTGATCTTGTGACAAACTGCCAATGTACTACATACGAAAATTTGTAACATATTTAACGTAAGCATATTAATGTAATTTATGTTATTCAAACTTACGAAATTATATAAGTTTGTTTATTCACATTCAGACTTGATGTATTGTAAGCTAATATTATAGTATAGCGACGAATTACAAAACAAATAGGTAGAATATGTAGGTTAGATTCTCTAAATTCTTCTACGAAGAAAATAGACATTTTAGTTGCTGAAGAACTGCCAGCTAATGTTTTCAAATTTCCTATTTCTTATGGATAAACATGTTCTTTTCTTTCTGATTAAAACAATTTTTTAATAAATGTTTTTAATACATTGTATTTATTTGTTATATATGTCCTCCAAATCCAAATACTATATTATTTCCTTATCTTTAATTATTTAAAAAATTAAAAAATTAAATATATTTATTATTTTAATCTATATTAATTATTTTCACCACCGATAATTTCATCAAAAAACATATAGTTGTAAAAATTAGTTGTAAAATATATTTAATTACAACTCTATTCAAGAGTAGTAATTTAACCGTGTTTATTTAGATATTTGTTTTAAGAATAATGTTTATGATAAATTTCAGTCAAAATATAATATCTAGATTAATAGTTAAAGTAATTGAGACACAATTGAACTTTAACCATATATCACATAAGACAAGCTTTAAACAATTTAAATGGATATATAGTTAAACTTCAATAAAATATAGAGGTGTGTATATTACAGTTAATTTTTATTATTATACCATTTATTTATTATATTTCAAAAAATTTTCATGGTACTATCCATATTATGGAATATTGACGAAAACACTATCTTTTACAAAACTAAATTAAATATTATGCACCTTGAAATTTACATAAAATTCGCATTTTCAATATTCATTTCAATAATAATAAATATCAATAATCAATTGTAGATATTTACAGTAATAGATTATGTATTTATTTATTTATATCTAGTAATGTTCTAATAAATTTGAGACCAAATTGGTAATTACAATATTACGAGAATATAATATAATTTCTAAAACTTGACGAGTTTGATTCAAAGTTTATCTTTATATAATGTTTAAATAAAGATATAAAGATTTAGAAATGGACATCAAACCATCCAGTATCAAATGATGAAAAATGCTTTCATTTGTGCTTCAAATCATAAAAATCCATTACGCAATTTAAATTACAGTCTTTGTCAGAGCTTTAACAAACTTTGATAAATTAAAACACTAGAATATGACATACCTAGAAATTTCCGGTAGCGCACATATAATAAAGTTTTTTAATCACTTTGTTGCTTAATTTCATTACTTATTGATCTAAAAAGTAACATTAAAATGAATATAAATAATATATAGATGGTTATTTATTAAATTATATTTTGCAAACAATATATAATTCAAGGGAAATAAGAAATAAAATTAAAGGTTTGTTTAAATATTTTTGTATTTCTTAAATTGGTAACAATTGAAATACATACTGACAATATATCAAACTGAAAATTAAATTTATTTAGCTACCCGTTTGCGATAAGCGTAATTACGTGTATATGTAATCACTTGTTTCACAATAGGTGCTAATTTAGAATACATGAATTCGAATTATTGTATAAATTAAAAGTTTGTATTATGTTTATTAAAAATATTCATAATTCAAACTTTCTGAGCGTTAGATTGTACTATTAAATTTATTTATTTTGAGGTATCATATATAATACGTGTATTTCAAATTATAAATTGAGTTTATATGTGCTTACTTTTATTAATTTCAATCTTTTTTACATTTAATTTTTATTTTTATTTATACTTTACATCACTCTAAATGAAACATCAATATACAAGAAATCTCAAATTTAAATGAAAGTTATATATTTAATTCACTAAGTATACTCCTTGTATTGGAGAGTAGGTTATTCAGTAAAAGAAGTTTAATGTTCCATTTAAAGGCCTGTTTCCTCCAAAGAACCTCTAATGGTACTTGCTCTTTGTAGAATTATAGCTAAGGGCTTATCTGAAATTATCCCAATGTGATCATCTCAATTTTATAAATAGTAAATAGTATTATTTATAATACTTCAAAAACTATATACAAATGACTCTTTCGATTGAAACGGTTTATAATTTCAAAGTCCTTAAAATGTATTTTATGGAGCTTATAAACTTATTAAACAATTACATATTTTGCGCGATATTGCACTAAATAAAATTTTGAATTTTTATATTGTACAAATATTACAAAATCTATTACACTTAATTTATTTATTAAACGGATACAAACTTATAAATTTAGTTTATAAAATACTTTTTGGCAATACTTTTATTGCAGGACTACATTAAACTATGATAAAACTAACAAATAAAGGAAGAATATGAATTCCCTTTTACAATACCAATTTAAATTTTTATAAGATCATTTTTATTTTTTAAATTTTTACTTTAATATTTTTTAAGGAACAAAAAAACTACTTCAGTGATGGTACACAAAATGTTCCGTTCCTGATTTATAGTCATTCACCGCGCATACCTTCTTTCACAATATCTCAAATGTATTTCATAAAATACCTGATAGCCTCGTCTAGCTACACATTTGATACAAATTTACCAGAAAATATATTTACTCCAAAAAAACCAAAATATTATTTACTAATATTATATTTACATGATTAGAGTTATTCATATATTGAATATCTGTAATTATAACTAGCGGTATCCTTAAAAAATTTTTTGTCTTGAAAATCAATTGCTCACAAACTGATGCCATTCGTTAATCGACCGCATAGGCATCGTTTTTGACATTTAAATATTATGTACAATTTAAACAAAAATGGTATTGCGTTATTTGAAAAATTCATTAATCATGGAATGAAAGTGAATTTATTGTAGAATTTATATAACTAGATTTCTTTTTAAATACAATGGTTTTTGTTTAAATTTGAAAATATAGAGATTAATGCAAATAAAATACTTTTTTTTTCATTTAATTCATTTTAATAATAACCTACAGTGTTTTCTATATTAAGATTCATTACTGATAAATTACCATTATTTTTTTAAATAATATTAATATTGAAATAAATTTTTTAAATAATTTGAATATAACTCTTGTATTTTGGTTTAAATATAAATGCTGTTCCATTTTATATAAAAATACGAACGAAAATTTTTTCTCCAAGCTGTTTGTGCACCAGATTTGATTTTTATACCAGTAGATAACTAACGGATATAATACTTGTAATATCATTTTTATTTTAACTTTAGGCAAATAGTTCTAGTAATTAAGGCCATAAGGGAGACCCTTATTTTTATAAATATAGCAATAGAATTCTTTAACTTTTTAAATATTTTCAGATAAGATTATAACTAATTAAGATTATAATTAATAGCTTAATTAGAAAATTAAATTTTTTTAACCTTTATAGGAGCGACTGTTAAAAATTTTGATTCATCTAAGAAAATATAATAAATTGATCATGGGGAAGGGGTCAATCATGGGTGAAGCCAATGTATTAGCTTTACGGCGTAGAAAGATGAAGTGTATATTAAATTTTCAACAAAAAAAAATTTAAAAATAATTGAGAATTTAAGAAATTAGAAATTAGGATTTTCCCTATTTTCTCAATCATTTTTAAGCTGATATATTGTTTTCCAGTCCATTAAAGGCTAAGTATAATATTAAAAATATTTAGGTACCAAAATAATACTAAATCATTGAATTGAAACAATTATTCTAACTCATTTTAAGATACAGATAAATCCCTGTATACTATTTAGGATCAGTTCTTAGTTATAAATACATAGTTTTTATGTAATGATTTTAACATTCAAATATTTTTTCAAGTCTATTGCAAATGTTAATTTTTATCATAGTCATTTATATCACTAAAACTTTTTCAGTATTTGGATGATGTAACTGTACATATATTAGTTTGTTTTAATCGTTTCCAGAAATTTAACGAAATATTAACTTTCACAAAATAATTATCAATATAAAATTAATTTAATTGAAATCAATACTGTATAAATTAACCATTAGATTTCAAATTAAAAAATATAATAACGTTTTCATTGCATTTTTTTACAAATAGTAATTGGATGATTTTTTTTAATTACTTTGATTTATAAAACTTGAGAAATCAGTTTATCAATTCGGTTTTCAACTCTTAATAATAATAATAATGATATTAAAACACTACCAGCAGTGACAATAAAACTAATGCCTTCAAAGATTAGTTTTGGAGCAAATATTTCCCATACCATAAGATGTCGACAATGAACAGTAGTGGCAAGCATACAAATAAATACCTTAAACAAAAATTCATTAATTAATAATTTAAAATAGAAACTAATATTAATAAATATTTCAATTTACTCTATTAGCATGAAATAAAATATATTTTCCAGCAACTGCAAAAATCTCTGAATGAAACTTGTCACTATTTTGAAAAAGAGTTAATTCTCCTCTTTTTGTATCTTGCAATGGAATCTTTGGAGTTTTAGCTAGATTTGGAAAAATTAATCGCAAAGTAAATGGAGCAATTACTAAAAGTGGAAGTGTCATTCCTAAAATTATATGTGATCCAAATGTATTCACTCCTGAAAAACAGTTAAATCATATTTAAGCCATGAAATGTACGTAATACAAAATATAATAAAAGGAATAATCTATAAAATTTTCAGTTGTATACCAATTAAAATAGCTCGAATAAAATTGACTTGTAAAGAACCATCAATTCCAATAAAACCAGCATCCCAATGAATTGTTGAAAATGCAGGTTGATGACCAGTAGCATAAAAAAAATATTCAGCAATAAGAAACCAGCATAAAATTGGTGGATTAGGGACTTTTATAAGTTCCTCTATTAGAAAAGAACAAAGTTTCGTTTATTAATTCTACAAAATATATAGAAAATATGTAATTCTATTCTCACCTAAATTATTTGAACTGTAAAGTCGATCCATAGCACTAACATATAGTAATGTTATACAAAGTATATTCATAAAGATTACACTTGGTGCAATTACAAATCCAAGTAATAATATGTATACAAGACATAAAAAGACACTTATCAATATAAAAAATGCACTATAAACAGTTCCAAGTCCAAAAACTACAGGAATTTCATTATCATTGACACTTTTTTTTTGATAAAGGATATTTTTAAGTTTTACATACAATTTAGGTATTAAAGATTCTTCTTGATAAATACTAATACTTTCTTTCTCTTTAGGAACTCTATAAACTGCTAATGGTCTGTAAAACATTATTACTATAGCATTAACAAATAAAGCATATATAATTAGTGGTAATGAATTAACACGCTGTAAAAGTGCAGGATTCAATTTTGAATTTTGTTGCAATTTTAATATCCAGTAACAAGAAGTAGTAACCACTATAATTCCTGGAGAAAATCTAGCTAAAATTTCACTAGGTGAATATCCTGAGAGATTTCCACAATCTCGCAGCCAGTTTTTTACAATCGTAGTATAAATTGCTAATAATGCTATGGATAAAAATACAAACATCATTTGCACATCTTTTGAAACAATTGATCCTGCTTTTCCTATAATAAAATTAATGTATTTTTGTTTTTCATCAGTGTTTTGATCTTTTTGTTCATATCTACTTCTCCAGAAAAAGCTAGAACTTCTTATTAATAAGCAAATGATAAATACTAATAATAGTGATAGTGAAATTTGCAAAATTTTCCTATTTAATTTTCCTAAGCATTTTCCTCCTTTATCTACACTTTCTGAAATATTTTTTATACTCAATGTATAAATGAGAAAGCAGAATAAGGTAATAAGGAAATAAGATAAAATCTTATTTTCTTCAATGATGTAACTATTTGAGAAAACACCAAAAATTGTAGTTAACAAAATAAGTCTTATAAAAATACTTATCAAAGTTTTCCGCTGCTGAGATTCTTCAAACCATGTCATTGAAATATAATCCCAATTTTGAATCAACAAAATTGCAAAGCAGAAAACTGGAAATATACCACATAGGAACAGCGAAGTATTTTCAAAATCTTGTATGATATTCATCCAAAATAATAATAGACATGTAGATAGACTAATTAAAAAAGTGAAGAAAGTGCAGGTTAAAAATGAGGATTCTAATACTGTCTTCATTCTTTTACCTATTAATCCACTTATCGTTATGAAAAATGAAAAATTAGCACAGAAAAATAAAATTAAGCCTCTTGTCATTAAGTTGGGATCAAATTGTACCCATATTTCATAACAAATTCTTCTCACTGTTGTAAAATATTTATTTGATACTTGTACAAACTCTTTAAAATCAGAACTATTTTTAACAAATTTAAGTTTTTTAAAAAGTTGATTATACAAAACTTTTAATTCCTGTAATTTAGTTTTATCAGACAGAAAATTTTGAGAAGAATACACATCCACATAATGTTGTACTTGTAAAATGTTTCTCCATAAAGACTGAATAATGTAATCAAAATTATCTATTATTGTCTTGCTTGGTAATGCTTCAATAATTAATTGACCAATATTTGAAAATGGTATGGAATTGCCTAAAATAATTGATATTGTCGGTACTATATCAATTTGATTTACAACTGATTTTTCTTCAATGTCAAAACTTATGCTTGGATCAATTAGTGGTTGGCTTGAATAAATAAACATAGCTGCTTCAATTTCATCAAGACTTTCACCACCATGATCACCATTTTCAGTCATCCCATGATCTCCAACAACAAAAAGTATTGTATCCCTTGTGTTCTCATTAATTTTCATAATAAGTTCTTCTATAAAATAATTTGTTTCATTTAATTTTCTAGTCATTTCTGGATGATGCATTCCATGCTTATGACCACAATGATCAATTCCTAGTATATGGGCTATTAATAGTGACCAATCTGTTTTTTCAATTTCATCAAATATAGTCTTTTTTACTTCTAAATCTACAGTATCAAGATCTGAAACATCAAAAGAAGGAGCATCATATTTTCTTAGAAACTTATTAGGATAAAGTTTGGTCCATGTATCATCTCCCATAAAAATATTTCCATTAGCAAAGTTTTGATCCACAAAATTATCTTCTACAATATTAGGTGATGCAAAATTATCATGTAAATCAATGAATGTTGGTAACGTTCCAGTGGTTATACTCTTCAATCTTTGCATAGTTGTTGTTGGAGGATCAGCAATAAATTTTAATAATTTAGAATTTTGCTTGTGATTTTTTAAAGTTTTACTGATAATAGGCATTTTATTTCTATGATAAGTAACTTTGGAAGCTGCATCATTAAACTCGGTAACAAATTCATATTTCAAAGCATCAACAACCAACAATATTACACGATTATTTGTTTTTAAAGAACATTCAGCCAAAGAATTTGAATCTTCTTTATTATTAAGAAAATTTATTGGAATTGTAGAGCAATTATTGTGTTCAGTTATAACAGTTCTACGAAGAAAAAATCCATTTGTAAACAAAAATAAGCCAAAAATCATTGACAATGATGCCCAAAATAAAACACATATGTAACTATGCAGCTTTGCCATAACTAGAGATATTAAGAAGTTTCCAATCTTGATTTATTAATTTTATTACAGATTGCATAACAATTAGACCTAGAAAATAGAAACTGTTTATTGTCATTATATTAACACCTCATGAAAATTTATATTATTAATCAATAAAAATTCTAAAATTATTAAAATCGTTTTATAACAAGTACGGTTATGTTACGTACAATTTATTATTAAATTTACCGATATATTTTTCAAAATTTATTTATTTAAAAATTTATTTTTATTCAAAATTTTTAAATATTGGTGTGCAAATAAATACCGTACCTCCCTTAATGTTGTTTATCAAAATTATTTTTTTGAAACATGATTTGTTGATACATTCCTTAATTGTAGATTACAACTGAGTGTATTTAGAATTATAAAGCCTAAGTTTGTATTACAATATCATACTTTTTCAGTTATAAAATGTTGTTAAAAATAATGGATATAACATCTCAACATCACTATTTATCACTAAAACACTATACATGTACTATCTGCATACTGACTAGGGAGCATATATAATTTTCTGAGTGCAATTAAAATTCTAATATCTGTATTTTCGTATACAGGTATTACATATTGTAAACTTTCTTAGTCAAAATAACAAGCATTACTTGAATTTGTTTTACTCAAATATTATTGATTTAACTCAGTTTTAGAAAATGATAGTAGGAGTTGCTGTACATGTATAGTACAGTAGTCTAGTTGTTTCGAACCTAGTCCAAGTTGGTAATTCTGAAAAAAGTTAAAAAATGAAATAAAATTGTGATTTTAGATTTCTTCGTTATAAATCCGTTTACGTTTACCACCTAGCTCATACATTAAAGCTCACAAATTTATTCCTACTGTGCATTTTCTTAAAAAATCTTTCTGCAGTAAAAAATTATTATGTCTTAAATAACAAGAATTAGAAACTTTCAACCTTGTTTTTTATTTATAAATGTAATTAAAATATTTTAAGCAATCACTAACATAATAAGGATACTCTACATTCACTAATTAATATATATTGTAATCCTCTTAACAATTTTTATAAAGAAATATTATTTAATAAAGCAAAATAAATAACTAAAATTAATCTTTTATTCGCTTACGTTGAAGAAGATAAGTAAATAAATTACAACTGAAATTTAAATGTTTAGTAATTCTATCCCTCAAGTACCCAATAGATGTTCCATGCTACGAGGGGTGCTTTTTCACGTATCCAGCGCACCCTTGCGTCGTTCATGAATGCAGCTACACTATATACTTTAGCGTCTGCGTGACTGAATTTTGGCTTCCTGTCTAGGTTATGTTTATGTTTCCAGGGAATCGAAGAGGGATGAAAAAAATGGCGATCCCTTATTGTCACCTGCATCGAAAGTTTCAGTTAAGATAGAAAAAGTGAAAGAAAACTTACAAAAATGATAAAGTATCAAACCAAAAACTGAGTAGAAGTGTACAAAATTACTAAACTCAGCCAAGTTTTTAAAGATAATCGATTATTTCATTTGTACGGGTAAAGACTTTCTATTCTGAAATTCGATAGAATGCATCCTTCGAATTTTGTATCTATTGTGGCCTTTGTATTCTGAAAATGTAGGTCCATTTCTTAAAAGCAACAGAATTTATTCCAAAAATGTATTTACTTTTAAACTTTATTAACTTTTTACATTTGCTTGTTGCCAATAGTGTATTTTTACCCAATTTAAATTGTGAGTAAACAGTGGCGTGATTTGTTTGCATGCAAAGCTTTATTTGTTGTTTTTCGTGTAAATTTAATATTTATTTATTTAATACATTTTTTACATAAGCTTTATTACGCATTCTTTAATATTTATATTTATTCTTTAAGAAACCTAAGTGCAAAAAGAAAATTTATAGAATTTTTGTGTTAAAATATTTGATGTTATTTTTATCTGCATGTTATGTACAACACTTTTATTTCAATAAAATTTTACCTTTTTTAATCATTGCTGTATTTATTCTTCTTTTAAGTCATAAAGTATAAACAAAAAAGTCGATGTTTATATGTATATATATGTATATTTATATATATATATATATACATATATAAACATTTCTAATGAAGCTGACATTTTTTATTCTTCCTTACTAGAATAGTTATTACTAAACTTGTATTTACATAGCTATGTTCACATACATAAATTTATGAATAATATTTAAAAATGTTTAATTTGTGGACAGAATAATTGTTAACCTATTGTGTACAAATTTTCTGAAATCGTCCATTATTTGTAATTGCTCGTTGATATTATAAATATTGATTAAGTGATATTTTAATACAGTTTAATTTGCGCCATAATTAACTGTAGTTACTTTACTATTTTTAAGAATAAGATGGTGACACAAACTGACTTTTTGACAACAGCGACGACTTTAATAGCTATATACATCGTTTTTCAGAGCTTTAATGCTTTAATGCTTAATTAAACTTTTGAAATCATCATGATATCTTTCTGTGATTATGTTTTTAAACTATAATTCTATTTAGTTAAAATACCGTTTTTTTCAATGGTTTTTCCAATAACTATTGTTAATGTAGAATGTAGTTATTTTTTTGGTAGATTTAAGCTGAGACTACACATTCAATCATTTTGTTAGAAATGTAATTATTGGTTTTACTTTCTTTAACATAATTCTCGTTCATATATATAAAACATAATTGTTTAGATGAATATTTCATTGTTTTTGATAAATATATATTTATTATATAGGGAATTTCTTAATTAACCTGCAAGAAATAATGAGAACTAAATAAAATAATATTTTTCAATCAATTCAAATCTACTGTAAGTTTTGTACATTAGATAAAATTAAATTGTATAATTAATAACTGTACAATTATAGCACCAAAAATGTAACTTTTTACATATTTGCGAATTTAATATATAGCATAATAAACGGTTGTCCTCCAGGAGTACTTTATAATTCTGAAATTGTTAATATACTTTTGTTACAAATTTTGATTATCAGTGAAAGTTTTAGAAATAATAATTTAAAGGAATTAATTTCTCCAACATTTAGTAATTTTTTTGAATATTCGCTATGCAAAGAGAAATTATAGAATCAATTTTAATAAAATTTGCTTATATGATAAAACTTATAAAGTCAATAAAATTTTACTATACGGCACAATAATTTCAAGGGGAGAAGACGTACTCTAATTCCCTACTTGTAGTATAACAATTCGTAAATGTATTTATAATAAAGATTACAAACTTATATTTTCAAACAATGTTTTGAGAAATTAGTATATAAAAATAAGCAATGAACAAGGGATTAGTTTAATAATAATTAGTTTGTAACTAAAGGACACCTATTTTGAATTTAGTATTCATGATCACAATATTTTTGGACACGTTCTTTGTTATACATTGAAAATGCAACTTTCTTAGCATCGATCGTTAACAGAAATTATTAACTTTCTTTAAGATAATTAATAGTCTATCAAAAGAAAACTTATACATAAATGTTTAAAACTGATGAAATCATTTCTATTTAACTCTCAATTTGACACATACGTCTATTACATTTAGAATTATAATATAGCGATTTCTAAAAATCCTAACTACGAAAAGAATTTAATTAAATAATATACTTATAAACAGGTAATAAATAAACAATTATAACAGGAAAAAGTTATTAAAAGTTGAAGAAATCTGTTTTTATTTGAATTTCGAATAAGTTGTAGATACATTTATGATATTTTCTAGGAAGGTGCAACTACATACTTAAGTGAGTTACTTGTTGATGCAAAAATCGTGGACAAATGACAGAGCCAATGACATTACGAAATTACGGTGGATGTTGCTTGGGGCAGCAGAAAGATAGCAGCTGATCGCTGGTGCTTGAGTAATGAGCGAGTCTCGGCATCTCCGCTCGGTCTCCGATTTGTACGCAGCCGACGAGATAGAGGTGCTCCTCCTTGAGGAGATTCGCGACCTGGAGCCTCCACCTGCCGCTTATTCGCGGCCTGAAGACATTCAGGACTTCGAAATTGGTACGTCAATCGTCGCAGAGCTAATATTGTGAGCTGTTTTTGCTTCTATTAATCACTACATAATCCATCTAATATGCTTATTTACCACGTGTGAGTGCATTCATTTAGTAGACATATGATTTAAGAAGAAGAGATTAATATTTTTAATACAGAAATATTAATATACAATTAAATCGATCATGAAAATATTACATTGTAAATAATTTATAAATTAATAATTTACATATAATAATTACTAAATTTAAATTCGGATTTTTATCAGTTATTAAATAAATTTTATTGAAAAAATGATCATCAGTTTTGATCTTCAAAAGATAATAATAGAATATTGTAGTTCAATAATTAGTTCAGTTATGCAGAAAATTCAGTTTTAACGGATAATGAGTTATAGATATATAGTTATAGATATATAATATGCAATAGAACACAGTGCAGCTAAGTACAGTTGCGTATTAATTTATGTAGTTATATTTTGCATCTGATTTTAATCAAGTATATGTGTGATATAATTCGGATAACACATTTGCAATCTGAATATGTATTAATCTGGTGAAGGATTTAATAAATATATACAGATTATATTCTTCTATAAGTATAATTGACTATCGTAGTATCGTGTCCGGGGAAAGATTTTCGATCCCTACAACTTTTTACCATTATGTAAATATTCATTAATTCAATATCAAAAATGTTTTTTTTTGATAAGAATAAATCTCGCATTCTCATAATCAATCTTCGAGATCTAGTGTTCACAAGTAGTGTACTGTTTGCGATTAAGATAAATACTCCTTTTTACAGTTCCATTGCTATGAGTATATTTCTATAAGTAAGATACCTTCAGATTGTTTTCAATCTGTAGTATTAACGTTTATTTATAGTCAACTTTCTTCTGTTTTTTTATGAAGTTTAGAAAATTCTATTACTTATTAGAATAGAGCACTTATTTGACATAGCAATCAAATATTTTATTCTTCAAAAAACTCAGCAACAATTAGTTATATTACTTTAATTTTTAACATTTAAGTTTTCTTATTATATTTTACATTAAGGAAGTTTAATCTGATTTACAATGAACAAATCATACATTTGTACTAAAAATATTAAAAGTTTATTTTAAAGTTAATAGGTCTTATAGTTAGTAGCATATTTAGTATCGTCTTTTCTAGTTCTGCAGAAATTTTTATAAATCTACGATACTAAATTTTGCACTGAAAATAATGCACTAGACAGGCACGATTCGTGTAAAATTAGTAATCTAATCAATATGAACTCATACATTTGGTGTTCTAATATTTGCAATATTTTTATTGTAAAATTTGCAATATGAGAAAGAAAAACCTTAAAGTTTTATTATATATGTTTCAATTATATAGGTAAAACCTTCAGCAGTTTAAAGATTGTGTTAATTTGTTCGTCTTGATGAGCATGTTTTTATATAGAACATCGAAAAATATCAGACCATGATTTATATATTATAAGGAATACCTTGCTTGAACGGGTTCATGCTTTAAAAATCATCGCGATAAAAAATCGAAAGTCACTCATAAGACAATTTACGTGTAGCATATCATTTTTCAGCATGTAAATTAATAAACCATTGATTTTAGTACAAGGAGTCTTAAGCATGACTTTCGATTTTTTCTTATCTTAGATCATATGAATACAACCTGTGTAAATAAGCATCTGACAGTGCGTCTACAACGGTGCCTTGGGTTTATATTTTAAATAGATTTAAAATTCTGGTTAAAGCGCTTGCTTGATAAAAAGGACACATGCTCTATATAATTTTGAATTAAAATATTAATTTAGAATGTTTAATAATAAAATTTCAAATTAGGTCAGTATAAGTATTGTCATCGTAATTCATTTTACAATAATAAGACGGATACGATTAAAATATAAACATATGTAATGTAATTAGAACATTCACATTACAGATATTATATTGTCTGAGTACTCAGAATGTCCAATGACGAGGCTCAGGTGCAGCGCGTTTAATTTGTAATCATTATTCTAATTTGAAATTTAAATGCTTACCTAGGTGTATAAAAGTGACCCACTATTTAAAATTCAAATTAGGAATATTGATCGTAACTTCACTACAAACCATATAACATCTAATTATCATTAAAAAATTATTAAGCTTATCGTTCCACTGTGAAAATTTTCAAAAATCAGATAATTTAATTGTACAACTGCAAAATCCGCTCGGAAAAAGTGATTGAAAACTTATTGGTATATAGGAGTTTAGTATATCGCAAGACTATTAGCTAATATTTTAATAAACATGAAAAAGGTTTATTGACACCTCTATGTTAATTATTATCCCACTGGATTATGACGTACAATTTAATTTAGATAATTAATTAATCAATTCTATTCAATGCAGTAAAATATAATTAAATCTCTATTTTATTTTATAACAAAAAATTCATTGAAGTCAAGATAATTAGAGATGATAATATATTGGTAGTAAGATATATTTTGTTTGGACTATAAAAATCAATTACACATTCAGGGATAGTGCAGGTTTTGACACGAACATAAGAACCACATATGTAATCTATAGCGTCAGTTTAAAGGTTTGACAAAGCCCTTGTAGTTTAGCAGTTGAAAAGCTATTTTGAACATAAGCTATTGGCATTGCCAGTCTCTTTTTTGTGGACCATGAGGTTCCGTTCGATCCGAGGTTCGATCGTTTCCTTTTGCAGACTTAATAAATTTAATGATAAAAAAGCCTCCCGCGTGCGCGAAGGTAGCGAGGAAGCAAGTGGAGAATGAGGAAGGGAGTTTGCGTACAAGGGCAAAGGGGAACTCCCGCTTAAAAATGGTACTATACGCTCACGCGGAGACATCGAAAAAAATGCGATCGACCAAAGTTAGCAATGCTATCGATTTAAAAGCAGCAGGCAGCCGAACAGGAGGGCGCATCAGCTCTCAATCTTCGGAACTGGATTCCCCCGGGATACATTCGACAGTTCACTCCTGGGATTCGCACGCGAATTATCATGGAAATTACGGGCACGGCAATCATCGGCACGGATCCTCTGCTCATACTATGCCTTGGTCACGGACAAGCCATTTGATTTTCTACTGCGATATCCAGGGCCACCTTAAAACGGCGACCGGACTCGTGAGACTTCTCTTGCTAGTAAGTTTGTTATACACATCTCATTAGACACATTTAATAATCTCGATAAGTGTTTCCTTTCATATACGCAATCAGAAAAATGTTAAAAGTTTTGGAACATATATTAAGTTGGGAGTGCATTCGATAAAACGTATATACAATTTACAATATATTATATTAAATCGTGCCATTCTTTTTCTAATTTTAATATCTTCTTATTAAAATGACTCTATATTTAGAATTGTATGTGTAATATGTTTCTAATTTACGGTAAAATATATAGTAAGAATTCATTTAATGAACTGCCGACAGGTTAGTTTGATAATTGATCAAAACAAAAACTCGCAAAAACTTCATTCTTAATAATTCTTTCGATATGCAAACCGCGTATCGTATGGTAAAGGCATAATATATTTATTTTTAAACTATACCCAAATATTATTACACTTTTTTTAATAGATTGATTTTCTTAGTAACGATCTGTGACACTATCTACGGTGGAAACCGATGAAAAAGAACAGAAAATATCTTCCATGTTTATTTTCATGACCTTTTGTGGAACACTCAAAATATGTAACATAACACATGAAAAAAACAATATTTCAAAATAATATTATTTCTATTTTGTTGAATTAATAATTTAGATCAATGATAATATGGATTTATACACAATTATTATGCAAAATAAGGATATTTCATACACAATTTTCATTAAATAATCAAATAGATAGATTGATAGCGAAAAAAGGTTATTTTGCAGTAAATATATGTAGTAAAATGAAAAGGAAAAGCATTCTCCATGTAATAAGTTGTTCTTGAAAATTAAGCACGACTCTAGAAGTCTATCGCGTGTTGGGTATTGCGCTAGCTCATCTATTGAAGGTATATTTTTTCTGACAAGTCTTACACCCGCAGACAACTTAGCATACATGCCTTTCCAAGTCAGAAAATGCCTAATTGTTTAAATGCAGGTATAAGATCTTAATAATAAGTTTGGAGCATTTGCCTTCTTGAGCAAAAATTACTACCGCACATATGATAGACAGTATGTTTCACAATTAAGTACTCGATCACTTCTTATATAGTCGTCCGTTAATTTCGTATCGACATTTATGTTATTATAAAATGTTTTGACTTTGTAAATGCTTTGTTTTCTTTATTACCTAAGATAATACATTTTTAAAAACTCTCAAAATCGATTAAAAATTGTTATATTTTGTTACTTTTACAACGTGCTGATTTTATATTAACTGCTTATTTGTGAACGCGTATAACACAAGACACTTAAAAAATTAACAATATTTTTTAAAGATATATTAATTTGATATACGAATACTTATATAATTTTCCCAATAATATAAAACAAATTATGTCATTCTATCAAGAGATAAACAATTTGTAACCGAATAAATTGTTTTAAACAGCTATCATCAGCAGCATGTTTGGCAACTCTTTGCAGCTCTGGAACTGCTAAGGTCAGTCTCTTTATGCTACCGCTAGTTGGAAGGCTTCGCTTCATGATCTTTGTTGCGGTCTTCTGCCTGTTAATAACTGCGCTGCTTCTGTTTTTGGACATCTCGCACGTCGTATACTTCTTTCCCTTTAATTGGTCTCGACTGGTAAGGGTAACATATTTTCCCCTAAATAGTAATAAATATTAAAATGTTATTACATGTTTTACTTAATATAATATTAAATTTTATGCAATTTTAATTTAGTTATATTTAAATGAAGAACAGTTATTATTTCAATATATTCTATTTCTACAGAAATAGTAATTTTTAATACTAACCAATTTTAGAACGATATAAACAATTGTAAACAAGAAAGGTACACAGAAATGGAAGATTTCCAGGTATAAAATATTTAGAAGATTCTGTATATGTTCATGCAGTCAAATTGATAATGACATGTATTTGAAGTGTATATACACGCAACGTATACGAATACTTGAATTGCTTTTAATGTGAGCTTTTTGCATCTATTATACGCGTTTCTATCAATCTTCTATGATCTTAATGTAAAATTCTAATCTTTATCTTATATAACATTTAATTTCCATTTTTTGTTTTATCTAAATGTGATCTTCTATCTTAAGCTCATAGAACTTGTAACTACTATATATATGGATATTTTGCATATTATATCGTGCTTTAACTATTGTGGTACTTTTCTGGTTTAAAAAGCTTTACAAAAATGTACAATAAGTAAAAGCCATTTAAGATTTTACGCGTAATATCTTTTATGTACATAGTATTTAATGATGAAGTGGCAAAAGGTACATCCAAACAATAATGATCATATTAGATTGTATCTGTTATATCGATTTGAAATAGTTAATTTCCTAAAATATTTTAAAATAAAACTTTAGACAATCAATTAATCGTGCAATTCATTAAGCTACATTGTATGTATCTCGACTAAAAAAATATTTTTCGGAATATGTATACGTATATTATACGCACATGTTGCAAACATCGCTTTCGCTATAATACGTACAACATTATTTTTTTACACATCAGAAGAAAGAGTCTCGTTGCAATATACGCATTATTTTTAAAAAATAGTAATGCAACAACAGTTGCCCAAGCCAACAAAATACTATAATCAGATCTTTAATGAAGAGTCAAGTATGATGTTTCTGACAATGTACATACTTTTTAAAACTGTTCAAATTACATAATCTCATGAAAGATCAGTGAAAAACTTAAATTCAACTACCTGTTTGAAAGACAAATTATTTAATGATATCGATCCTAATAGTTTCCTAGATGAATTTAAGTAGACGAATTAAAATTTGACTATTAAATCACGTTGATACAAAATCGACTATAGAATTGCACACTCGATTGCACGAGATGTAAATTGAAGCCGAACTTGGTAAAAAATAAGGTGAAGTAAGTCGATGAAAATAGAATAATACCGAGTCCTCATAGTCGAGTCACTGGTGCTCGTGGAAACTGGCTACGAAGAAGGGAGAAGTGCAATTAGCTCTCGTGCTATTGTAACGCGAGCCAATGAAGTAATCAGCTCAAAGAGGCTATATTGTTATTAAATAGATATATCTTGAGGAAAGTGTGCAGGCTCGCACGCGCACCAACATGTCTGCATGACTCATTGACTGCTCGACAGAATGCCTGGATATTCGCGAGCGTGGGCATTGCATACACGACGAGCAGCGCCCTCCTGGCGCTCTCGATCTTCGAGTACCACGGCGGCGGCTGGGTCCCGCGGAGGACGCGCTCCCAGCTGACGGCGACCGCGGCCCTCGGGCTCTCGAGCGCCCTTCTCTCCTTCCTCCTCTCCTGGCTGCACGGGCGCAGCGGCTCGAGCTGCCAGGCGCCCCCCGGCGAGGACGACCCGAGCCACCAGCTCTACAAGCCCGTCGACAGCTCCTCCTCCAGGGTTCGTGTTCTCCGCCTCTTATTCAATCCTTTCCCCGTCCACAGGGCTTCTTATCTTACTCTCGGCACTTGTACGAATTGGATGCTCGTTAAGTACCTTGTCAATCTCTCTTCTTCTAATATTTCGCTTTTGCTAAACGCCCTCGTATGCACATTGCCTCGGATGAAAATGAAACTATTACTCTATATTAAACGGTCACTTTGATGTAACAGTACTGGACAATATGTAAAATCGACACTTTAACACCTATCAACTTCGGTTTTCTCTCCAAAACCCTCTTCTTTTGTTTTTGATGAATAGAAATTCAGATCACCTCGATTGTTTGAATGGAATTATTTGAATAGAGTTTCAGGCCCTGCTCTCCAAGCGAATTAAAAGCAATGAATAGACTGAAATGTGTTGTTATGATATAATTATAGGCTACTCTAAAGGACGGACTCCGTTCGACGAAGCAGCCGCCTCCTTGGGTCGCTAAGAACTCGAAGAAGCACCGAAGCAGCGAGGAGTCCAACAATGGGCATCAGAAACCTCGAAAGGACCACTGGGCGTCGGCCCGCGAGCACTTCCTCACGTCGAACCAATTCGACGAGGAGATGGAGGAGCCGCGTCAGCAGCAGCAGTCCGGAGCAGGCGACAAGGAGAAGGAGGCCGAGACGGAGCGGCGACGGCAGCGCAGGCGGCGCGAGGCCGATGGCACCTCCGGGAACAGCGGCAACATGACCTCTAGCCAGACCAAGACGAGCTTCAGCACCGACGAGAGCAAGAAAAAGGCCCCGCCGAAGAAGCTGCCCATCCAAGGAGCAGAGAAGGCCCGGCCCCGGGGCTCCAAGGAGCCCGCCAAGAAGACCACCACGCGCACATCTGTCACCAGGAGTGAGATTCAGGAGTACTGGATGCAGGGCTACGAGCACGTCCAGCGCACCGACAAGACCACCGCCAACATCGAGCAGTGGCAGTCCGCCGCGATGAAGAGCCTCGAGGAGAAGAAGGCCAACGACGCGCGCTGGACCGAGTCCTGGCGCCAGCAAAAGGAGCTCCAGCAGCAGTCGAAGAGTCTTCAACTCCAACCGGACGACGCCAAGCCCTGCTCCAGCAAGACCCTAGAACCCCTCAACTTCGGCTGAGAACTATCCCTTATCCTGTTTTACCTCGAGACCTGGCTAATCGCACACACGTTTCTATATCGGGTAGCATCGATATCCAATTTTGACTGAGTGATATGGCGTTATAGCGCTCCAAATATACGCGCTGATCGTACGTTTGCGAGTATCTAGCATATGTGTATAGACGAGAGAGATAGAGAGAAAGGGGAAGAGAAAATAATATTAGATTTTGAATTCTCACCAATCCCTGTAAAGAGAAACCCACTGTTTATATGTTGAGCTAGCCATTGCCTTTCAAAAAGGCTGCTTCTCCCGCAAACACAGCCGGGTATTGCTTAATATACAAATTCAGTTTCGATCTGCTCTAAGGATTTTGAATGCTATATTTAATTACATTTTCATTATGATCTAACAACATTTTGTACATTAATAAATAGTTTATTAACATTGTACTTGATTAACTATAAGAAATTACGAAAATTAAGATTATGGATTCCAAACTTTAGGATAAACTAATAAGATGAACGATTATTTTTTCTTACCTTATTTCTAATTTTTTTTAAACTTTTCATAAAACCATAAAAATTTTCCATCAATTTTTCTTATACTCGATAAATTGTACACAAGAAATTTGAGTTTCACTTCTTTAAATTACATAATATTAGTTAAATTTAAAGTTAATCATAACGATAACCAATATTATTAGCTAAGCTAACTTTGCAACAGATATATCATTATTTTCCAATCCGTATAGCGTATATCCACTTTTTTATCTTAAAATTTGAGTCCACTCTACAAAAAATTCAAATTAGCGATAATTGAATCTCTAATAGTTAAATTAGTGAAAATTACGGTATCTTCGTGAAAATTCACTAACAATACGGTAGTCATTTGACTACTTTGAAATACAGAGATTCATTTATATCAGCGATTCAATTTTGGAGAGCAATTATGTAACCAGTAATTTCGAATATCTTATAGTAAATGCAATAAACTGTATATTTCAATTCAAATATTTTTAAAGGAAACGTGATTTGCCTTCAATTTTTTGATCTATGCGATTACACATTTAGAAACTCAATTCGTACTTTAAACTCCCATTTCTTTAGTTAATAAAGAAATATTGTTGTTGCACTTTTATAGTATTCAATATATCTGTAAAACTGAATAAAAAATTAACAAACACATAAATGTACATACTATATAAAAATACCATCAAAACATTAAAAAAATTAGCTAAATTTTTTTATGAAATCACGTGACTGACATTAAATAAATAAGTTTCGTTTTATCATATGAATATTAATTTATAATCATTTTTAGTACATAGTTTGCCGTAATTTATGATATTAATGCTTTTAGTCGTCGAATACTAATTTTTGTATTCTATTTATTGAGATTACTTAATTGATAATAAAATTGTACTTTAAGGTGTTCCAGAAGCACTAAAAATTTTGTCACGTTTTAGCTAAAATCTAGTTTTAAATTCGATCTTTAAATGATTTGTCATAATTTGTATTGAATTTTAATTAGTCATTATAAAATCAAGAAATTTTGATACTTGTATGTAATTAATGTGTAATTAATATTCTTACTTTACTTTTTCACTATAAATAAGGTTTCGATTCAACTAAAATTTCATTTATACAAATATTAATTTAAATTGTAATTATTACAATTTTTATTTTTTGATTTTAATAACCGTAATGACTTATTGATGAATAAAATCAAATGGCATTTAAAGTGAAAATTGAGAGTATTCAATTAATTATAACTCAACAATCAAAATGTATTTTTAACAGATTGTATATTAATTAACTGCAGGCTTAATAGAATTTTTTCAAACAAATGAAAAAAACGTGAACTAAAACATTCCGTAGACGTTTGCTAAACTTGGTCTGACTTTAATTTTCTGATACAGCAATTGTCTTAGAATACGTAAGCTTTTTCCTAATTTAATTAAATAAAAAATGATATTTGTCGTTAACACTATATTAATATTGTAGTGAATTTTATTTGTTCATAACATTATTTTATTAAATTATAAATATTTTCGATGTAATTTTAACTATGTATGGTTGATTTAAAAGTGTGTTTTCTACGTTTTTGGCTAACTGTATACCCATATTATGTCACTTTTTAAAACTATCTATTTAAAATACTTGATTTCAATCTTAATACCAACATTAATACTATTTTGTTTGTGTAAGAATTATGTACATGATGGTAATAATAAAGTATTATTAGAAGATAAAAACTCCTACAATTATGTTCCTTTGTACATTTTTAATAAAACTT
Organism: Sycophaga agraensis; assembly: GCA_018906755.1. Classification (NCBI taxonomy): domain Eukaryota; kingdom Metazoa; phylum Arthropoda; class Insecta; order Hymenoptera; family Pteromalidae; genus Sycophaga; species Sycophaga agraensis. The sequence continues at coordinate 855,957 of JACCIE010000021.1, read as the reverse complement.
ACCAAGAATTTCATTATGTAGAATTCATTATGTCCTAGCGTATAGTAATTTTTCAAAAGCTTGATTTTTGCATTAACCAGACAATTAAAGCTGCAATCTATATGCAAAAGTCAAACTATTGATAATCAGTGTACTCTAACGCATAGTGAATCTATATAATATATTCTTAATAAATCTACAATTTTTGAATATATTCTGGAAAAAAATGCGGAGTACTTTTTGTCATATGGATATTTATAAAGGTAAAAAAATTAGTGTGAACTCTTTATTCAATAAACATATTTAGTTTAACATACAAATATTCGATAGAAGATACATGATTTATTTCATATGTACAATTTCGACAAAATAATCTACAGCTAAACGATTTTTACTTAAAATTAGGAATTTTTACTCGTAATATTGCAAACGTATACTGCAAATATGTATAATATAACATGTATTTCGATTGTTCAAAATCAGTTAAAAATTTATTTTTATTCCTACTTTTATGTTTATAAAAATAATTTCAGTGAAAACCAAGTAAAACCATAAAAACATATATAACAACCATAAAAAAATTTTTTCGTTCTAAGTTAATTTATTTGCGATTTAGTTTAAAGGAATAATAAAAGATGTTTGCAAAAAAACAATACAATCATCAGGGACAAATGTTAGTCTAAACACAATAGTAGTCTAGGCTGTAGAATCATAGATTATAGTGAATTAAATTATGCAGTGACGACGCTTTATCATCACCCAATGATTAGCTGTTGAACACGCAGAGTTATTAAGAACATTAAAAATGCTTGCCTATGAAAAGAAAACTATTACACCTCAAAAAATAATTAATCAATATTTGAAGATTACAATTTTACTTCTACAATATATGCTTACATAATATATACTTCTCAAAATGAAATTATGCAACTCTTAGAAATAAAATTCATAAAAAAAACAAAACCGAATGATTCCTTTTAATATCCTTATAAATAAATACTCAGAATACGTGTTTATTTATGCATCTACATTCTTAAACGAAGAGTCATGTGGAGCATCAATCATTCTACTCAATGCCAAGAAATTATTATATAAAGTACCCATGGTTTGGTACGTTGAGGAACACAAGCAATTCTAAAAACGATTGAATTTATCCACATTTAAAAAGAAAAGTTCATTACAATCTCAAAACCCTTACATGTACCTTAATGTAACTTAAATAACTAAAAATATCTTAATGCTAAGTCATGAAATTCAATCAGAACAGCAAATAAATGAAAAACGTGCATACCAGCATATGCATAAGAAATTGATCTCTAATAGAGAAGACTTGTACGGTCTACGCTTGCTAATATAAATATATATCTCCAAATTTAAGTAAAATAACATACTCATATAATTTTTCTTATTTTACGTTATACATGTAATTATATAAAGTGTATAAAATTTTTATAATGAAATATTTATAAAAATTATTAAATTGCTTCCTTAATAAATCGATCATTGTATGCAAAAATATAAACTTATAATGAACTGCCCGATTATGCTATACTTTAAGTGTAATCGAATTCAGTTGGACGCGATTTTTTATTGCGGTGAGTCATCTTAACAGTACCACCAATAAATTCTAACTTCTACCTGAAAAACCCGTATAATCGGAGTGACGGAATCAGAATGAAAAATTTCACGTCTTCTTTATTAATACCAATATGATTTTGTCTACTTTCTGATTGAAATGAGATGTATTTTCTGAAATCAAGTTATAATTAAAATGTGTAAAAATATGTTGTGACTAACAGAAAAATCTGAATATTAAAATATGATCTTATTTTTAATATTTTTCTAATTTTGCTATTGTTAATAATATTTTAATTAAAAATTAAATGTATAAATAATTATCATAACAACTTTTCAACTATTATGGCAGTTATTTAATGTTTTGAGCTATATAATGAAGTTAAAATTACATGTAAATAATAGAATAATCATATTTACACATAAAAATATCGACCTAATTCTTCTATCAGTTGGTATAATACGTATTCTTATATATGTATATTCTTGTACATTTGGTGTACCTCGCACAATATGTTTTGGACATTTCGTAAAACTTTTTTTTTTATTAAAATTGATAAGTTTTTTAAGTTATACTTGGTCCGATTATCGAATCTACATTGGTTGAAGTAATTTCTGTACTATGTATAAAAAATAAATACTAAAATAAATTGTTAAAATGAATAAGTATTCAGATAAAGTTACTGCAAATTCAAGTTAAATATAGCTTTAGCATTAGCTTAGCTTTACCAGATCTATCAAGAAGTCTCAAGACCGTCCAACAGATGGCGCCTCCAAGTTCATGAGTATTCACATCATATTTAGTTAATATCAATGTTTAAAAGCGCGATGACAATCGCAACATAACATTAACGTTTGAGATAGCTGGTTTTTAAAAGATACTATATGATGCATGGAATCCATAATTGAATAATAGTAAGGCATGAATGATGCAAATCATGTACTGTTCATGCAAAAAAAGAAGATTTTTTGATGGGTTTTGATGGTATATTTGAGTTTACACGAACAATCCAGAAGTTAAATAACAAACTTTTTCTACGTATTTCCATAATCTAGAATAAATACTTTGGTTAATGTAGCCTTTTATAAAGTTATTATTTTACTCGTTCAAGTTATATTTTATAAAACAATTAATATTCATCAGATAATTTTTTTTAAATATTTACATGCAAAAGCATAAATAATAATACGGTAATGTACATATAACAATTTAAAATACAACAATAAAAAGTAAATTAAGTATTTACATTTTTATATGATATTTTGTATACTTTTTAATACTAAAATACTACATTAAAATGGCATTGTCACATTATCCATATTAAAATGTTTATTAATTAAACATTCTATTTTTAATATTTTATCATGTTATATTTTCAAAAAAATTTTTAAAGTATTAAATTCGATGCTTTTATTGAAACATCTCAGAAATGATAATTCACTACAATAAAATAAATAATAATAAAAACTTTTATAAAATGTTTAATAATTATTATGATTTGTATATTGAAAAAAACATTTTATCCCAGAAGGAAGATTGTTAAATAACGTATAATATTTTTATAGATAATTCTTATAAAGGTATTTTGAATATGTGACTTGCAATATTTAAATTTAGATATTAATATCTTTGAAATATTTGAATTAAATATACTTATACTTGTATCTAGAATATTTCAAGATGCAAGTTATTGTAAAAATAATCACTTGTATTTAGAAGAATATAAACTGTGCATAAAATATTTGTTGTTGTAAAAACGTTCGAATGCAGTAAAATATAATTCGGCTATAGGTTGCGGAGTAAGTCGGTCGTTATTTTTTGTGTTCGTTAACTTCTGAGCAAGTTATGAAGTATGTGCGAGAGTTTAGCTATAGGAAATAGCCGGCCGCAACCGCGAGTCTCGCTGAAGAGCCGCTGGGACTGTTCATGGCACTTCGCGCGACCGGTGAACTCTCGATGGCCTTTCGATTCTCCTGGCGCGCATGCGAATATGTGTGCATGAGTGCACAGGTGTACGCCTGAAATACAAGAATGTGTATGCCGCACATATGCTTGCAGGACGACGACTAGTCAGTAACACGGAAATAGAACCAACGAGACCAAATTATGTGTGTAATTTAAAATATTATTTTGATGTTTTGCTATAGTAGACACTACAATAGTACAATGCTGCTAACAGTATTTATGTGTGCTACAGTTTAGTCTTTAATCTTAGTTTTTTATTTTTGAAGTGATTGAACTTAGCTTTATTATTACTCGCTATATTATATTACTGATATTACTCACTAGTCTATATGATTTTTATTTTTTATACGATATATCTCGCATACAAAAATCACCAATGCATGCACACATAAATTCACACCAAGGACAAAAATGCTGCGGTTAAGTCATGAAATTATATATACATTTGGTTTATAATTTGATTTGTTTATTTTATTAGGGTACTTTATTATTGAAAATAAACGTTAATTATCTACAGCCAAGATTTACTTCATCTATATTAATTCAGATTTACAATATATATTTAATTTAATAATGTTTTTAAATATATAATCGTGTATATTGTCAGTACTATATTGTTAATTGTTGGAATATAAAATAAGAATGATATTACATGGAAATTGATTTCATTGGATTGCACTAGGTTTATGTTACGATTGCATTATTTATATACAGATTTGTAAAGACTGTATGAATTACTTAAAAATAAGGTAATTTCAAGCACATAACTAATGCACCTTCTGAGATAGTGCAAATGCACTTCACTGGAATACATGATACATGTCGTTTCACGATAAGCTATAGAGGAAGCTGCAACAAGGACGTCGACAGAGTCGCAACTCCATATAACGGCAAGAACCGTGAGTGATAAGAATTCGTACTCCACCAACGATGTCACGAACAGTAAGCACAAGGAAGAAAAGTTCCTCGCAGCGGTGATTGGAGTTACATGGTTTTCCGATTAGCTACTTTTTTACCATGGATTCTATAGTAAGTTATGCAGCTAATGTCACATCAATGAAATGAGAAGAAAAAAATACAAAGCTGCAAATGTAAAATGTATTGGAATCAATAATTGGCCTACATACATGACTTTGAGTATTTTTAATATTGTTATTATATATACTGTATTTGTTCAATTCTGTCAAAACGCATTTAACGCCAAAAAAGAGTGTATCTTGCAAGAATGCAATGATCTGACGATTTAATTTAAATTATATAAAAATAGTTTAATTATTTTTAGTTTTAGATTAAGTATAGACAAATTTAATATGCAATTTTACAATATGTAATTTAAAAATGTAATTTAAAAATTGAGTTATCTAAAGTATAAAAAATGCTTTTTAAGGTACATATAGGTAAACATAATTATCCGATTCTAATTGATTATTTTGAGTTAAAAAATAATAAAATAATTGTAATGTCCTAAAAATACATGTCCTGAAAAATTGTACTTTGCTTTGTTGTAATTATTGAAATATTTTTAGTACAATAACTAAAATTAATTTAAATACATTATATACATATTATACATAAAGTAAAAAAATAATGCTAGATAATAATGCTTTATTATAAGCATTTTAGAATAAGTGATCTTCAGTATTTAATTAAAACAAGTAGATCGTATATTTAGTCTCTCATTTCGAGCATGTTGTTAATTAATATCCTTATGGGAAAATTACTTTGCGTTATATAGTTATATAGTTATATATGCGCTTGTACATGCTATGGGTGAAGTATACTGAATTAAATGCGAAACTGATAAGGTTTGATTTTTTCATGCACTGCCATGCTGTGAGAAATTGAAGGTTATATTATTAACTTTCAAATTTTTAATTAAAGCTAATATTGTGAAATTACACTTGAAATATTATGATAATAGAAACAATGTAAATATATTTAGAGAATATATTGATATATAATGCAATAAAAGTATCTATTGTAATCAGTATGGACGAGTCATCATCATCTACAAATTATCAGTTATTATACAAATCTTGTATAGACTATGCACGCCACAGCTATCATAGCTCGTTTATCTATAATAAAACAATGCGCGTTTTAATAATTTACTTTCAAATCCTTTCCTTCCTAATTATCATTATTTGTGGTAAATAAATTATTTAAAATCTAATATCTAAAACTACATTCATCTAACTGATACTTAATTGACAGATTAACATTATATAGATTTTATAATAATTCTAACGTATATAGTTAAAAATACCAACTGCATAGGAAATAACGCTCTTAGCTATATAAAGTGTTCTAATTATTTTCCACCATGGGTACTTTCAGTTATTCACAAATAAATAATAATAAAGAATGCTGTACATAATATGTTTATGCTATACTTTTGTATTGTCTTCATAATATATTATCATTACATTATGAGTTATTAAACTTTGATATTTATCTTTAAATAAAATGAGAGTTTTTAAAGAGCCATTTTAGTAAATAGTTTCAGTAGTATTGCAACTTAATCATTTATATATTGAATTAAATATCTATTTTTATTACAATTACGTGTAAATATTAGAAAATTAGATAAATAATGAATTTTAAATAAAAATAAGTATATGCTATAGACAGACTTTAAAAATCAAGAATCAGAAATGATGTCGATCGATAATTTGATATTCATTCGTGACATAAAACATTTCATTTTTAAAAAAATATTGTAAATAGTCGAACTCATTTCCAAATAATGAGTACATATGAGTAATACCTTGTACAAGGGTATAAAACGCAAAGTTTTAGAGAATCAATATACAATTTTTGTAGAGAATATTGACGTTCTTGCATTAATTTCAATTAAGAAAAGAAAATTTTAATGACTTTAGAGTTAAAACATGATTAGTTTAAAAGCACGAAGTACAGATATTCGTTGAGGGCATCATATTTGATTGATGTTTGCATTATAAAATTCACGACTGCTTAATTTTGATATTACTCAATGTTAAATCAATTCATAGGCTATAGATAAAAATATATATCCTAAGTGTTAAAACAGAATTGACGTCATGTAATTGAAGTACGTAATGTCATATACTTTATATTTGCTAAGGCTACCATATCGTTTTAGTATATTATGAGAAGTCGAGTAACCGGCCGCGGAAGCCTCGCCCACCGACCTGCGCAGTGGGCCGATGGGCGTGGCTTAAGGACTCGCAAGGAGAGCACTACTCGTTTGGGTTACGGCTAGATTGTTAAATCTTTTTATATAATTAATTTTGGCTATCAAAAAAGATAAAATATTTATCCAACACTTTGATTATTTATTTATTATATAAATTCAGCTACAATTATTAATATTGCACTAATTTAGACGTTTGCGTATATGTATACTGAAATATTAAAAAATATTTCATTACGAATTCAAATGATTGAATTTTGTAGGTTTTAAACGTGTTCTTTTTCGTCGGGTATTCTTATAGTGTTAATCAATACGCAGTCTAATACGCAGTTATAAGAAGCGTATATTCTTGTTCCGTGCATTGGCCACAGTTAAACATAACCTTCAATTAGATAGAGCGTTTCCTTCATTTTTCTTATTGCTTTTGGTTCTTTATTGATTTTACTTATGGTCCTTGCCAATAATGCAACGTTTTTAGTTTTAATCAGCTTGAAATAAAATGTCTCTTTAATGTATTGGAAAAATAGGTATGCGTAATACTTTATTTAGTTGTTAGATAAACAAGTAACATCAAATTTTTCAATTTTACAAAAGACTTTTTTAACTAAAACAAAATAAAATAGTTATTCCAATGCACGTACTATAGAGATAATGAATATTAATAAAATAGAGTACATTGTTAAGAAAAGCATGGTCAATTCCTAAGACTATAATGTGTCTAGTATTTTTCAACGTACGGATAACTAACTTTTGGAGTATAGGTTTAAATGATTAGAGACTGATGTTGACTTAGATAGATATTTTTATTGACAGATGTTTGAAGTTATTGAAAAAGATTAAGAAAATAATGAAAGTGTTGAAAAAAACTAGACAAAGCGACAGTAAGAGTCAGATGTTGTACGGATAATGACGTGTCATTTATAACATTACCATGTTATATGTGAAATTTAAAATAAATATAGTTATATGTAGATCAAAAAGCAATGATTTTATTCTTTGGTAGTTTAACAAGAGAACATTAAGTACAATAATGATATATGCGTATATAGTTTTACGTTCTATATAAGAGAAAAAGTTTTTATTTCAGTATTAAGCGGGTGAAAAGTATAAGTACTGTACTTGGACTTGCGTTTAACGCGGGCGTAAAGTGTATGCTTACAGAAATGAGTAAAGGTGCTCAAATTGTGTATGCATCACAAAAAATATAATGTGCACCTGGGAGCTCGGTAAGCCTTCACGTCTTTGTGCAGTACTCATCTCGTGTTCGTTCGACTTGGACTCGTATACATATATACTGGAAAATCACTCGCAAGCGAAACAGGTCTACTTCTTGCTCCATAGGTACATCATGCACCGCGTTAGAACTGTTTTTATTTCATTTTCTAACTCGAGGACTCTTCACGTTGTTACAAGTATACTAGTTTTGAAGACTGCTTTCTATAAGTTTTTGAATCCGTTTTTATTCCGTGTAGTTCGTATATATAGTAGACGGTGAATGAATTTTAAATAATTTGTAATGGTAATTGTTGGTTTAATTATTTACTGTGCATTTGGAAACGATGCTCGTGTAATATTTGGAAAATTCGACTTTTGCTTCGGATTTCTATTTTAAAGAGGGAGATGCCGTTAAGGCAGGCCGAGGTGGTATACACTGAAAATGAGTGTAAATTAATGGTCGGTATTTTATCTTGGTCCAAATAAAGCAGCGCGAGATGCAGAGGAATTAAAGCTATTTGGTCGTTAAATAGAAGGTAAAAAAGTGTTAAATTAATTCTGGTATATCGGTGTCTCGTCTAGATGGTTTCATTCTCGGGACCGGCCGTCTACGCGTATTTGCTCAGCGACGCTAAGAAAGATTTTGTGTCACATGGTGTACTTTTGACATACTTTTTCTCAACGACATTTAACAAACATTCGAAATAAGTACGAGGATTGGCTTTTTGCGAGCGTAAAGGTTACGCGGTTTGGCGCGGGATTCGCGTCACCTTGACGCCCGCAGGCGGCACAAGACGCTCGTTAAGCAAACTAACGCTTTGTTTCCGTAAAAAAGGACAAAAGTCGGCGAGTGGAAGGTTCGTCGATGTATTCCGCGCGAGTATTTTCTAATTGCCGGAGCATTTAGTTGGTTCAAGTTGGCAAGATTGCCGGCCATGCGCGCGTTCGATAAGCGAAGCGAGAGCTGGCATCTTCAAGGTGAGCACATTGCGGAGAAAATAGTATAATCGGGGAATAATTGATTTTGATAATTTGTTGTTGTTGTTGTTGCTGCAGCGGCAGCAGCGACGCTCGGAGCCGGGGGGGCATTGGGCGATGGGCGATGGGTGACGGGCGATGGGTGACGGGCGACGGGCGGCGGGCGTTGGGCCGTGGGCGTTGCAGGGCCACGGGCGTTGGAGCAAAGTGGAGCAAAGTGCAGGGTCCACGGGGACGCAGGGGCGCGAGCGACGGCAAAGGTGGAAAAAGGAAGGAGAGCGGAAGAATGGCAAGGGAAATAGTGCGTGGATAACGGGTGGGCATATCGGGCCGGTGGGGGTATCGGTCCGATCCCGGGATCCACCTGGCATTCCAAGGCGATGTGTAAAAAGATGCTGCGCACGAGCGCGGGCGCTGGGATAGAGGAGAGGAGCGAGGAGCGTAAGGCAGTGGCGTTAAGGTTAACTGCAGAGTCTGTTAAATGAACCGAAAGGTCCCTTGATTCTCGCTCGAGGCGAGTAAGTGTGAGTAATTACTATAGGCGAGTAGGAGTAGGTGGGGTGGGGTGGGGGGGAGTGAGTAATGCTCGGAGACGAGCGCGGGGCGGAGAGGAGTCAGGAGAGTGTCCCGTTGGAGCGCGGCCGGGTCGGGGGAGAGGAAGGACCGGCAGCGGAGGTCGCGCGGGTCCCGCGTCCCGATACGAGGCGATCGGAGTCACGCGGGTTAGGTGGAAAGGCGAGCCGGTCGGGGGGGGGGAGGGCGCGGGAGCGGCGCGGCGCTCAGGTGGGAGAGCAAGGTGCAAGCCGAGGGCCGGGTACGAGCGGCCGGCTAAGTAGGTGTGCGTGACTCGGCGGGTCGGCAAGTGCAGGGGAGTGGGCTCGCTGCGGGCGCTCGGCCGCGCGGTCCCATGCGCCGCGCTATTAGCTCTAGCGGTTCTGCCCGCGAGTGTCCCGACCTCTGGCCGTCGGCGGCGTGCCCTCGCGCGCCCGCTCCGCGGCAAGCGATGACCCCCTCGCGGCTCCGGCGCGCCGCGACCTAAGACCTCCGGCGGCCGCGCGGCGCTGCCCCTCCGCGGCCCGCCGCTCGCCGGAGACGCGGGCGCGCAGCCTCGGCCGGGCTCCTCCTCCCCGCCCGCGGCCGATATCGCTCACATTTTCATATACATGAGACATTCCGCCTCGGCTCTCTCGCGGCGCGGCCCCAAGGCGGCCCCGAGCCCGCGGGCGCCGCGACGCGCCGCGACGAGCCGCGAGCGCCCGCCGAGCGACTCTCTACTGCAGCGCGCCACCACTTTTATCTCGAGTTTTACGCCGCGCTTATGCCGCGCGCGCGCGCGCGCGCCGCGTTTTTTCCGAAGCCGGCTAATAGTTTGCCTTTTTCTCCGGCCGCCGGCGCGCTAGCTCCTCGCCCGTTTTACGGCGTACTTTCTTTTTGCTATAAATTTCCTCTCCCCGCCCCGGGCGCGTCCGCCTGCCCTGCGCCGCCCGCGGCCGGCTTTTTCCGGAAAGCGCAATCTCGGCCTACGAATAAGGCGCCGCGGCGCGCGGCGCGCGGAGCCGGCCCGGCCCCTTCAATTTTTCTTTATCCATTCATCCAGATGAATCGGCCGCCGAGCGGCTAACTGCACTCGCCGGCACAATGTGCCCACATTATCAGTTTTATGCGCGAGCCGCCGGCGCGCTTTATAGCCCGCGCCCGCGAGCCGCCCGGCCCCGCGCCTACCCGATATGTCCACGCGCGCCCGGCCCTTTCTTCCCGAGCCTTCCTCCCGACGCTTATTAATCCCGACCGACCCCCGCCCCGGCCCGAGGCTCCCGTAAGCTTTCCCACCGCGCTCCTCCTAAATATAGATAACCTATGTGTATTCATTATTGCGGCATTTAAATACAATACTCTGGACTGATTGCAGGCCCGAATGCGGGTCAGCGAAAAAGGCGAAAAGAAATCGCGCGCGCCAAGCACGTGTGGATCGCTCGGCCGAGCGCAACCCGGCCACGCAATCCTGTTACAAAAACTCGCGGCGCGCTCGGACGCCATCGCTAAAACTGATTATTAATTAATCGCTTCACTGGGTCAGGCGACGCGCGCGCGCGCGAGCCGAGCCGAGCCGCGGCTGCCCCTGCGTCGCGGAGCCGCGCCAGCCTCCGCCCCCCGCCCGACGCCCCTCACCCTCGCCCAGCCCCCAGCGTCCGCGCGCACGAGTGTGTTTGCCGCATCAACCGTTTACGCCTACCTCACCCGCGGCCCGATCAACTAATCGTTTTTCCTACACTTTCCCCTATTCCTCCCAGCTTTATCTAACGCGCACCTGTCTCTTTTTTATATCCTTTATACAACTTGCAATTACATATTCTTCGCTCCCGCCGCCCGCGTCCTCTCGCTCCTCCTGTCCGGCTCTCTATCCTATACTTTAATTCAAGGCATGCCCCTTCCATTCGATTAAAATCATCTTTTAAACCGTCTCTACAATATCGTTTAAAATCCAATGCCATTAGTCTACGAGAGCTGCTCGTCTAATCGGCTTACATATCCTCCAGCCCCGCCGATGCCGTTTCGTTAACTCGTAAAAATTACGAGAATTAGCTAGATTTTAAATGTAAATTTTCACCGTGTTTTTCTCGCGCCATTTGCTAAATATTCGACACGGAATCTTTTTTATCCGTTTGCACGTTTCGCTTTTTTCTCTTCTTTCCTCCTTTCCTACAATATATCGTCTTACCGCTTGTTTTTATTACAAACCTTACCTTATCAAATATCAATCCAAAGTAGCGTAAGAGAAAAAGTTATATACCTACTCAAATGCGCGTACGCCTAACGAGAAAAAGTCTTACTCGCGCGCGTTTATACTTACTTGTCTTTCGATAATTATTATTTAATACATATTTAGCCGCTAATATCGTCTTCGCCAAATTCTTATATTTCACTCGAGCATTACAAAAAAGTAACTTTACAGCGCATAAATTAAAAATTGTTGATTATAAATTTTAATTTAATTTTAGTAGAGTTAAGTACAGGTCAAGAGTATTGCACAATTTTATTCGCAAATAAATATGGAAGATTTTGTTACAACAGAAAATTGAAGATATAATGCGATTTCGTAGAAACTATTTTAATTATTAAAAAAATGCAAGAATTGGTTGAGCTTTATATGGTAAAATTTTAAGACTCCGTTTGCCAATAACGAGATATCCGCATTATGCTCTACATATATTCTTTCCGTTTAATTTTACTACCGCAGTTTGTCTTATCCAGCTACGAGCCAAAGTTAAAACTATTCTAGACAGACGATGCCTCATCATCGGAATTCTAAAGCTTTTTAAACTAAGAATTTCAAGTGAATTCGTATCTAAAGACCAAACATTATGAAGCGTTAAATCTGTACAGTCTGCGATCAGTATGTAGAAAGATACGAGATTTAGATTTCACATTAGCATCGTAGCTGTACAATAAAAGTACGGTTTGCGTGACCTCGGTCTCGTCACCAATAAGCAAGAAGAAGTTATTTGCACATCGATGTCCTCAGCTGCTCGTATGCTATATCAACTTAAAAGAACCTCAATATTTGTTTTCCGAGAGTTTTCGTACACGCTTTGATATTCATTTAGAAAGTTGGAGAGATCGTCAACTGATACTTTAGTTTTTTTCGATCCTAAATTTAGCCTACAAATATTGTTTATAACCCACTGTAATTTTTTTAATAGTTTTTTTTTTCATTATGGAACTGGTACGTCTTGGATCCTCGGTGCAGCTAGTCTTTGTGAAAAATGATAAATGCGTTGTAACCGATTAAGTTGGCGCAGAATATTTACTAAATATTATAAGAAAAAAAAAAGGCAAAAATGGCATTGGGTTGGATAAGACAAATTCTGATGGAATACTAACATTTGAGAATCAAGTGTTTAATTGTAAAATGAAAACCAGATAATTAAAGTATTCAAGTAACTATGTAAATATGCGGTGGTACACATAAGTGGTAGGAGATTCAAGAGGAATTTTTGGAATAAGCTGGATTAGCGGAAGGGAGTGTATGGGTCCAAAATTTGATTTGCGAATGTTTGAATGGAAGGTCTATAAGGTCCTTGTAGCGTGATCGTTTGTTAATGTATAAGGCAAGATTTAAAAAATGGTGAAACAGATGCGGGGGTTCTATAACGATTGTTTGAATAGAGCGGGCTTATGAAAAGGTACTAATTGATTATCGGAGGCGCGATTGAAAGGCCGAGCATAAATCTGTAAGGCGAGCAGCAAGATGATAGGTCAGGCTGCATTGGCCTGGATTAACGGGGAACGGGGAAAATGCAGGGAACGGGAGAGGAATGGAGGGGAATGGGAGAGGAATGGCGAATGAGATCCAATTTGAAAGGAGAGGTAGCCGGCGATAGGATCCGCTGGGATTGGATGGAGGGAAGGGAAGGATCTAGAGCAAAAAGCTCGGTAAAGCGCTCGGCGGGTAGATTATATTCCGGGAGCGATATTCGAATGAGTGGCCGGCCGTGCGCTGATTCCCCGAAATCATTGGAAATAATAAGGCCGAGGGTGGAGGGGTCGTTGGGGGGGGGGGGGTGGAGGGCGCGGGCGTAAAGAGGGGCAGGCATCGTAAGGGCTAATGGAATCGTAATGAAAATCAATCGGCGGGGCTAATTGTGCAAATGCGAAAACAAATAGAGGAGGGGCGCGGGAGGGGTGGGGATGAGAAGGGCCGGCGCGGCCGGCTACTATTCAGATTCCCACATCAAAAAGTCAATTATGGCCGAGGCGGGATAGTGAAGGAAGGCAAAAGGAAGGTGCAGCGGGGAGAACCGGGAGCCGGAGTCGGGGCCGGGGCCGGGAGGCCGGGAGCCGGGCTTTGGTGGGCCGCGGGCAAATCGATCGAGCGAAATAACTCGTCCCCCGAGTGCCCGAGCGCCCGGGGCTCGCGGCTCGCCCCGGCGGCTGTGCAAACAGCGGGCGCGCGCCCGCCGATCCATTAAGCCTCGAGCGGCCTCTTATAATTCAATAACAGCGAAACGGTAGCCCGCGTCGCCGCCTCTCTTTTGATGTGCAAAAGGCAATCAGGGTGGCGGCGCTGCGGCCAGGTAGAAAAGGGCCGCCCCCACGGCTAGTTGCGCGCGCGGCGCGCGCCGCGCTCCCGCTCTCGCGCCAAATAACAATCCGCGGCGGCGCGCTCCGCTAAATAATGCCGCTGAAAATTAGCTCCGGCTGTCCGCCGCGAAATCATTGGATCCGCGGCCCGATGATAGAGCCGCCACCGCCGCCACCGCCGCCACCGCCGCCACCGCCGCCGCAGCTCCCGGGCCAAATGTAGCGCACCCGCAGGCTCATTTGCCCGGGCGGCCGCGCCGGCTCTTATCTCCCCTGCAGGCCGGCGGCCCTCGGCAGCCCGGCGGCCTGGCAGCCTGGCGCCCCGGCAACCCGGCATTAGCGCAGCTCATTTCGCCGAGGGCCGAGGGCCCGCCGGCCCCGGCCCCGGCCCCGGCCCCCGGCCCCCGGCCCCCCGGCCCCTCCCGCCCCCGATCGAGTGGTCCATTTCGGACGGCGCTCCGCGCTCTTTTCCCTCGGCACCTGCGCGCGCCCCGGCCCAAAGGTCAAACCGCGTAATTGGCTTCTTTCACCTTTTCACCTTTTCATTTCAAACGTCGCCGTTCTTTTAAATCCTTCTCGGAGCCAATGCCCGGCCCGTGCCTCGCCTCCTCCAATATCTTACAAAGCGCATTAAAAATACCAATCAATATTTTGCTTCTTTTTTCCCCGAGTGCAACCCTTGAAAATGGCTCTTTTGTTGGCCCACCTCGCCGTCCAGTGTTTTCTCCCCGCTAAACAGCCCTCGGGCAATAAACTACGGCCAATGCTCCGCTTCGAACAATCCTCCCGAATATCGCGTCGCGCGCCGCTCGGCTCCCTCGCGTCAAAAGATCCGCGGCGGCCCCGGACCGCGGGCGGGCGGCGGGCCGATTCGCCGTCTGCCCGTGGTCCGAGTCCCCGATAGCGCGCCGGCCGCCCGACCCGCGAGCGGCCCGCCATTCGAGCCGACCAGTTATCACGGGGCTCGCGCGCCGGCCCTTCCGACCCCCTATTTAATGATATAGTTATGCGCCCCGATGCGATAGATCAGCAGGCGTAACAAAAGCAACGTCGGCTCCGCCAAACCAGTTAACCCTCGCGCGGCTTCGTGCAGTATATTATACGTACGTTGTATATGCAAGGAGGATTAATCGATTTGAACGATATCGATCACGGGGGAAGAAAGAGTCCAACCGGTACAAGTGCACGAGTGCAAGTTTATAGCTTCATTCAATTAAAGGTTATCTGCGAAACGCGCGCGATTGAAAGCGCGGCCCGAGTGATATATATTTAAAAGGGAAGAAGGAGGCGGCTGGTTGCTGGTCCAGGAGGGAGGGGGCGCGCGCGAGCCGCTGCTGCATCGCCTGAAAGGATGCTGAGAAGGATCATTTTTCAAATTGCTATACACATAATAGGACGAATGTAAGATACGATATGGTGGGCAAAACGCCTGGGATCGGTGGAGGGGGCCCGCCGCGGCCGGCAAGTTTATTAAAGCGCATTAAATTTGTAACATTTTGAAGTGACAGGCTTTAAAAGCGAACTTGTTAAGCCTGCGCTCCGGAAGGTTGGCTGGAATTTTTCGCATTTGAAATATTGGTCGAAAGAGAGCCGACGCGAGGAGAATGTGACACGTGGAGTTTGCGGGGTAATTGGTTTTCAGAGAATAAGCCCCCGAGCCGGCGTAGATTGTAGCTCGGGGGAGCTTTTGTGCCGGGAGGATTGCGGGGGGCGGCGGGCGGCGGCGGGCGGCGGGCGGCGGAGCCGCGCGGCCCTCGCGCATTCAAACGAGCTCGATGCGCGGTCCAAGGCCGCGCGAGTGCACCCGGGCCACCCGCGAGGCGCTACTCGGTCAATCGGAGCAGCCGGGGCCTCGGTCACGTAGCCCGGCCACGTCCGGGCTGCATCTCTATAAATAAGCCGGCGGCCGGGCAGATAATGCCCTTTATTTAGGCGGGCCGGGCGCGTGCGCCGGGGTTCCAGGTAGCCGCGTGAGCCGACTGCCGAGCGCTGGGAACCAAGGGCTTTCTCTTTCTTCCGCGCGCCCCCGTTCGCCCGCGCGATTGACAGTCCGCGCGCCGCCCGAGCCGCCCGACCCGCCGCCGGCCCGCTTCCTGCGCCGATCGACGCCCCCGCGCCGCCCCGCCCCCCGCCTAGAAAGCCCGCCCGAGTTTCCTCCCGCGCCCATCCCGCGCCGCCTCTATCACCTGCCTCCTCGGCTCCCCGCTAAATCAAACTCATCAAGCCGAGTCGCCACTTTCTCCCGCTCCGACCTCTCACCCGCGTTCCGGCAACCGGCGCTGCACCTACCGCTCAAACCTATACACCACTCAATATGATTGCCACTCTCCGGACTCGTCAAATTACTTTTTAAAAGCCCCAACGACTCTTTACTGCCCCTTGCACCTCATTCCTTCGATTCGTTCGATTGTATTTAAATTAACTGCCTCGCGTCGCATCGCCTCCTACTACCATCTCCGCAGCCACTCTCTACGTGTCTCTATCAATCTTGTCCCAATGAAATTTACACCTTCTTTCGGCTAATCTCCTCGACAAAATACCCTTCAAACCTATTCTTTCCACCCGCAAAATCTCAAATCTACCTCCTGTCTTTATTCTTTTTTAAAAGAAAACTCCTCGATCCTGGCATTATGCTTCGGAACCTTCTTCAAATATACGTTTCACCAAATTCCCTTGAAGAAAAAACAACAAATCATACGTACCTGCATCTCGAAGGCGTTTTGCTAAAAAGCCTTCTACGAAAACAAGGTGATGCATCCAATCCAATAAATCTCTGGAATAATGCATGGAAACACTCATCGATTTAGACTTTGTTTAATACCAATTGCACACTGCACGAACAATCAACAATTCTTATAAAGAAAAATTAACATTTTTTAATATATTTTGCTATTACCTGTAACAACCAGCAGATAGTTTTACAAATATAAGAAAAAGTCCTTTCACCATTTGTTAATACTTAACTATATTGTGGATTATTGTTCGGTTCAGTCGATATGGCATTAATGATATTTCTTAGACGCCTTATGTAATCATGTTTTGCATGAAGAAACAAGTCTTTTCTCTCAAAAAAATAACTGCTTTTATAGACAATTGTTTTTCATATATTCCTTGTTTCTTCATTTGCTTAGCATAAATAACCAAAATTTTACTAAAGATCAATAACGAAAGACATATTGTTGCAATATCACCAAGTACGCTAACACGTAATCATGTACTTTTATATAGATCGCTTACTTTTTGGAACATCATTGTCCAATATAACAATGAAGAGTATTGCAAATAACTTCGTTTGACAACGTTTTTTAATATATAAAATTTCTGTATCATATTTTATCTACGCTACATTCCACCGGAACAAATATTTTAACATATTGTGAGGTTGTGAATTGCATGAGCAAAGAACTAAGAAGATCACGTTCCTTCAAAAGACGTGTACATACAAAACCTGAAGTGATTGATAGGTTTACTTGATAGTATAGATTCAAACGATCAGCTTTAAGCAACAAATATTATTTTAAAACATTATATTAATCTAGCGCTGTTTTAACTCTCGTAAATTTTGTACTCTAGTATTGGAAACTTTCGGACGACGGTGATTTCCTAAAGTTTATTATTTCGATTAAAAAATGATTCGATCGTTTGAACCAAATCAAATTTGAATATTGTTATGTATGTAAGGACCCTTGCACATTTGGTAACGCGTTAAGGGCGATCAAATGATTATTCAAAAATGTATTTTGGCATGTTTAGTGTATCATCTGCACCTGAGTTCTTTAGGATGGTCAATAGAGTCGTATTATCGAATCCATATCGGATATAAGATGAAATTTGGCAAATTGGTAATAGCATATATTTAATGTATTACTTGAGTTTTTTTTCAAGACGTTGTTAACGAAAGGGGAATAATGGCACTTAATAATGAGCAAATTGGAGGTGATCGATAAGAAGGTAGTGCGATCCTTCTAACCAAAATCGTTTGTGATTTGAGGAGTAAAAGAGCCAGGAATAAGTATAAATTAGTATAAGGAAATCGAATAGGTAATTGATAGATGACCGTTATTAGAGGTTTGGAAGAGTCGGGATAAAAAGCATGGGAAGCGTTTTAACGGAATGACGTCGTCCGGTCGTCGAAGTGAGCGGCGCGTAGTCGCGGCCTTCCAAGGGTTAAAGGCTCGAGGGCACAAGGTACATACAAGAGTTGGCGCGGACTATAATTTATTAAATGGATTTGTAAAAAGGTAGGCGCATAAGAAGTTTACAAGAGAGGCGTGCAGGTCGAACGGGCAAACGGACATGGAAAAGTGCGCGGTATTTTTTGAGCGTTGTTCCTGGACAATACGAAGAGATAGACAGGGCAGAGCGAATAAAAGAAAGGTTGATTTTCTATGTGTACGCGTTGGCACAATCGAAGCTTGGGGTGCTGGGGGGGCTTGGGGGGGCTTGGGGCCTCGGGGAGCGGGGGGGGGGGAAGGGATTGACACCTCGAATCGCGAGGCAGGTAATGAACATGCTCCTCTCGGGCTGCGTGCCGATGCAGAGGCGGGCGGCGTGCGCGCGCACATGCGCGCGATCGAGTACTTTATAGAAATAAATCAAGCGCGGCGGTGGGGGGAGGAGGCTCGCGGGCGCGCGAATGTGTTTATCTGCGGCTATCTGGCGGGCGGCGGGCGGCGGGCGGCGGGCGGCCGAGCGGGGCTTAATTCATCATTAATCTAGTGAAGGCTCGGGCCCGGCGGCGGGGGCCTCGCGGGCGAGGTGACGAGGTGGCGGGCGGTCGCGCTCCCGGCGCCGTCGCCTCCCGGGGCGTCCTTGTCGGCGGGCGGCGGCCGGCGGCTGGCGGCCCGCCGAGCATTTGAATAAACGAGTTTAGACGGGCGGCGCGAGGCCGGCCCGAGGGCAACGAATCATTCGCGCACCATCAATCAATCGGGCAAACAAGAGCGATTTTTTGGGCCGCGGCGAGAGGCGTCCCTGGCCGCTGGCCAGTCACACGCGCTAGGCGCGCCGGGGGATGAGGCCGGCCCTCCGCCGCCCCCCCGCTCGCCCCCCCCGCTCGCCCCGCAAGATAGACTGCGCGGATAAAGGGAAATAGAGCGGGCCGAGTGCCGAGTGCCGGCGCAGCTGCCGGCGTAAAAAGCCGCCCGTGAAGTCTACTGTGAGAAGGGAATGACTCGAGCGGGAAAGAAAGCCGGGCGTTTATGGCCGACGTGTGCATCCACGTGTGCCGGATAAAGAGGGAGGGCCGAGGGGAGCGGCCGGCCTCGAGGATGCGCCCGGCCCGGCCTCGGGACAATTAATGAAAGCGAACCTACAGCGCGGCAAAGTGTTTTCCGAGGTTTGTCGATTTATCAAGGAGCCGGGGCGCGCCGGGAGCGCCGGGATCGGCCCGCGGCCCGCCGCCGGATAGGATAAGAAAGGGCCCGAGGAAGCGGCGGAAATATTAAAATGCTCGGACGATATCGTGCCGGGCGCTCCGAGCGCTCGCCCCCTGACGCGAACGTGCCCTGGATGCGCCGCTCCTGCTTTTGATGCACCAGCGCCGCCGCCGATCACTCGCATTGTTTCTGTTTCTATTCTCCCGCTCGCGCGCCCAGCCCACCCCCTCTTTGGGAAGTACGCCTCAAATTGAAATGCATGCAGTGCACATCCTGTCCGCGGGAATAAATTGAAGGGAGCGAGCGCAAAAGTTGAAAAGCAATAAGAACGCCTCGGGCGTGCCGTGCAAGTGGCATAAGACCCGGGCCCCCGGGCCCCCGGGCGACCCTCGGCGCCGGCGCACCTGACGCCGAGCGCCCAGTCGACCACTCGTCCAGTCGCAGAGTCGCCGACCCCGGGAGGAGCGGACCGGGCCAGACGAGGCCGGGACGGGGACACCGCCACACCTCCGCCGCACACCCACCACTCCCGGCCCTCCTCCGCCTATTGTCTTTTCTCGCCCACCGCTCCCTCGCTCTTCCTCCGAGCCTCCGACCCTCCTCCCTCGTTCCTTTCTTCATCTCCACTGCGGCACCTACATCGGGGCCCACTCGAGGGCCCGCCGCCCTGGCCCCCGCGCGGACCTGCAACGATTTCGTTATGAGCATACGTGCATATCGATGAGATATCTCGTTATGTGCCGACAGTCCACTCCAAAGTGATTCCGTGATTCCACCTACCCCCCACTCCGACGCCCCACCCCCGCCTCTCTAAACGCTCCCCGCTCTTTTCTCCTCCTTGTACTCTCCCACTGAGCGAAACTCCTGCTCATTCCTCTTTTTATCGCCTCCTGCCCGGCTCTTTCTTTTTCTTTTCTCACCTGCACAGATTACAAACAGTGTCGCTATACGTTCTCATTTTTCTTCCACTCGCAGCTCCCACTGCACTTTATCCTACAACAAGTGGTCAGCCCGGTCTCTATTATTAATTCCTATGATCGTTAACCACCTTAAGCGACAAAAAATATATTATGTATCGGCCAATTCGAAACCTTCGCTAAACTACATATTTATTCCAAACATTTTAATGCATTGCATCATGATGAATTGCCAACATTTACACTTATAACAAGGTTAACAGAACCCTCTCTACTCTCAATCATTTACGATGCCATTTCCTTAATTTCATCTGCGGATCATTCTCCGGCTCATTCATCAATAACCACGCAGAACCTATTTATTTTACAATAAACTTATCTATAACAACTGTCCTCTCAAATGATAAATTCATTTAGTACACGCCGACCCCTA
The DNA here is from genome assembly GCA_018906755.1 of Sycophaga agraensis. Taxonomy (NCBI): domain Eukaryota; kingdom Metazoa; phylum Arthropoda; class Insecta; order Hymenoptera; family Pteromalidae; genus Sycophaga; species Sycophaga agraensis. The sequence continues at coordinate 835,259 of JACCIE010000021.1, read as the reverse complement.
CACTAACTTCATTTTCTTTATTGCCTTGTAATTAAATCTGTTTAGCGTTAAAAAAATCTTCAAAATTTCTACTTTATGATAGTCGACCGACAATACAAAACATCTTCAAATACCTTAAAACTAACTTGAGAAACATACGAACGATCCTGTGTTATAGAAAAAATTACCGTTATTTCTCCTCGTCCTTCTTTCTTTACTAAAATGACTGTGTAAATACACACTGACTAAAGTAGTATGTTACACTTTACTATATTTCTATCCAGAAAAAGAAAATGTTTACACTAAGACTTTTTATAATATTTTACTGGAATAATTAAAAAATAATGTAAAAATTCTTTTTGACGATTTTCACCAAATAATGTAAAAACATTTACTGTGTAAATATCCCACCATTCTCACAATTCTACTTTTTACTACAAAATATATAAATAATAATTTGAATTCATTAGTGAGTGTTTATCCAACATACCATCTGTTAGAGTACAAATTTCTATCAACTATTTCTTAATAAATAAAAAGTCTGAATATATTTCAAATTCTTACAGGAATACTTTGTAAATTATATAAGAGATATAATTTTCTATATTCTCCTATATCAAATACGACATATTAAAGAAGATACAGTAAACGTTATCTAGTTTATTATCTGGAACATTTAAAAAAATATATATCTTTAATATATCATCATATTTTACACACAAAAATTAAATTCTCTGTACTAATAGAAGGAAAGAATACTATTAAATATTGATAAGAGTTCTGGATTATTACGATAATTTACAAAGCGTTCAAATATTCACATTTAATGCTATATATGCACTAATTTAAGAAAAATAGTTTCAAACAATAATTACAATGGTCGGTCGAGGGAGTTTCTATATTAAAAATAACTGAACTAAAATATAATAAAAATTCCTAACAAACATTTTTCTTGGTGTATCTCAAATTCCTCTTAACTAGTTATATTGCTGAAAAAAATTGTAGTAATATATTGCATAGGCAAATTAAATGCTTTTTCGTGAGTTAATCCAAGATTTTTATCATATTGCATGAGAAAATGAAATAATATATTACCTAATTTTTATTTAATCAGAACAGGAACGATATTAGGATTTTTCCGAATTGCTGTGCGCTTAAGCTCAGCAGCAAGAAGTATAAATGCGTACTAAGTGTAATTTTGTTGATCTCACTTGAGCTCACTCTGGAGTCTTTACACAATTGATCGAGTATTTCTTACTTCCCGCTAACTTATCTTACATCATCTATCGAAAAAATCTTAGACAAGAAGAATACGAGTCTTGCATTTAAAACGATGTTTCTTCCTTACTCTTACTTGATTTTTAACTCGTGCTATTTCATTTTATATCTATTATTTCCAATTTGTCACAATAGTTATAAAATTGTATATAATATTAGATAATGCATTTTACATTATAATAAGAGCAAATACCCAAGATCAATCTGATAGACAAAGATTATTAGGTTATTCACAAAATCGTTTAAGAACTCGTTACATTTTTTAACTTTGTTGCAATATTTTATAAAAAATCATGTTGAACAAATGTTTAGCCTATACAGATCATATTTTAATGAAGTCTATTTAATGACAAGTCAAATTATGCATAAAAATATTCTAACATTCTACACCACTTAATAAAGTAGATGAAAATAATTTTAACATCAAATTGTAGAATAAGAGGTGACAGTCGAAAATCTTTCAAAGTACTTGAATGCATAATTCATCTAGTTTGACCCGCATATGCAGGTAAATTCCACGTAAGAAGAAAGCTATGAATAATGCTGAACAATGAGAGAAAAGTCACACTCCCGTAAACAAAATTCTTGAACTAAAGAAAATAGTAAGGTGTCGCTTCGAGTCGCTCGACGGGGCCGAGGTAGAAGAAAAGACGAAAACTCGTAAAAATAATAAAATGGAAAAGTTATGAGTGTGAGAGCGAACGAGTTTCGGGCGTAAAATCGTCGTGGGTGCCATGGAGCTTATGGGCAAATGTCTTCTGGCCTCGCTTTTGGCCCCTCCGCCCTCTTCCAGTCCCCCCTTCTCTGTCTTTCTCTCTCTCTCTCTCTCTCTTACTCTCTCTCTCCCTCCCTCTCTCCATCTCTCGCTTTCAGACTAACCTGCGCACACAATTCACTGGTCGCATTTTCAGCCACCTGCTGAGAAAACGCCGCAAGAAAGGTGAGAGGGAAAATAAATATTCTCGATTAGAAATCGAAGACGCGTTGACTCGTGTATCTGTATACGTATTATGTACATAAAGAATCGTATGGACTTTGATCATACGAAAGGGATTTTAAACAATTAATTGTATGCCAAGTGAATTTTTTCTCAATTTACAACATGCACGTATTATAATATAGGAATTATATAAACGTATAATTCAATTGATCGAAAATAAAACTGTGATTCCAAGCTTCTTCTTTATACGACATCAAATTATGTAAAATATATTTAATGGCTCCACCAAGCATAATTTATGAGTTATAAACGTAATTGTTGAACGAGAATAAAAATTTGTTTTCATTTTACTGCACAGCTAATTGTTGGAATGGATTTTAATTTAAAACTGTTGCAATTTACGTTCGGTAAGATAAGTGTGGCTGTTATTGGGCCTTCCCCACATACTGAATTTTTACATGTCTGCAAATGTCGCGGCAAATGCTCAATAACTAGTATTTTATCAACTGCTTATAGGGCATACAGAGACCGACGTTTATATCCTGCATTAGCAAAAAATACCTTTACCAAGAATGGACTGACGTACTAATAATAAAAGTTACTTAATTAATTGTTAATTCAGATAGATAAAACAAAATGAATAATTTCTTGTTAATGACTGTTCAGAGTAATGGGTATTGAAATAAATCAAATCTCGCCGTGCACGAATAAAATAGATAACATTAGTAATAGTCCAATAAGAGCGCGGGAAAGGTATATCAGAGCAGAAAAAAAATCATCTCTCGTATTTTTCGCAAAGGTCATTTGGCTCATCCGTATGTGACTATCTAGTTATAGTCCTTAGAGTTGGTCCTCGAGATCTTGGACAGTGTATATGTTGCAGGCGTCTCGCGTGCTGGGTTGGCACAGTTATTTACATCATCCATCAGCGCGGCGAAAAGAAATGGTCAGCGAGCGATGGATGGAGAAATAAGCGAAGAATGCGCCAGCTCGTGCAGCTTACTCTTTTATAAGAAAAAAATAAGGCCGAGAGAAAATAAGAATGAGAATGAGGATGAGAATGGGAATGGGAATGGGAATGGGAGAGGAGTGGAGAAGCAGAGAAGTCGAGGGAAGGCAAAAAGCCTTGCGTCCGAGTCGCACAGCTCGATTCCACGTGGAGATTCGTCGCATTGTTGGACATCTCCCGGTAATATTTTATTGGTTTTATGACGTCATTAATCTCATTGCTGCTCCCCCACAGTTTTAATCGTAACACATCTAAACTCCGCTCAGTTTTCCCCCTCTCCGTTTTACTCTCTCTCATCTCTCGTTCCCTTACCTCTCGTTTTCGGGCTCAGCCTATACCTGCAGCATCGCAAGCCGTCCTTTTACTGAATTTATTCCAGTCCGTAAAATACTGGGTTTACGACATCTTGCGTGCTACTCGAGCTTAGGTCTCATTTTTAAGGCCTAATCTCGAATTTTTCAATAAGTCGCTGCGCATATGTCACGCCTTGCGTTCTTCTTCCTTTTTTTGTGAGAAAATGTTTTTCTTTTTTCCGCTATTTATTATCTCCCCGCCCCACTCACGCTGGCTCTAGATAGATGCCTGAATATTTTTTACCCAACTGTAACATTTCATACAACTTTGATTTCAATTTCGATACATCTGAATTATATACATAAATTATTACAATCCTTTTTTTCTTTTGAATAAATACTTAATATTACTAGTATTTTTGATATACGTCAAAAATATTATTATTCTAGTTATATCATTCTTTTGTTTGGCATTGAAAATATAATCAAAACTTTAGTTTTCCTTACACACTTTCATTGTATGCAACACTTCCTTGTATTCTATTGCTCATATACAAAGAAACTTTGATTTGTTTTTAGTACAGTAACTTCAAATTAGATTTAAATTTCAAATGTAGTATAAGAAATTTAAGATCAGCTGGTCGGTTTTTAACATAGAAAGCATTTTTAAATACATGTTGTTATTCTTATTTAATATGTAAAATATTTACATATCTCAAATGTAAGTTTAAGTTTTTGATGAAAATGAGCGAGAGCAATTATAGAAAAATCGATAGTACCCCTACGTATTATAAATAAAAGGTTGTGCCTGGAGCTATGACTTGGTAGAAGGAATGTAGATCTTCTTTATTTACTTCATTTCCTATTCATATTTATATTACAATATAATATTATTATACTTATTGAATACATATAAGTATCAAATCATCTTATCGACTTGTAGATGCAGAATTTCAATACCAGTTTTTTTTAATGAAATATAAAAAAATTCATATTATACGAACTAAAATTATAAAATTTAGATAAATTAATGTACTCAAAGAAAAAAATAGTACGGTGAATATACGAGCTGTTTAATTATCTTGCATGTATTTTTGCTACATATCTGATTAACATGAATTCACATGAATACATACAGCAATAATACCAATTTTTTATGTAAAATATTTTTAGGATAATGATTATGCATGTATTTTTCCAAACCTCTTCTTCATTAGGAAACAGGTGATATAAATATCTTTGAAACTTTTTAGAATGTTATAATTTTTTTTTAAATAAAAATGTTGAAATTTATGAAAGATTTAACTTGTTAACCTTTTGCTACACATTTAAGTCTTTATCTTCATTTATTCTACTTCAGAAAACAAGGGGAGAAATGGAGAGGGAGACTTTCTACGCTTGAAACTTTCATGAATAGTTTAGAAAAAATCGCTATTCACGTGAAGTGAACTGTAAACATAAAATAAATATTAATCATTAGTATCATCATCAGACAATTACATGAAGTTAGCTCACAAGTTAGTCAATTGGCTTACATCTCACAGGATAAACGAGTCATTGAATGAATTAAAAAAGTTTCAACCTTCAACATTTTATAAAGTATTGTAATAACGCCATATTCTAATGCTTTAATAATCTAAATAAGGGTATACTAACAGGTTTATCCGATGTTTTTTGATGGAATTAATGCGAGTTTTTGCCTTAAGACAATTTTTAAGATAATTTCATATGACAAATAAGCTGATATTAGCTGAACAAATATTTTTATAAATAAATAAATAATATGAACGAAAGATTTTTTTATAAAAGAATAAAGAGGAAGTTATCCCTTCATCGCGCACGGATGCAGTGTACGGTATTTTCCGAGGTATTCTACTATACGGAAAGCAAGATTGACGACGAAAATATATGATTGTAGGTACACGATGCAGTTTGAGATGAAGGGAGATATATTTGGCGGTTTGAACTACAGAAAAATGTCGTACGATTTCGAAACATTGTTGAAGAAAAAAGATATATTTATAAGCACTTGCGCAGACGAGAGAAAAAGAGAAAAGGAATAATAGCGGAGCCATATAGCAGCAACGGCGTTGGCATCTAACAAATAAATCTGAACGGTTATCGCATAATGGAATAAAAATGCAGATGACGAATCGAGAGGCTTATTGTAGTTTGAATTAAGGCGTGAAGCATACAAAAGTGGTGGAGTAGCGGAACTAGTATAAATAAAGGGGCGTCGTATCAAGATGCCGGGTATTAAGAGAATGCCTCTGAAAAAGCACAAATATATCATTGTGCGTAATCTGGTGCATCGATATTTGGGCTGTCGGCATTGGAGAAGGAGGCAGGTATACATCAATATGTCGAGCGGTGTAATCGGTACAAAAAAGGTAGGCGTGAAAAGGGCAGGGGAAAAGCCTCGGGTGAGCGAATCTTTATTGTCCGATTGAGAGATGGTGCGAAGAGCGGCGACAGACCGGGGGCCTCACGGGCGGCGCGGCAGGAGCCGTGGTCCAGAGGGCCGGCCGATCGGTCGCGTCGCGGTCGCGCCGTGTAGTGTAAACACATTTTTCAGGAGAATCATTTGAGGCCGGCTGCCGGGGCCGCGCCGAAGTCGAGGAGGAAGGAATAAAGGCAAAGCGGCCATGGAGGCTAACTGTTTCGGACGGGCGAGGGCAGGAGACGGAGCGCGCGGGCCCGAACGCAAGGCGCATCGCGGGCCTCGCGCGCTCGCGCCATTATCGAGGGCCGCGATCGTTTCTCAGCGCGTTTGTCCGGCCACAATACAAAATTAAGATAACAATCTATAACCGGGGGAGACTGCGCCCGCCGTGCCCGCCGCGCCGTTCCGGTGTCCCGCGGGAGACCCCGACACTCGCCACCTTTTACTTACGAAAACTAGCAAAGTACATGCTCTCACAATAAATTGTTGCTCATAAACCATTATCGGGACCCGATCATCGCTTTGCTCGCGCGCCCGCCCCTACACGTATCGTGTTCGCCCTTCCCCTCCCCTCGCCTCCACACATGCGACGCCTTTATCCGATATACCTCGTGCACACCGATGCCTAGTCCTATCGGTACGAGTCGTGCATAGCCGAGAGCCGACACTGCACCCATGCGTATTCGTCCTTAAGCGAGCAACAAATTTCACTCCTTTGTATAGAAATATATTATCCTCCTGCTTCCCCAAGGTTCAAAGCACTTGTACATATATTCTCCACCAATTAGGATCGAACCTTACCTTTTACATATTCTCATCAGAACTTGATACTATTTCAGTATAATTTTAAACTGGCTATAAAGCCAATTTGTATCAGCCTTCTCATTAATAGGATTACAACGGTTTTCCCGAGGCTTTGTCTCAACTATTACTATGAAAACTTTAACGTGGCCGACTTGGATGTTTATTTTATTATACAAATGTTATATAGCTAAACGAAATTTTTATAAAATCATTGAACTAATTGCTTTTAAATAAATATTCATATTTTGCTTACAGCGTTCATTTAAATACAGGCACTAAAATTAGGTAAAGTCATTTTGTATAATTTTATACAAGTAATATAATAGTCACTGTATTATAATTTTTATTGTACATACACCACTATTGGATTTTCACATTCGAACAGAAACTGCAGAAAAATTTGACGCGCATCAAATATACACAACTATTGTGAGAAAACATATTTCTTCAATATAACGATGTTGGAAATTTTCAAAATAATTATTTGAAAATAAATCATGGAAAAAATCTAATTTTTTTAATTTTCCATGTGTACCAATGCCGTTGTTTTTTATCTAAATGTTTCACTAACTATAATGTCACATAATTGCAAATTCTTTTACAAAGTTATCTAGTAATGATAAGTCGGTAAAATTTTCCTCCTAAATCATGCATAAGAAAAATTAACGAGTTTTAATAATCTATATAGTTCATTTTCCGACAAACATATAATAATTTTTAACAATTATTTTTATCTTTACACTGTATATGTGTCAGAACGATGTGCAGCTATTGTGGTGACAAGCAATGGGAATTGCCAAATTGTGCTTTAAAAATAGAATGGATTTTTATCAGGGGCGGAGTGTTTGGTTCAAGCTTAGCATGTTGAACATAATTGAATAGATTGTAACTATGCAAACTGATAAAAATGTCTGAAATGGAATTTCCTGGAGGATTGGTGGGCAAAATGTTCGTTGACATACCGGAAGTGGTTGAAAAATATCGACTAAATAAGATACCAATTGGAATAATGGGTGAAAGGGCGAAGGAGCTATAGAGAGGGTTTTATCGGAATGAAAGCCCATTAAGGGGGCCAGCGATACCGATCTAGATCGAAGTTTTGAGGCCCGCCTTCGCATACAGCCACCGTGGCACCGCATAGAGCTTAGGGCACTATAGAACCATGGACCGCGTGCGGTGAAAAAATCTAGGGTGTCACGTATGTTTACATTGCTCGAAACGCCTTAGGCTTTAAGTCTCTCAAGTGAAAAATAGTTTTCGTGAGCGATATGATCGATGCCTATGATCTCTAGATCAAACGGTCTCCTTGTTGACTGTCGTTGCGTACACATCTGCTGCAGATTGTCCGTGAGCTGTCGTAGGGAAATCGGTGAAAGAGCTAGAAGAAGGAATAGCTGAGACTCGGAAGGTCTGAATCAGCAAATCTTTCGCAAGGCACGACAGCTGCGCATTTAAGCCCTTGTTTTCTTATTTCAGCTTCTGTACGCCGTGTATATAGGCATACGTGCAGTCGCGCGAGACCGTAACGTAAGGGCGCGAAGCGCGTGCCTGATCCCTTTTGTGCTGCAGTTGCGACCCGACTTTCTTCGACACCCCGGAATTTTTCTAGGCGAATCGCCTCATCGGAATCTCGCCCGCACTTTACTCCCTCCTACTCCCGCAAATACGTATGCTTTCTCTCTGTCGCCCCACCCTCACCCCACCTCTTCTCTCTTTCTTTCCCGGGTGCCAGGAGGACGATTGCGATCTTCGTCGCTGTACGTTTTCTTGGGCTCCTTTTTTCGGGCCTTGCGGGAATCTCACGCGTGTTTGAGATTGTGTCGAGGAAATAATTCCTTTTTTCTCCTGCTCTCCGCCTTCCTTCCTTTCCTTCCCATCGCTTGCCCCGTCTTTTGTACCGATCTCTTTTTATTTCTATGCGCGGCTTTTTGAGCGAAAAACGAGTATCCCGATCAATGCGCTTCATCTGATTAACATTTGCTTTGTACCTTTCTATTGCATTACAGCGCGTCAACTTTTTAGCTTTTTGACCTTATTTAAGTTTTACTACACAATGAAGGTATACTCGCAGGTTGACAGTCAACGATATTATTTATTAGATTAATGTTTACTTATAGATATTAAATTTTATAAATCCTAATACAGCGAAAAAGTTTTACAATGTTATTGTAACTTATTTAATTTTATGATACTCAACACTATCCGACTCCAATCAGAAATATATAACCTTTTGATAAAATCTTAATTGGATTAAATTGATGTGTTACACTTTCAATCAGATAACAGCTGCAGCATTTTATCTCAAATTTAAGAGAACAGTTTTGATATTCCGCGTACACTTCTTTATTAAGTTTGCGAAAATTGCCTTTGATAATTTCCCTGCAGGTGAAAAGTGGTCTGCATATGCATTATTTACAATTTTTAAAAAAGATTTTTGTTTTTGTAATTTCTTAATTACAATTTTAATATTAATAAATATAATAAATTTCTGAAGTATATTGTTTATACTAATTGAATAATTGAGTGACAGTTTGTGATCTGCCGTCCATCTGTAGTAAGTGGTATATCGCACGTCTTATTCTATATAATTATGTCTAAAAGGATATATAGGTAGAAAATTAAATTTTTAAAGAGTCCTGGTAATTTGACATAATTATGAAAATTCTGATCGTATAGAATTAATGTAATGTTTTTGAAAATAAATACGAATAACACTGATACACCTGTGAACTATATCACTGTATCATCATCATTACATACTTATATAAAATTAATAATACATATTTTTAATAACAAACGATTTTTTATGTTTATAAATCATACGTGCTTTCAAATGTCAAATTTAAGTCTTAAAACAAAAACAATTTCTTATAAAATATTTCTGTAATCGATTAAAATAAATGTCTACTTAATATATCTTAAATTTAACAGGTAGTATTTTGATAATGAAGATTCGTACATATTTGATCTTCATGATATACATTAGACACTGCAAAGTTAAATTTTAATAAATGGAGCAAGATCATGAATTTATCCTTTAGATTCATATCCTTCATGTATATCTATAAAAAATATATCGAGATGATTCAATCTTACATACTGACATGTATAAAGTATTTTTATTAATATTACTATTGATAGTAATCATGGCCTCTAAATGATTCATATCATATTATACACATTTTCAATGTATAAACCTTTTAAAGAAATATAGATAAGTATAAATTTATTGTTACAATTACAACTATAATTATAGGTAAACTTAAGCTTAATTTCAAGCTCCGTAAAACATATTATACATGTTCTCGACATTTGTTCTGAATGTTACTTATAACTTCAATCATTTTTAATTAATTAATACAAAATAAATAAATGTAGAATACAATAGTATAGTAATTATAACTAATATTCGAAAGCAAATGTTGGTACAATGTTCATTTGTATGATCTACAAGTTTTACTGGCGATATAACGGATGCTTTAGTTGTTATACTAGTTTTTTAAAAGATTTTTTATAAGTTATTTTTTAAAGAAGTAATTGGAGCTTATTTTATACCAAATAATTGCTGCAAATAAAACCAGTATATTTTGTACAAGGTGTTATAGATTTGTGGATCACCTTTTGATATTTTTGTCTCGATTTTTGTTTATATTTTGATATTTATAAGTACAGATTAAAATTCCTTATTTGATCATGTTGCAATTGAATTAATCTAGTTTTTTCAGGAATATTAGCGTGGCGGGTGTATAAGGAGTGTCATACAGTATTTATTGTCATCCGAGGTCATCTGTTTTTTTTCAATACGCTGTAGGCATCGGCAAAAATATCAACAAATACTAAAAGAGTTAGCAACAAACAGTATTTGATACGATGGAGTATCATAATGAAGTTTGAATTAGTCATTCGAAAACTTGGTACGTTAAAAATTGTTACAAAATTCTTCTCTGAGAGTACCTGTATGCATCCGGGCATTGGGTTTCGAAAACGGAATTTTATGAGCTTTTTTTTAAAATGAATGCGTCTCGATTGCTCGCCTGAATTTTCCCCGGGTCGAGTGAATGAGTTACGATAATGACAGGATAAGGATGAAAAGAAAATCCGTGTTAGGAGATAGATGCGAAGAAGCGATATACACACATGGATCGCTGGGAGAATAAATCCAGTCCAAAGGTTCCAATTAAGAATTTCAATATCCAATAAAAACGTCGTAAAAGTGACGAAACTCGCCTAGGTTAGGCAGAGCAGTTAGCTGGGGCCCGTGAACGCTTGTAACCTCAGTGCAATGGTCGCGCGAGTGGTCATGGGTGTCGGGGACCGCGAGCACCCATAAATAGTCTTCAATAGTATAAAAGTCTGGATCCAAGGCGACGGTGGATACAGGATAGGGACAGGAGGAGTAGGACACAAATCTCCGAAAAGGCCCACCGTAGGAGAATTTATGCACGCGCTCGTCGCGCCCTTGGAGGAAAAACGGCTCGACTATCTGGACCGTAACTTAAGGAGAGGCGAGCTCGCGGCACGGCTTTATACACAGGCTGGGATGATACGTGTGCGCGTATATAGTGCTCGGATGAGGCCCGGTGCGCCTTCGCCCTCTCCGCCTTTTAAATTTTCGATCTGGAGGGCAATTAGGAGTCCCACTCCCCTATGCGCCGCTGATGTGTCCGTAATATATGTGACCAACTGAACGAATCGGGGGAGATTCCGATTCCAAAACTTCTGTCGAAACGAGATTCGGGCCGTTCGAGTGGTCACCGCCCGGCCCGACAGAGACGCGCACTATATACAACGGACTTTGATAGTCTTCTCTGCATGCTGAACCTCAAGAGAATCTTTTTATGTAAGCCTATTCATGAGGTGTGTTGCACTCGCTATTCAACATTTTTAACAGATTGAACCTGGATTGGGCGCCCGAAGATTCGACAGCACTGCTTATATCTAGAAGAAAAGAAGAAGAAGCTTTTTGTGTCGAAGCTGACCGACTGGGGCATCTTCCTACATAATAGCGTGTGTATATTTTATGAATAGCGCCGACGTCCGATGAATTCCCGGGTGACCCCAACCTGCACTGTTGTGACATACTGCAGCGACGATGAATCAAGCATTAAACTTATTATTCACGCAAAATTGCCCGATTCGAGAAGTTGAAACCAGAATTCAAAGCGCTCCATCTGTTGCCTCTGCTCGACGGCTATTACTTATCGCCTTGTGCAGTACGCTGAAAAAAGGTCGTAGGGTAAAACGTAATGAATCGTTGTAAACGCGAACATGGATATTTTTCGATATATTTCGATATTTTTGTACGATGGCCTGCTATTGGATCGGAGAGCAAAGTAAATGCGAATTTGCTTGAAATTTGCTTGAAATTTGCTTGAAAAATTGGTTGTTTATTCATGTTACGTTTGGTTGGTGTATGAATTGTTGGAAAGTTTAGCCGGGCGTATTTAATCGAATAAACGCTACCGCACGCGGTTTGATATTCTTGAAATATGTATAGCAAATTTGACGTCCATCCAAGTTTTATCGGAATTGGAAGAGATTTAGCGGCATTAGCAGTTAAATTGAATTAGAAAAAAGGCGCGGAGAGTCTTAGGATGGAGCGGCGGTAAGCTTTTATAGTGCAATAACTGCACCGTAATAGAGGTGCATTGAATTTGCAAAAGTTGGTTGAATTGTTAGAAAAGCTGACCCCATAAAAGTGTCAGTTTCAGTTTTTGATGGGAATTTCTTGGGTTGGAAAAACACGTAAACGATTTCCCTTAACTACGGCGAATCTCGGTTTTCTCTCGATGCGCGTATTCTTATCTTGCGGAGTAACGTGGATGAAATAGCGGTCGCGGGTATGCATGAGGTTCGCGATGCCTACGCACGCGCATATAAGAGAGCTATTTCAGGTAATACGTAAGTCAGTCAATAAGAATTTCAGTCGAAGCTGCACGAGTGAGCCGGCGAGTGAGTAAGAAGGAGAGCGAGAGCGAGCGAGCGGGAGAGAGAGAGAGAGAGAGAGAGAGAGAGAGAGAGAGGGCAGGAGGCGGGTGTCGAGCGCGTGCGTGTGTGAGAGAGCGCGAGAGCGCGGAGAGCGAGGGGCGCGAGGGAGGGGAGGGTGGGTGAGAGGGGGGGGGGCGCGGTGGTGGCGGCGGGGCGGGGGGGGTCAGCGCGGAGAGGGACGGAGGGCCCGCGAGAGGGGCGCACAAGGAAGATAGAAGAAGAGCGAGAAATAAATATGGGCAGAGAGGTGAGCGCGGCACAAGAGGAGGTAAGGATGGAGCCGAGGAAGAGAAGCGAAGGAGAGTGGAGAGAGGGAGAGAGGGAGAGAGGTCGAGCCGGGAGATGCGTGTGAAAAGGCCTCAGTCCAATACGGGTTGCCTATACGCGGCTCGGTGGGAACGAGTCGTGGCAGTCGTCTAAAATGTTGATTTTACTAAAAGGCGAGCGCTCGCGTATGATCTGCAGGACGATCCTCGTCCGTTATCTCTTTTTTCCCCGGCTCTCTTTCTTCCCCGGTCTCTCGAGTGCGAGCACTCGAGTCGCTCTTCATCGGGCCCTCGGGTCTCTCTCGGCCTGTAGCTTGCCCTCGAGGCGCCGCGGCGGCCGGTGCCTCTCTTTATTTCCATGAAATTACGACTCCGTATTTAAATGGATCACGGGTTCGAATTTAAATAAAGAGGCCGGCCCTCGTAAAGTAGCCGAGATAATGCCCCGGGTTTTTAATTAACCCGGGAATCGCGGCGGTGTCGCGGCGGCGGCGGCGGCGGCGGCTGCGGCGGCGGCGGCTGCGGCGGCGTGCCTCCGTCCTCGTGCGAGTCCTTGCCGCTACCCCCGGGCCGGCGCTGCGCCGCGCGGCGCATTTTTCCCCGCGGCGGCCGATTGTTACAGATTGGAGGACTCGGAAGTGAGGCTGGGGCGGGCGGCGCTTAAAGGTCGGGCATATTCGAGCGGGCGGTCGGAGGGTCGGGCGGTCGGCGGCCGGGCGGCCGGGCAGTAATGACGCTAATTAACAGTAGCTACACGCCGCTTACACTCGGGCGTCTCTGATTTCCTCGAGGCAGCGGCTGCACATGAGCGCCTCGGCCGCGGCGCTGCGCCTTATTCGTTTCTTTTAATCGTACGTATATTCGAGACAAGATAGCGAGTCTTATTTTTCTGCCTGCGATGACTCGGGGATACGATTTTCAAACTGTCGTACCGCAATTTTCATTGCCCCGAGTGTGCAAGTCAGCATTATTGGCAGACAACTGTACCATTATCCTTAAAGAAACTTTATAGTCTGAGTTTATACTGAAAAGTATGGAAAATAAATTGAGCGGATGGCAATTGCAATCAGAGGCGGCGGCGGCGGGGGGGTTCGGGGGGGTTCGGGGGGGGGGGCGGCCGGGGAGGTCGAGGGCGCCCGCGCCAGATCGCTCCCGATGCGCCGGCGGGGCGGGCGCGGCCCAGCGGCCGGCTGACGCGATGCGCCCGATACGCCGGGAACAATCCGATGCGCGGCCGCCGCGCCGAGGAAAGCCTAAGCAGCCGCTCGGCGAGCGGAGGACGCGCGAGATCGGGCCGAGATCAGGGTCAGGCGGCTCGATTGCGCGCTCGGCGCTACGTGATAAATAGGAATGCGCGATGGCAGTAAACAAAGAATCGAGGGATCAGCGAGCCCGGATAATTAACGAACAGGTTTGAAAAATGGCGGGGGGCCGGGGGCCGGGGGCCGGGGCCGGGGCCGCGGGCGCGCGGTTCGGATTCCAGTTCATAAGCCGAAAAGCGGGGCGCGCGGGCAGCGCCGGGCGGGGGACGCGCATTATAAGCAGAGCGCCGCGCGGCGGACGGTGGGAGCGGGGCCGGCTGGCCGCCGGCCGCCGGCCGCCGGCCCGCCGCGCCAACCTCATGGGAGCGCCGTGTGCGTGCGCGCGCTCGCGAGCACCGCGGCCATAGCTCGGGGCGCGCGTTTCTCCAAAGGTCAGCCGTAACTCTGGGCGCGCGCTCGCCGCGCGGGGAATCCGCGCGCCGCGGCCCCGCAGATAGCCCAGGCCTCCCAGCCTCCGCTCCCCCGTTCCCGCGGGAGGACCGCGGCTTTTCTCATAGGCGGCCCGGAGGGGGGCCCGCCCGGCCTGCGAGCCGCGCGGGAAAGCTGCCCGGTAATCCTCTGACAAATGCGCGCGCGCCCGCGGCCCCGGCCCCCGGCCCCCGGCCCCGGCCCCGGACCCCGAGCCCGCCGGAGATTGAATATCACCCGCGAGAAAGCGATAATTTCAACAACAGATGTCGCCTTGTAATTTTGCCCGGCTGCGCGGATTGCCGGGCTCGGCCCGCGGGAGATAAGCCGCCGCCGCCGCCGCCGCCGCCGCCGCTTGACCCCGCGCCTGACCCCACCTGCCCCCACCTGCCCCCGCCTGCCCCCGCCTGCCCCCGCCCGCCCCTCCTTATTATTTCCCAATCACATCCGCTAAGAGCCCCTAATCGGACCATCGTCTTATGCCCGCGCCCGAGCCTGACCTTCCTCTTAAAACGCTGCTCGCGCTGCTCCTTAACGCGATACGGCCCTCTGATAAACCGGGCCGCCGACGCACCTCCGCCGGCCCTGCTCGTCCCCTGCACCCACACCATTAAACAACCAATTAGCCCGCGCCGTAGACTCCGCTCGCCTCCTTTCCTCCTGCGGCTCTTCGACAAAACAATGCTACGGGCCCACTGCAACCAGCTTTTCTCTCGGCTTTTCTCCTCGCCGTCCCGGCCCTCTTGTGCAAACGATCCCCCCACCCCCCGCCTACGGCTACTCTCCTCGAACCATTCCATTTTCTCCATTACGCATCTCTCCGCTCGCGGCCCTGCCTCGCGTCAAACCCCGCGCGCAGCCTCTGCCTACACCTGCACCGTGCGAATCACCGGTGCGATCATCCGCTTAAACGATCACCCGCCGATGCGCTCGATCTCGATCGACGCTTCCAACCTCCTCTTTCTACTCCGATATGGCGCCTCTCAAACCCCTCGCCTACCAGGCGGCAATGTTACACAAATCAAGCGCCTCGATGCTTTTCGTTCTCCCGATAATGTCCCAATGACGAACCATTTTTTCAATCGACGGGGATAATGCCAATTTCGAGGAAGCCGCGCGCCAGGCCTCCGTAGTTTCTATCCGTTTAAAGTCATGTGTACACATATATAGGTAAAAGTTACACCGAATAATATGCCAGAGAATGTGCCGTTATCTACTGAAACGTGGTCAAATGCTTCTCAACAAAATGCCACTCTTCAGCCTTCAGACTCAAGCTACTTTAGATTTCTAATGCACTTCGTACGACAGAAAACTTGCTAATTTGTAGAAAAAATTGACACTCTTTTACAATCGTCTGCCTTTAATTATACCTACAATGTCACCTGTACCTGCGCGATCAAACAAACTTTATCCTAACAATCAGAAATGCACAAAAGCTCCGCATCAATTGGCAGAGAAAAAATTTCAATCGAATCTTAGTTTAAGCTCGGCTGCAGGCTTCTGATTTTTCATTTTCTAGCAGGAAATCACTGATTTCAATTGACTGTCTAAACGGCAATCGAAGGAAAGAACATTGCATTTTGTAAATTTCCAAATTTGATAAAACCAAGTACTTAACGCGACGTACAATTGTTGCGACAAAGACGCGAATGCATAAAAAGCTTTACATTGTCCCAGAAATATTAGCGGCTATACTGTTTATAATAAATGTATCATATATTGCACTGTGTTAGCTATTTTGTTTCTCAACATTTTAATAGCAGCTGCTATAATAACGCGTTTAAGCTTTTATCTAAATGCACAAGTTATTGTAGCAAAGGCATTGAATTTTTATATATTGGAGCCTTGGTGCTAAATCGATCGCAATTAAAATCCGAACAGGGATATCTCATGCAAACGGATGATTTATCGATTTTCAAATAATGTTTAATTTACGTTTAGTTGCAGTGTTATAAAACTTTTCGCTTAACAGCGTGCGTATTTTGAACCTGTAAAATGATATATTATATTATGTTGACACGCGCTTACACAGTGTACATTGTTTCACAATCTTGCAGTAACTGAGTTTGAATAAATTTATAGGTACATGATTTTTCAAGGAAATATCATTGACTCTAAGTATAAATGTTGCGCATTCGTTTAACTATTTAATACGTAACACTCGCGGATTGTTTCTAGGAAGAATATGTGTTATTTATTACCTACTCTGTATCAATGTAAAATGTAAGATCGCGGCGAATATGATCGCCTCAGAAACTAAAGCTTGATACGAGAAATTAAAAATAGACACTCGCCGAATGCCCATTGCGGCCAATGATTTAATACGATTTAACCGAGAGGCTTGATCTTTTGAACTTGAAAGTTGCCTGGCGCAACTTGCCAGCCGCTCGCGGTGCGCCGCGGTCAAAATCAAAAATCTAAAATCTAAACGCGAAAGATGCAAGACAAGAAACGATAAAACGATAAAAGATAAGAGATAAACGATGGAAGATTATGCAGGCCGAGGGAGTGTTATGGCAGGAGGACGGTCAAAGTATTTGAAAAATGTCATAGCAGTTAAAATTGAAGTTGACAATTAAAGGAATGCTTAACTGGTCATTCATTGGTGCAGTGACCTTAGCACTTGGAGGACTGCGGAGGCTACTGAATCATGGAGGAGGGCTTTTAAAGGTATGACGAGCCATTGGCGAGGTAGAAGTTTAACTGCGCCAGTGCTTAGTGGAGGCTTAGTGCAGTGTTTTCCTACAGAGCAACCCGAAGAATTACAGTATCGCGCGTTCATAAATAGTGGAGGGTATTTTGCCGGTGCGTCGAGAGGAACAATCTGAGGGCATCTAACAAACTTCCCTCATCGGCGAGCGGGGCCGCATATTTTTACTTTATCAAGTTGAGAGTAAGGCCGGACCGCTCGGCAAGATCGTGTTTTACTATTCATTTCGCTGGAAGCGCGCGCAGATAAAGCCAAATTGAAAGCAAAAGAAGAAGAAGAAGAAGAAGACGAAGAAGAAGAAGAAGACGACGAGGAGGAGGAAGAAGAAGAAGAAGAGGAAGAAGAAGTAGGAGCAGCAGCAGAAGAAGCTGCAGAAGAAGGGGCAGGCGAGGCGGAAGGGAGCGGGAAGGGAAGACAAATGAGTAGGAGGAAAAGGGCAAAAAAGAGGAGAGGAGAGGAGAGACAAGAAGAGGAGGCTGCCTATAGAGAGCCGGCAGCTGAGCGGGACAGGGACGCGGGCCGCGCAGTGGCACTGTACCGGAGACACGCGGCCGCGAAGAAGACGAGGGAGCCGGGGGAGACGCGGGAGGCGCGGGAGACGCGGGAGGCGCGGGAGACGCGGGGGACGCCGGAGACGCCGGAGACGCGGACGCGAACGAGGAGGCGGAGAAGAAGCGCAAGAAGACGAAGCATAAGAAGACGGGCGGACTGGGGCCGGGGGCCGGGGGGCCCGGGGACCGGGGGACCGGGGGGGTCGGGGGCCCGGGGGGAAGAAAAGGAGCCGGGCCGCGGGAGCGCGCGGCCTCCTGTCCCCGCGCTTCCCGGCCGCGGCCGCCGCGGGCCGCCGGGCCGCCGGGACGCGAACACGCGCTCCTAGGCGACGGGCTCGTAAAGCCCTCATCCTCCCCTCGGCTGCGGTCGGCCGCGCCAGGGAGCCGCTGGGAGCCCCTGGCAGCCCTGGGAGCCGCGGGCAGCCGCGTATGCAGGGAGCCGCTCGGGTAATTCGCAAGGCCCCGGGACCTTTGGGCCCGATCCGTATCTCGGCTATCTCGCGCCGCCGCCGCCGCCGCCGCCGCCGCCGGTGCACGTGGCCCGCGCGCCCACGACACGTATATGCACCCGTGCGATCGAGGCCGTTTTCGCCACCTCGCGCCCGATCGCCGGCCCGGGGGGACACTACAGCGCCCGGCGCAGATAGCGCCCGATAAAAAAGGACCCACGCGCCCGCCGTGGGCCCTCGCCGGCCCCCGCCCCCGCCGACCCCCGCCCGACCCCCGCCCGACCCCCGCCCGAGGAAACCGCCGCGCCGTACCGCGCCACGCCGGCCCCGGCCGCGCGCACCTCGACACGAAAGGGCGAGCTGCGAACGATCGCCGCGGCCCGCACCTCCTCATCCTCCTCCGCCCACCCCTCCTACTCCCACCCTCGCGTCCTCGCATCCTCGCATCCTCGCATCCTCTTCCCATCCCACTCTTCCTCCCTCAGACTCGTGAACTCCGCTTGACCCGACTCCCAGCTCCCATGCTAAACTTATTATATCTTTACGCCCCTAATCACTTTCCTGCGCTCTACTTCGTTTCGCTCCCAATTCGACGCCTACGACCGTTGCGCCTCAAATGACCCGGAGGCCTAATCACCGCGGATTACATCACCATTCTCTTAATCCGATTACAAGGCCTTTTTTCACCTTCCTCTTCCTCCCTTTCAAAATCATCTGGATCGCTGCTCGCCGCTCGCTCTGGCCTATACAGAAACGATATCCAGCTCCCAAGGAAAAGCTCCGCGATACTCCTCTTATATACTCTATCCTAATTGCGGTTAATTTATTCGAACATTCCGCGACTTTTTTCTGTAGCACATTTAATCTAATTATGGGAATAAAAATCAATAATCTGCATCATTAATAACACTGCACTAACTACTTTTCGGTGCGCAGGTTGTATACACTTTATCACCCTTCGTTCTGCTGCAATGGGACTACATTAAACAACCCTTTTATTCAACTATCCCTCGAGATCGAGTACCTAACAACTCACGCGACAAATACAGAAGAGAAATGAGCGCATTTGCAATGATTTATCTTCCTATCGCCTACACATTCATCTATTTCAGATGTATGAAGTTACACATAAGCATAGTCATAGTTTACATCTCCATTTCACTTCAGCTTACAAAGTTTCATATTCGAGAGTTTTACGTGTACTGTCAATACTGCAACTTCAATTCCATATTGGAAATTATTTTTTTGTCAATTACAGCCAAGTTTTTAAATCGGTTTCTAAACTACTTTTGATTCGCAGTTAAAAATCTAATTTAACATGATCTCAATCGATTCCGGAGCATAACAGAAAGACAAAAATTGTCTTGGGTTGGGTCTGCGCGAGGGTTTTTAATAAGATTTTACGAAAAAAAATCATTTTAACCATCTTGCAAAGCATTTTGGTTAAGTTTTAGATACAAATTACTCTTCAAAGATTCACTTTTCCAAGATTTACTATTATCTACAGTTAAACTCTGGTCAATGATTCTTCACACGTTCTGCTAACCTGGTTGAAAGACTTGATCTTGTTTATTTCGAATGAGGTACGCCTACTTTGAAATCAGTATAAGCTTTCGTTTTTGGAGTAAAAGGAATTTAGGAATAAGTGTAATTTATATGTTCTAGTAGAAATGTAAAGAAACACAGCCGTTCAATACATGTAAAACATCGCCAAAAAATACGACATTACATTTGGAAACGATCTGATAGAAAGCTTGTAATTACTACATATCATAATTACCTTTTCATTAATCAGTAAGTTCACTCTTGAATGAGATTAGCAACCAGTATATATAATTTTCATATTTTGCATACACTAATCAATAGAGAATTCAGGCCTATTTAAATTTTTTTTAACTTTAATTTACTAGAAAATGTTTGGATTTAAACTTATTCCATGCATAGCTGCATACACAGATGAATACGTAATAATCTAATTATTGAAATAATAATTCAAATAAACGATATGTCTATTATCATCTGTTCTAAATGGTTCTATTCAATTCCATGTCCCAGCTCTATCTCAACCTTTCTATTAATCCTAATCTGGTGTCAACCAATCTATATTTTCTCCATAAAAATTGAGGTAAACTCTAATACGTCGAGTTATGGATAAAATTACTATAAAAAAATTGATTTCCTCTCTTCTTTTAAAATCATGACCTAATTTGATCCTCTATAAATAGAATATTACTAAACAAAAATTCTTTAAAAACCGAGTGAGAATGATGAAGTTTTTACGGTAATTTTCTCGATACCTGATCGATGCGCTAGGATGCACTTCAAATTTTATACACGAAATATCGATTGATTGATACCAGATTGGTAAAAAGGTTGACATAGAGACATGGAATTGACTAGAACAATCTACCACATCTTATAACAGAAATATTATTTATTTGAATTTATATTGCAATAATTAGATACTTATTTTTGGCATGTTTTGACGCTGAAACAATTGCTTAGAAGCTATTATCTATCGAATAAGATTAAGTAAAAACATTTTCAGTATTTACTGTATAAATTATTTTTGAATTATAGTATGGGCAAGTTATAAGTATAGTTAATAATATCACGGAGTCCTATTGAATTTGTATTATATTTAGACACGAGGCGTTTGATCGAGTTTGTCACAGAAGAATATGTTTATTACAATAATGTGCAACAAAATGTTATTTAATTTGAAACATGAAGATATATACTAAAAATGTTCAACATCAATTTGCTTCATACATTGTTTAATAAAATGAACATAAAACCTTTCTTTTTTTTTGCATCTAAAAGATAGTGGATAGAAATGTTAAAGATATGATTCTACCAAGTTAAATACTACATTGCAACCAATTTGGATTCTTTAAACTTTTAATTTAAAGTCAAATTCATTTGATAAATCAAGTAAAAAACTAATATTTAAATATATTAGAGTAACCTATTCTTTCATTTTCCAATTATCCTATCATTCAAACCTATACATTAGTATCTTGGTTCCAAAATAGATGATTTGATGGAAAAAATTTAATGAATATTTTTCACACGTATACTCTTTAAAAGCTAGATGTAGCTTTGGCAAATTTTTCAGAATTATATGGTCATAATATGTTGTGAATTATTCTCTGTATAAGTATAGTAGAGTAGGCAGTTGATAGCGATTTGAAGAATTGTATCTTGTAAAAAAAATTGCTAGAATAACTAACTCGTGATCTGCAAGAGTATGCATGCCATTAATACGAATCTGTAGTACAGATGTTCATGGAATAATCGAATAAATAGTTCTGATGATGTCTATACCGTGCTTTGGTGTATGCAGTAGCGTAAGGTCGCTCTCTCTGCACAGCGTATATTACTCTACGATTGTATACATGTTGCAACGTGTTACAATATCAAATATTGATTTCTGCATATACTTTGTAGGCGAATTATCAATATTTCATTGGGATAAATTTTTCTCGTAAAGATTTCCCGTAAATTTTGAAGCAAGAGTCCTAGTTCTATTCTATAAATACATCAATGTATACGAAGTGCTAAAGATTTATAATATACTTAAAAATAATTAACGAAGCATTTTACTTTTCATTTTAATGCTCTTATACGCGTTCAAGTGTCGATTACCCTGTGAAATTTACGAGCAGCATAAAAAATATAAACTAGTTTGCTGCAAATTTATTATAATGAACTGTTTGTGAAAAAAGTCGGTGGTATCATTAAAATTCTGACATGCAAAGCACTATCTGCTCTCTTTTATTTACGCTCCCGAGATCCTCTGCCCTTTAGCGCGCGCGGGGTGAAAAAAGGGGAAAGAAAAGGAGAAGGAGAAAGCCAAGGAGGAGCTTAGGAAGAAAAGGGAGAGATGCGCAGGCCACGGGGGTAGGGGCTGCGGGGGTAGGGGGCGAGCGGGGGGGGGGAGGGAGGAGTAGGAGTAGGAGTAGGAGGAGGTGGAGGAGGAGCAGGCGGGAGAGGAGAAAAACAGCGGGTTTCCCAGCGCGTAAAGTTATAGGAGGGAAAATCACGGCGGGATTAAAAAGCTGCCATTACTCGTTACCGGCGCGGCTCGGCGCGGCGCGGCGCACGTATATAAAGACGCGCGGCGCACGAGGATCGCGGCGCGAGCTCGGCCAGCGCGCCGCTGCAAAAGGACAGGAATATATACGGTGTGCTGGAAGGGGTCGACCTCTGAACCCACCATCACCTGCTGGCGAACATCTTATCTCCCTCTCGCTCTGGCTCTGCGTCGGGCACACGAGCACGTGGCCCGTGCAGTGCATGTGCAGCGCGCACTCTCGGCCCCCCTCGCTCGCTCGCTCGCCCTCTCTCCCTCTCTCTCTCTGCCGCTGCCCCTGCCCCTGCCCCTGCCGCCCCCCGCCCCCCGCCCCCCCCCTGCCGCCCCCCGCCTCGGTGTTCTCGGTGCGCGCGAGCGCTGCACACTGTTAAATCGGCTATGGTATTGTAAGCACACAATTCATACCACACATCGAAGGGGCGCGCGGTCCGCTGCGCCGCGCGCGTGCATGTACAGGGAGAGATCTCCTCCGGCTCCTCTCTTTCCCATCTACGCTTCTCATCTCGGACCTGTGAGAGTCGCACATGCATAGGCGCGTGCTCTCGAGAGCGCGTGCGACCGAGGCATCTTCGCGCGCGCGCACCTATAAGTAATATACGCGCGGCGCGGCCGGCCGCGGCCCGGCGGGGCCCGCACGCACACAGCCGAGCGCGGGAAACTGGAGGTGAGCTCCGGGGCAGCCTGCGTTTAAAATCTTCCTTTCCTTACTTCTTGTCATCTCGCGGCGATTTGCGTTCGACCTGTACCGGCGTTACTGGCGTTACTGGCGCTCGGCCGCCGCGGTAACCTCGCCGCGCGCTAGATTATTCCTCGTCGCGTTAACCCGCGCGCGGCCCGAGGAGGAGACCCGAGAGGAGACGACCCGCGCGACGCCTAGCCACGCGAGAACAGCGTGAGAGAGGCCCAATGATATAGCAAAGAGCGTACAGTGCTCAACTGGCCGAGCTTGCCACCTTCTTCACCGACTCACTCCTATCCGTGCTCCAGCTCTGCTCTCGGCTCCAAGCGGCTCCGGCTGTGCCAGCCTCGCTGCCAGCCGCGCTCCCACCTGACAAGGCGTACCGTTACTGTTACCATTTCCTTTTTCTTATCTCATTGACCCCTATTAACTATCGCACGCTTCCACTGGTCAGGCATACTTACCGCATTCTCAACCATCGCTTCCTGCTACGACTTTTCACTCCGTTTATTACTGTTAATCTCAAATCCCAACATACGCGCAAAGTGAACTTGCACATTGCCCTACATGAGCTTCTTATGAGTAACATTGCTGCGAAGAGCCTGCACACTGTGCAATCTTCAGAGGACCTATGCGTACTCCTGATCAACCTACCATTAGCCGCTTTTTTCCATTTTCTTCTCAACCTAACGTCAAAGCCACGTTAACCTTTCGTTCTTCCAAGTCAGAATTCTTTCAAAAACAGCTGATAGTCCATTGTTTATTTGTGCAACAATGTTTATAATAACAGGAAAATGGCATTTCATACCTTAATAATCGTACCTTATTAACTCTATAATCTTATACGCGTTGCGCTCGCATTACAATGTTTCTTTCTGGCCGAATACATGCCTTTTAAAAATTTCATTAACTTTTCACGAAGCTAGTTAATCCTTTAATTTTTGAATGGTCAAAGAACCATCATCAACGTGTGATTATTGGACTTCCTGCATTTACACGGTACTTGTTGCGTTCCTATCGAACTAAAATTAAGCACAAAAATATAAATAAAGAAGAGTAGTGTAAAAGATTTTTTTGTTATTATTTACACTACCAAAGCTTATGAAAAATTCAATAAAGTAAGCTGCTTCGAATCACAGCATGCCTCGATACGATTTTATCATTAACTGTTTTCTGATAGAAATATGGCCGTTTGTTATGCAAATGAAAAAATCTGTCTTTAATGGGATCCTTTAGGAAAACAAATCTTGCAATTTTAAAACAATTGAAAATAAACCTAACGAGTTACGAAACAAGGTACGCTTTTTGAAAAACGACAAAGTATAATTAATGTTTGTCTTCATCACGATTTCTTACAAATTTAGATTAGATATATATTATTATACTATTTGAAGTAATGCAATATACGTTAAACTAACAATTTAAATTTATATAATTAATTCAATAGATAGCTTTATAATGGCGTCACTAGCGACAAATCATTATATAAACAAAAATTAATACTTGAGCTGTAAAAAATTGCAATTGACTAATCATTGTGAATTTTTAGAATGAGACAACATCTGAATAAAATGCTAAAAAATAATCAAAAGTGAAAATTGATACAAATTTAATAAACATCATCATGTAATTTTGATTGATGCTTACTTGAACTAACATTCAGATTGAATATGGAAGGATTGCATTGTATTTTACAATTATTTATTATTTACGAATTCGTTTGTGCAAACGGTAATATCGTTAAAAGCTTAATTTAATTCAATATTTCAAAATAATTGATGCTACGTTTGATTATTTTTATTTAGCATCTATAGTAAAAATGAGCTTGAACCGAAGAATGCAAAAATACTGAATTTATAATATGCATATTTTTGCTTATGCATCAAATGAAAATACTAAAACTGAAATAATCGTGATTAATAATGCAAGTAATAAAACCTTTGGAAATAATTGATGTATACAGTTAAAGATTGAGCTGAAATACACTGCGCGTGCATATTTCTCACAGGATGGTTTTTAAATTTGGCTTGAGCTATGGGCCCAGTGTGGGGCAGTATTCATTAGTAACATGAATGGGCCAGTTTGACCTTACCTCTTTTCAAGTGTTGGCCTGCACAGCATTCCAAATGATCGTCCAATATCACGTTACCGCGGCGCGTTGTCCTGTAGGATAGATGTAGGTATACAATATAAGGTAATATTTATTGCATAATAATATAAAGGAAATACGTAAGGAAAAAATAAGATTGGTAGATAATTAAAAAGGACGATCGGTGAAGTGGATTTGTACGGTAGTAGTGCAGCTTAACGCAGGAGGCTTAACTCGATTAAGATGGCAATACCGGCATCTCGAGCGGCATAGACAAAGTTAATCCAATGCGTACAATGCAGTGATGTATTGGACTAGATAATCGTCAAATATAATAAGTTTACGAGGAGATAAATCAGGCGAAGGAATCCATATAGGTATGAACATTTCGAGATAATACGTTAATAATATAATACTGGAATAAGATAAGTTGAGGTGAAATGATGGGGAATTGGAAAGGGGCGAGGCGTCCGCGTGGAGTTAAAACCGAAGCGGCGGCGGCGGCGGCGGCGGCGGCAACGGCGCGCCGCCCCGAAGCTCACTAAAGATGGTAAATAGCGCGGAGGAATGAGATGAGAAGGCATTCCTGAGGCGCGTCACTTGAATAAGAAAAGGAGTGATTTTTGCGGGAGGTTAAAGCGCGTCTGGGCGGCCGGCCGCGGCTCCGGACGCTGCAGCCGAGGATGATTTGTCCTCGGATTTTTCGGATTCGGGATCGGCGCGCGGCATTTACAATGTAGAATTTGCTCAGTTGGCGAGGGCCGAGGAGGGAGGCCGGGGAGGCCGGGGAGGCCGGGGAGGGTCGGCGGCAGGGGTGCAGAGGAGGGAAAAGGAAAGCCGCGCGTAATGAGGTTCGGCGGGTGATTAAGGCGTCGCTTTGGCTCGAGTGGGCCGCTCGGCGGGCTGGATAGAGCCGGAGGTACGTAGGTAATAAGTAACGAAAAGCTGGAGGCGCGCGCCGGCGAAAGAGAGCAAAGGGAGAGATGAGAAAAGGGCGCAGGGGGGCATGAGCGGCTCGCGAGCGGCCGCGCTAAACAAAAGAGAAAAGAGAGCAGCGCGCGGGAGGGAGATGGCGAGATAATTGGGGCTGATCTCGAGGATGCGATCGAATTCTCACGCGCCGGCGCGCGTCGAGCGCAGCCCGAGTGGCGCTCGGCGGCCCGGGGCCCGGGGCCCGGGGCTTTTGGGCCGCCCGGCCGCTTTTCAAATTCATTATTCCCTCCCGGGGAGCGGCGCAGCCTCGCCGCCGCCGCCGCCGCCCGCCGGGGTCGCATGTACGCAAATACGCGCCCGCGCGTATAAAGAGTCGCGGCGGCGGCGGCGGCGGCGGCGAGGCGCGGGGGGAGCCGTACGCGCATATGGGAGTACAAGAGGATGCGCGGCGCGCGTGTGTGCAGGCAGTAAAGCAGAATGGAAAGGTCCTTAAAGGCCTTCGGTCTCGAGCGGCGCGCGGCCCCGGGGGAGGGGGGCCGCAGGGTCGGGAGGTGCGCGCGAACTGTGCGAGCCTTCGGCGCAGCATCCCATATACGCGCCGCGCCAAGAGTCATCGCTCTCGCGGGGAAGCCAGCCGCTCGCCGGCCGGCCGCGCACCCGGCCGAGCGCCCGGCGCACCAGCTGACTGCCCGAGCGCCCGCCCACCCCCGGGACCCGGGGCCCGGGGCCCGGGACCCTCGACCCTCGACCCTCGGGCGGCGACCGGGGACCGGCGACCGGCGACCGCGACCGCGACCCGCCCCGCCCCTCCCGCGGCCCATTGGCCAACGGTCCGGTCCCCGCGGGCCGAGCCCCTTGACCCCCGACCATCCCGCTTTTCCGCCCGGCCCCCTCCTCCCTGCTCCCCCGCATTCCCGCACTCCCTTTCCCATCGACTCGCGCGCTCGATCCCTTTTTCCGTGGACCCGCGCGCCCACTTTCGCGCCAATTAATCAATTAATTATCGCCCGTGCTTTTCTTTGCAGGATGATGTAATATTTAATGGCCGCTCGATAAATATATCGAGCCAGAGCGCAGCTCAATCTCGCGCATTGAAGGAATTAAAAACTGAAGATAAGGAGCAGGGATTGAAAATTACCCTCGATAATCAAGGGATACGCGTAGCTTTAATTATAAATGATTATTATAATATAGCTTTTATACGTCCGGTAATTAATGCGAGCTGGGCTTAATAGTTAAATTAACACTACAAAATAACCTTATAGACGGGTGTGCGTGCAGTGCACTCGTGCGCTTGTGATAAAATTAATACGAATAATAATAATTGATAAGCGAGGAAGAGGGTGTAGAAATTGCTTGTTACTTCAATGTCACGATATTTCACGTTAGCGCGGCCGCTCGAAAAATGTATTAATTGGTGAGGTTTATCAGACGAGCAATAGTAAAGTGTCTTCATCTCACATGTCGAGTACTTATAAGCGCGCGCTCTTTCCCCTCCGACCTTTTTCCTCTCTTACAAATCAAACGTGCTCATAAGATATAGTCGGCGCGCAACGCACAGGGGAGATGCTGAAGGAGGAGGAAGAGGAAGAGGAAGAAGGAGTGGACGAGGAGGGCCGCGGCGCGAGGGGCGGCGGGGGGGGGGGCGGGCGGGCGGGAGGCTCGGGTGGAGGGCACGGGCAGGAGGGAGGAGGAGGAGCCGAGGAGGCGAAGAAGAAGAAGCATATTATCCGTAGAGAGAAAAACCTCGGAAACGAATCTGCGTTACGGGATAATGCGAATATCTCTCCCGTACGGGTGATGCGAGAGAGATGCGGCGGCGGCGGCGGCGGCGGCGGCGGCCGCGGCCGCTGCTATATAGGCGGCATATGGGTATCCTTACACATGTATTGCATCGCCGCTCGGGCTGGACGAGTTGGCCATAACGTACGCTCACATGCAGCCGCGGTGCAGAGGAGGGCGCGAGCCGCGAGTGAGCCCCAAGACATTCCTGCTGCCGACGCCTCTGTGTCTCACGCCCCCGTGATGAAAAATTCCCAATACCTCGTTGCCTTCGCTCTTTCCGCCGTCTCCTCTCCTCTCATCTCCTCGCCACGTCTATCTATCTCTATCTCTATAGCTTTTTCCTTCCACGTGCTTTTCCGTCCAGTCCCCGCCGCGCGCCGCTCGCACGCTCTCACCTTTTCATACGCTGCACCGACTCTCCCTCTCTCTGTACATACACACAATACACCTCACCCCGTCACCTTCAACCTCGCCTGCGCTCTTTTTTGCTCCTTCTTCCATGCCCGCCCTAAAGCCCCTTTATATTCCCGCCCTTTTTCTTTTTTGCACCTTTGCATTTATTATAATTTTATTGCCATTGTATAGATAACCTCTTCTAACCTCCGCAAATCCAACCTTTAAAGCCGGTACTATTGCGGATAGCTCTTCGCCGATTGAATATCAACGGCTTCCTACTCCTTCTTTTGTCAGAACGAGCATTAATGAAACGCTCCGTTTATTATTCTTCCTCCTTGACTTTCATGCGCAAATTCACAATCTTTTAGTCGACTTTTTACCATTTAACAAATAAAATACTTTTCCCAACTCATTTTGTAAAAATCCTCGATTCTTATAGTCGTAAACCCCACCACTCGAACATTACACAAGTTTATAACATATATTGCATGACCACTGAGAGTATTCGAACCAGTTTTGCAATGTTAGCCTCAAAATCTCGTGAATATTCAATTACTCTTTCATCTATTAGTCTGTTTAATTAATTTATATGTCTAAGCATACAATGTTACATTGTTCAAAGTTAACGTACTTTACACTACTTTTCGGATTATATAATTGAAAAATTATTGCTTAGAATTATTTTGCGTGTACATACATAAAGATCGCACTTATTTAATTTAGCAACTATCCGTTCAAAATTTATAACTAAGTATGAAGGGAGCAAGATTAAAATAGAAAATAGTTCAAATTATTATAAACAACTTTTATAATGATATTGCCCGATGAAGAAATGATTTAAGCGGTAGTCAATAAAAAAGGTATGAGGTTTAAAGTTAAAGAGTTAAATAATTAAGCATATGAAAATTGAGTAATTGGTATAGTTAAAAAATACGACTGGCTTTAAGAGAAAAGTCGAGCGTCGAGGCTCCTGACTATACCTTTACTCGTCGGCAAAGCGTTTCGAGACTACAAACCGTGCGGGAAGTATCTTCAGTAAAAATTACACGTGCCTTTGAACGGGAGCTATTTATGATCGCAATTTGTACTCGAACGACTTGAAATTCCGCATGCATACATCGTATGTTCGACCGTGGCATGAACTACTAATATCAAACAGCTGAAAAGAAAACTCTGCCTAGGGTTACACAATATTTTTGCTCCTTTTCCTTCTCTTAAGTGAAATTTAAGTTTATCTACAAAAGATTGAATACTGCTCGAAGATTTTTTAAAATTCAATGTATCAATTTGCCGGAAATAAAAATCCGACTATTATCATTTTTCACTTACATATTATTCTTATTAACAAAACTTAATCATCCTTTACAGCTTCAGGTTAATTACACAATTATATAATTATATAATTTTCATTCTATTAAACTATTAATCATAGATATTTTAACATATTACAAAAACGAATTTTCTCTTGATTTTTTATAATTTTCTACTTGTAACGCTACTTTAATTCAATAAAATTACTCTTCAAATTTTCATTTTTAATAAAATAATATTTGATTTGTAACAAAACTTACGCATCATAATTATCATAGTATGAAGAAGGTATACCTTCCTCAACGTATCGTAATGATTTTCGATTCTCATCCCGTTTATATGTTAATTTTATTCATTCAAGGTTTCATTGAGTAACACGCGTTAACTGCCAAAATTAGTTCAAATTCATTCTCAAGTTCTACAAGGATAAAATCAAATGATAGATAATGATAACTTCTATTAAAATACAAGACAGTATTTTGAGATTTATAAAAACAATATATATTTACCTTAAAGTCAACAGAAATATATTCAATAATAAACCTTTCAGGTTGTCATTCTCCGTTTAACACTATATACAGTATACCGGGTATCCAAAATGCAATGATTCTATAAAAAATATCACAGTATTTTTTTGCGTAAAATTAAGCATTAAAGTATTCGGCTTTGATCAGATTAAAACGTTAATTAACTCTTATTAAATATTACAATAGTGGAGTTATATATAGACACATTATTATACTGCAGAGTACAACATTTAATGGATAAAATCATATCTTTATATCTAGTTAGATATTACAATTTAGTAAAAAATCTTTTAATTACTTTAATATAACTTTATATATTGTATTCATAATACAATATAAATATGTATACATCTTTTGTGTTTTAATGTCAAACCAATCATTAAATCACACTTAATATATTGTAGTTATATAGCTAAAATACAATATAACTAATTTCATAGATTTTGTACATTAGTTGATACCGTCAGATTTACCGCACAAAAATAATCAGATAACATTATATACACGCGTTAATATAGCAGTATACGCTTAACGTTTGTTTTACTTAAATTATCTCCTTAATTAGGTTCGAACGATTTATTCGTGAATTTTCCAAAGAGAATATAATTTACTTAATAATAAAGATTGGGGTTGTTAGATACAACCTTATTTAACTTAAAGTTACTGATTTACTTAGTTGGTGTGATCCTTGTCAGATATATTACAAAGGTTTCACATGATATGCTTGGAAAGGGTTCACAGCAACGATCTCGCTGAATCGGAATTCCCTTTTTTATTCAGGTACTTTGCTCCAGGATACTACCACGTGTCCCTTGATATATTCACGTTCTTTAGATTTTTTAAGGAAAAAACAAGGAAAACTGTCTGCACGATCAGTTCTAAGGAAGAAAGTTAAGATTTTAACTCAGTGAAATTCCAATGTAACTTTATTGAATCTACAACAAATTAATTAAGCAATAGTTGCTTTTAGCATTTATTTTTGTGAATAAAAATAAAAATTTGCGCTTTTTTTAACTGTCTACAAGTTCTAAACAGTTTTTTCTGCATTTTATTCGTACATAAACTTATTACTATATCTTTTATTTTTAAACTGCTTTTAAATTGCAAGTTTTTATATAAATATTATAGTTTTCGTGCTTATATATTCTACTACATATCCATTCGAGTACAAATAAACTTTTGATTGTAATTTTTACAACAAGTAGGTTAACCAGTATAGCTGTTTTAGGCGAACTTACAAATCCAATATTTACTACATGAAAATGAAAGGTAAACAGTTAAAGGTAAACAATTATTTATTTAAACGTGTTGTCATATAGACAGATATCTAGCCAAAATTAAATCCAGAATACAGCTATAAAAT
Source organism: Sycophaga agraensis (assembly GCA_018906755.1). Taxonomy (NCBI): domain Eukaryota; kingdom Metazoa; phylum Arthropoda; class Insecta; order Hymenoptera; family Pteromalidae; genus Sycophaga; species Sycophaga agraensis. The sequence continues at coordinate 803,640 of JACCIE010000021.1, read as the reverse complement.
GAAAATTCTGATCAAGAACTGGCGGAAACTCAAATTCAATTAATTCTATACTAACGTATGTACGGCTTTGTAAGGCTTGTAAATATATTCAGGAATTAAAGGTTAAATATTATAGCAATAATGTAACATATTGTATATAATTTCTTACATTAAAACTTTTTATTTACATAGTAGAGTAAAAATTCTGTAGAGCCTGTAGCAAGTTCTTACATTAATTGATAACTTATAAATTGTTGCGAAGTAAATTGGAAGTAAGTTAATTAGAAAAATAAAAAAATAAAATTATTCAATAATGTATAATTGTCAAAACGCTCATCTCTGTTAAAAAGAACTATGTTAAAAGAACTGTTTGAAGAAAGTTCTTTTTAAATTATTCTTGATCTCTTAAGAAATCAAATTTGGGATAGAAGTATTTTTAATCTAACCAAGAATAAAACATTATACACCGAAAGAGAATAAAATAATAAGAGAATAAAAAACAATATCTGCTAAAAAAGAATATCCATTAAAAAATGAAAAAAAGTTTATTATTATGTTATACATAATTACGTACTTTTGTGAACGTTCCGTATTACTGGATATATTCTAAGAATAACGCTACATGTAGATGTCGCCGTAGACGAAATGAAAATAATCATGTATAATTTTTGAACATATTTGATACCTTCTTATAAATTTATTTACTGTAATCGTTGTGCAGCATTCATTTATAATTTATAACTAAACGTTTAATCTTGATTCGATTCAATGTCAAGATGCACTATTAATGGGAATATTAAACTTTTGAAATGTTTGACATCATCAAACTTGCATCGATGATCTTTCAAATCTATTACTCATTTACTCAAATTTCAATATTTTAGTTAAAACAGAATGTTTAAAGTATTCTTAATTATTTGACCAGTTTAATACGATTTTTAAAAAATCTTTTGTTTTCGATGAGATTATTTTATTTTAACATAGTATGCAATGTATTATTCTAGGTGTTAAGATAGAACACCGATTTAAAATTTTCTATTCTGTGAACCCAATTGCGCAAAGAAACTGTTCACATTAAACAATGGCATTTAGTAGCACTACTGAAGTCAGTCGGTTGGAGAGTATTGTGGCATCGAATTTAACAATCGCTTCATCAGGCTAAAAAAATATAGTGGGCGGTTCTCTCACATATCCCGCAAACAATAAAGAGTATACATAGAAAATTATCGTTGCCCAAGTAAATCCGCGCCGATGCGGAACGTCTTGCTGCAGTTGCCAATCGATCGCACGCGATTGTAACATTAACATTTGTCACGACATTCGAGATTTTGTTGGAAGGGGAATTAGAAAATGGACGATCTATAGGAGTCCGTATAGGGGCTGCAAGAGTAGAACTTAGAAGACCTTCGGATTGAGTGAATCAGTGCAATCTGGATGCAATCGTAACAGAAACAGAAAATGGGTTTAATACATATTTTAAATACAAGTAAAATTAGTTGTAATGTTATATACTGCTATACTTTTTGAATTGACAATTGTAATTTGTCAATTCAAAAAGTATGGGCAGTATATAATTAAATTTTTAGCGAAGTTTAGCAAAATATCGCACTCTCGTACTTCTCGTCGATTCTAGTTTCTGTCGTTAATTCATTTTAATGAATATTTTAATAAATAATTTGTAACAGTTTTAATAAAATTCCGAATAGATAAAGATTAGAAAAAAATGGTAGGAAATCCTAATAGTGTAAAACCCGTACATATTTACAAGAATAAAAGTAATTCCATTTGATCCGATACACTTAAAGATTTTTAGGTTTTAGCTTTATGCTTCATTACAACATGGCACTGCACGAGTGCGGCTTTACATCTCCATAATTTTACACCTATCTATTATTACAAGAATATTTTAATAACTTTCAATCTTTATGATATAGATAGAAAAAATCGCAATTGTAAAGAAGTAAAATTAATTGCTTCCGTCCTAAAATATCACGATTTATTTCACTTTAAAAAACACGTTGATGTTTAGCAAAATGAGAAGTACAATTTTTAATTACAGTACTATTATATTGCGTTTATGACCATAGACTTGTATAGCGGCACCATGCGCCTGCTTCATGGCTACCAGACATGCTTGTACGTATGGTGTTATCGGATTTTGCGTACCGCAATAGCGTTGGGACTCACGTGGTGGGTATAGTAATATAATCGCAACGCAGAAATTTTTTATCAGTATCGCTTTTTGTAAGCTAGTGTGATGAGGAAAATTTCTAGTTGACGTTAAAATATATACATGCTTCTAAAACGGAGTGATTTTAATGAAGTGGCGTATCTTCTAAAAGGTGCATGTACATGTATATATGTACAGTTCACGGCACCATATACCCCTATATATAGCATTATCGTATCCTTGATAGGTTACACGATTTGTCACAATATTTATCGATGCAAGTACAATTGGCGGTAAACTTACTGCTTATATATATATATGATTGATTTTAATTTAGGAAACTTATAATATTTAGACATTTTGTTGTAAAAATTTGAAAAATTAATGGATTCAAGTAGGAAGTCTCAGCTGCATTGAAGATAATAAAAAAAATTACATAGCATCCAAAAGCTAAATGACACAACTACGAAACTAAGTTAAAAACATACATTTTGATAAAAATTGTGTCTTTACATTACTTGATAATAGAGTGTAGTTAGTTATTTTTTAGAAAGAAAAATGAATAATGATGTATTACGCCAATAGCCTAAAATAAAGATAAATGAAAATTTAAAAATAACGTTAGACGTTTAAACAGAATATACCTCGTAAATAATTTTCAAATAGAATAATTAAGTGTAATTTGAACCAAGAGTTTATCAATTTAAAGGAAAAATATTTGCAAGAAGCAAGGTGAATTGAGGATAAATGGGAATGTTGTCGAATTGATAAAAATGGAGGTTCCTCTGATTCTAACAGAAGAAATGCTTTAATTTGCTCAAGGTGCTGGTAAAGGCTTTCCATTTGATTAGCAGGCAACGAGTGGTTATACAAAGGAGCGGATAAAAAGAAAGATTTGACATATAGGAGGGCACTAATGGGTCGGGGAAGTCAATTGCAATAGTTAAATAACAATAGAGGAGAATTGGAGGATCGGAGCATGGTTGCAGGAAGGAGAGTAATTTCAGCGAGCGGGAAAGGCGAAGTCTAAGCGTGGAGTAATTGGCCCCTCCATAGAGCAGGGGAGAAAAGAGAAGAGGAGAGATGGGATCGCGCGCGCAGGCGGCTCGGCGGTGCTCGGGCGTTGGTATAAGGCGAAAAGCCTAATTACCGGCGGGGCACCGAAAAATTTCGCATGATTCTCGGAATAAAGGAAGGAGCGCGAGGGAGAGGGAGGAGGTGGCGCGTGGCACAACAATGAGATGAGAGAGGAGAGGGTCAGGCCCCGGCGAGATAATCTCGGGTGGAAAATGAGGAGGCCTGGGCGCAGGAAGTCGATTGGGCAATAAATGACATTGGATAATGGGCTCGGGCGCGGGTCCGGCGGGCCGCTCGGGCTTGCACAAGCCCGCGAAATTCAAAGCGCATCCGCGTTGGCCAAGCCGGCGCCTGGCCGGCGAAGCTCGGCGCTGGGCGCGCTTGCGCCGCGAGAGCTGGCGGCGGCTCGGCGAGCCTCATTTCCGTTAGCCATTTACGGACCGCGGGGGCTGACAAAGGCTGTGTTCCAATTACATAACAGTCTAGACACCCACCTCTCGTCTTTTCCAGCAAGGATGCAACATCCGCGGACAATCGATGGTAGGAGGACAAACGATCGTTCACCTACGTGCGCGCCCGGGGAAAACAAGTGCGCTCGGGGCCCGGGGCTCCGGCGGCCGCGCGGGAGGCTCGGGCGCCCCGCGCATTTTTGAAAATGGCATTATTTGCAAATAAGTGTATCTCGCAAACTATTAGTCATGGGAGCGGAGCGCGCTTCTCGGAACCGGCCGCGGCTCCCCGCCCGCGGCGAGCGCGCGCGCGGGAACAAAGGGGCCCGCGGCCGGAGGCTGCGCCCGAGTGCCACCGCCGGCTGATAGTCCCCGAGTGCGTGCAGCCGCCGCGCACCGCCGCGCCGCGGCCGCCGCCGGCACCTCCGCCCGCCCATCTCTCAACCCGACGCGGCGTCCTCCCGCGAGTAATGATCCTCTCGCCTCTACAGCGCCGGGCCCCGACCCCGGCCCCAGCCGCATTATCCTGCCCCGCGCCCACTTTTATTTACCCGCTTTTATCCTCCTCGGGCCCACCTCGGGCCCTCCCCCTATATAAGGCCACCGGCTCGCCACCGGCTCGCCACCGGCTCCCCACCGCCCGCCTCCGGCCCAAGGGTTGACATTTTTTAGGGATTTATACGTGATATATCGTCATCGTAAATTCTTCCCCCGTTCGAGCCCCCTCCCCGGCTGGTGCCGCCACCCCTTTGACCTTTTGACGCCCCTCCCGCTCGCGCGCACCTGGTAACGAGCCGCTCTGACCTCCATCCCGGTCCCCCGAATCCACTTGCCGGCAACTCCTCGGCTCTAAGCCCCAAAGCGCCCTCCTGCTCTCGCTCTTCCGTTTCGCTAACCTCCTTCACGCGATATCGCCCACGCCGCTTGGTCTCGCTGGGCGCAATTATAACTTACAGAGCTAACCGGTCGGATCGATCATTCGGCCTCTCTGCTCGGCTCAATGTTCCTCGACTCCTACCACTCCTATTCTGCCTTTATATTAATGATCCGGCTCTTGCCCTTGACTCCGAGAGACTAAGTATGTGCAGCCTTTCCGTTCCTTGTGCGATAAACCAAACAGCCCGGGCGACCCAGGCAGTCTTCCTATGAGGCCTACGCTCTCGGACCTACTGCGACCGTGCCATTCTTTTTCGGACGCGCAAATCTCTCTCTTCCCTTCGGTTTTCCTCTTGCATTTCAGAGTTAGCCTAACGCGTCTGCACTCCACCATGACCTAGCCCAAAAGCGACGCATTAAGCCACTCGTTTCCCAAAATACATTTTTACAAATATTCCGCTCTCTGTAGGCCTCAAGTATTTCATTTCTCAACATCTTACTCCACATCGTGCTTATCTCTTCTATTAAGTATAACTAATCATACTTAAAGGAGCTCTGTCATTACTCTGCTATAATTAAAACACATAACTAGCTGTATACTTAACTAAAGTGTATTCTTAAATCTAACAATGTTGCTTAAGCAAGTTATTTACTTACGATGTTATTTAAATAGCCTAGTGTGTGTCAAATATATCAATGACATAACTGTAGGAAATAATGATATTGCTATATGTAGATCTGGAATTAAATGACATCGCCGCGCTTAAGCGGTTTAAGCTCCACAGAAAATTCTTTGCGTAAAAAACAAAGTATACAGATAAACCTAAAATATGTCACGATACTGCAATATAAAAGCTAGAAAAATATTATTTTCTGCAAAAAACGGGTCAAGCGTTAAAACATCAAAATCAGTTTTGATTTTCTTATAACTTAAGTTTTACGTATTTAATTCGTAATCTTACTCTACGTAAACTTAAATCACTTTCGGTAAATCTCGAATACATATCACTGACTGAATGAGTTTTTTCTTGATAAGGATACTACCAAAACGTTGTGAGTGTGTGTTCGTGTTTCAAAGGCAGACATCAAATGTTTAATATTTTAAACACTTTTTTATAATAAAGTTTAATATATTAAACTCATAGTCTATAGTTGTTATATAATGCGCTTTATCATAACATATAACAATAACAATAAAAATGTACAATATATTATATTTTAAATAAATATTGTATAATTATATACAAATTAATGCAACAGCCTATACATTTTGCCCAAAACAACTTTGTAGTGCTTTATTCTTTCTGTTTTAGTACAATTATTACAAGGGAACAACCGACTTGAACATAAATACCTCGAAAAATAGTAAATTCCTGGTACAACATTATTCAGCTATATGCTATCGCAATTGAATCATTATATTTTTAATTTTTGTAAAATGTTGTAGTATTTTGAAACATTCAAAATCGATAGTTTTTCAGAAGGTAATTTTCCACTTTGTATAAATGTCGATTTCAATGCACTTTAGGAATGCGAACTTTCAGAACAATGATGCGTATTGATACAAAATGAATAAAGTTCATTAAATTTTATATTAGAAATATTAAACATTAAGTGGGTAGAGATTAGAGGAAAAAAGTAGAAAAAGTTCATGATTTAATATGAATAGCATGTATAAATAGCAATATTCTATAAGTAGAAGTATGACTAGTATTACATAGCCGACCTGACTGAAAATAAGACGAAAGTAAAAAAGCGTAAAAAGGCCTATTTATTTCGCAGCATGCATACAAGATATTATTTATATTACAGTTACCCACAGCAGACATGTTATAAAAATATATTAACATATTATTGATGGAAAAATATCTTTTTTATAATTGCCTTCAGTACTATTGAGATTGCGTTTTTGGTTCAGTAAGGATTCGATTTGATAACGTGAGAAATAACGTTGACTGTACAAAGGATTGTTTTTGTATAATTTTACAGATCGAATGGAATTCCCAGATAGCAGGCTCGTAAGAAGATTGGTATTTTGAGTGCAGGTTAAGAGTTGTCTTATACAGATAGCTATTGATAATGAGACGGACGTAATTCTTTTTATACAAGGGGCAGAGGGTCCATCAGCTTGAAAGATTGTAATAAAGTAGGATATATAGGAAGAGCGATTGTGCAGGTTGGAAAGCACAATTGTGGAGGCGCTTGGTGGGGACAGGCTTGGTAATAGAGCGCTAGACTGGGCGCTAGGGCAAAAAGGTTTCCACACGCGAGTGCGTGTATGGATGTCTGGTTGAAATTGACTAAAAGTTCATTAGGAAGACAAGTGCGGCCCATTAGTCAGAGATTAAGAAATAGGTGTACCTTTTTCTAGGGGAAACGGGTAGGTGGGTAAAAAGTGCCTGGGATAAAGGAAGTAACGCTGATTCAGATAGGAGTAAGGATTTCAAAGGCGGGATAAAAGGTATTATTTATTAAGACAAAGTGGGCTGATCGAGCGGGCGCGAGACACGGCGGCGCGCATTAATAAGACTTAACCGGCCGGTAGGGTAGGGAGGGAGGGAGGGAGGGAGGGAGTGAGGGGGCTTTCCCCGGCATCTCCGGCTTAATTGATACCCTATTCGGGGGCCGGGGGCCGGGGGCCGGGGGTCGGGGGGTCGCGCGGCTCGCGGAAGCTGGATCGGCCGGAGCGGGCAATGGCGGCCGCAGGCGAGGCGAGCGTCGGGCGCGCGGGGCCGGCGCGCCTCCGTCCAGTCTATAGGCAATATTCCGTAACTGTAAAATTTCCCCGGCGACCCACGCGCCTCGAGGCTCGGCGCCCGGCTTTTCCCCAGGCGCTTTTCCCCAGCTTTTGTCCGCGGGTCGCGGCGAAAGCGCCGCTTAAATTTTAATTAGGGGCTCGCGCGGGAACGACGCACACCCGTAATTCGCGGCGGAGCCGCGCGCGGAACGCCGGGCCCGCGGAGCAAGTAGAACGCGACGCGCGCCCCGGCTCCTTTGAATAGACGTTGTTTTCCCGGCTTTTCGCGTAAATCTTGCATCGGGAGCCCGGGGCCGAGCGCCGCGGCCGCGCCGAGCGCATCGATTTCGTAACCCTGCAATTTCGTCCTTTCGTAACCGCACCTACTTGTCATCACAATTCCCCCTAAGTATACCCGCCATTCCGTTAATATATTGTGGCGTTTCTTCGCCGAGTGCAGACATGGAGAGCGCGAGCCGCCGAGAGAGACCGAGCCTTTCCAGCTTTTCCCCCTTTTCCCCCTTTTCCCCCTTTTCCCCCTTTCCCTCGGTGCACGCAGCGCTCGGCGCGAGGCCCGCGACCTCTAATGCCCGGAGATGAGCGTTACCGCACGACGCTAAATCAACTAAGCGAATCCTCCGGCCAATTAGAAAAAGCCTCCTTTTGAATTATAAGGACTAGCTTTACTCTTTGCTAATCACCGGGCGAAAAAGTTTCATTATACCACGACAAGCCAAAAACGCATCATGCTAATCTCCAATGGCCAAGAGAAACGCCATACTAATCTAATCACTGCTCCCTGCCCTGGCCGCTTCCTTCTCATTCTTCTCTCTTCAAAGACCCATCCAATCCACTGCGGCCCTCGCTCGTCTTTTCCGATTCGTTTTCGGTCTCTTTTCACCGACTGCTAATCACGTTTCTAATACGTCCAATGATTAGAGGACTTATCCCATGCGTGCAGTACTCACTACGCTCTAATATTCACTTGGACAGCTTATTACTCATCTCAGTCCCTAAAAAATCCATATTGTTCTGTTTATTATACTCCCGGGCACTTGAGCTACTAAACGCTGGGAAAAAAATTTTCCTCTGCTCTTTGATCGATTGATCTATATAATCGAGGCCTCTTCATTTCTTTGTATTTTTTTTTTACAGCCATTTAGATCCAAGTAAAATGCTGCAGTTCAAAAGCAATTGGAAGAAAAATTAAAAATTTCAGAGTTAATAGTGAAAGCTTGTTTGCTGAAACGACACGTCCATAAAATACCGTATTAAAAGTTACAACTTTCCGAATGAATTTTGCCCTGGTAGGAAACTTGACAAGATTGCAAACCGTTTCCGGTCGCATTTTTACGAGCTGGCCACATTCTGCTTTTCAATATGGTCAGAAACTTGAAGATGTTATCTACGCACCGTGTGGGCAGAATTTGTTTCATTGTTCTTGTATACTGCAGTCTAGATACTGCAGCAGCCTGAGTTTTAACCAGGCCCTATATAAATGAACCGTATATAGTATTTAAAGTTGGAGAAAAACGAAGAATTGATGACCCGGAAACACGAGGCCAGCAGTTGAGTATTCAATAATCACTCTGCAGTGGCCTTAATTATTAGTGACTCTGTTTAGAAAAAAGTATTTAATAATTACTGTCCGTATAGAAATTTTCATATTACCTCAAATTGGATTGCTTGGCATAAATACTTTTGAGTCCACGAGATAAGTACGCAAGTAAGCCCTTTTCGAGAAAACTTGTCGAAACGGTGTAGTCTGCAGGTCACGCTGGTCACGTGCAAGTCAAAACGTTGAAAATTTAATATTGCACTGCAATATGGGCTTACAGACTTTGGGAGGTCCCATTCAAAAATATGAGGTGGCTGTAAAAAAGATTTCCTTTGCACGTTTAGCTTTAGGTTTTTTGTCTAAGTGACACAGTAAATTCAGTTTTATGGGTGCAATTTATCCTTAAAACAGTTATTACTCAAAAATTGGATGCTTTTTTCTAAAAGGAGCAATAAAAAACTATAAACGAATATACATGGGAAAAATCAGATTTATCATGCTGTTTTCGAGACATTTTTTACGAATTTTAGCAGTTCCATCCTTGTCTAGTATTGGAGTAGAGTAATAAAATTATCTCGTAGAAAATTCATAAAAAATTTTTTATGCGCTTTCAGTACTTTTTATATCATTACTTTGGAATAAATTATAACAAATTCTTGTTAAATTAATTATTAGTTTAAGAATATTTATTAAATTATTAAAAAGTATTTTTTAAATGCGTTTTTACTATGTTATTGTTACTACGTTAGGAATGCATATTGTCTTGTTAATTTTGAACCGCGATTATCTCGTTAACATAGTCATCGGAGTACTTGTTTCTTTTTAATTTATACCAATTATTATCCGCATGTGTGTAACTTTTTGTGATTTATTTGGCCGTCGGTATTTTGGGTATAAGCTGCAACTGTACAAATTTCCAACACGCATAGGTGTATTGTGTGCAGGATAGCACACAAGTGTTGGAGTATGCCGGAATGTCGCTTGAAGCGATAGTGCACATCTCTCATGTGCACACAGAGTAAATTGGATGAAAATTTGTTTATTCACTCTTGAAGCTTCAATGATGTTATTAGATTTATTACCGTACACGTATACACTTGTATGTTTGCGCCAAGTGAAAAAATGAAAGCTCATTAATCGACATTTGTATGTAATTATCGCTTCAATGTCTTTGGTAATACCCTTAACCGTTAGCAGAGTAACAGATTTTCGAAAAGGAAGGTTGTTGCAGGAAGAATGTTCGGTACGCAATAACGAAAAAATTAAAGCAGAGATAAGAGGTCGAGGTGTGACGTGGGGCTCGGGCTCGGGCTCGGGGCTCGCGTGGAAGGGGATCCCGCCTCGGATTCCGTAGATAATGGCTCGAAACTTGGCAAAGGAAAAGTAAGATCGATCCTATTTCATAAGATCGTGAGCGATGAATCAAGTGCAGGCGTAGCGGAGAATATGGCTTTTATCGGAGATTAGGTGGAAAGCGTAGAAATCGGAATGTGCGCGAGTATTTAGAGTGAGGGACGGGGGCCGGGGCTCGGCCGAAGGTTGGTAAACGACCCAATTAGCGACGAGTAGAACGGCGAGGAATAAAAGCGGCGGCCGAGGAGGTGGCCCGGAGGAGCACGCATGCGATAACGCGGTGCAATCGCGTGAGCACTGCATGGCGGATGGATTTCTAGGCTTGCTCAAATGCGCAGGTAGAGGAGTGCAGGAGCGAGGGCAGGGGCCGGGGCAGCATGACGACAGCGGACGGGCCGGGCTACCGCGGAGCACGGCGATTGCGCGAAGAGGAACAAGTGCACCGAGAAGGAGGAGGCGGCGCAGAAGCAGAGGAGAGGAGAGACGAAGCGTGGAGAAGAGAAAGTGAAACCTTGGCTGGGTATTAAGCCATCTGGGCATTATTTGCGCCACCGCGTAGATGTCAATAACGCTATAGCCTCCCGGGCGGCGAGCGCGACCGCTCGCGATTGTCATATGCGCCCGATTGCCTCAGGTAATCTTGAAACGGCGCCTTTCGCACCCGGGGCCCGCTCTGCCTGGCGGCGCTTGGCTTTGCGCGCAGCTCCGCCAGCCGTGACCGCTTGCCCGGCTAACTGTCGCGACAACGCAATTGCTTCGCGACGCATCTCCGCTGCGCCCGTGCGTTTCGCAAGCCTGCCCCGCTTGCGCCGCCGGCCGATCTCGCGACCGATCGCCCGACCGATCGCCCGACCGATCCCCCGACCGATCCCCCGACCGATCCCCCGACCGATCCCCCGAGCTCCGAGACCCGAGCTCGATCTCGCGCTGCCCCGGCCTCCCTCTTCTCGCTCCTCGACACTTTCTTCTTCTGCCTCATGCCTTCTTTTTCTTCCATCTCGCATGAGTTGATCCTGCCCGATTAGCCGCTGCCCGCCGCTCCCTCCGCCGACCGATCGATCTATCGTAAACTTCCCCGCAAGGTCCAAGACACCCGATAACGCTCAGGTTACATATCAAAGTGTAAAACGTACCCGCCGACTAGTACCTTGTCGTCCTTCTCGCGCATTACACTTGCGCAGATGCCGTTAGCGCAGCTATTAACTTGAATCAGTTAGGCTAATTTACCTCTGGCTTTAACTTCATATCTTGTATAATCAAACGGACTTGGCAATGGCTATTTTTCTTTTTAAGCTAATTGAAAGTCTTCTCTTTAATGCTGCACTTGTGTGCGCGTCTGTGTGTATCTATACACCTATTTATTATCCATATTATTATATTTATTATTATGCATGTTCCTTATGTAACTCTACGCTAACGATGTTCTAAAGTAACAATTAATAAATATTCTAGTTGATCCTGGATATACATGAAACTATCACGGTGTTTTTTAAACCTTTATGGATCTACACGCGCAAACATCGATATTTAGGAAAAACTAATATTTCAATTCTTTCTAAATAAAACGAGCTTTACTTGATGAGAATCTAGAATGTTTAAAAGTGTAATAAGTCAATACATAAAATATTAAGATATCTAATCTGTTGTGCAAATATGAAGTAAAAATAATTCGATTCTTGTTTAAATAAAAATACTTTGTTCAACATTTTACAAGTATACTTTATACTTTGAAATTTAAAAGAAATTGTATTTTATTGCATAAGCTCATTATTAATGAGCATGCTCAGCTGCAAGTTTTGTATAGTATTAGTTGTTCTATTTATGCCTTTATATCTTCTACATATTTTTATGTGCACATTAGAGATGTATTTTTAAATCTTATAATGTATATATATATATGTGCATGAAAAATATAATGTATAGTATACACATGTACATAAATACAAAATACTGTAGAGTAAGATAAAATAATATGTAAAATTAAAAAATACTCTAAGAAATATGGTTAACTCAGCTAAATGAAAACTAATTTTATTTAATGAGAAAAATATCAAGTACTTGAAAGATTATAATCATAATACGATAATTAAGTATTTAAACAGTGTGACTTACTCAAAGTATAAAAGTATCATGAGAAATTTACTCTTAGTAAATAAAAAGAAATAATATCCTAATGAATATATTTATATAACACACATTAGTATACTGACTGTTAAAATAAAAATCTTTCAAAATTGCAGATTGCAATAAATGTATATGTCGATCACTATTTATAATATATTTTCTTAAAAGATGAATGATATTTCATAAAAATTCAAAAATTTATTACGGGTTAATACATGAAATGTGAATGTATAATTTCACAAATGTTTGCTTTTAAATTGACAAACTTCTGATAAACTTTGATGCATTTACTCGCAATAAATGTAACAAATGATGCACGACTCGTTGACGTATCAAAATTTCTTTATTTAGAGTTTTTTAAGGAATATTAAGAGGAAAGGAAATTTGGTGGACGGGCTAAAGGATATTGCATAAATGATAAAAGTCTAAAGGTTAAATTAAACAAAAATATTTATTTCATCAATATAAGCTTAAGTACTGGCCGCTTGTTTTACTGTTTGTATCCTTAAAACAACTATGTACAAATAAAACGTGAGAACGAATCGGTCGTTCTATAATTGCATTACCTACATACAACTTTCTTTATAACAAGTGGAAAAAGCAAACAATCATTTAAGGCACTAAATTATAATGCCGCTTTCTCATATAGACGTATCTCTATATATCGTGATTTGTAGTTTACTGGCCTTTTGATTTACTAAGGATCACATTTTTAAGTTTGCATCGCACAAACTACGAATAAGAGTATATAAGAAACAGATCCTGTACATGCACATTAAATAATATATATGTGTATATTAAATATATATATTTATAAAATATGTATAATATCATCAATATAGTACAATAAAATAATTCTATGACTGTTCGTTGCATCTGCCTCTCTTACAAGATATACATATATTTATATTTATATTTATATTTATATTTGTATTTGTATTTATATGCATACGCTGACGTTGGATACTTACATATTTGGTCGCGCGTATATGTATCGGTATACATATGCATACGTGTGCATGACGGCTGCATGTATACATATATAATATATACATACACTGATAAAGGTATGTACGCACACAGGCACCCAGGCATCCAGACGCGCATCAACAGGCACACACGCGTGCATACGCGGACACATCATAACACAACATAACGAAAGGTAGACAGACGGGCGCAGGGGCGCACTCGCAGACCCGCATACACGCACATAATAGACGCGCATAATTTGAAGTTTCGTTCCCAGTGGGCGGGGAGGATAACAATAACATTATAAAAGGTTAAGTTGTAAACCGATAATGATGAGAGCAGCTATTATTGGAGGGGGGCAGGGGCTAGTGTTACTCGGGTTGGCGTAATGAGTTTAGTGCGTAAGGAAATTAGGGGCGCGGGGATTAAACAGGTTGCGGGGTTTCTGAACACATTTCGTCGGGGAGGCGGACGGGGTGCGGCAGAGGTGCCGAGGGGCTCGCGGACGCACGGGCGTGCAGGGGCGGCTGGGCTCGCGCGGCCCCGAGGCCCGCCACCCTCGGGTTGGTACGAGCTATCAGTCGGGGCCAGCCCGCCTAACTAGCGTCCGCAGGAGGAGTGGGGCGCGTGCGGGGCGGGCTCGGGGAAGGGTTGCGGGGGAGTCGGCGCGGGTGCGGGTCGGTCGGGTTGCCCGGGTTGCCGGGGCTGCCGGGGCTGCCGGGGCTCGGGGCCGGGCCGGCTATGTACAGGGGGCGGCGCCGCGCCGCCCGGTTAGAGCGAGACCTCGGCGGGCCTCTTGACCGAGTCGAGGCTCAGGTCGAGGGGGTTGCTCTTGGGCGGGCCCTCCTGGGGCGGGGGCGGGCTGTCGGGGGCGAGGGGCGGGCGGGCGGGCCCGAGGGCCCCCGGGGCGGCGGGCCGCCGCGCGGGGAAGGCCTTGGCCGCGCGCACGCTCAGGTCGATGGGCTCCATCTGCTCGACGGCCAGGCCCCCGGGGCTGGGGCTCGCGAGCAGCAGGTCCCCCCCGCGCAGCGAGTGGTGCGAGGTCGCCGGGGTGACGAGCTCCGCGGGGGGGTAGAGGAAGCCGAGGCTCGAGAGGCCGCCGAGGCCCGAGAGGCCCCCGAGGCCCCCGAGGCCCGCGAGGCTGGCCAGCCCGTGGACGGCCCCGTGCCCGTGGAAGTCGGGCGTCAGGGTCACCGTCGCGTTGATCTTCCGCCTGGGGAAGAGCTCGCGCTCGGGCCGCGCCGAGGAGGGCGAGGCGGGCCGCTTCGCCAGGTAGAGGTGGCCGTACCCCGAGCCGGGGGAGGCGCCCTCGCGCTCCTCGCGGCCCTCGCGGCTCTCGCGGCTCCCGCGGCTCTCGCGGCCCCCGTCCTGCTGCTGGTGCTGCTGCTGCTGCTGCTCCCGGCGCCGGGACTCCTCGGCCAGGTCCTCGGCCATGTCCTCGGTCTCCTCGCGCTCCCCGTAGTTGGGCCCGGCCTCCGAGTCCCGGCCCCCGGGCCCCAGGGCCTCGCGCTCCTCGCTCTCCGCGGAGGAGGCTCCGCTGTCGGAGGGCGTCTCCGCGGCGCGCTTGTACACGGGGAGGAAGGGCCGGAAGACCTCGAGGGAGCTCGAGGGCACGGAGAAGAGGGCCGATGCGGGCCCCAGGTCCTTGGGCCCGAGGCCGAAGCCGAAGCCGGAGGTCGGGGTGCCGCTGCGGGGCGGCGTGCGCGAGTGCTGGAGGCTCGCCCGGTCCTCCTCCTTCTGCCAGGCGAGGAGCTTCAGCTGGTTCTGCAGGGCGATCTCCTCGGGCCGGGGCGACTTGGCCGGCTCGCGGCCCGCCTTCTGCTTCATCATCGCCACGTGGAGGAGGTGCGACTGGAGGGCCAGGTCCTCCTGGCGCGGCGAGGCCTGCTCTCGGGCGTCCTTGGGCCCCGCGGCCCCGCCCGCCCCGGGCCCGTAGAGCTGGAGGCCGCCGGGGCCCGGAGCCCCGCCCGCGCCGCCCTGGCCCCCGGCCCCGAGCCCGGGCAGGAAGCCCGGCAGGAAGCCTGGGCCGAAGTGGCTCGAGCCCAGGGCGACGCCGCCCCCGGCCCCGCTGTTGCTCTGCTCCTGCAGGAGGCAGTGGATCTTGAACCAGTTGGACCGTCGCCCGTACCGCGAGCCCGACTTGGACATCCCGACCATGAGGCACTTGCGCAGTCGGCAGGCTTTGCACGCTGTCCGGTTCTTCTTGTTGATCACGCAAACACCTCCGTTCTTGCACTCGCTAATGCTTCCCAGGTTATTGTACGTCCGCCCGAAGAACGACTGCAACAAACAATAACAATCACACGTTACTTAAACATTTATCGCATCCAGTCACGCTCTCTATCGCTAGATTTATCGCCAAGTTGCACACAGAGAGAAGGGATTCCTTGTAGCGCAAAAGTACTCGGTTATTTAATGAAAATATCCTTTGATAAGAAAGACACGAAGACGCGTCTTTGTATAGAAGTGACGAGGAAAGCAGAAGGTGCGAGGAAAAAAAGTTTATAAAATTTTTTACGGGGCAACCTTGGCCGCGTACGCGTTTCTGCTCGACAAGACTTTTAATCAACATTGCCGTTACAGTCGATGCAGATTGTAAGTCTGGAAGAATTTGTTCTCTCTGTGTATATTAATATATTATGACACGTCGACAATAAGGTATATGCCGGTTGGGGCGGGTGGGGGTAGGCTTGAGCCGGGCGCGGGCCATTCGTTCTGGGCGTTTATTGGGCGCATTATTCGTTTTTTCCCCCATTAGCCGGCTCCTGCGAGGCGACCTCGGCTCGAGCAAATAGACCGAGTAAAAAGGCGAGATTGCAGAGGAGGGCGATTGGCGAGTCGGGGAGTGGGGCGGCCCCCCGGTCAGAAGCCCGTCGAAAGCTTGGTATTTTTGTATTTTTGGTAAAAAGGTCAAGAGTCAGGGCTGGGGCCCGGGCGGCAGGAGCTCGGGCAGGAGTGCCGCAGCTGCAGTGGGTTGCGCAGGTTGCGCTTTGTTTTATTGAAATGTAAGAGGGAAAAATGGGGGCCCGAGTGGGCAATTAGGAAAAGTGCCGGCCAATAAATCACGGGGGGCGGCTGGCTCGGCTGGCTCGGCTGGCTCGGGCGGCTCGGGCGGCTCGGGCGGCTCGGGCCGCCGGAGTTATCGTGGCGCTGCACAATTATATAATTAGGGTGTATTAGTGAAAAAGAGGCAGTATTAGTTTAGCCAGTTGGGGGCGCTGGGCTCGCGCGGGTCGGCGCGGCGCTTTATTGCCGGCGGCCGGGCCCCGGGCCGGTTTATGGGCGAGCGCTTCTTTAGCCGAGCTGCCGCGCGCGCCTCGGACAATTCCATCGGATTTTTCCGCGTGGAGGGGATTAGAAAGGCCGGAGCCGGCGGATCGGCGCTCCGGATTGCCCCCGCGGGCCTGCGGGGCCTGCGGGGCCTGCGGGGCCTCCGGGCCTCCGCAGCGGCGCGTCCCTCGGGCTGCGCAAGCGGAGTTTCGCGCGGGCGCCCGCCGCGCCGGCCTGCGCAAGGCCCTAGGTCACCGGCGCTTCCGACGGGCGTTGGCCAACCGGCCGGCGCTCGCGCCCTGGCGCAACCGGGAAGTGGGCGCAAGACGCCTGGCGCAACCCCCGCGCGCGGCCTCTGCCCCCGGGCGCGCGCCCGAGCGCCGGCAGGTGCCCGCGAGCGCCGCGGGTGAAAGTCGCGCCGCGCGAGGTCGACCCATTCAACTCGGCGGCGCGCGGCCGCCTAATGAGCGCCGCCGCTCCAATATGGGCCGCCTGCGCCGCCTGCGCCGCCGCGGCAACCTTCAATTCTCACCGGGGCGGCGCTCCTCGGCGGCCGCGCGCTGCTCCCGATCGCCCGGCCCTCCCGCCGATCGTCACCTTGCCGCTCCTCGGGCCCTGCGCCGCTCGGCAGGCCGTTTGACGAGCGATTGATCGAGGGAGGCGGCGAGCGCCGCGGCTCGGCCGGGGGCAGAGCCGATCGCTCGGCCGATACGCGCCGAGAGGAGCCTGCGCCCGAGCGAAGGGCGCCTAGCGGGGGAAAAGCCAGTCGGCCGGTCAAAGGCGCCGGTCGCGGCACTTTCACTCGGCCCCCGAGCTGCTTATTTATTTATCTATCCGTTTAACCGGCGACTGTCAATTGAGGCCGCGAGGGGCACAGTCGCCGGCGGCCGGGCCTCGGTGAAAGCCGCGCGGCAATAAAGATGCGCCGCGGGAATGCATTAGCGCTCCGAGGCGGCCCTCCGATCGACAGGCTCCATTGAGGCCCGCCGTGGAAAAAAAACTCTCGCCTGCCCGCTAATTATTTTATATCATTTAGAGTGGGATCGCAGAAAGTGGGCATAAATTACGGCTTTTAGTGCGCGGCACTTGTCCGCGGCACTTGGGCGCGGGCCAAAGGTAAACAGGCGCGAGCCGATCCCTCGTAAACGCGCGCCTCGCGCTCTTCTGGCCTTTGACTCTTTCCCGGGCTTATGCAACGCTCCGCCTCGGCGCCCCACCTCCGAGCGCCTTTGAAAAAACCAGAACGTGAAAGTCGACGCACCGGCGCGGCCGCGCTGGTGGGGCGCCCGCCGCCGAGCCATCCGACCCATCCGACCGTCCGACCGTCCGACCGACCGGCCGACCGGCCGACCCATCCGCCGACCCCGCGTCTCCTATCCTCCGCCTCCGTATAATGAATATCCTCCGCCGGCCGCGCGCTCCCTTTTAAATGCACATTTCGAGATTACAAGATTACAAGTGTCGAGTGCTTGGAAGATCGTTAACTTTCCAACCT
This sequence comes from Sycophaga agraensis, assembly GCA_018906755.1. Lineage (NCBI taxonomy): Eukaryota > Metazoa > Arthropoda > Insecta > Hymenoptera > Pteromalidae > Sycophaga > Sycophaga agraensis. The sequence continues at coordinate 785,583 of JACCIE010000021.1, read as the reverse complement.
TTCGAAATCCCCGCGGCAAACGAACCCGATATTATTTGCTTTGCTTTTCAATCGCCGCTACACCGCTCCCATCTATACCTCGACGCAATTAACGCGCCCCTACTATTCACCCACGGAATATACCTACACCTGCAATATATTATTTCGTCGTTATGTAACCAGCCGCCTCTCGGTCTTCAATATTATCAACATTGTGTTTATAAGCTCCCTCGATCTCGTAGGATTTCAATTTTTACGCGCTCTATTCGCGCTCAATTCAATATATTACGATTACGAGACCTTTCGGCTACAAAGTTCCCCCCTTACAAACTGTATACGAGTCCAACCTCGCTGCTTGCCCAATCACCAACAAATTGCCGTCTTTTTTTCGCTCAATTTATAACTCATGAATTACCAGTGTTTCAATAACCTCCTTATATATTTCTATTCTAATTGTAATTTGACGCGGCAACCGAGTCTTTAATGAACTGCGTGTACACGATATTGTTTGTTGTTGAGGCGACGGACCCGCAGGAGTGAAGATGGGCTGCAGAGGATCGACTCGGTGCGGCGGGAGGAAAAGAGGTTGCAGGAGCGGACCGAAGCCTCGTGGGCCGAGAAAAGCGAAAAGAGGAAAAGTGGGTGAGGCAGAATGACAATGCGAGTGATAATGGGGGGATAACGAGGCCTGTTCGCATTGCCAAATGGCCATTCATAAAGCCGAAGGAAAAGGCAGGAGCGCTCGGTGCGCGGACGGGCAGTCTGAGCGGGGGGAGCGCGAGGAGCGCGGGGGGGGTGTGGGGCGTGCTCGAGTGAATAAAAAGCGAGTCGCTCGGCGAGAGGGAAAGGAAGGAGGAAGAGGGAGAGAAAAAATGACATGTTTAGGGAAACGATGTCGGCGGTGCTCGCGGTGCAGCGGCTCGGGCCGGCGCAGACGGCGCGCAATCGGATGGCAGCGGCGCGCAGATGGTTAGCGCGAAACGCTGGGTGCGTTTCTAGAACACGAGAGCCTAGAGCGCCGGCAGCGGCGGCGGCGGCGGCGGGACGCGTTGCGTAATATCGATTGTTATGAAAAGTTCTCGCGATCGCCGGGGTCCTATTATGCGCGCGCGGGCCGGAGGCTCGGCCCCTCTATCGCAGGGCGCGCGTGCCGCTTGGGCTGCCGGTTGCGTTGCGCACCCGCGCCCGAGTCACCGGCTGAATGTTAAGTGCGATTTGCAAGTGCGATTTCGTCGGCCGAGCCAAGGGGCGTGAACTGGGCCAGCCGCGAGTGCAGGCCGCATGTCGATCGGCCGCGCATCTGGCCGAGACCCCCGGGGGCCCGTAAGCCGCGCCGCCCCCGGGATTCCGGGAGCCGGGACGGGCCCTGGGAGGGGCACTGGGTTTGCGGGGGCTGGGCCCGGAGGACCGGGGCTGCCCTAAGCCCCCGGCACTTGGCTTACGCGGCTCGCGCGGCTTAGCCGGGATCAGCCGGCGGATGATGGGCGGAAGTGGAGCCGCGCGCCGCGGGGGGCGCGCCGCGAGTCCCCTTTTCCATGGGCTTCCGCGCCCCCGCCGCGGCCCCGGTTTATAGGTTAGGACCGTGGAAAAAGACATAACCTTTGGGCGCGGGCTCGCTGGTGCACTTGCGCGCTCGGCTTTGTTGGCGGCCCTCCCGGCATTGTGCCGGCGCTTGCGCCACGTGGTTCACATGTCTAATCGCTCGGTGCGTGCCGGCGGGCCCTGCGCCCGCGGATCGGCCGCGAAATCTCGACGCGGCCGACAAAGCCGCGGAGGTTGCGCACTCGCGCACCGCGCCGGCACGTCACCGGTCTTTTCTAGTCCACTTGGTAATTGCGGGGGCCCATTGTGCGGGCCCGGGCGCAGCCGCGTCCTTGAACGCCTGAAATCTGGAAATCTAACCTAAAAGTGGAGGCGGCGCGGCGGGCGGTTGCGCGGCGCGCGCCGATCGTTAAGCTCGCTCGTTACGCTGGGCAATTTTCCAGGCTAGAGGCGCTCGCGGGCCGTTGCGCAAGCGGCTCGCGGCCGACGGGCCGGCTGCCTGCCGGCGACCTTCCCCTTCGACGCTCTGCCACCTCGGAGGGCAAGGGGGCCTCTCGAGCGGGCTCAGGGAGCCCGGGCCCCCCGCGAGGCTCGCGCGGCCGCAGCGCCGGGCGCAGGGGACGGGTCACTCGGCGGCGGGTTCCCGGAGGCGACGGAAGCCGGGCCGGGCCGCGGCTGGCTTCCGGGCCTCCGCCGCTGCCCCCGGGGCCCCGGCCCTCTCTAAGCCGCGCGGCGTCTCTTTCCTCAGAAATAACAAGCTGCGCGGCGACTCTGCCGCTCGCGACAGGACAATGGGAGTAATAGCGGCGCGTCGCCGTAGACCTCCTAGGCGCGCTCCTGCCGCGCGGCTTGATGCATTTATGGCCCCGGTTAATGCCGCAGCCGAGGCTGCCGAGCGGCCCCACCGGGACGATTATCATTACCCCGCGAGGAGCAGCTCCTTTTCATCGGGCCCGAGCGCCGCCTGCCGAGAGCCCGCTCCCCGCCCCCGGCCGGCCTCCCCGGGACTCCCCCGGCGACGGGGCCGGGGCGACCTCGCGCCCCCACCCCTTTGTCCGCGCCCGGCCAGGTGCGCCTGGGCCGCCCACCGCTCGGCCCGGCCGAATGCCGCCCGACCTCGCACTCGAGATTCCGTCCCGGCGGAAGAGAGAGAGAGCAGAGTGGGGGGGGGGCCGCCTCGGGGCGCTCGTCTCTCCGATCGTCTAATACCTCCGGAATTATAAAAGCGATCCTTATCGGGCCGCGCGAGTCAGCGAGCGCGAGCGGAAACATAAACAAGAGCCGGAGATTAATAGTCCTGGGGGAGCGGTCGAGGAGCGCTTTGAGGTCGATCGGCCCTCTTAGCGTTAGAAAGAAGCGGCCGAGGCGGGGACGAGGGCTTTCGTCAGCGGCGGCGAGCGGCCACCCGAGGCCCGACACGGAAACGGGCCGAAAGGGAATACGCGGGACGGCTCTGCCGAGCGTGTATCCCTAATCGGGGGAATTTGTTGGCTCGCGCGCCCGCGGCAATGGATGGCGCGCCCGCCGGGATTCATCTCCCGGAGCCGCGGGGCCGCGCACTCGTTTCGGGAGCCCCTTGACCTCGGCGCCCGGGTCCCGCGGGCCGACCGCAGCCCCGCGGCAAATTGCCCGCGGGGACGCGCCGCGCTCGGGGGAGCGGGACTCGCGGAGCCGGCGGCGAGTGCGCGCCGGGACAAAGGCTGATGCAGCCCGCGGCCCGGGGGCTATGGGTGACCCGCGCGCGGCCCCGGCCAGCCGAGCGGCCGAGCGAGCGGCCGACCGCGCGGCTAACGAGGCCGGGATGCGCCTGGAAAGCCGGGAAAGCGGGCCAGAGCCCAGGGCTGGGCCCCCGAGGAAGCCCGCCCGCCGAATCAAAATCCTCGGGGCCAAACTCGTTTCCCGGCGCAATGATATATCGCCGGGTCGCCGAGGCTACTTTTTATCGGCCGGCCGCCAGCGCCTAGCGGCCTTTAATAGCGCGACATCCTCGGAATTTCCGGAGTCGGGGAGACCGGCCCCTCCTTTTTTAATCCTCCATTTGTTTTGCTTTAACGCGCGGCTTGATTTATTTATTCGATCGCATTAACATGGGAAAGAGATATCACGAGCGAGACTTTTCGGCCTCTCGGGCGGATGGGTCGCCGCCGCCGGGTCCAGGCAGCCTCAACCTCGGCCCCGGCCCCGGCCCCGGCTCCGGCTACGGCTCCGGCTACGGCTCTTTCGAAACGGTTCAACGAACGCAATATATATTCTAATTACCATTAACCGTCGCGGGCATAATTCCGACTCTTATTCCGCCATCTCTAGCTCTCGTTCATGAAATATGTATACTGGCCGGCCCGCGTATCGGTAATAAAGATGCAACTTTATCGCTGCTACTATTTTAATTTTATGTAGGCTACTCCTCAAATTTATTATAATCGGCTCGAGGGGTGACTGGGCCGAGCCGAGGAATCGGGGACCGGCCTCTAACCTCCGCCTCGGCCCCGCCGGGATTAGTACAAAGCCCGCTCGGCGCTCGCGCGACGAATAAGCGCCCAGAGGCTCCCGGGGAAACCTACGCCGCAATCGGCCTAATAATCGTATATTCGGTACTTTGTCGCCGCCCGGGAAGATTTAACAGGTTTCTAGATTGGCCCGGGGAGCCGCGCTCGCCGGGCTCGCGGCCCTCCTCCCGCCCGCCGCCGCGGAGCCCCTCGCAGCCGCCTCGCAGCCTCGCAGCCTCGCTCTCCCCCCACCCCACGGGCGCTCGCTTGTGCCCAATCTCGTTTCCCGGTATATGAATATTTATCGCGCCTGCCAACTGCACGGACCACCCATTATTTCCCGCGCGCTCAACTTTATTTCCACCCGCTGTCCCGGTCTCGCGAGCGCGATCGTGCGCTACGGAGCCGTGCTCCCGGGGCCAAACACTCGACCCCCACCCGCCCGCCCGCCTACTCTCCTCTCCTCTCCGCGCCTCTCCAAGCCTCTCCGAGCCTCTCCGAGCCTCTCCGCGCCTCTCCCCGGGCCCCTATCGCCCGGCTCCCGGCCGACTTCCGAGCCGGTGCACCTCTTGCGAGCACTGATTGCGACTGCCCGGACATGCACGCAACCAGTTGCTCTCTTGCTCGCTTCAAAGACAAGGACGTCGCCTCTGCGATACAATGCTTTCCTCCTGCCGCACGCGCGCCGCTCGCCGCTCGCCGCTCGACCCTCTTAGCCACACAGAGAAAGATACTTTTGTCTTTTTCACATTGCACCATTCGCGCTAACTCGCTTTTCTCTGCATTGTCTTGTGCAAACGATTTATGGAATATCGACAAGAATACGTCCGGCAACAATTAATCCGCTCCAAAACTAATGCACACCCTCGTCGAGCATACCTGCGCGACCACTCGCTCTAAAAACGACCCTTTTTCCTGCCTTTTTCTTTTTTCCAAAGCATCCGCTGCCGGTGACCCTTTCAACCAATCGCTAAAGTTTCTAGGTGAAATCACTTTTTCGCTCCCCATTCCTACAAAGCAAATATTTTACACATGCTCGGAATGCACGTGACCGTGAAATGAGGCAAACAGAGGATCAAATTAAGACGATCCAAAATTCCACTGCTAATAATGACGCCGTAAGACCTCGATAGAGATCCACGGAACAACAAGTGACTGCGTTTCGTTCCTCGCAGCAGAGCAACTAGTAGCATTGCCCACAAAGATAGACACCTAGTCTAGTTTGATCGTTGCATAACTAAGATTTGTAGACAACCGTCCAACCTTGCGTTTGTGTAGAGAGTCAAAGAAAGATCGAGTGATTAATTGATTTGGCTTCATTTCACCTTGGACTATACAGCCTCATGTAGTGCAAAGAAACTTGTATGGAAATTCTTATAAAAGATTATGGACAATAACGCAAAAACCGTAGATCTATAATTAAGGCACTTCTACACATAATACCTTTAAATTGTCTTTTGCAGACACATTATGCAACACACTCTACCCATGTTTCGCATCTGTATGAGACAGCGGCAAGTGAGCATCATATTCTCAAAATTATACTCTAGTCATCCTAACGAAAATTTGGATTTAAAAACGTATATTGCTTACAAATGATGAGATAAGTAGATCTGTTTATTGGAAACCTATTTGTTTTATGTATTAATTACTAATCTGAAAATATTAACATTTAAAACGTTAAAACTTAATGATCTCTTAAACGAGTGAGCAGTAAAGGACTCATTGCATTTCTTTTGCATAGAATTTGTTATATTTTCTCGTCTCTTTTACTTTCTCTCTTCCTCGCTTATACGTAGCAAATATACATGTTGGATTGCTGTAGTGAATTTGAGGTTATAAAACAAATAATACGAGCATAATATGCCAAACTTTTTGGATACATTGTACATACGGAATTCTGTTTTCTGAGCAAGAATAAGTTAGTTGCAAGACAGTCATATACCATATGTATTTCCCACCAGAAATAATTTAGTAGCGGTCATGCAAGCATGGCCATGTACGCGTGAAAAACTGAATACAATTTTTAAGGAAAGTAAAAAACAGTTAAATTAGTTTACCAATGACCAACGGGCTTACCAATGCTTTCTTTTGCTATCTTGGATAGTCTAGCGATTCGCCAAATTTCTATCCATGAGCAATGAGCGTATCCATGAGAGTAATTGGCCGAGTAAAAATCTGTGGCATAAATCTGACTGTCATAAATCTGTGACAGACTGACAGCCGGAAAGACTTTTATAACGCTTCTGAGCGCAGTGTAGCATAGATTAATAGTTGCTGCGGTGGATTGCGCTGAGAGCAACGGAGAGCACTATCATCGTCCAAGCGGTTACAGTGAGCCACGAGGTAATTAGGATTTCGGTGAGGAATAACCGACAACACTAGCGAACCCAAGAGACACTTTTGCCCGCGAGTTAGTATGCGTGCGGGCGCGCGCGCGTGTGCGGATCGGGGCAGGGGAGTGGGGATCGGGGAGTGGGCAGCGGGGAATCGTTTCCTTGTTCAAATCGCATTTTTATAACGAATCGGGGAAGAGCATCAAATTTCGCATGTATATCGAGAGATTACGATAATAGACGAGAATTTTATGCTCCCGAATCGAGATTCGGCCTCCAATTTTTATGCTAGCGGGTGAACGAGTCTCTAAAAAGCGAGGGCCGCTCTTATACTTCTCGCCAGTCGACTCGTCTTCTTTCGCTTTTTAACGGGGCGAAAGGAAAAGGCAGGGGCCTTATTTAAGATCGTTAATATTCCCCTATTGAATATCGCAGGCTAATCAACGACACCGAAATCGAATTTCGCCGAGTCGTAACTCTTGGCGACTCTACAAGTATCGCGCGCTCCTGGTAACATTGCGCAAAGCCACGTGTCGCTCCTCGGTGGCTATCGAGGCTCCTACGGAGACGCCTCGACACTCGGCCCGGCTCTCCTCTCCCCTGGATATGGCTCTTTTGGTACAGTTACTTTGTTCATCGGCACTTTTCACTCTTGACCGAGAGTAAACCTTTACATTGACACGTAGCCTACGGGCCGGAATGAACTCGACGAGTTATTCAAATGGATTCGAAGGCGCGGCTATCTAGCCGAGTCCGTTTCACCTGGCCTAGGCGCGGATGATGAATAATTGTCACGAGTTTGGGCGATCGCCGGTGGCGGGCTCGGGCGGCCGGCCGGCCGGGCGGGGGGGTGGGGGGCTTGCCGCGCGCGTACCTCCGTCTCGCAAGCGGCTCGGCGCGCGGGCGCACGTACAGGTGGGCGGGCGCTCGCGCCCGGCGACATTAAGTGATAGTCGGTTAACCGAAAGCGCAGCCGAAGCGCAGTAGCGAGCCGCGTGCGGTAAAAGCCGGCGGCGCGCCGAGGGGAGCCGGAGCTCCGCCGGACCCGCGGCCTGCCGGCTTTTCAAAAGAAGATTTCCGCTCGGAGCATTGTGTGCCGAGTGGAAAAGAGGCCAGCGGAAAGTATTTCGCAAGGCGCGCAGGCCTTGCAAAAGAAATCTAAGGCGATAATAGGCAAGAGCGGAAAGGCCGGAAAGCCGGAGGCCCTCGCGGGGCCCGGGTGCGCGCGCGCGCCCCCGCGGCTCCCCCGCCCGAGGGCCCGGCCGCCATCTTGCGCCGCCCATTGTTGCCGCGCGGGATGAATGGGCCCCGCGGGCCCCCGCACTTGGCTCGTGATGTTACATAAATTAGCATGGGCCCCGGCCCTCCTCGTAAAAGCTCGCATAATCGCCCGGCGGCGGCGACTCGCCAAAAACAATAGGGCGCCCGGGGATTTGCATGATACAAGGATCGCGCGGGCTTATCGGCCGCCGGCTTATCGGCCCGAGCGCCCGCCGGCCGCGGAGCTTCCGCTGTCAGCGCCCGGACTGGGCCCGCCGCGGCCGCCGATCGACCTCGGGAGCTTTCCTCCTCCGCGGCCCTCCGCTCCCTGCCCCCCCCCCCGCCCCCGCCCCCGCCGCTCGCGCAATCTCCTGCCGTTGGCTCCGCGCGCGCGCGAAACCCAAAAACCGCTCAATTTTTGCCTAATACCGCTCAACCTCTAACCACCGAGGGCGTACTTCCGCCCATTCTTCGCGCGCAGCTATTGCAAGCTTTGGGAAGGATTTGGCAACGATTGTTTTCACTTGACACCGATTTTCCGGCGGCAACGTTATTTACACCAGCGAAACTCGAAAATTGAACACGCGATCATTTTCCTGCGATGCATTTCATTATTACACGAGTCTTTTTCTCATCCTTTCGTTTATCCTTCTTTTTTTCTTTTTCCATTTACTCTACACAATGCCAGCTTCTTCGCGTACAGTTATTCCTTTTTAAATTTCTTGAAATGAATATTATTTAAAAGAATGGTATTCGATATTAGAATGCATTGCAATTATATACATATATAGTGTTGCAAATGCACTAGCTAAACTTTCACCTTTTACTTACACTCCTATAACGCAAAACTATTTTCAGAAAGGAATTCTCGGTTAAACCGACATTTAGGTATAATTTTATTCTTTAATCTGTGGAATTATTAGCGTGACTCATATTTGCAGATTGATCTCTCTTGCATTTTCACTACAATTTGATAATTTGACGACGTAGGAAGGACTTAAAATATGATCGATGCACGCTTTATAAATTGTGTATTGATATTTGTAACGTTAGAGCGAGAAAATCAAAAACGAATTCTAGTGAGAATAATAATGCTATCGTTGAACTACAATAGGATGCGAGTTGAGTTAAATGAAGTTATAACTGTGTCTGTACAAAGCACATGCAAACTACAGTAATAGCCATTATATTAGTCGAAGCGCGAGCTCAAGACGCTGGATAGAGTAGAAAGGCAGCGCACTTCGCGGTGCACTCGTTACAGTTCAGCAGTTTGCAACACGCATTATTATTATATTCTCTGCAAGTGGCCTCTACGAATTGACTTGGTTTTAATGCCAACCAAAACTAAAACTCATTTCGTCATTTGAATTCTACGACTTTACAAAAATCTTTAATCTACATTTGCTTCATCGTTAGAAATACGTACCGATGCTGCGTACAAGTAATTTATTTAGTTACATTACATGGCAAACGTAGCAAACTATTTTTTGGCAGTGCAAAAGACAAATGTTAGATTAGGGAACTTTGAAAATGTTATAAATTGTTAAAGCGGCAAGTCACGGTGGACTGTGGACAATGACAGAAATTGAACGAATACGCTAATTGCACACGGAACATAAATGATTTGACACTTTATTTTTCGTTCGAGCTCCCCGCAGAGCAGCCGATTTTCCCTTTAACGATTCGCTTGAAGAACGGAATTAATTGAAAACCACTTTGGCGAAAATCCTCCGAAAGTTAATACGTGACGGCTTATGCGGGAAGTCGGGGATAGTCTCATTATTGAAAGTGACACGAAATTTGGCGTCGGTTAAGCCGTGAGGGCTGGTACGGCTGCAGGGCACCGCCCGCGGAGGAGGCGGTGGCGGTCGTTGCGGTCGCAGCGGGGATAATCCTCGGCGGCCGAGCTTACGAGATGGGCTTCCCAGCGGGCCTGGGCCGGCCGCGACGAGGCCTGCGCGCGGCGCCATCCCCGCGGAGGGTGACTCCGGCCGAGCGAGCTCCGGTCGCAAGGTCGAGGAGCGCCACTCCCCTCGGAAGGCTCCCCCCAGCCGCAGCCCTCGCGGCCCGCCCATTCCACCGGCTCGCCCTCGCCTCCGCCTGCCCCCCGCCGCCGCTTATCTCGCCCCGCCAGCCAACCAGCCGCTCGCCTCCCCTGGACGCGCCCGGCCCACCGGCTTTCATCCCCGCACGCGCCGCTCCCGCGTTCTCCGAAGCACCCCGCGCTCCCGCCCTCTGCGCCCGCTTCCTCGTTGGCTGTGCGCTGCGCGGCCACCGGCAAAATCGTGGAAACTTACCTTGCAACCCTCGCATGTGAACGCCCCGAAGTGGAAACCAGCTGCTGGCTCTCCACAGACCTTGCACTGTTGATTCATCTGCAAAGCAAGAAGAAAAGAGCCCAATGAGAATCCGAGCGATACTTGCCACGGGGCCGCGGATTCGGAGAGAAAAGGAGAAGAAGAGACGGGGCCCCGGGGAGGAGGGCAGAAGGTGAAACGCATAAAGAAGCGACCCAGAACGTTGGAGATTAGTCGCCTCGGAAGATAAAAAAATCGAAGGAAGACACGCAGGATTGAGTGCGCGGGCCACTGTAGCGCCTCTCCCTTTTTTCTCTTCCAACTCCCCCCCCCCCCCTCTCTCTCTCACTCTTTTTCTATACTGCACGCAATACTACGCTGACTTTTGAGCTAACCTTTATAACCTTATCCACACACCACACACTTTAACTTTAGCTCTTAACAGTTTACAATATGCGGATTGCGTCAATAATTTTCACGTTACCGCTTTTAATTTAATCATTCGCTTAATCATTCGTTTAATCAATCTTGTAATTATTTCTTGGCATAATATGCCTAAATAAAAGTTTGAGATTCAAAACCCGAATTCCCGCTCCCCCTCTATCTCGCTCCCTCTCGTTCTCCCTTTCTTTTTCTTCGCGCGCGGAGAAAGACAGCGAGAAATATGCAAAGGACTGCATTTCTGTCAAAGCGGATTGTCCGGGGTAAAAAATCGTCCGGTTGTACCGCGGGGAATAAAGTGCAGTTGTGCTAAAAAAAGGCATTATAATAACGCGCTGGGTGGCGGAGAGAGGCACTCGCTTTTATAGCTCCGGCGCGCTCGAGTCTCCGGGCCTCGCCGGGGCGAAGGAGCGAGAGGAAAGGACTCGCGGGCGTCGCGACTGATGGGAAAAGCCTATGGGCCCATTCACAGCCGGCCGACTGATGCACGGTGCGCCGCCACTTTTCAAACGACCTGCACATCGTTCTCTCCCCCGCTGCCCCCCTTCCTCCTCCCACGCGACTCTCTCCACCTCCACGCCTCCGCCCATATTCCCCTATCTATCTCTTCGGAGTCCCATTATAACTTCTCGCCAAGCATATCCAGCGCCTGTGGGACTTTTCCTCGAACCTATCGGCCAGCGGCAGGACTTGGAACCGCGCTACTGCCGACTGCCTCGTTCCTGAAAGCCCTCGATGCCAGCTAGCTGGAGAACAAAAACTTGCCCACTATCGTTCTCCAATGCAGGAAGCAAAGCTGCGTCATTAGCAACGCTCCCCCCACCCCCCTCACCCACCCACCCCTTCCCTCTCATTCTCCCTCATTCGCTCTTTCCCGCTGTCTCCGCTCATTCTCCAGCGCATTTTTGTTCTTTTGGCATCCCTCGAACCTTCGCGTCACAGGTGACGGCATCCTTGCGCTACGCCGTCGTGATCAATAAATTCTATTAAAACGAGCTGCTCAAAAACTCGCCACTATTTTTTTTTAATTGTTCAACCGTAGTAAGTGGAATCCGAATTACATTATCGCGCTTTTGTAAATAAATATAAGAAAAGTTAGGACATTGCTAATAATGATTCGAATTGCTGTAAACGCATATATTAAGCGATACTGCGAACATCGAACCGCAATAATCTATCTAAAGGTCCACCTAATTGTACCAAAATAGACGATATTAAATAGTTGGTATCTCCATTTAATTAGAAAGACACAAGACGTGCACACAAGACAGATTATTCACTGTATATTTTCAATCCAAATACTATCCCTAACTGTAAATAAAGTTACAATATAAGATTAGCCATTTTTCATGTAAAAGCTTATTCACTAAATAAACTTATTAATTACAAAGGCTTTGGAAGTCTTTAGAACTGTCACAGGTGCTGATAGTAAGAGAAATTTTACCTTAAAATAACTAAATCGACCAAGTATATATCTTACCAGTGATATACAACCACTAATACTAATGACGTACATAATGATCGAAAAGGCTACATGAGATAACCATCCAGCAGACGGCATTTCTGACGCATTCTTGCCTGAGTCGCGATTTAAGAGAAAAGTCAGATGCATCGGATTCTCTTGAAGTACGTGCCGTCTTGCCGAATGTACGTTATTCGTCAACTTTTCTTCTACATAACTAGATAAATAGGGCAACTTATTTGAATTATATAGAATAATTGGCTCGTTTAGTTGTTCGCTACGGTAACAGTAATCAAAAACTACTTTGTAGTTAACATAGTAGCAAAAGCATCAGTCCCCCCTTCACTGAACAAATTTATCAACATTAATTCGAATTATATCACTTTTTGTAAGACGTACAAATGCCACAATCACATGTAAAATAATATTAAATAGAAAAAATTGATATAATTATCATTTCAAATACACTACTGAATATAGAAGTAATTATATATGCAGACACGGGCAAAATGGATAATTTTGTTCATCTGTATTCGTATATTGCTATTGTATGATATTGAAAAGTCAAAATAATATCTCCCGTCAATTCTGACAAAGCGTGTCAAGTGGGACAAACAAAAAATCGTATATTGTTATTTTTTACTCCGAAAATAATGATACAGATTTGATATATTGCAATGCAGGTAAAAAGTTACAGGCTCGCGTCACTATAATATGGTGTAGCCTGTAGCACAAAAGATGTCAAGATTCTTTTTATTTTTTTACGATGACCGTAACCAAAAAAAATTGTAGTTCTTACACTAAGCTTCCAATAGTTTTTGAAAAGTTTTCATTTTTACTGCTTCTTCTTTTTATTTACAAAAGATTTAAATTGATGATTCGTATCTTATTTAAAATTTATTTATAACACCTTTGTATAACATTTGTGTTTTGTGCTACATACATATGCACTACTTTTATAAAGAGGAGTAATATATTATCTATCTTAATGAGCAAAGCCTTTTCATTATATTTCTACGACATTTTAAATTATTCATTTTTATTTCTTAATAAATTGGTTATATCAGATTGTGATGGGCTCGATGTTATTATTTTTGATTACAGCATCAAAATTTTAATCATTTATCAACAATTGTTATATACTTTACATTATTGACTCAACTGTAAATTGATTTATGCTTAAAAAACAATTTTTATAATTAGTCAACTATTAATTGCTCAATCTATTTTTATTCATTATAGAATGCATTACGCAATTACATTTGTATAAGATTAATTTTTCTACTTGTTGAATTAACCGAAGGCACGTGTAAATGCATAATTGCCAAATGTTAGGTAATTAAATTTCGTTTCATCGAGAGTACAAGTTAATTCTTGGATGAAAAAATTTTCTGTCATTATTGCTCATAGTCCGATCGAAGAAGAAAAGGTATTGATACCATTTAATCAAATTGGCCTGTCAAAAAGCAGCATTGAGTTACTGTGAAATATAACATTTAGGTGTAGAGAGTGACTACTGAACATACAATGTTCACTCAGCAATGTAGAAAATTGAAAAATGTTTCGTCTGCGTGGGAGTTCTATGCAATATTCAGCCCTCAAGGGAAGGCGACCGCAGTGGAAGCATTAAAATTACTACCTTCCCCGAAGTTGATCGAATTCATAAAGAGCGTGTGAACGGGCGCGCAGACGACCACAGCCGTAAAGCAGCAGCTTCCGAAGTTTTTTGCAGACCTAGCGCGAGTATTTTAACGAGAATTAAGAGTGCGGGTATAATTAGAGCTTGGGGTCGCGTACTAGGACTCGGCCATTTGTACTTAATTACGTTAAGTTGACCGCCGTCAGGGAACAGGATGACTGGAGGCAACTGGTGCGGGGGGAGCGGGACAAAAGTGACAATGCTTCTCTGCCTCCGAGGTTGCTTCTGTGTAATGCGGCTGCTCTCTCAACTATGCTGCTTTGTACAGGTAGCCGTAACGCAGGACTTGCCGAGATCGTTAAGCCCTCATTCCGCTCTCGGTCATCCTTCCCCTTTTTTCCCGCTATACGCCTCTTGGGTATGAGTACAACGGCACTCGTCGCACTTTTTCATCTCGAATGAAAGCCTTGCTTTTATTATCTTTGGTCCCGTCTGATGATCCTTTCGCCACTTAATAATTATTTTCTCCGCGCAAGTAATACACAGCACTATACACAGTAATAATAATAAGCTCAACGTTGCTCCCTCTCATCCTTCCTCCATTTCGTAGCACATTTAAGCTTGGGCCGAGAAATATTTCTTCTCCCAGGGCGTCTAATAACTTTATTATATTACTCGCATGCAGCCGCAGTGCAGCTGCTTATGGGATAAATATGTCTTGGCGTCCTTTGAATGGATGAACAGGTCTGATTATGCCTCGACGTCAGCTGTTAAAGCGACTTTTTTCTCATTATTGCTCTTTTCGTACTCGCGTATAATCTTTATCAAATAACTATATATAGCTCAGATTGAAGTGATGAATAACTGGCAACCAACAATTAATTCTAAAGCTGCGGATACAATACTACTGATCATGTTGGTACCATTTCCTGAGTCCGATTTTAAATTATTATATTCTAATTTATAGCATTTGAATTTTCATTGATTGAATTTTGAATCTCGACAGACTTTTATAGTAATTTTGAGATTCATGTTCAAGGTCACGTTCACAGAAAGCTAAATTGATAACTTTTAAAATATCAAATACTATGTTTCGAGGAGCTGCTATACTAAGAGTGCTATACCGTTAAGTATAGCAATATAAATGTTTATCGATTCTTTACATTAAAGCATATATGACAGCAAACAATCAATTTTTCTGACTACTCAGTTGCTTGCATTTGAATAAAAAATCGATTCAAGATATTGGGATTCCTGATCTGTATCCTATTCACGAACATTTTTTAATGGATAGAATTAGTAATAGGAGAGACTCTCCAAAATATTAAAAGTGCCTGGAACAGAAGAGTTGAAAACAGAGGAAAAGTGAGTGAGATAGATATAGGTATTATTCAGTTACAGTAAAAACGCTTTAAAAACCGAGCGAACGTCAAAATGAATACGTTTTCTGTATTATACTATTTTTGCTTGGCAATATTCAGATATGATGTTGCCGTCCTCGAAGTTTTTTCATATTCATAATAAAAGAAACAAAAAAACTAACTCGATTACGCTCTACTCCTTATCTCACATTACTGTAAGTGCAGAATATTTTATATATTATACACACACACAAAAATTTAAAAAGGAATTTTGCTAACATAATTATTATTGGTAACCATAAATAAATCTTACGAGGAATCCGTACGCTCCATAGTATTCTCATTTCCAAACTTTAACTTTAACATATACCGCAGTTTGAATTAGTTGATGGGCTATCACGATTAGCAAATGAAATGATAGCATTTTTATGTGATTTACAGTTAATGTATTGTTTGATATATTAATTTTTAAAGATTTTTATTTTTTATTTAAAATATTACATGAAATATCAAAATTTAGCATTTTTTAATTTTTTTTGCTAAAAGTTAAATAAGAAATTAAAAGACTTTGAAATTAATATGAAAGAATTCACTGCTTTTAACAAACAGAAAAATTACGATTTCAATTTAAGATCGAGTAAATCCCAAGCAAAACTTAACAATCAGTTGAAACTACGATTTAGTTAAACCGCGATAGGTCCGAGGATAGGTCTTATTCATATATGCCTTAGTATAAGCTTTTTATATACAATCAGTTGATGTCTTTATGCTAAAAGAACAAGTAGGAAATAAGTCTCTAAGCTCTTTTCATTACAATATACATCGTAATTTTCATAATTAAACAAGCATGTTCCAAATATATTTGTTAGTACTTAATGACAAAGATTTGACTTGCCTAATCGAGAAACATACTATACTAAAATTGCCGCCGTGGACCTCGAAAAGTGTGCATTGTCGTTGTAAACAAGCAGAAGTAGTTACTCTGGATTTGGTTTTGTCAAATTCGAGGTCAAAGCAAACATTGTTACTCTAACAGAAAACATTGTTACAAACTACGTTAAGCGAATAGCAACGCACACTGCACCCGCGCGCGCATTTGCTTAACGTACTATAGCCTCGACTATAGCTGTATTCGCGTATTTCCGGTTGCAACTGATTTTTGTTATTTTTAGGTTACAAAGGAATTCGTTGATTACTGCAACAGGTTTTCTCGTTCGTTGTGATATATCAAAAATTACTCTCCATTAATAAAGGCAATGTAGTTTAATTCAATCGCCTTGAGAATAATCCTTTCAAGAAAAAATCTCTTTCCAAACCTTACTCTATATGCACGTAGAGGCAACCGACACATCGAATTCTGAGTTTTGAAAATGTTATAACAACATTTTTGAAAACCTAGATTGAAAAGTTTAAGCAATAGAATACGAACTCGAGGGCAGTCCGAGGAATCGACTAAAAAGTACATATTTAATCAGATAGAATTGGTATGCCGGTCACGAGATTTGTATGGAATGGGATACGAGCGCAGATACGAGGCTGTGCAAAGACTGCATTCGGAGAGATAGATATGAGATGCGAAAGAGGAAAAAATCTCCGTATGCTGTAAAAGTCTTGAAGAGAAATGGAGTAAAGAATGGAGAGCGGAAGGGGCCAAGCGCTCAGAATGCTGGCGAAAACGCCGAAAATCGTCCTCTCGACGAATACCAGGTCAAGGTGGCCCATCTTCTTACCAGCACGCTGGCGATGCTTGCGCAGCCCTTCTTTCCATTTACTTTGTCAATACTGAATTAGTATCATCCGATTTCAAGGACGAGATGAAATCGGAGCGGAGTATTAAAGCGTGTGCGCGTGCGGCTCGAGACCCGAGTAGGTATAGGAGAGAAAACGTTCGACATAAATTCATTCGCGACGGCACAATCTCCTCATTTGCATATAAGCAATTGCATTCCGCTTTTTGCAGAAAGGGAGTTATAAGACAAAGCGCTTGGAATACTTAGCTCATGTGACGGCGCCAGACGCCGCGCGAGAGAGACAGAAGATGAGGATGAGGAGGTGGACGGGAGGGGGTGGGGGAGAAGATAGAGCGCGCGCATTTTATAGCCGTAGGCTCCAAAGTGCTTAACGAGTGCGAATCATAAATGTTCAGGTATAGGGGAAGGTCGCTATGGGACTCGGCGAATATTATATTCTAATGTTCTGGCATTGTACATTGCGATCGCTCGCTGATGGGGTTACTACGGACTCGTTCGTTATTAATGAATAAGCAGCTAGAACCTAAACAGTTCGGAATGAAACATTGAAAAACAAGTTATGCGTGTATGTATTACGCGATGTAGCTCATCCGGCGAGACAGTGTTTCTCCTCGGTCAAGTGCGCGAATGAACACGCGTTCAGAAGTGTAACACGTAGTAAGCGCAAACAACGTACTTTAACCTCGATTTTAGCATTTGTTTGCTCTTCGGAAAAGTGCAGTTGATGTTGATCCTGCACAGATCCGAGCACAGATCAAGCCTGCGAATGAAAGGATTAGATCTTACTGTCTTGCCTTACCATTCGCGGTGCATACTGAATCATATTCGTAATTATCGGAGCTCCACGTAAATAAGAAAACGAAAAATATACACATCAATTTCATTCTGTATATCCTTCTAATCTACAGTATCAAGTCTACGTGTTTTAGTATACTGCAGGCGTATGTCCAAAATAAATCTCCGTACGCACTTGAATAACACAAATTTGGACAGGAGAATTGCTTGTGTAAACCGAGACGTAGAACTTTACGTGCTTGCGGTCTCAGACCAATGTATGCTTCGAACATATTTGTTTTTGTCATTTTCGGGCAATTGATCTATAATTTATCAATAAACTTTTAATATTACAATCCTTACCTTAAATATAGTTGATATTAAAATCAATACCAATTGTTCTTGTTGAAAATAATTAACAATCAAGCTTTTTGATTATGAAGTTTGATTCTATGTATAATTAGTAAAATCTATTTCTGACAGTATCTGTAGCTATAGTGAGTTGAGATGTAGAGGCATGACTACGATACTGTAACAGGTGAGCTTACATTAATTTTAATTTGCCGCATAATATGCGGTTAATCCCTCGCATTATTTCGCTGATATAAGCCTAGATAAGCCGTTGAGAGTTCTTTTTATTGCCATAAGTATGAGATCTTAAAAAAACATATTTTAATATATGTTACCCATTTTTAAACGTAGTTTACTTTAGGACAAATATTTGACAAACAAATTTTGATAAATATATAAACAAATTCTTTTTAAAAACACTATAAAGCTGTATTCTTTTTCATTTCATTATATTTATTTAAAGTCATTAAGTATTGTCCAAGAAATTAGCTCGATGACGTGTTTGAATAACGTGAAAGTGTCAGTGTCGACATGATTAACAGTAAAAAAAATCAATCGCTAAACACAACAGACAGATATACTCACTGTCTAAAAAAATAACGCTTAAGCAATTGTAACCGATACAGTATATTTGTAATACTTTTAGCTCTTCTTAGTCTTATTTAAACCCTACATATTTTTACATAGAATTTTAGATAAAATAACTATTACAAAGATAAGGATTGAATGTAGTTGTTGCTGTAATGGTTTTGATAATAACATTTAAACACTATCACTGCAATAACGACAAACATAATAACAAGAAAAATAAATTGCTATAAATTGTGTAAAACGAAGTAGATGATTTGCGAGGAAATATCGAAGTTTATTTACTTTGGAAAGAACGATTGTTTCGGGAATTCTTTGTATTTTTACGATTCTTTGAAGTCATAAGGTGTGACGAAAATTTTGACGATCGCATTTCATCGAGTGGATAAGTATCCTATTACCGATTTTTCTGAATTGTTTGTCAATTTTAGATTTTGTCCTGTGACAATGTCCGATCGATCGTAGGCCGCTCGATAGACGCTCGGTTAACACTCGGAGAGAATGGAGTGAGCAGTCGAGTGGTCGAGTAAACGATTGTTTAGGTCGCAGGCGACGCAGAGTTGGCGAATGCAATATCCGGATCGGTTGCAATAAAAGTGTCAAAAGACGGTGGGTGAAGCGGCGCTGTAATAAGGCAGTGAGCGGGCAGGGAGCGGGCTGGAAGAGGTGAGGGCGGAGGTCGGCGAGATGGGAAAAAGTGGGAAAGAGGTCGGGCCGGGCCGGGGACTCGGGGGCGCAGCGGGTGGTTGACCTCGGGGCGAGCGCGTAAATATAGGACAGTCGCGCAGCTGCGCGATCGAGGGATGGCTTTTTACCGGGGGGCAAGACGAATGGGTGGGGGCCGGGGGCGGCCGCGCGCGGCCTTGAGGAGCGGCGGGCCTTTTCCCATGATGGGCCGGTGACGGGGCGCTCGCGGCGATGTTTTCGGGAAGCCCGGGCCGGCGACAATGCCGGGGAGCGGAGGGACAATTAATAACCTGCGCGGGGTCATTTATCGCGACAGTTTAAGCGGGAGGGTCGGGGCCGGGCCGGAGGGGCCGGCAGGGGTGCAGGGCCCGCTCGGGTCCCGCTCGGCTCCCGCTCGGCTCTCGAGCCGTGACCGATAGGATTCGGGGCGGGGCGGCCACTCGAGCGCTCGCGGCCGCGTGGCTTTGTTTAGCCGGGCCGGCTCGCGGCGCGTCTCGGCGCGTAATGTCTTTTTTCCCGGGGGCCGGGGGTCGGGGGCTCCCCGGTGCGAGCGGGGCGAGCGGGGCCGCGGCGCTCAGCTGGGCCGGGAGCCGGGCCCGGAGGTGGGCCGAGGGCGCGGGGGCGGCCGCGCCGCGACAGCGGCCCCGGGCCTAATTACGCCGGGCGGCGGCTCGGGCGCGACGCTGTCGCTCGGCCTTCGCGGACCCCCGAGCGTCAAAGTATTCGAGAGCTTCTTTATTTGGCGATTAAGCGGCCGGCGTTTTGATTTACGCTCTCGTAAACGGCGCTCGAAGAGCCGTGACTCGGGACTCGAGAGCGCCTCTCAACCGCGGGCAGGCCGCTCGAAAAGCCGCGCACACAGCCGCGCCCGGCGCCGCGTCCGTGTGCGCGCCGACTATGAATTCGAAGCAGGGGACGCCGAGGCCGCCTCGCGCCGGAATGCTATTTAACTCCCGAGTACACTCTCTTGTTTCTCATTCGGCGCGGGATAATAACAAACGCCTTGTAATATATGAAATGTTATTTAGAAGCGCATAAAGCTCCGCCGGAGAAATAGAGCCTAGGAGACAGCGGCCCGGCGAGGTGCTAAACCCGAGGCGGCGCGCGCCTATTGATACCGCGGCCCCGCTCGCCCCTCCTCCCGCCGCCCCCTCCCGCTCCCGGGAGCGCCGAGGGCAGTCCTTGCCCAAACTCCGCTCGCGCCGTGGCCCGCTGCAGCATCCCTCCGCCCTCCGCCCTCCGCCCTCCGCCGCGCGAGCTGCTTACTCGGCTCTTGCCGTTTTCCCTCATCCCAATGCTCGCGTGGCTCCCTTCACTCGCCGCCCGTGCCTCAAATCCGCGCGCACCCATTCATACGCACACTCGCCTTCTGCACCGTGCGTGTACGAGCTTTTATTGTCCTTCGGCGTACACGTAGGTCGATTTTTGCCCTTTTCATTATTCCCCCTTCCATCAACTGTTGAGCGCTGCCTCGAACGTTTGCGCTTCGTACACCGAACAAAGACCCAGAACAAAAAGACGTTAAGTCAGATCACGACCTTAAAGTTGCGTAGCTCACCAATAGTTAATATGTAAATTTGTCCCTGCAAGGCATATGGAGCATGCATCTTTTTTCTCTGCTCGCTTACGCACCAACCTCTCTCTCTCTCTCTCTCTCGCTCTCTCGCTCTCTTTCATGCACATTTCTTGATGTTCTTGATTCTTGTATATAACGCTCTGCATAACTTTTCGTTACTTCTATATTCATTAGCAATTCAATCCTTTTCTCTACATATTCAATTCAATTTATAGATCTATTTTATTTTATTCTTTTTTTCGCCAGCTTTTTTCAACTCTACGTAACCAAGGCGTCTATCGATCAATCAACATTAACAAACATCGACAACTATATATTATTTTTTTAATTCCAATTGCTTTTTCCTCTTTTATTTTCTGCCCAAGCTTCATTAGAACCAACGGCTATTTTATACATTATGCGGGGATATCGATAAACTAGCGTCAAGTGCAACTTAACAAATTTTCAACTCTGTATACGTACATTTTTACGGGTCTACTCAACTCTGTAATTCATTTCCCACTCTTTCGAATGCTCAGCTAAGTATACATTTACGCGCACTGTTCGTCCTGCGCAAATGTCCAACTTTTGTACAAAATTTTCTATTATTTGCAAATAAAAATGTACTTATCCAACAACGGATTCTTCACTTATGTGCATATAATCCGTCTTACTGTCTTAACACGTGCTTCTGCTTTGCGTATTGTAACTGGCTCGATACACTGAACTAGTCAATATAAGCAACGCAACAGCGCGATGGCATGGAAATAAAAGGTCACATAGGGTGAATTTCATTTCTTCAACGAGGCATGAGTTGCCCTCGACTACAAGTGGTATAATCGTATAAAGGGGTGACAATGGAGCCTGACACACCGCAGTCAATTCGCATAATGCGTATATGTTCCCTCATTATACAAGCGGCAGCTTAGAGGGCCCTAGTCCCCAACCTGGCACAAAAAGTCAAAGAATCTAAAAGTGCACAATATACACGTTTTGACACACGCGTGCACATACTCACACCAACTGTCTCTCTCTCTCTCTCTCGCTCTCTCTCTTTCTCTCCTTCTTTCACTACATACACCTACACACACTTTCTATATTACATACAAATTATACAAAATACACTGCAGCCAAAAAAAGGAAAATGAGTCTTAGGGGGAACAATTTTTCGTTTTTCTCTTCTACCTGCAACCCGCGTGATAATGCATATAGATATAAACTAGGGTGACAGTTATATGCTTAAATTTACATGTTGAAATTGCTACCCTCCTTTATACAATGCATATGCAAATAAAAGTATTATAATAAATAAGTATCAGGATGGATCTTTCGTCGAATCTCTCGCGGTTCTGCAAAAATTTTAATTTTGTAGAGACATTGGTACAAATATGTTTGCAACAAAGTAACAATATTCACGCGGTTGTGCCAACTTTCGTTTGTAATTATTATGCAATTCTTTAAGGGAACGTTGATTTCCTTAACGAATGTGTCTTCGAATACGAGGAAATGAAGCGAGCAGAATTGGAATCGATGCAAATTTCGTTGGATAAAGCGAATAAGTAGAGTACACCTTGTTTCCCGCAATGATGCACGACACGCGGCGCGACGGTGAATGGAGTGAACGTTAAGATAGAGAAGGTGCCACTAAAATGACAAGGGAAGACAGCGTGCGCGAGCGGCGCAAACGGGCACCAGTGCTGCGGGTGATTATCGATAAAGCTGCAGATGGATTCGCTCTAATGTCCTCCGGCGTACGAGGTGCACAAAGCGGGCGCAAGTGCGAGGTCGGGGCGTGGAGCGGGAGCAGCGGTCGGTGGGCCGTCGCAGCTGACCGCGGAGGAGGTGCGCAGGGCCCGGGCCGGGCGTCGGACTCACCTTGGCCTAGTGTGGTCGGCTGGTCGGTGGGCCGGAGACAAGGTGCACTAGGAGGCCTCGTCCATCGGGGCCTGGCAGCGGCGACGCGAGCGCGAGGATCAGCGGGCAAGCGACAGGGAAGCTGTCCTCGGGCACTTGGGGAGCCGGCGCTCGCACATGCTCGGCTGCACGGAAGCCGGCGGCCGCGGCCGATCGAGTACCGGTCCAGGTGCGCAGCCCCTCACTCGCGCGCCTATCCCTCCAGACTGTCCATGCCGGCGTCGGCGGCCGCGGAAGCGCGCTCTCCCTCGCCGCGCGGGGCGAGCACCTGTCGCAAGCGGCGGCGGCGGCGGCGGCGGCGGCGGCGGCGGCGGCGCCAAGGCACTCGAGAGGGGAGCGGAGCCTCGCGGGTCGGCGGAGCTCGGGCTGCGGCCTGCAGGACTGCGGCCGCGTCGCTGGACGGCAGAGGACTGGGCCCGCAGGAATGCGGACCGCCGAGGGCCGCGGGCCCGCCGCCGAGGCCCCGCCCCGACCAACCGCCGCCCCGGCTCCCACTCCCGCCCGCCCCGCCGGCCCCGCCTCGCCGCCCCTCCCCGGGACACGCCCACCGCCAATCGGCGCCGCCGACCTCCGCGGCCCGCCCGCGCACCCACCTCTCCCACCCGCCGACTCTTTTCCCGACCTCTCCTCCTCGCCCCCCTATCAATTTCATTCACCGGCCTGGCCTCTCCTCCTTTATCGGCCCGCCGATCTGCCCTATACGAGACCCCGGCACCCCGCTTCACTTGTCCTCCGCCCTCCTGCACTGGGCACTCCGCACTCGGCACTCCACGCCGAGCATTATCCATCGCCGGCCACTTGACACCGGCGACCCGACCCTCCCGCCGGAGGCCCCTCCGCAGCTTCCTTAAACGCCGTGCCTTCGAATGCTTAATCACTGCATTGCCACTGTCAGAATGACACCCAACGCCCACCCGCGCACCGCCCATTCGCCGACCCTGCACCTTCTGTCTTTGACCTGTCTCCCACCTTTGCTCGATCCAATAGGGCCATGTAGCGCTCGTCGTTGCTACCATTCTCTCGCTGCTGCATTATCGCTTCCAAGTGTTTCCTCTAACTTTTTACAGGTTATTCAAATTAGTCTGCTATATAAAAATAGCGTAAAAGATCTTTTAAGTGGCACTAATCAATAGAGTTAAAAGTTGATATTCCTGTCGATATTCAAGTTGAATTCCTTGTCCTACATTCCCAAGCGCATAATATATATTTATTTTAAATTATATTTTAATACCAATGCGTTGCTAATTTCAAGACTGGTCGTGCCGACAAATGACCTACTCGGAGTTGACACGCTCAATTCGCAATGTTATATTATTTTACGCAAAATACCATTAGCAAATTTTTCAACTATTCCTAGAGAAATCCTTTGCGTAGATTCGTCTTTTATAATTGATTCTGTCACCCCAACTGAAAATTTGCTAAAGTCTTCGTCAAAGTCATACTTATATATAGGACAACAAATCACCTATACTATATCTTAAAAACAACAATCAAACCATGATAAATAATCCATTTTTTTAAATATTGCCCCTACTATATTTATCATAGGAAGAAAAGTGAAAGAGACACCATTGTGGAAGCAATAAACATTTTACAAATATAAAATATTAACGCATTGTTTTAGGTGCTAACAATGTTTAAGCATTCATATATCCCTCTTCACTCCTCCATGTGTACATTCTGAGAGTAAAGTTATGATAGCATTACCGACACTCGCTAGCTCCAACCCGTAATATGATTCGAGTATTCATGGGTGTCACGGGATTGTTTATTATTAAAAAAGGTTAACATTAATAAAGTTGGTGATGTTCCATTATTTGTAAAAGAAATATTATTTTATAAACTACCCTACCTAGAAATTGCTCTATCTTTAATGGATATAAAAAAAGTCTTGGACTAAAACAATGATTTACACAGTACTACGAAATGAAGCATTACAACTACAAAAATACAGCTACAACATTTTTTTCAAATGACCATTTTTTAGTACCATGTATCGTGTTTATTCTCTAATTGTATTAAGTCTAGTTAATATAGCTATTGTAAATGTATAGACAAATGTGCTATAACTAGAAAAAGGAAAATCTTGTACATTTTTAATGGAAAGAAAATCGAATCTTTGCCTACTTATCGTACCCAAAAATGCCCATGAAATAAATATAATAAACATGTAGATAACCCTTTAAGTAACTTGACATTATTTATCCCTCGTGCAATTATGATTGTATTACAATAATATTTTAATTTATATGTAATACTTTCATTGTGTGCATCATATAATGTTTAAAGTTTTATACAATAATTTATTAATATATATTACTTTACGTTACTTTATCAAAAATTTATTTTTAATTTAATAACCAAAACTGCTTCTAAAAACGTTTCATTTAGATGCCATTTTTAGTAGGCAAAACTTGTACCTAGTTCCTACTTTCATTCTGATAGTGATATAGGTTATGAGTTATATAATAGTCACAAGAAACCGATTTCTATCAAGGAAAAATATGGCTATTTTAAATAGGCGTTATAGCTAGAAGTGATCAACCAAATATATTCTATAAAAAATGCCGAAGAAATAACTGTAGAAACTATCAACTATAAACATACGATTAAACATCACGTTTTAATTTTTATCATCTGCAAGGTAAATATAAAATATCTATAGATACATAGAACATCTAATTAATTTTCCTATGCTAATTTCCGTAAAATAAAGAATCATATTTTAAGATAGTATCGTTGAGAGAATTATTATCTAAATGTAATAATCTTAAGCTATGATATGCAGTCAGTATTAAAAAATATTATAATAGCTTAAAAATTTTTTTGTAATGTTTCAATTGCATATTAATCATAAAAATAAATGTTGCTAGAGCAAAAGATAATAAAAAACGCATAAGAAAGTATTTCGTTTGTTTAAAAAAACAGTATTATATCAAAATAAATAAAAAGTCAAAGTACAAAAATTAGGTAATTAATAATAAGCTTCATCGTGTAATACAAAACTAATTTTTTTGAATTTTGAACCTATAAACTATATATATATAGTTGCATATAGTTTTAATATTATATACTTTGCAAGACTTTACAATCTATACTCTAGTTTCTATTTATAAAAGTTATACTTTTATAACTATATTTTTTAACTCTGATTAAGTTCTGAAAAGATTACATTTAGTACGTATTTTCTAGCTATATCAATTATACCTTAATTATGTCTAGTATACTTTCAAATCAAATACTCTATATTTTAAAAATAATTTGCATTTCCCACAGTTGATATTGTACCTATTCTTTAAAAGACGAGTGGAAAGTTCAGCAAGCATTTCGTAACTATATTGTAATAGAATTTATTAAAATACGTACATCAAAACCGAATTTATTATGTTTAAAACAACCACAGCAAATTCATTTAAAAAACATTTTATGTTTGTTGTTTTCCCGGATTTTAAGTTAAAATCTGAGTAAATTTCATTCTGTATTTAAAAACTTTGTTTAACGCAATGATTAATCAATTAATAAATAACGAAAAATTAACTTTTTTAAATCGTGCAAAATAAAACGTATTTTTAATTAGAGCTGCTATACTTTTGGATAAATTCGAATATATTCGAGTTTCTATTTTTTGAAGATTTCGAATGTGATGAATCTTCTAAAGATTAAAATTGGAAAAATACTCAAATTTTTTTAAGACATTATAAAAAAATTTTTACAAAATTAAAAAGTATTAAAGTCATTATATGACTTACATGCTTAAATATTTTTATATCTATTTAAAAATAAATATTTTATTTTTATTGTTCTTTTTCTATGCATCCATACAAGTTTTTTATATTTGATATATAAAAAACATACATGTAATATTTTTTACTTTCCACTTAATGCTTCTAATCCTTAGACCTTCGAGAATTCGAATATTTTTAAACAAAATTTTAATAATCGAACTTTTGAAGATTTCATAGCCCTTATTATCGAACGTTACTAACTGAATATGATTTTGAACATACAGTTCAATATTTTTAATATCTATACAGTAGGTAAAATATAAGTATAGCAAAAAGAACGGCAAATTACTGTACCTAACTTTCTAGTATATAAAATAATGGACCATATTTTAAAAAAGTACTTGCAAAATTATTGTTAAAATGCAATAATATTACGCTGCAAATAGCGTATTAATCGTAAAAAATAACAGATTGCTACTGAATCAAAAGGTAGTAAAAAAACTGATAAAAATATATTGATTTGTACATCTTAATAAAAAATATAGCGCGTATTATTGCCGAATGCAAATTGTTGCCACCTACATTGAAATTAAAAAGTCAACCGTATGAGGGCGCTACATCTCTAGCTAGTAGCAAACCAAAAGATGTACGGTTGGTATGTCTTTAAATTGAACATAAAATTTTCTATTCAAATATTATATTTTTTTCTATTGTTTTATTTATATAATAAAGTTTGTGTAAAGTAAATTTGTGTTCAATAAGTTATGTAAATAATAATAAGCTTCATGTCCATGTATACATTTATAAATTCTATTTTTGTAATAAAATATTGTGTTAAGTGTCACATATGCAATAAAAATTATAAATTAAAATATTTTTATATGTTTTATTAACTTAAAGGAATAAAGAAAATATTGTATACATTGTAAATGTAATACTGCTTGCCAGTCGTTTTTATTTTAATGCTTCAATTACTTGAAATTAACTATGTACAGTGTATTTAAAATAATTCAATATGTGAACATAATGATTATTAAACATAATTATTAAATTAGAATATAATAAAAAATATAATTGAAATTAAATAGTACGATTAACTCCTAAAGCAGAAAGAGAAAAATTTATTTCATAAGTTTTTAAAAGAATATAATAAAAATTTATGAACATAGTGCAAGGTATTAACAGATTATGTAATAAATATCTATATTCTAAGCTCTCAAGTTTAAAAATCTATTGAATGGCTCAATTTAGAGTTTCGTGGAATTTATCTCTAAATTTAATAAACCTACAGAGTTGTAGTAGGTGTCATTTAACTGTAAATCGAAACATATTGCTATAAAAAATAATTTGACATTTTTAATAAGAATATATTATTGCTTTACATTTTTCAAAATCTGATTAGTAATTGGTATTAACCCTTTTAATGTACTGGTTACTATGATGTAATTATATGCTTAAATGTCCAGTTTATTGAATGTAGAAAGCAGAGATAGATTAAAGGACACTATGACTAATCTTGTATGTCAAAATGTATTATTTAGAGACTTCAGTATTCTAAGAATATTTTTAATAGCATAATCTGATATTAAAGTTAACTTCAAGTTCAAAAATTGTTACTCAAGAATTTTTCTCTAAAAATAGACATAGTGGGTAGTTTGATAAAGAGTTCCCATGACCTATAAAAAAAACATGTCAATCAATTTACAGATGTATATTGTTTAAACAACATATAAAAATATTATTATTAATATCTTTAAGCAATATATTTTAATATTAAATATTACTCAAAAAGTCCTTACAATCTGTATTTACTTCTGTTCATTTAAATTATAAGATCAAGTATGACTTATATTAAGAGTAAAAAAAGAATAAAAATAGCAGGGATTCTTCGACTCTTTGAATCTTTAATATATGAAGTATTATTTAAGGAATATAATATTCTTGAAATGCGGTACTACGCTATCTTAAAATTGAAGTGAGCTTTTGGTCCAGTTCAAAGTTGGCCATTAAAGAATCCAAAAAATTCAAGAAGTAGGTAACCTTAAGAGTAGTCATTATGATCTGTAAAACAAAAATAGCAATTAATATAAAAGCTTATAGATTAGCCGGTTGAGCTGTACAATTAATAGGTAATTAAAAATAGAAGGAAAGGGATAAATATTATAAATTTCTGTATTGTAATTTGTATAATGTTTAAAATTAGTATGCAATATTTGATTAAGGTTTAATAAAAATTAACTCACCTGTAAATAAATTAAATACTTGAAATAATAAAGCCTGTTGTAATATAATCATCTAGATGCATGAGATCATTGGTATCTAATGATAATACATAAAAAGAATTTAAAGCTAAAAATATTTTGTATAAATTTTTCTTTTAATTGGCTCACAATTAGTAATTTAAGTATTAAAACATTTTCTAATTATGAAATTATAAATTTAGATTTTACACAAATAAACTAACCTGTACATAGTGAATGCTTAAGACAAGAAGTTCCAGTGTTAGTCTAAATTATCAGCTAATTCTTGCATATATAATAAAGGAAGTACTTTTAAAAAAACTGAAAAAAAATATTACAGAAAGAATCGTATTTTTATGTATAAATTATTTTAATGTTTAATAAAAATATAATATGTACGTATCTAATCAATACAATAATTTCGACGTAACTGCTTCTTGATTTTTAATAAATAATCCTATCATCAAAGTACTAGGTAATTATGATAACTATTGTTTTTAACAATTAATATCACTAAAAACTATGAAAAATGAGTTCGTACTACTAGAGCTTTATGAGTTGATTAAAAAGTTCAAATTAAATACATATAACCCAAAGCTACTATTCTATAGGCATGTGAAAGTATCCAAGGTGCAGCACAGATTTCAAAATTATAAAATATCCAAATAAGTGCCTAATAGCATTACGAAAAAGGTAACAGCCGACTGTTGTCTTGTCAAGTGTAGTCGGAGTATTCTTGTTGTGAACGCCACGTTGTTGTAGGTAATGTAGAAATTGAACTTAGTCGGTAAAAATCAAAGTACTGCGAGTATAGGTCGTAATTTAGTACTCCCTACACATTCAGAAAATATTTGAGCGTAAGGTACGATTAACGAAAAGGTAACTGTTTATTATTATTTATTTATTTTTTAGCATGCAAAATTTTGATTATTTTATAATAATCGAAATCAATAATTTACATTTTATCTAATTTGTTATTAACGTTTATCTTGTATTGACAATCAGCAGTATTTTTACTAAATTCAATTTAATGAATCAATTTTTTTAGAATAAATGAAGAATATTGATGACCATTTTTATTGACTGTTGGAGATATTTTCTGGTATTAATAGTTTTTTTAGCAATACTTCACCTATAAAAATAACAATAAAATCATAAGTAAATAAAAACTCTGTTCTTAACAAAAATTTTATATAATTATCATATTAATATCACACGCGTATTAAAAATACATATTAAAAAAGAAGCGAAAAAAAAATGCTCATTATTTTGTAAGTAATATATAGTTTGGTATACAGCTTGTTTTTGAAAATGTTGTCTCGAGCTATATCGTTGGATAGCTTAGAAAATTTAAAAAGGTTTTCTTGCCAGTAGCGAAACTGTCAGAAGCCGCCGCGAAAAGATACGGACGATTAAAAAATGGGAACCCGCACGGTCAAAAAGCGCGGCTTCTTTGTCGTAGTGCAACGAATAAGAGTAGAGCAAACGGTCAATGGAAGAGAGTAGAGCGAAGTGGTTGGGATCGCAAGGCGAGTAGTTGGCCTGGGCACGCCTTCTAGGGTTAGACGCGTGTCCATTCGGCGATTGTTAAATAAGTAGGCAAGAAGGCGGTAGGGGGTGGGGCGAATGGGGTTGCAGTTTAGCCGTCGCATTCCCTGCCACTGAACAACGTCCCGAAAGAATAATAAACGAGCGAAGACAAACCAAATTGCTATGGCGACTGCGGATAACATTGCATTAGGCTTTGTGTTTTAATCAATGGTATAATTAAAGCTACTAAACGCAGTATTTAGCTGAAGGATGCATTCGCTCGACCCGAGGGACTTTGCCGAGCCTCTTAATTGCAATATCTAGCTGTGGGGCACAATCAGAAGCTGAGATAATAATGTTTTCGAAACAAGAGGGTGTAATTTATTGTAAACTACTGAAACCTAACGAGACTATCATGAGGCATTGCTATCGACTTTCAACTGATGCATTTGGGTTGAGCTTTAAACGAAATATGGTCGCTTTACGAGGCATAAACTGCACGGAAAAATCATTTTCTTATACGACAACGCTCGGCCATTGATATTGCAAAATCAGCGAAAACTTACCTGTAAACACTTCAATGAGAAGTTCTACTCGACCTGCCATATTTACCTGACATAACCTCTACCGATTTTCATCTATTCCGTTTGACGGCATACAGCTTAGGTGACCAGCGCTTTTATTCTGACAAAAAAGCGAAAAATGGATTAATTCTTGGAAAGCTTCAAGCGCATGTCGCTTTCGCGGCGCGCAATTCATACATAATATTAGATATATAGCGTGTCCACTAAATTCTTGTCTCCAGTTACATGAGAATATTGCTAAAATCACGGTAGTCATTTTGGTCTCAGGTGCAAAACAGTAGGAGGCTTTCCCGAGGAACTAGGGTCCTCCGCAGGTGAGATACAGCCAATAACTGCGAGAAAATGAGCCAAAGAGGCTTAACTCGAGAAGGTGGACAGGGCCTGGGGCAAAGCGAGGGGCCTAGCTCCTCCTACGAACCCTAGTTGATTTACTATTCGCCAAATAATAACAACAATAAGCCATGCAGAATTGGCGCAACAGTCAATGCAAGGGGGTTGTGTTGACCTTAGATCGCGGGAACCCGGCAGCTGGCTTTTCGGCCCTCCTCTCTCTGAGGCCTCGAGGTTCAGATAAAGTGTCAACAAGCCCGGGTCGAAGCCTGCGAGTGGCGAAAAGGACGAGGGGCATGGGGGATGCCGTACGAGATAAAATTTCCTGCGCCACGAGGCAAGGTAAGCAAAAACGCGATGACAGCGATAATCATCATTTACAATTACATGCAGGTTTCGATATAAAAACAGCACATTTGATAAAAACGACTTTTTACTCGGCCAATAAAAGCGAAAAGATTGCAATACCACTGACTATATCGCCCGTATCTCGGAAACCCTTTCTCCCAGCATCTCGGGAGATTAGTTAATCAGAAGAGTGTAGAATTTCATTTTATGAAAATTCATCGTTGATTTTTAGTTAGCTATTAAATGACCCGCAGAACTGATGACCGCAGTACTGGCCTCTTCGCCAATATTCCGAAAGCGATTAGTCTTACTATCTTGGGAAACTTCTCAATCAAAAAAATGTGGCATTTTTGTTTAGAAAAATCCATACTTCAGTTGAATGGTAATGTGAATCAACAGAATTATCGGTTCGAGGCATCGGAGATTCCTCGCTGATTTTTGAATTTACATACACAACCCTTCAGAAACTAAATATTTGGGCAGGCATAATAAATAGAACGCAATTTAAACGAAGAAAAGTATGAAGACTTATTGAGAAGTCAATTATACCTGCGAGAAATGATATTTTTTGAGCCTCCGCATTATGCTAGAAATATACGAGTACGTAAAAAACAGTATGGATTGGTCATCTCGTTTAGCTGGCATGACACCATTAGATTACTTTTTAAGAACTTTAAAAGCAAAATTCTGCAATTTTGCAAGATTTGGCTCAACATATTATACAAGTGGTTGAGGCGATTCCAAATGATATGATACAAAATCACCCACCTGACCATTGCAGCCGGCCGATCCGCTCTTCCGTCCGGTCCCGTCAGGGCCAAGTTCTCGCTTAGCAGTGCGCATCCCTGGCACTCGCGTTTTTCCGTGTTTCTCTCCCGTGTCGCGGATCGGTGCGAAGCTCGTACGTAACTTTCGTTTCGCAATCGGCGCCTGATTTCGTCCCTGATCTTCCGCTGATCGCCAACGCGCGCTGCTACGGAGCCTCGAGCGTCTGTTTACATTTCGTGCCTGTTGCACTCGAGGCCGCTCAGAGGCTTCGTCACGAATCATATGGACTATTATCAACTGAAGAATGAAGAACATTTTAAACAGGAACGTTAACTTTTAGAACCCGTGAAAATGCTAATGAACTTTACTAACTAGAGACCAGCGTATTTTGGCGCTACTAACTTTACACCAGTGTATTTTGTCTTCACTGACTAGACACTTTCAAAATGTCAATTTGAAATGAATCCAGGATCAAATGTATATCTAAAATTTTAAAGCGCAAGTAAATGATTTAGATGCAGTTTTAAGTTTGATAGCAAAACTTATAGCAGTTTTTCACACATTTCAGTTTATTTAGCCCAGTGTTAATTATACCGTTGAATAGAAGATTTTTCCCGTTTCTTATTAAAGTAAAAAAGTGCACTTTCATTTAAGAAACTCAACTTGCCCTTCAAATGATCCTGAAGGTCAAACCCAAGGTCAAATTCAAGATCAACATTGGATACGCAATTTACTTTGCAGAAACTTTTGTATTTAAAGTTTTCTTCTAGCATTACTATTTTCTGAGATTTTCAGATGTGTACGGATATTTGTCTATTATCAGAATATAAGATTAAAAAAATGTTTCGCCAAAAATTAATTATTCCCGTTTGAAGATGTCTAAATTTTAAGCACCGGCTATATGTACATGGCATATATCAACTACAGAATGTCCGCTTGGGAAGAATTAGGTCAATTCAAACTCAAATTCAAATAATTCGGTATGTTCATTTCGTCCCCTTTATCTCCGCTATGACCGCCGGATCAAGCGATGCTTGCCTGTTCTCTCCTCGTCGTTGTGCAATAAGATATCTTCACTCAAAGGTCAAAGTCATCTGTGATATACGGAGACTTGTCCTTTGTTCTCAACCGGCCAGCCGCCCGGTTTGCTGGATTCAAGTCGGCCAGATTCACGGCTACGGGCGCCACTCTGCCGCATACTACCAACACGATCGATTACATTTGGGAAGTTCTTCATTCGAGCATCTGGAATAGGTAATTGAATGGAAGCTGCACATTCATGTATGAATGCAGTAGTAAAAATGATTTGACATCAAGGATCAGGATTATAGATAAAAATTTCCTCATGCATATTGTTACAAAAATAATCGAATGGACTGCGGCAATGTATAGTATACAATATGGCGGCCGCGTGACTCCCAAATTAATATACACCTGCAGATATATGGAATGCTACAACAGGTTTAAAGGCGCACCGTGCGCTATGAGCATTCCGTTTACGTTTAGGCCCGATGACGCGGCATCGGCGTCGTGGACGCGGTGTAAAATCTTTCTCGATTCATCGCTAGTATAGGAAGTGAAGAGGGTTACCGGAAGTGAAGTTGAGGAGCCGGAATCACGAGAAACAAGTCAGTGGGAAACCTTGGGCTCGGAAACACCCATTCATGCCGCTGGCCTCCATGCGTACGTTTCGATACCTGTGTATTTCGTTGCCTGAATAAACAAGACCTATTATAATTACATATACGACATCCCTGTTGAATTTCTATGATATCTCCGAAGGTAGGCCAACTCCCAGGTAGTCGAACGCTTATCACGATACTGAATTGCTCGTCTACCAACGAACATTCAGGTCATCCACGTGACGAGCAACTCCTCGTTGAAAAAGACGGCGGAACTCGCGGATAAGATAATGGAGAATCTTGAGTGTTCAAAACCAATAGGAGCACTTTAGATTGCGACGGTAGAAGCCTTACATGACTCGCCCATAGACCAATAACTCACTGCGCCAATTTCCCAGTTGTCAGCTCTCTTCCAGCACGAGCTCGTCGAAGTGCACGGAAAAATGCATGACAAGTTGCTAGCAAAATATCCGGACATCACCCGACCCGATGGCCGCGAGCTAAAAATCAGGCATAATACGCATCACCTTATACGGCCTATTTTTGAATTACTTATCTCCAGCTATACCAATGAGTAATTGAAGCAATTCTAAACATTTTTTTTATTAAAGAAAAAGTGCACCTTCTGGAGTCCAATATGACGGGTTGATTATAAGTTACATTTAATGTAATCAGTCTTTTAAAAACCTCGTTTTCCCAGCTTCTGAATGCACCTTTCAGCAAGTATCTGCATTAAAAAGGCTCCAAGATATCGGCGATTGAAGGATGCAGTTCATAGGTCGGCTCAGCCACTAGGGTCGCACGCGGTTACAGAAGTAATGCAACTTTTCGAGCCCAATATCATGGGTTCTTTACAAGATATCTGTGAATGTAATTAATGTTTCGAAAACTCCGTTTTCACATTGACTGTGTCCTCTACTCCTATACTCTGCGCTACGGTGAGGGATGCCGTGATTTTCAGGCGCGTGGGAGTGAATCTGACAGTTTCACGACCGGCAAGGAAAATGTTGAAAATTGCCTCAGCTATCTAGTGGTATAGCTAGAAACAAGTAATTCAAAAACAAGCTGGAGAGACGATTACAGATCATCGGCGAGTAAGAGTCGCGTCGCACTATTACTGAGTGTAAAGAGCCCAGTCCTTAGAATACAAATAGGATAGCTCGAATATCCCATACGACATTAGTACTGACAATTTAATAATCAAATTTAGAAATAATAAGTAATACTGATGAAAATGCTTAGACATGTTAATTCTAAAGTAATAATGATATATAGTTATAGTATGCTTCCAATTTCTCCACAGACAATGTGTCTTAGGCAAAAGTAACAGGCACAGCTTTTCTGATGAGTCCAATTGGTAAACTCAGAACACAATGCTTATCCTGATCGGCGTACAACCATCTCCAACTTCTACATCATTCATCTCAT
This sequence comes from Sycophaga agraensis, assembly GCA_018906755.1. Taxonomy (NCBI): domain Eukaryota; kingdom Metazoa; phylum Arthropoda; class Insecta; order Hymenoptera; family Pteromalidae; genus Sycophaga; species Sycophaga agraensis. Next base: position 750,585 of record JACCIE010000021.1, on the reverse strand, counting down.
TTCCTCAGCAAATATAGGTATGAAATAAATAAGCTGAAGATCCAAGATCCTCTAGGAACGTATGTTACGTATCAGGGTGTTCGTCGTTATGCATGATATTACATCCACGGTCCAGACGAAAAAGATCACATTATTCTATTGGCGGATGAATCCATATCAAAAAGCCTAGTTGATGATTTAAACTCAAAACTGCTGTATGGAATTACGATTTTTTCGATAGAATTAAGCGGAAGAGGGGAGTCACCTTAATCGGCTGGAGTTAGGGACGCAATATTAACAATAGTTTCCCTACCTTCTATACCAGGTACTTCAACCTTAGAATAGATGAAACCGCGCGAGTTATACATAGCGGAAGAGCTCTATTTTTATCTGATTGAGTACCACGCTTACATTGATTACGGACTAAAATCGACATCGACCTTCATGCCAACTTTCTGTATTTTTTATTTTTCTCGTATCTAAAAATTTCCTATTTATCAATTCTGTTTTATTAATAGAACAATTCTGTCTAGACAACTTAAGAATTACCAATGTAGTTGTTTTTTTTAAGTTTCAGAACACTAAAATGAGATTCATTCTTAGAGCCTTTTCGTTCATCAATAATAGATTGCATTTTCGAAATTCTTAAGAATTTAGAATAATACACGTCAACATTAATCTCCTTGGGCAGAGTACGGATCACGGGAGTACAGGTAATTGTACAGGACTGTGCACAGCTTCGATTCTTCGGATACAGTAGAATCCTCTGCCTTACATGAAAATGACGGCCTGGGTAAATTTTGCCCGAACAGTATGTAGCTTGATCATTGTGTCGGTTGCGTGAAATTGCATCGCAAAACTATGATCCATTACACTGTACAACGGACGAATACTCTTAGTATTTAAAACATGTAGAATTAGCGGGATAAGGTATCTGTAGCTACAAATATATATCTTACCATATTGAGTACACGAACAAGGACCTATTAAACGACAGGTCACTATGTCTCCTCGTGTATATGCGGCCATAAGTGCTATTTTAGTATAACGCGCAATTGCTGCTCATGTACATCTGCACACCACAGCGCACCAACCCAAGCAACCGGGTGGAGATGCAAAATTCAAAAAATATTTTAATTTACTTTTTACTTTAAATGCAGCGGCTGGCCATCCTAGATATTTTATTACTAAAAATATCAGTGTCTTGAGACCCTATAATCGATATGATAGACTGGGTACATCTCACATATCTTTTTGAAACTTCCGTCAAGTGCTGGTCTATTAAGCCATATAACACTAATCTATCACCGTACCCGGGATCACTCCAGTAGAACTTTGTTGAATATACAAGGACTCGTTCTGTAATTCTCTAAAAAAAAGGCTCATTTTTATTGAGAAGGACCAGAATCAAACAAACAGTGTTTGGAAATTTATCAAGAGATTGGGCAATCGCAAGTTATATTTTTCACACTTATGTAAAACTGGTTTAAAGTCTTTCACGGAACTAAAAATCCCAAGATTTTCATATTCTCAATCTTTGAAAATTGTTCTCTTCTTCAGAGTGATCTAAAAAACATTTTCTGTATTAAAGACATTTAATTATAGTTTTTATTAAAAATGTAAATTATTTAGTAATAATAGTAAATTAATTAATAATATTAAATACTAATAATATTATTAAGTAATGATATTATAACATGTGTCATGAGTTGCTCTCCATCTACCTTCTACCAAATTGAATAAGTCTTCTAAGTGAACCGGATGCGCGCCGACGGGACGAAATACCACCTGGAAGTGAGTGTGTTAGATCTGGACGGACACTAGTGGTGATTGCGGACCTGCTACAAGGGCCAAGCAGGGAGACTGATGTACGCGCTAGACGACAACCGCCTACGCAGAAAACCTTCTAGCGGTCAGGGACATCGTCCAGTGATACTAAGTAAGCGGTGAGGTAGTCCGTGAATAATCCGCGAAGTGATCAGTGCGGAAAAGTTAGAAAAACTAAACGACTTCCGGCAGTCGGTAATCAGCCAGTGGCGCCCGCGAAAAAAAATCCGAATAATAAACAGAAAACAAGGTTTTTAGCGCTAGGCGTAAAAGTAAATTAATCAAAAATGATGCAACGTAGTCCACCTAAAACGCCTAAGCGCGTGCAAAAAACGTTGATCTCCCGGATTTTGCGGACAGGGATCACGAAAATCCCAACGCATTTCTGCGAGAGTGTGAGGCAGTTTTCACCGCGAACAATACGGATCTGAATAGTCGCGTCAGATTAGCTACAAGCTCGTGAAGAGACGACGCGACGCGTTGGTAGGTTGCATATCGGAAATTAGACTTTAGCTAGAAAAAGTTTTCCGAAGTATTGAAAAATAAATACACGTCACCGGGCGTAATAATGCATTTAAATGAAAAATTGTATCGACAACACCAAGGAGAGCGAGAGGACTGAGTCTTTTTCTAGAGCAAAGACATTTGCTTGCGCGGCGGTTGCACCCAGAAGCAGCTGAAGAGCAAATCATTTCGGTTCTTTTTCAGTCAATTTGGCCGTCAACGCGAAAGATACTGTGAGCCGCAATGTTTGAAACGGTCGATGATTTGCTAATCCGCGTTACGCAAATTGAGGCAGACGAACATGAGGAGCGTATCGCGGAAAGGCGAAATACCCCGCTAGCGCCTCCACGAGTTGAACATTCGACACCGCCGCCGTTGGCGACACTCGGCAACGTAGCTAGCATCGCGAATACAATTCGTCCAAACGCAAGACGAGAGTTGCCTCAATGCCATTTCTGCCCGGAAAAGCATTGGGACCGCGATTGCCCGCGTAAACCCCGCCAACAGGGAAACCTCGACGGGGCAACGGGGAACGTGGCGATATCCGCTTCAAATCCGAGAACGGAATAAGTGCCGCTTCTGCACAAGTGTCAGGTGCGTTTGTATGGTATCTGCCGATAAGACTGAATAATTATGAATTACACGCGTTAATAGACTCAGCACCCACGGACTGCTTCATTAATGAAAATTACGTCGCACCGGACACAAAATGCGAGAAAACAAACTTGGTCGCGCGCATCGCGAGTCGGGATAAACGAATGCACATTACACATACGTGCATGCTACCGATTGTAGTAGGGGGAATTATACACGAAGTGCAATTCCTCGTCGTAAGCGAACTCGACGTCGCGGTGATTCTCGGGCGAACGTAGTTTAAAACACATAAGGTCGTACACGATCACGACCTAGACTGTTTGTACATCGTTACCGAAACGCGTCGCCGAGTATACCTAATCCGAGAAGACAAAGCGCAAGAAGAAAAGATCGACCCGCCTGTCGACTTTTTCACTCTAATTAAACACGGATTCCCGAAAAGCCATGAGCAGCAGCTCAAACAAAACTAATCGCGGAGTACGCCGACGTACTCTTCCCCGTCGGACCGCTAAAGCAGACGCCTTACGCGGTTTTCGACATAGAGTTAACTGACAATACACCCTTTCGCATTCCCCTATATCCTGCAAGCGCGGAGAAAAGAAGGGCTATCGCTACAGCGATAAAGGAGCTGCTTGCTGACGGACTGATAGAGCCATCGCAGGCCAATTATTGCTCTCCTATAGTTGCACCGCGCAAAGCCAACAGCAGCTAACCAATATGCATAGGCAACAGACGCCTCAATAGTGTCACGAAAGGCCGAGTGCAGATACTCCCGGTTATTTACGAAGTGATTAAGAATGTAGGAGCCGCGCGAATCTTTACGACTCCTTATCTCAAATCGGGATATTGGCAGATACCGTTAGCTGAGAGCGCAGAACAGTACACGACTTTTTCAACCGCTGACGAAGGACTATATCAGTGGCGCGTACTATCTTTTGGATTAAAGAATGCGTCCGGGTTCTTCGGAGACTTCATCACGCAACAAGTCTTAAGCGGATATATGAACGAATTTGTCAAGGCGTATCTCGACGATTTTGTAATCTATTCCGTTTCCTGAGAGGAGCACCTCGCACACCTAAGCTTCATACTCGAGCGACTACGCATTTACAAATTAACCTGTACCGTGATAAAGGGCACTTTCGGTTGCGAGGAATTAGAATTCCTAGGACACAAAATTACGCACACAGGCAATGAAGCCAAAACTGAGCAAATAAACGCGATATTAAATGCCCCAGGGCCCAGAACTCGCCGCGACTTAAGGAAATTCCTCGAGGTATGTGGCTGGCTACGCGAATACGTCTCAAACTTTGCGAAAATTGCCCAGTCCCTTACAGCGTTACTCTCAGCGAATCGAGTGTGGAGGTGGACAACGGACGAACAGCAAGCTTTTCAAGCTATCAAGCCAGCTTTCACGGCACCGCTCTCGCTATGTCGTCCGATTCCGGGAAAGAAATTTATTGTCCAAACTGATGCCAGCAGAACCGGCATGGGCGCCGTGATGTATCAATTAGGCGATAATGGTGAACGAAGAGTGATAGCGTACGCGTCCGTCAAGTTATAATAAATTTATTTTCTATAAATTTCAATATCTTTTTTAGTGCTCAAGGGGGTTGAGGTGAGAGGAGATAAAGTGTACGAGAATAAATGAAAGTTGGTTAAGTTAGAATAATAATAATAAAAAGACACTTTATTTTATTCCGGAGGATGCATTCGAATTCGCGTCTAAATTGATAAACTATAAACACTCGATTCACACTAGACAAATCTCGCTCGCGAGTCAACTCTAAGCTAATACACAATAAAACGAGACCGGCGCGACGTCCGCAACTCATCTGTAGCCCGATTCAGCTCACCGGAGCCCGTGGGTTCTCCGACGGTCGGAAAGGTTTCACCTTTTCTGTCCTTGTCTTCACGTGGAGATGTTGGCGAGGTCGTCCCGGGAAGTAGGCAGCACCAGACGTAATTCTCGTCGACTCTCGTGTAAAATCCGCTCCGTGTTGCGTCAGGTGCCGGTTGCTCGTCTCGCTCCCGATCCGAGGCGCCGAGGATAGCAGCACGTCTGCAGCTTCCAAAGGTGTCGGCCAGAGGCGTGGATCTGGGCGAGTCCAAGTCGCCGATTTGTGCGGGTGACGATGGCGGCTTCCAACAATAAAATGGCTGGGCACGGAGGGCTCACACGTCGAATAGTCGATGTAATGATGGCCGCTGGTACTCGATGACGGACAGCAAATCCAAAAAAAAAAGCGACGGGCTTCGCTCTCTGCGTCGAGCAGCGACCCTGTTGCGACGATATAATGGGTTTCGCTCTCTGCAGCGAGCAGCGACCCAAAGTTCCCAGGCTCTCGGGCTGGGCTTCCGGACTATGACCAAGTCGCGGCCAAGTCCGCGAGGCGAGTGGTGATGCGAGCAGCGAACGCCGGTACACGCGTTTCGTCGCGAGGGCGCGCGGTCCAGTCCTAACTCTACCCGTCGCGGCACAGCAACACACTCACTCCGCACACATACACGGTCCGTACTGACATGTTTCGCTACAATTCATCCCCCTTGTTATTGAAGGATACATCATCCGAAGATAAAAATATTATACGCTAATTATCCCTATCGATAAAACGCGGACATTTACTCCCTTATAACGACACATACTATAACGCAGTTGACAGAACATTTTCACATTTAAGATCACATATAAGAAAAAAGGAGAACGCCAGGCACCCTCCTACGAACAACACATTCCCTGAGTCTCATCAGTTTAACTCGCACAATAAATTATGTTTATCGCACCGCAATACAATTCTCCTCAAATACAACGCAATTAATTGATCTCAGAAAATAAAACAATATTAGTCCATGAAACATTCAAATATGGTAAATCTGACAAATCTCGACTACGTCAACTCAATTCTGCAGGTTTGAGGTCTCAACAAAGTATTTACGCAAATTAAAACGATTATAAGTGCCTCGGATTTTCGTGGAATCTTCAGCCTCCATCTTAGAATTTAAATATTTCGCGCGCTGACAAAGATCACAAGCCCTGGTATAGTTTTTTATGTCACGCCGCATTCCCTTCCAATAAAAATATTTATACATATACTCCCAGAGTTTATGATTGCCCGCATGACCGGTCTGTTCGTGCATACTCGCAATGGTTTTGTCACAGAGTAATCGGGGTAAAACAATTCGCCAATGATCATCCCTTTTCGATTTAAAATACGTTATGTTTTTCTCTTGTTCGACTATAAAACTCGGAGAGGATCGTTCAAGAAGACGTTTTATACCTTCGTCCCTTTCTTGCAATTCTCCTAAATTGCGCAATTCGCATAATAACTCCGGGCGCACAGTCAATGCAGCGATTAGACGATTAACGGGAGTATAAGTCGCGGAACTATTTGGGTGTGCATCTTTGACAATTCGAGCTACAAGAACATTATCCTTTTGATTATCGGCTAAATATCCCTCTATGTTGCGACTGAAGAAATCCGCCACCGCATTGTCCGTCCCGCGACAATGTTCAATAGTAAAAGTATACTCTTGTAAGCAAAGCGTCCAACGCATGAGACGCGCAGTATGATACGGCGTGGAAATTAGATAAATTAAGGCTTGATGATCAGTGATAATTTTAAACGGTGATCCTAACAAATACATCCGCAGTTTTATCACGGAAAATACAATGGCCAACAACTCCTTTTCTGTCGTATTATACCGTTGTTCGCACCTTGTCAAGACTCTGCTTACAAGTGAAATTATACGATGGTCGTTATTGTCATCAATCTGATACAATACGCCGCTTATGCCGACATCGCTCGCGTCAGTCTGCAATCGAAATTCTCGCTGTGGTATATAATGCGCAAGAGTAACCGACTGAGTAAAATTTCTTTTTAATTCGGCAAACGCAATGTCATGACGCTCGGTCCATTTCCACATACCCAATCCCAATAAATCACGAAATGGCTCAATGAAGTTGGCGTGGCGCACACTGAAACGTCGGTAATATCCACATACTCCCAAGAAACCTTGCAGCTGCCGTTTATCCTTAGGCGCCGGAAAATTTTGAATTACCTCAATTTTCTTCGGATCTACCGAAATACCTTGACTTGACAAAAGAACACCCAAAAACTCTACAGATTCACGAAAAAATTGAGTTTTTTCCAAATTAATCGTAAACCCAGCACATTTTAACCTTTCAAATAAACGAGAGAGATGATCCAAGTGTTCATCGAACGTTTTTGATCCCACGAGCAAATCATCTACATACCAAGCCATAAATTCTCCAACCTCATTACCCAAAGCTAGACTAAGTCCACGCAAAAATCCACTACCAGCGGTTTTCAGGCCAAATGGAATTACTTTAAATTGATACAAGGCACCATTGTGCAGAAAAGCAGTATACTTGCGCGATTCGGCTTTTAAGGGGATCTGCCAATATCCGCTCACCAAATCAGTGGATGTAAAGTACCGGGCTCCCGCAAATTTTTGCAATAACTCCTCTATACGCGCAGGGCTCTCATTATCCGCCGCGATCAATTTATTTAACCATCGAGCATCGAGGCATATACGCACTTCACCATTTTTTTTCAAAACAGTTCTCACAGGATTACAATAAGCACTATTCGATCGTTCAATGATATTTTGATCTAACATGCATTCAATTTCAGCATCCACAGCCGCTCGATAATGAATAGGTATAGGGTATGAGCGCTTTACATAAATTTTATCAAAAAGTGCATACATTCGCGGCCGCGGTTGAAGCCATGTCGACCGTAACACGTGCGTCCTGGCTATCTACGATTTGTTGACTTTCAGGTTGTACCTTATTGTCATTATCGCTGAAACGTAAATTCGACTGATGATTTTGAATTGGCTGGGTTCCCGCAAGAACGTCTGTCATTCGAGATGAATTATACGGAGAATCGCGAGTAATTCGTCGCACATGATTTGTATTATTATTATATCGATTTTCTGAATAAAGATTATTTCGAGGTTTATCCCGAAATTCTACACGATTATCCCGAATATTATCTCGAGGGATGTAATGCGATTTTTCATAACGTTGCTCCTGATTTGCAGCATCTAAACGATTTAAAGTTTGAATAATTCGCTCAGTGTCGTCCATATCTACTGTCGCTAAAATATCTTTCACACGCGCCGGTAACTGTTTCAGAATAGTGTAATTTCTCTCATATATGCCTATTTGTCTAAAATACTTTGCCGCTCGTAACTGATCAGAAAAATATTCACTTAATGAATGATCATTTGCTTTAAATCATTTATTTCTCCATTCATTCTGTGCGTCTATATTCGCTTCAATTGTATCGTACCGTCTAAAAAATGCATTTTTAAATTCAGTATAATTGCGAAATGGTTCAATCATGGCATCAAACCAATGCCTAGCCCTATCGTCCAAAGCATCTTCTACATAAGATAATTTTTGATTTTCATTTATACCCTTTCGATCGAAGTATTTCTCTAAATTTTTAATAAACTCTATCGCATTACCTTTATCACTTCTAAATATCGGCAAAGTCATATTAGATTGTAATGATTGTAATTGACTTATTATGCTCGTAACCATTTGACTCGACATACAAGACTGTGACCTTAAATTTTCAAAATTATTTTCATCGCGATCCAATACGACCGTGTCTGACGCTTCGCTTATACGAACAACCCGCAGATCATTTCGATTACCGAGATCGCTCTGTTTATTTACATTAGTAACGCTGCTTGTGTCGACTGAAATGCTGGCGACGGTTGGACTCGTATTGACAGCGCTGTCCGATGTTGCCGGTTTGTTGACTTTGACTTTGGTAAGCAGCGACTTATTTTCTTCCTGCAGTCTTGATAGCTGTTGTCGAAATATATCGTTTTCCTTTACATATGCTGTTCGCTCTTTCTTAGTTTTCTCTAACTCTTCTCGGAGATCGTTCAATTGTTGTTGAATAGTCTGAGCTGGAATGCTCTCGTCCACATTTGACCCTTTTGTCCCTCGAGTCATCATGATTGGCGTTTTAAAAATAAAATACACCTAATTAGCCTTTACTCTCAATTTCGTTCGCTTTTAATTCTACTTTACTATTTATTCTTTTATTATTTTAAAAACAACTATATAAACTTAATAATCTATTTGTACTCGTATTAACTCTATCTCATCTCTTTTTTTTGCCTCTAGTCGGGCGCCATTTATAATAAATTTATTTTCTATAAATTTCAATATCTTTTTTAGTACTCAAGGGGGTTGAGGTGAGAGGAGATAAAGTGTACGAGAATAAATGAAAGTTGGTTAAGTTAGAATAATAATAATAAAAAGACACTTTATTTTATTCCGGAGGATGCATTCGAATTCGCGTCTAAATTGATAAACTATAAACACTCGATTCACACTAGACAAATCTCGCTCGCGAGTCAATTCGGCTTCGCTCTCTGCAGCGAGCAGCGACCCAAAGTTCCCAGGCTCTCGGGCTGGGCTTCCGGACTATGACCAAGTCGCGGCCAAGTCCGCGAGGCGAGTGGCGATGCGAGCAGCGAACGCCGGTACACGCGTTTCGTCGCGAGGGCGCGCGGCCCAGTCCTAACTCTACCCGTCGCGGCACAGCAACACACTCACTCCGCACACATACACGGTCCGTACTGACATGTTTCGCTACAAAGTTCACGAAAACCAAGATGCGTTATCACTCGAACGAGCAGGAGTGCCTTGTAGTTATCTGGGCCCTGCGTAGGTTCAGGAGATACTTAGAGGACGGGAAGTTTATCTTACGGACAGACAACCGCGCTTTGACCTGGTTAGACAGACTGAAAGACGCGACAGGTAAACTGCACAGATGGGCGATGTTTTTGCGAGCATTCGACTTCGATATCGAACATGTATCGGGCAAAGATAATGAGCTCGCGGACGCGCTTTCCCGTAACTCTGCGAACACGAACAACTTCAAGGATGAAGAAGTCGTAGACGCCCTCTTAGTACCGGAGATACGCGCGAAGCCTCCCGAGATACGTGTTGCTATGGTAATCGCTCAAGATTTGCGTGCGTAGGTGGTCCAGGCGCAGTAATACGAGCCGCCCGACGAAAAAGACACCGTGCGCTTTTTGCAACCGGGGCATATCTTTGAACACTTGGGAAACAAATTTTCGTAAGCAAGCCGGGAAAACCCGATCGACTTTACGAGCCATACGCTTGTCTGTCTACGACCCGCTCGCTGGACACTCCGGCTGCGACGAGACACTTCGCACCGTGCGTGAACGCTGGTTTTGGCCGCGGAGGCGCGAAGACATCAGAAACGCCGTCGGTAATTCCGCGACGTGCGCTATGGTTAAGGCATCCTGACCAATTACCAAAGGCGTCCTCCGCCCACGTGAACCATACGTGTTATGGGATACCGTCGCGATTAATTTGATGGGGCCTTATCCGCGCACTCCGCGTGGAAAAGACAATCGAACCAATACTCGAGAATGAAATTTTTAAAACGTGAGGATATCCGCGAGTCCTCCACACCGATAACGGTCCGCAATTCCGTGGGATGTCTTGGCAGCAGAAATGTCAAGACTGAGGAGTATTGGTGTACACAAGCCCAGCTTACCATCCGCAGGCGAATCCTACAGAACGCCGCAATCAAGAAATAAAGGAAGGATTGCGCCTTGGCCTACTAGAAGAGAAGCAGAAGGACTGGGACATGACTGCTGAACTGCTTAAATCGTGTCACCGGACAGTCGCCCAGTTATACGCTACTCGGGCGAAACTTCCCGACCCGGAGAATGGGATTTTCAATACCAGGAAGACACACAGAAGAGGATTGACAGCGCACGACAGCATCAAGCCTCCACGAATAAAATCCTACAAATCAACAATGAAAGGAACCTTAAAGTCGGAGACGCCGTGATGATTCGAAACTTCGCGCAGTCGAGCGACTTAGAAAAGTTTAACGCAGAACTTGCACCCCGATGGACCAGCCCTCCATTCATCGCCGAAAAATGCAGCGACGATGTCTACATTGTCGACCGCTCTGGACAGGATCTCAAGTTACACGTGAGTGATATGAAGAAATTGCGCGACTACCCTGCTGTTGATGTGCTCGCAGCAGACCACACAACAGAGCATATGCGACGCGTCGCCTGATACTCGGCCGACGTTGCCGAGCCCAGTTCAGTTGCCTGTCTCAGATCGTGCGCGCTCTCCCGCCCAAAGCACCGAGTCGCTGACCCTGCAGACGACGCCAGAAGGACCGCTTGCTCCGTCACCCCAGTTGACTAGCAGCCGAGCTCCAAGCCCTCCAGGTACAGCGAGTGGCCGGACGGCCACCACTCATGCGAAACCAGCGCTCGCACCAGAAAGACCGAGCCGCTACTTCTTGTGCTCGCTGAACGCGCTTAAGTAAACGCACAAGGACATGGATCGTCCATATTAATTTGTTTTAATCCGATTAAAAGAATTCGACTGTGATTATACTATTCTCAATTACGATGTTATTAAATTCTAAGCAAATATTTACCGCGAGGAAAAAAAAATACACCTACACAAACAACGCAAACACGACATTCGGAATTAGACAATTTTTGTAATCGGATACACATAGAAACCAACAATTGTAATCGGTGGAAATATTAATCAACAAATGATTTAGAAAGGATAGTGAGCAGGTAGTTCGGAAAAAAAATGCGAGACGCGTTCGTACTCCGAATCCCCGGAACGGAGAAAAAGACGTCGACCCACCAACCTCGGAAAGACGAAGTCTCTCTCTCGCAACGTGCGCCTTTTTCGCACAAGCAAAAAAACGCGCTACCTTCGCACCGGGCGGACGACCGTCCGCTGGTGCATAAAAGGGGCGGTCCCAACGTGGAGCCCGAATATTAACGAACAAACGGACAACGTGATTCGTCACGATAGCGATCCTGGGACGAACGAACGAGACAAATAGACTCTGCCAGGCCTACGCAGAAAACCTTCTAGCGGTCAGGGACATCGTCCAGTGATACTAAGTAAGCGGGGATAGTCCGTGAATAATCCGCGAAGTGATCAGTGCGGAAAAGTTAGAAAAACTAAACGACTTCCGGCAGTCGGTAATCAGCCAGTGGCGCCCGCGAAAAAAAATCCGAAGAATCCACCTTTTAGCTTGCACTTTTGCCAGCACATGTTCAAAACGTAGGCCAATTTTATCGAATAGTTGACCGCAGTGGCGGATCAGCTAATGAAGACACCAATTACACCAAGAGTGTTGTCGACCACCACCACGAGCTACCCCCCACCTCTCCCATCTGCAGTCAGATGAGGTTAACCAGCTTTTACCGCTACTATCTGCAATGGCGAGCAGCGGCGATGTTCAGGAAACCATTAGGATTACCCTCAGTACAACAGCAACCCCTTTACTCTCGGAGAAAACATCTTTTCGGATATACTCGTACTTGCCAATGATTTAAGTCCTCAGATGATACGTCTTTGGGATAATTTAACATGTATATTATTTAAAAACATAATTTAATTTTGAAAATTTCTTTTAATTCAATACTCAGGATGTATAGTTTATAGCATGTTAACTATACAATAGGAAATATGTAAAAGCACCTATTTAAACTAGTTATCTATTCTATACTATTTCGCAAAACTGTGCAAGATACTTTCGAAAAAATTATGAAATTCACAGTTTTTTGTGAGAATTTTGTAAAATTGTTCTTTTATATTTTATGTTATTTCATATTATTTTTACATGTCATTGAATTTATAAAATTGAGGCTTTGGAGGTTTATGATGATCTACATTATTTATTTTAAATTAAATTTAATATATTTTGCACGTAATTTGCAATTGTGCTGTGGTGCTTCCTCTCCGAGGTAGACGCGGGTTGGAATCACGAAGGGAGGAGGGAATAACAATAATAACTCTCGGGAGTCTGGGCAATATGATATTTATTAGGCGGAAACAATCCCCGCCCGGACGGTCCGCCGGAGGTTTATCGGTTGGGATTAATAAGACCGCGAGGATCTTTGGTCGGCAAAGGGCTGTCTCGCCCTTTTCCTCCACTTCTCTCCTCAGGCTTTTGCTGGGTCGTAGAATCCTCCCCAAATTCAGGACAGCTGGTGAGAACTTGGTGCTGGAGTGCCTCAACTTCGGTAAGTGCTCATCTCAACTACGATGATCTACGCCAGCACATTGCGCAATCATCGTTTTAAGCAGTCCTATTCACCCTTGTTACCGGTTTCCTTGGGGGCTGTACGATGGGGTGGTGATATGTTCTGTTCCGTATTCCTCCAACACCTTCTTCAGGTGTCGTTTGACAAAATGGGTGGCATTATCCTGTCAGCAGGAATAGTGAGGTTTCCCAGTGGAAGCAGGACTTAAGTTCTCCAGAGCGTTTACTATGACCTTCCCGGTTACGGCTCGCAACGGTGAGAGCTCAATCCATCGTGTAAACAAATCCACCACTAGCCAGGGGCTCTCCACAACTCTCTGACCCATAAATGTGTGCTCGGCGGGCACGATGAGCATCCATCCCTTCTCTCGAAAAGATATCGAATCTAAGAGTTCATCGACTGAGTACCTGCATAGCATATTGTTGTCGATCTTCCATTTGGGGAAATTATTCGGGAGCCTCCAAGCACCGGAAGCAGCTCCCCAGTGGCTAGTCCACTTCAGAGTCTCTGATGTCCCTGGCAGCCACGCTAGAGCATCCTCCGACATTGGGCCTTAGACGCCCCTAACGCCTCCGAGGGAGTCGATGTCGATTCGGACGGCCCTGTCGTCCTGCCACCCCTAGATTTTCTGGCCGCGCCCTCCCGAGGGAGGGGGGAGTGTTGCGATAACGCGGCTGTAGGTGGATTGTCGAGATGTCCTCGGTACCGAAATCGGGGCCGCTATTGCGACGGGGGAGACCGCTGCTACGGTGCTGATGTTCTGCACCGCTATCGCCAATGGCCCTGATGGTCCGCAGCTCGCCGGCTCTAAACTGTCCGGAGTACTAGACAACTCGTAATCATCCAGGATCAGCTGGGCCTGGCGGCGGCGACTGGGCCGTGCTTCTGTCGAGAACATCTTGCTGTCATGGAAACCGAGAAGGAGATCCTCAATTCGAGGGATTGGATAGCGATCCGGCACTGTCACTACGCTCAACTGACGGTAGTCTCTCTTACGCGCCATCCGCCTAAATTCTTCTGGGTGAGATGCAAGGAGCTTGTCCACTCGCTGCTGAAGGGTCTAATGAACTCCGTTTTCCAGGAGTAGGTCGATTTGATGCTGCATTGGGACCGAGGTGCCTACATGGTATTGCGGGGCCGGGCATGAGGGTGGCATGGAAGTCCATCACCGTTTACCTGGTCTCGTTGTCAAGAGACTCCAGGTTTGTTGGAAGGGCTGTGGCTTTAGCACCATAAAGAGCTAGTCTGTGGGCTACACCCCCCCCCCCTCCCGAAGCAGAATGGTAATGAAGTCAGCAAAACGACACCGTCCACCAAAAAGTCCGTTAAAGCGGCTCGCACATTTGACGTTGGCTAGCGTGAGAGACCACATGAAAGCTCGGCGGAGACCAAAGTTTATCATGAATCCTCACTGACTAAAGGTGCTGATGCTGGAGCCGTTGGCTGCGACTAGTTTCAGCAGGGAAGCCTCTGAGGGTTGGCCGGTTTGTGAAGAAGCAGCGAAGATGACCGATCCCGAATTCACGGGGAATTTGGTTTCAGGATCTGCGATCAGAAACGTGTAAACGCAGCTTTGAGATGTGGGAGTGCGCTCTGAAGTTTTTCTTTTCACGTAAACATTTCATTGATAATATAGTCAGTCTCTAAGTAAACAGGGTCTCCGGAGATGTAGGTGGTGTGCACTTAGTTTTGTGTGTTTAGGTACATATTTCAATGATGTTAGGTATTAAGGTGCTTAGAGTCCCTGGACACGATGTATAAGTGGTGTGCACCGTAGCTTTTCAAGTCTGGGTATATATTTCAGTGATATGAAATGTTTAAAGTCTCAGGGTTATCGAAGATGATGTCTAGGCGGTACGTACCATAATTTTTTGTGTCCAGGTACATGCTTCGATGATATTAAGTGTTTAAGTGCTTAAAATTAGGGTTATTGGAACCCAAAATAAAAACACACTTGATATTAATCAACGTTTAGTTCGGTTCGAACAAGAAAAGTAACTCCATTATTGCGAGGGACAAGGATCGAAAAATTTATGGAGTGGTGCACCGAGCTGCACTAGAGAGTGCTGCTGCAGGAGCAGTTGTGAGCGCAAGCGGCTGTGCGGCCACTTTGACAGCCTAGCTGGTTACTGTATGGTTTTGTGACAAAAATCAATCTCTTCGCCATCCTATCATGTGTGATTTAAATCATTTCTTGACTTCCCTGTCAATGCAACATAAGAAAAGGTTAGCTTTTGCCAAATCACTACATTAAAGTATTGCTGGCTATAGAATATTTCATCATATATCTTGCTTCGTAGATTAATTGATTAATTTAATATTTCAAAAAATGTCTGCTTCTTTTAGGCTTTGGAGAGCGATCGCTCACATTGCCTCCCTCTGGATTCGCGATTCTATATTTTCTATCCGTGCATCTTCATGAAAGGCCGAGTAGAAGGACGAAAATGGTCAGCGTGATCTCAGAAATCACGTGATATAGCTGAAGACAAGTAATTCGTCAACAGGTTGTGTAAAAGCGCAATATTTATTAATTACATATGCTCTGTCGTTCGCGCATTATAAATATTTCGAACATTGTAAAAGAGACAATTTGTAGTACCTCATAACCTGTGCAGATTATTTGATTCGATAGACGTTATACGACTTGAACTCCTACAGATCGATATTAGGGGTCAACGGAGTCGTCCTCTGCAGTTGATCTTGTCGGACCGTGCCAGTGGAATTTCTGCACGGACAAAGATATATTTGCAAGTTTTTAAATAAAATTTTTTTCGGAAAACAGTTTTCCCATCAGAGATTTATTTTCATCGACATTTAAACTATAGATTAATATTAAACCGCTTTCGTCACTACCTTTAATAATAAACAATATGAATAAATTTATTATGTTTAAACATCTAGGTACGCATTGCTTTAAGTAACCGTGATGCAGTGTCATCAAATATGTGCTTCTAAAATTTTAAATAATTATTTCAAAAGAACTTTAGTAAGTCTAACAATCAAGATAATAATTTCAAATAGAATATTTAAATCGAGATCTAAATGTACATAAGAATCCATGATTTTACAATTATTGATATTATTAAAAATTTATTCATGAATCAGTAGATTTTATAAATCACGTTTATTAACTTCAGTATCTAAAATAATAATTAAAATAAATTGTTGAAGTAATATCAACTGCTTATTAAAAAAATATTTTGTAATTTATAAAAGAATCTTTTCATATTTACACGCTTTCAGAATAATTTCTACTTAAATAATATGTTTTATCTAAAATTTTTTACATTTATTCGTATTTCTTTTGCTATTATAAACAAATACTTCGGAAGCTTTCTTAACATTAAATACTTAAAAAGTAAATTATTTAAATTAGTCTTACGTCATCAGAGAATTACAAATTTAACTAAAAAATAGAGTATTTTTACTAATAAAGAGATTAATATATCCCTTTTAATAATTACAGATCTTTTTGTTTTGATATTTGATACATACACATATGCAAGAAATCGTCACAATACCACTATCAACGTATATTTACGCCAAAATGTCGTTCTATGTCATTAATGCTATCTATTTTAAGCTGAGTTCTAAATTTTATAATTCATGATACTCAGTAGGTGTTCTTATTGGTTTTTATGATTGCGAATGATCTCGATTGCTTTTGTATCTTTTTCACATATAGTGATACTAGCCATTGCCAGTTCAATCTAGGTTTTACTTTCAGCCGAAAGGTTATACCGTTTATACCGTGTTTACAAACATATAGTTATTGGTTTCTTATCAACAGTGTATAAGAAGTATTTAATAATACAAGTTGATATTGTTATAAAATAATTGTTAATATTGATCTTGTTCAGAATTGATATAATAATATTTTGATAAACATTTTATGTTTACTTTCACTACAATTACCATACATTTTCAAGTAAATATGTTTCATATATTTTATTTAATTTTAATTTTACTATTTACAAATTATCTTAAGTTAAACTTGATTATAAATTACTAAAAAACAAATAACTTTATCCTTAAAATAAGTAATTTATTCAACATTATTAGATATTTATTATTGCTTTAATACAATATTTATCAATTTCAGAATTTTAAAGAATGGAATTAGAATGCTCTATTCAAAATTATGCTTGGGGAAAACAAGGCATTGATAGCATGGTAGCTACCCTTGTAAAATCATCAAATTCGCAATTCGTTATAAAAGAAAGTGAACCATATGCTGAACTTTGGATGGGAACTCATTTAAATGGTCCCTCATTTTTAAAAGATAAAAAAATAACCTTAGATGAGTATATACAAAAGAATAATGAAGTTCTTGGTAAGGCAGTTGAAACCACTTTTGGTACAAAATTGCCATTTTTATTTAAGGTACTATCAGTTAAAAAAGCTTTATCGATTCAAGTTCATCCAAATAAGGTATAACATAAAATATATTTTCTGAACTTTACAAACATGATAACATATATGAATTAAATCATGCAATTAAATAATCTATTTTCAGGAACAAGCAGAAGAATTGCATCAAATACAGCCTGAAATTTACAAGGATTCAAATCATAAACCAGAATTAGCCATAGCTATTACACCATTTGAAGCTCTTTGTGGTTTTCGTCCAATAACAGAGATAAAAAACTATTTAAAACTTATTCCTGAACTATCTGTGGCAATTGGACAAAATAAAATTCAACAGCTAATGTTGAATGATAATATTGATACTGGAACTACTCTAAAAAATTGTTTTGCTAGTCTTATGACACAAGTACCTGAAATTATAAATCAACAATTAAAAAAATTTGTTGAAAGATTACATAGTCTTGGTATTACTTTATTATTTATATACTCTACTACTTTTTATATCATTGATAATATAATTTGAAATATTGTAGATCAAACAACAAGGCAAATGTTAAATGCTAGTCTTTTTGAGAGATTGTATGCTGATTATCCAGGTGATGTTGGTTGTTTTGGGATTTACTTATTTAATTATATTGTATTGCAACCAGGAGAGGCTTTGTATCTTGGAGCAAATGAACCTCATGCATATCTGTTTGGTGGTTAGTTATTTCACTAATTACAAGCTTAAATTAAATATTTTATATAAATTTCATAATTTGATAATAAAATCTTTCTAAATTAGATTGCATAGAATGTATGGCTTGTTCTGATAATGTTGTTAGAGCAGGCTTAACACCTAAAGCAAAAGATGTAAAAACTCTTGTTGACATGCTATCTTACAATTGTGAACCAGCAAGTGCCAAAAGATTTCAAGCATCAAGAGAAGATGAATGTACAGAAATATTTCGTCCTCCAATACCAGATTTTGCTGTTGCTAAAATCACTGCAAGTTTTTAAATTAAAACAATTTTTTCTTTTTTTTAATTTTTATAGATTTTAATGTTTTCTTATAGATTCCTCCAGGAAGATCATCCTATAATATTATACCACGCAATTCAGCTAGTATTTTAATTATAATAAATGGAAAGGCAGAAATTCCTACTTCAAAAATTCTTAACCGAGGATCAGTTTTATTCATAGGAGCAAATGAAAGTGTTAATATTAAAGTACTATGTGGTTGTCATCCAATGCTCATGTTTCAAGCATTCACAAATGTTTGTTGACCATTTCAGTAAAACTTGTAAGTTTTATTACAAATATATTTGAAAGCCGATGATTAGATAAAGTTTGAGTGTAAAACTACAGAGTCAAGAATGTTAAAAAGCAAACATAATCAAAAAGAAGTTTACATTCAAAGTGGACTTTAATATACTTCCATATTCAAATGCAGTATTTTTATGTGAACTTTAATGACTAAATTAGCATTAGAATAATGAAGAAATAATGAAAATATACTGAAAAATAATCTTTATTGTTATACAAAATTTTATCATTCCACACTATTGCTGCCACTTTTGTACAATTGTTACATTCTTGTTTGCTGTATCCAAAGATTAATAGTTTAAGTAGAAAATAAATCACATTTACTTCTTGTTAAACAAAATTGTCTAAATCATTTCCCTAAATGATAATTTAAAATGTAAACAGTTCAATAAAATTTTAAATAAGTCTAATCAGAGTCATTGTGTTTGGAACTATCTGTATTAACAGGTTTTTCATCTTTATAATGTCTATATTCTGGTTTTAATTCCCACATGTTCCTGTGAGGATTCTTTAAATTATAATTACAAACCTCGTTTAAAATTTCTTTGAGATATACCTGTAAATAACTATTTATAAAAAAACTTGCATGATAAATTACCAAAATATCAAAGTATGTATACTTACTACAGGTTGTCTAGTTATTTTTACAAGATCTTTTATGTTATAGTACTGATGTTTTTCAAAAGCTGCAAATAACATCTCCAAAACAACTTCTTTGTCATCCCTCATCTTCTTACCCTCAGCCTTCTTTTTCTCAGCATATTCAATCTTTAAAAAAATTGAAAAATATTTAAATTTATGATATTTTAAAGTGAGAATCTAAAGAAAAGAAACTTTTAAACAAAATAATAACTGTACTGCATACATATACCTAACAAAATAACTTTTAACAGTATTACAGAAAATTGTAATTTGCATGAAAGAAGATGATCAAACTTTTTATGTAAAATAGATAAATAGAATAATAAAACTATACTTTGGATAAATATTTTTAAAATTTATCTGAAAATGCAAAAAAACACATACATTGTGCTTATGATCCGAAACAGGTTTGAAATTTTGAACGGCTCTTTCTAGCTGTTGTACTTGTCTTTGAGGAATCGAAGCTTTTTTAATACTTTCAAGTTTCAATTTCATATAAGTATTGTCAGCTAAAACATAATATTTAAACATGAAAAGATGAAATAAATTTATGAGCTTATTAATGATATTTTACCATGAGGACGACATTCAAGCTTTTGGACAATTTTTCCTTCCATAAATAATCTCTCTGTTTCTGGTATCACATTGTCCGAAGTATTAGAAGCTAAAACGACATTGTAAAATTAAAAAATACATAATTATATTTAATTTTCACCACCGATCAATACTAACGTGCAAGATGAGAAAAAACTCCCAAAGTTTGATGAATTACTGTTGTAACATCAAGCTTATGCTGTTGGGGAATGTCTTGTTCACCAGGCTCTTTAAGTGCCAAAACAGCTTCTGAGAGTTTCAATGTAACTTCTGCTTTTTGTTTAAAATGTCTGAAATAAAGACATCCTTAATGTATAACAATTATTAATAAAATATTGATTAATTAACAGGAAATAAATACTTTGTTATTCTAAGTTTTGCAACTTCTATGTTACCGGGTGCTTTCTCCCATTTGCTAGCAATATATTTTGGAACTTTTACTAGCCAAACACCACGGCCTGCATTAGCTAAATCAAGATCTTTTTCTATATGAGTTGCTGAAGTAGACGACATTTTTATTGTTCTAGTCCGTTACAGTTTCAAACACATTGTAACGGTTAACCTATAATTTACATAAATATAATAGCTAGTCATAACCTTAACAGTTTTCACTTTATATATACAAATATACAATATTACATGGTTGCTCTCTATTGCTCTATGTTATGAAATATGAACAGAGCTTGCTGATATGAACACATGTAGTGTTAGGGATGATGTAGAGCAATGGTGACTGGAGAGCACCTTGAGCAAGTGATGAGTGTATATAGCGAAGCACGCAGCAGTATATCAGCAAGGAGTTAACAGAGTAGAACCGAGAACAGAACCAGCGCTGCAAGGTAATCAACATAATAATAAGCAGTTAGAACTTATCAAAAAGAGTTTTACAAAACGAAATCATTAACAGAAAAAATGGAAATATGTTTTAGAAGTTGCCAATTATTTTAACATAATAAAGTTGCTAAATGGATAAATAACATTAAAAAAATTAATCTGTTGTTAGTTGTATAATTTTTTTATAAGTAGAATAATGCATTAATATCGATGTCACAAAAATGACTAATAATTTTTATTCTTGCATGTTTATATTATTTGGAAGTTTAGTAGATTTCTCAGATTTCACTTTTGTGCAGAATGATACAACATACAGCTTTTTCTCATATTTTATTTCTATTTTTTACAATAAATAAATATCCAAGAAATACAATCCTATCTGAATAACTATTTAACAACCCAAATAAAATATTTCATATACCTAAATATATATAATACAAATTCTGTGACTGCGGTCGGTAGGTATAATAAATTACCGGTATATTAGAAAACGTTGAAAACATTATTATCTTCCGTGGTTACATGTTCACTTACTAATAGTTTTTCATTTTCCTCATTTTATACTAATTGAAAAATATAATAATATTTCGTATTCCTCATATTGTAACTATAGATTTCCAAAAAATAAATGTTCTTAAACGGCGTCAATTATCTATACATTACATTTATTATAATTCATAAAAAAGACTTTATACATGTACACACTGCAACATATGTTATGTGATCATACAATATATACAAAATAGCCGTAATATTTTGTTATATATAAAACTTTATATGTAAATCATTAATTTTGATTCAGAAAAGAAATATTGGTATAAAAAATCCCTATATGTAGTCGTACAGACTTGTATGTATATTATTTCCACTTACATAGATGGCCTCTTGGTCTAGGGGTATGATTCCTGCTTTGGGTGCAGGAGGTCCCGGGTTCAAATCCCGGAGGGGCCCTTTTTTTATTTATAATTTTTATATATTCTTATTTATATTATAATTTTTATTGTAGTCTAAGTCTCTTTAGTATGATATTGTCTATGTAATGATAAATAAAGAGATTAATTAATTTCTTTATTATTTAAAATTACAAATTAAACTTTTAGAAACTTTAACTTTAAATTGATCACAAAAAATAATCTTATAGAGTTTTTGAAAAAATCTTAATATAAATTTATTATATATTATACTATATAAATATAAATGAGTAAAAATTCGACAAGTCTCAATAAATTTACCCACAGTATTTGTAATAAACTTCTAAAAACATTAATTATAGTAGCTATCATTAATATACACGGCAGTAATGTAAATTACAATAATATAATTATAAATAAAGAATAGTTGGAATTAGTAATAATATATTAAGCGTGTTCTAACTGAGCTCCGAGCAAACGTGTACGTAAGAAGTCTGGTTTGCATGTTTAAATTTGCTGATTTTGTCTTAGATGATAAGCAAAGACTTGCTTAACGTAAAAAATCTGAAGAATGAATCTGAAATCTGAATTTGGAGACTTTACTTAATTAATACACACGTAAAATATTAAAAAATGATCTATGTCATTGGAAACTAACTTCAACACTTGAAAAATATCTTGAAAGTTTGGACGTGATCCAGAGAGAAAAACATTGGTTTCCAGATGAATTGAAACCTATAGGTACATATTTACAGTTTTTCACATGTAAACTGTTGTTTCGACCGATATTTGAACGGTAAAGAAAGATTTTTTGTCTGTATTTCAAAGCTCCTACTAACGTCTCAGGGTACACTTATTCTTGCAGTTGAAATAACTGAAACAAAACATGCATAATAAATAAAAATCTCATTTTTTGTTGGCAAAATATATTTAAATTTGTAATTAAATGAGATAAACCAGGAGTCTGTATACTCAAATACTCTGAATATATACATTTTTCAAAATATTAGGTTTAGTGTAGACTTTATTTTCAACTGGTCAATGAATTTTGATCCATAAGGGCTCAAACTGTAGATATTTAATGTAAGCTATAGCTACATTTTAAATAAATTCAAACTCTTTCTCAAAAAATTTCTAATTTTTGTCCTTTTTATAATATTTTTAAAGTAAACTTATATTTTTACAACCTTGAAGTTGAAATTGATAATAAAACTACGTCCTGATCATACATAAAATACCTACATTTCAAAGCCTTATGAAACAAAATTCCTTTACAGCATTAAAAGAAATTATATCAAAATTAAATTTCAGCATGTATGGAAATTGTAACTGTTCGTAACACTAATATTTTGAAGATAAGATATAAAAAATACGTATAATTATCAGTTATAAAAATTATATTTGCAGACAACATAAGCAAATTAATAATAAATAAAATGTAAAAACTTTTAGAGAAATTTTCGTTTGCTAACAATCCAAAAAAATTGATTTAAATCGACAGCATTGCATTATTTCATTTTTTATTATAGTAATAGCAACCTATTTTTGTTTTGGTGTCGTTTTGTCTTTTTTACCTTTAATGACAAAATCTTTTCTTGGATACTTTATCTTGAATAATCATCTATATTCACAGTTAATTAATTTCAAGTATTGCGTATTTTGAACAAAAAATTAACATTGTATATGGATGGAAGTTATTAATAATATTGATTCTGCTACACATACAGGAAATTGCGCTAGATATGCCTCAATCACCTATGTTTCACATTTAAAAAGTGGCAGAACTCCACCTGTTATGCCATACTTTCTCCCTGTTACAGCAGACTAATGAAATTACCTAGCATATTCGATCTGCAATTCACTCAGCAACATACTATTTTCTTTAATGTATAAAGTTAAAATTTATAAAAATTTATTAATTAAAATCGACCAGACATACAGATAAAAAAGTACAGACTCATATAGTATATAAGTCCTAATCAATTAATTTTTTTATTATAAACATTATTTTTTTATTTTATTGCAAATAGTATTTTAATTAAAAATTTCAGATTTATATCATTAATATATTTTTAGTTACAGGTACTTCCGGCTCATCGGTTTTTTGCATCGATACACAGATTTTGCGGGACAAGACGGCTCAGCGTGACATTATTCCGTGATATTTTAATCAAAATTATTAAATTAAATAATTTGCTATATTCTTAGATATGTTTTAGGTGAAAAAGATGTATAGAAATTTTATTTGTAAAATCAATAATTTTAACTAAAAGTGTCTGAAAGATAAAGAAAAGCGATTTTTAATCAACAAATATAAATTAAATTTCAAAACTAAATTTTACGATCTTATACAGCAAGAGAGTAGAATTAGAGTTGCAAAAATCAAAGATACGCAATACTCAATTTTTTTTAAACATATCATAGAAAATCTTTTATACTTTAAACGATCAAAAAAATTCGGTGCTAAAAAATATCTTGTATTTTATAATAATATGTAGTTCATTTTAAATGAACTCAAGAATAAACTTACAAAAAAAATTACAGTCATAAATTTTTATTAGCATGCCTCTCATATTACCTAACCTGTAATAAACAAAATGTTTGAATGTACATCTTATAAAAAGATTCATGTGTTTTTCGAGTTTTTTCTATCGTGTGTGTACGCAGCTTTTTATATCTGTAAATTTTCAGTATGGTTCTACTTATTAGAAAAGTAGTTCTGGTTAATTATTGATTAAAATTTTAATTAAATTTATTTTTAATTGAATTTAAATTCCTATCATTTTGATAGACACCTTATAATTGTTTAATTTGAATTTTGAATCCAAGATGGCCTCTTGGTCTAGGGGTATGATTCCTGCTTTGGGTGCAGGAGGTCCCGGGTTCAAATCCCGGAGGGGCCCTTTTTTGTTTTTATTTTTTTTTCTTTTTACAAAGATAAATGGTATAATTAATAAATGAATTTTACCAATAAAAAGAATATTTATTATTTTCATACAAAGACGTTTTTTATGATGTATTTTTTTTACTATAAAGTCTGAATAAGTATGAAACATGAAGTTGTAATTAAATTATAATTTAAAGGTGATATATAAATAATATTTTATAAATCATTTTAAATTATAAGTATATATTATAATAATTAAACCATTAATTACAATTTAATAATAATTACTGAATGAACAGAATGTTTATGATTAATTTTTTAAATAAAATATCCTTAATTTATTCATGGGTGTTGCTTAAATATCATATTATATTATTTAAAAATTGATAATAGTAAATTAAAAATTAGTTCAAAACAGTAGATCATAAAATTCTGAAAAAATATGAAATTATAGTTTTTATAAAAGCAATTATCTATAAATCATTACCAGTGGATTAATCCAAACTTTAAAATATTAAATAATGTAAGTTTATGTGCGAAGGTTTTTAGTGCTGCCATTTTATGTGTGGTTGGTATATAGTTACATTAAAGATAGATTTGCGTGGATCATTATATGTTACCAGACCCATCAAACGATGCACATAATTTTCCTTACATTATTTAACTATAACAATTTTATATCATTATTTACCACAATACAATCTCACTTTATTGTACAATTTTTTAATTTTACAATCGTACTAATCAAATGGCAATATTTTTTTTGCTATTTTCATTACTAAAAGTAAAGCAGGTATAGTCAGATGTGAGTCTATACTGACTTATTTTCTGTCTGCAAAGTATACAAGCATTTCGAAGTCTTATTAAATGGGAAGTATTTAGTATTTATATTTATCGAAAGCATTAATTTTGTACGAAAGGGCACGGGTATAATAAAATACAAACAGTGAGAGTCGTGTTTGTAATATATAATTAAATGAAAATTTCTCCTCTTTTTATTTTAGTGTCAATCATATTGCAAGAAAAATATCAGTATATTTGTCATTTAAAAAATAAAAGATACGAATAAATAATAAATGAAAAAGAACCGTAATTTTGAGATACAAATAATATAATTTAATATTTATTTTATTATGATATAATGTTAAACAAGTGTTAAAATTCAAGTATAAAACAATGTATTAACATTTATGCTACTTTGATTTATGCCTATGTTCAAACAAATAATAAAACAGTAAATTCTATTTTGAAACTATAGTTAATATTAACACAAAATTAAAAACAATTCAGTACTTATGTTAGGCAACTAATGTCTCATAACCAACTGTCGAGGATATACATTGTTTCATACACCTTTTAAACCCAAAACAAAAACTTTATATTTTAAACTTGACGAAGTTGATGTGGATATATTAACGTTGCTGTGTTTGTTTATAAGATCAACAATAAAGTGTAACTACTTATATGCTATTAATATTTGTTCGTGCTACTCGTTTATAGTCGTTAAAAATTACAAATAAATTATAAATATTAGAAATTAAAACTTTATAGGAGATTGGCGTAGCGTTTCAAAATTGCCAAGTATACATAAACTGATAACTATATATTTGAATACGTGCAGAAAGATTTTTGTTACAATTGATAATTAGATAAGTCCATTGATTATTGACTAGGTAATAAAAATAGTTTTTCTCAGAACGATTAAAATGTGGCTGATTTTTATAGGTTGTACGTCGAAAATGTTCAGTTTACTCTATAATTTCGTGAGGTTAAGAGTGAAACGTTTCACGATGCAGATAAGTGCAGTTTTAAATAGAGCGAGTGAAGTTAAACGGTCCAACGGTAGACGTACATGGAGATTGCACAGCGAAGCTTTTGCAGTTTGGAAAAGCTGCGTATCTCGGTGGAGGATGCGGCGAGTCGCATACAGCGGAATAATTAAACAAGTAAGCGTGTATGCTGCAGGCGCACGCGTTGCAGCGGGTACATTGATACTGCTATACAATTGGTTGCGCGCGCACCGTTTCTCTTATACTTTCACTAGAGTTCGCTATATAACACTCGATCTACTGTTTATTTTGGTTCTCTTTTTAACTTTGACAGTTGCGGTTGATACACAGAGGCCAATCGCAGGAAGAAGACCGAGTGCCTTTAATACAGCCATAGGTTGCTGACTGTATCATATGCAACAGCTACAGCTGGGCTTGGCGACAAGCGAGAGAAGAGGAGAAGTTGACTGCAGTGACTGGAGCTCCCCGTTCGGTTGCCGTCGGTCACTTTTGTCCCTCGCGGGAGTCGGGAGCGACTGCCCAGATGGCAAAGGGCGAGCGAGAGGGAAAGGTGCGAGGGCGGAAGGCGGTCGGGCGACGGGTCGGGGGCTCAAGGGGTTCGGGGGGCTCAGGGGCTCAGGGGCTCAGGACGGTCGGGGGGTCAGGGCGGTCAGGGCGGTCAGGGCTGCAGTGTGCGCTCGGCGAGTGCACGGCGGGGTGGGGGCGGCAACCGCCAGCTGGTCCGGGTCGGCCAGTGGGCTGCCCGTGGGTGGGAGGGAGAGCGAGCCATGCGATTTGGCGCGGCCGCTGCGCCCCCGCCACGGCGCAACTGGCGACTCGGCTAGCGCAGGGAAGAGAGCGAGCTGCGAGCTGCGACGCTGCGAGGCCCCCGCGGGCGGCTCCGGGTCCGCCGAGGTCTGCTCCGGTCGCGCACCCGCTCGGCTCGGCCAGCGCTCGGGCGCAGCGAGCAGTCGCCTTTCCCGCCTCCGCCGCGCAGGCCGCTCCGCCAGTGGCAGCAGTGCTCCGCTTGCGCTCGCCTCCGCAGTCCGCACAGCTGAAGCAGCGAGCACCAGTCGGCCGCCGCGGGCTCGACTCGGGACTTGGGGAACGCGCCTCAGTGCGCCAGTGTCGCGAGTGCTGCTCCAGGGCCGCTGGGCCGCCTCCTCGAGCCCGGGTGCGAGGGCGCCCACCGCGCACCTCCGGGCGCTTCGGCACCCGTGCCGCACCTCCGAGACGCCGAGGG
This sequence comes from Sycophaga agraensis, assembly GCA_018906755.1. Lineage (NCBI taxonomy): Eukaryota > Metazoa > Arthropoda > Insecta > Hymenoptera > Pteromalidae > Sycophaga > Sycophaga agraensis. Next base: position 723,009 of record JACCIE010000021.1, on the reverse strand, counting down.
CCGCCCGCACCGAGAGCGCACTGCGTCCTGGGTGAGTCTAACCTCAAAATCGATCGGGCGGCCAGCGGCCCCGGCAGGCCCGCGTCCTGGCCGCCCAACTACGCGCCAAGGAGCCGGCCGATCGATTCTCGCCGCGGCTCGGCGGCGGCGGCGGCGGCGGCGGCGGCGCTGACCGGCCCTCGGAGCGACCTAGGCGAGCGGCGCCTGGGCCAAAGGGCCGAGCTCGGCCGGACTCCCGGCGCTCCGCGAATAGCCCCGCGGGGGGCAAGCCGCGTATAAATAGCCAGGGGAGCCCCGGGCCACCCGGAGGGGCAACCGGTACCGGCGCTCGCCCGCGGCCAGCCAGCTCCTTTGTTTCCGCCTTAGCCTTTCTCTTTGTCCTCGGCGAGAGCCGCTGCTCCCTGCAGCCTCCCTTCACCATCCCCCCGCTCCTCCCGCGAATCCATCTCGGGCCTTTTTACTCCCCTGCAGCTAGTGCCGAGCCGAACAGGTTTTTTGCCCCGAGGTCCGCCTGGGCGCCAGCCGAGGCTCGAGCTGGCTCCTCGGCTAGCTCCTCGGCTAGCTTCTCGGCTAGCTCCCGTCCGCCGGGGCCCGCAGCTTGTTTATTTGGATCTGCCATGTCCGCGGGGCGCCAGGCGATTACGCGAGTACGCGACTCGCGAGAGGCCCGATTCAGATGGGCGTTCGTTACGCCGTGGCGCGCAACCGCGGCCCGCTCCCTCTCCCTCTTATCTTCTGCTCTGTTTACGAGCGGCGCACGGGCTGCGGCGTATACTGCGAATCCAGCCGAAACGTGGGCGAGAGTTGTTATCACGCGGGCCACGCAATCGCTCGTCGGTGCGCGTTGTGCGCGAGGCCCCTGCGAGCTCGCCTCCCGAGTTCGTCTTGTCGCGATAACGGAACCTAACCTCACCGCGAGGGCCGAGTCGGCGCCTGCTTCGTGCGAAGCCTCCTTCGAATTCGGAAGCACTTTAAAGTCCGTCTGCTGGAGTGACAGGTGCCGCGTGCAGGTGCGGGCCGAGAGGCCTCTCTTTTCCTGGGCACGAGCCCGAGGCTTGATGTAACGAGTAAATCGAGTCTCGCTCGACTCTCTCCTCCCTGCGCCGAGGAGTGACGACATTATGCGCTGCGTATATATATTTATATCGCGCCTCGGTCGCGTTTGCTCAATGCTCTCTTTCGCTCTCTCGGTATACCTATTTAAAGTGCCCAAGAGAATTTTCCTCGGGCGCCCGGGGAGCGACACGGGCTCGCTTTCCTGTCTTCTCTGGCACTCGGCCTAGCCCGCGGACGACGCTAGTCGGGGGTGAAACAAGGAGAAAGGGCGCGCGGAAAGTCGCTCGCGATCGACCCCGTGACCTTCATTGACATGCACCGTTCGGTAGAGCGCAAGTATGTAGATATTCTTGGAGCCTCGCGAGCCGTCGCGTCGCCCCGCAGCGCCTCGCTCGCTGTCGCGCATCCTATGCACGCCTACATATCTTATAATGCTCGTATGCATAATTGTCCGTTCTTTAGCCCCGCGGCGTCCGAGGCTCGGAACTGTGGACACGCACCCCATTTGGATGTGTGCAGCCCCTTTACGTGCACGTGCGCTCGGTACCTTATTATTGCTCACCTGCCTCTGCCCGCGGGATCACAACGCCTTCGACAGGAACCCCACGATTACATCTTCCGCTTTTCTTCTCTAATGTATTCCTGAATAATTTAGCGCAGAGACGTCAATTATTCAATTAATTAACTCCAGTTTTTAACGGACAACTACAGAATACAGACTCGGCATCAGTTTCTTATTATTCCATTTTTTAACTTTTAATCTGCTTCACCTTACTTTTTATGTTTCTTCTCATTTTAATTCATCGCATTAATAGATACTACAGTCATCTAAAATGGTCGCTCTATAGGAAATATTCACCTACACAATCTGAAACATTCTTAAAAGATTCAGTTGTTAAAAGACCCGACTGTTTTAATTTCGGTGTAGGTGGTGGAGCAGGCGACTCGCGTTTTTTGGTCCGCCCAAAAGATTCCCCTCTGGATTCCCTTCCGCTCCTAATTATTTTCTTGTGTTTTCAGAGCTTTGTTCTACCCCGAGTATGAAAACCTCGGTGAAAACTTGCAAAGCGCCGGTTTCTCGCGTGTTTCAGTTTTTTACGTATTTATGGTTTGTGAAAAAATTGCAAACTGATGTATTGCATTCGTATTTTTAGCTTATACCAAACTTATATTTATTGGCACTTTAACTCGACAAATAATGATAGTATTATAGTATTAATTGTGGTTATAAATAAAATAACAAAAGGAAATTTCTACTGCCCCTCCTGCCCCGCGCGAGTTATAATAATCGTTTAATTTTTTACAGCTTGCATGATGAGATTTAATAGCTTTTATTATCGCGAAGAATCGAAACATGTAGAGTGTAGGGTCGCAAAAGCTTAAACTTTTACGTAACGCAGAATAAATCTGCAAATAAAATTATCCCTCACAATTGTTAAATTATATAACTTGGACTGTACAAGTATTTATACTTATAGAAGTATATATAGTTCGTGTTTCATTCATTCCACTTGGAATGATCTATAGAAAGGTTATGTTATGAAATCGTTATCGAGAAAATTTGCTATATTTTACAGTGAAAAATAGTCGATCAGAGCAGTTGATCAAATAGTATTTTGTCGCGATAACTGTCAAATGGGTATATAATGTAACTGATAATAATTGGAATGCGAACAATGCAAAAATAACAAAACTAAAAATCCAGGCGTTGTGTTTGATTAAAGTCTGAATTGCTCGCGTGTTGAGTAACGGAATTTAACAAAAATATTTATTCTGGATGGCCAGTGCAAAGTAAACATGCTATTATAAATGCCGAATAATATAAATATTGCACTAGAAAATTGAAAGGTCATCTGCCAAGGCGAAAAGAAATTTGCAATAAAACGCGGGCAGTTCACGTTTTAAACGTCACGAAAAAATGTCGATATTTAGCGCACAAAGGACGAAACTTTGGACGAGTTTGCTCGTCCAAAAACTGAAAGACGATGAAGAGGAAAGCAACGTGTCCATAATTTCGCTGAATGGCCAAGAAGGCGAAAAAAGCATCGCGGCATGCAACTGTATATGAACATAATATTTTAAGATCCTAAACGATCCTAAACTCGAAGCCCAAAATAGAAAATAAAAATTTAAATTTAATTAAATGAATTTAATGACTTTAAATATAAAAAGCGTAATCTTTAGATTTTCTATTTAGATAAAATATATTCCACAGCAGAGGTAATTATCACGTAGTAAGATTCTATATTGATAGCTCGTGAACTTTGAGTAGAAATTTTTAGTCGAAAATCTATGAAAAACAACATTTTTAGAGACGATTTAATAACATATTAATAAGTTAATGTTGAACAAGCTATACTGACATTGCAATATATTGGAGCAGAGGGTTTGCAGTTGAAGATACTTGCGGCTGGAGCATGAGCATTGAAAATCTTAAAATTGGGTAAAAGGAGTGGGCTGCAGTTGGAGCTAGAGCTGGTCAGAGGCGGTCGGACTCGCGCTCAGGCCGCGCTCGGATACACGTGTGCAGAGAGTCGTAGGGCAGGGTTCGGGCGGCGCACCTGGCACGCGCGCCAGGTTGATCCTCCCCAGCTCGAGCCTGACAACGGCGCAACAATAATTCTGGCAGTGAACTTGTTTTGCTCCCTCGTGGCCGCGCGAGGTATCGATCGGCGGCAAGGCCGGCGCAGGGCAGCCAAGGATGCAGCGGAGGCGCGCTTCCCTCCCCGGCTGTTCGCCGGTTGCTACGCGGGCGTCAGCTGTCGCCGAGATGCCCGGGACCACCGCTGAGCCCCGCTTCCCCCCTTTCCTTCCTCTCCTCCGCCTCCGCCTCCCCGTCTCGCCTTCCCCCGCCTCGTGCTTGGCCCTGCGGGGAGAGCGAGGGAAGCCGAGGGCCTGCCTGGGGACGGCCGCGAGCCGATGATACCTTCACAACTAACTCTCGATATTCCACAACATGAAGTATCTCGGGGCGAGCCGGAGATCGAGTATAAATATTCCGAGATAGCGCTCATTACTCCTCATATTGGGGGCGTCGCAGATTACGTAGGAGCGAGGAGGAGGAAAAAGCACAGTTTAAGATTATGACTTAACGAGTGGCTGTAGCGGCATACAGGCAGAGGCACATCATCGGATGAGCTTACGCAAATAGGCCCGTATTTTTCTCGAAAATGAGAAAGGTCATGCGCCGCCGAGCGCTTTAACACAATCGTCCACGCGGCGTTACTGGGTCACTGGAAAAACGACTATAAGCATATTAAGAGTATATATAGCTACGTGCGTACATGCAGGCCTCGGCGCAGCGCTTGTTTGCCCATATACGCGAGCGGCCGATTGTGCCGCGCAAGGATGTTATATGCAGATGCCTCTCGGCTTTGCATACACTTTGATTCCTCATCGGGGCCTCGATCGCGGGGCTCTCGTCGCCCGCGCGCTCGTTCGAGCCGCGGTCGAGTCTCCGCCGAGCAGCGCCGGTCAATAAGACAAAGGACACGTGCACTCGCCTTAGTTCCCAGGCTTCTTATTGTTACTTTACAATATTAGGTACCGCTTAAATATCATCGGCTATTTTTAGGAGCTGGGTACTTTGTGTACCTCCTCGTGCACCGAGTCCTCCCCCTCCTCATTAGCCTCGAGCATCGTCGGGTGCTTGGTAATGAACCGCGCGTTCACTTTAGCCAACACGTGCAGCCGACTCGGGCGACGCAGCATCCAAAAGTCCTCATCGCGCTCCTGCCGCGAATGCTTATAATTTTGTCCATTAAACAATAAACTCCCGAGTTTTACTTTGTGGATGCGGAACAAAGGTATACCTAAATACTCGAGTGACGCATGAAAATGTCCTCGCCTTTCATCTTATTCTTTTTGTTGCCTTTTTAATACGTTGGTATAATAATCTTGGAGCGTTATTGCGTCAAACTGGAAGACACAAAGGGTAGGTGCGAGAGAAAGAAGTTGTAGGCTCTCGGGTAACTTTTGTCACAGGATTCTCTCGAGCACGCGCTCAAGGGCCAAATGATAAATATGTGCACAAGTAATCGTCGAGCGATTCTGAAGCTTTGAACCTCGCACTGAACTGTACACAGTGCAAGGGCAGCATGTACCGTATATTGCGGTGCAGCTGCAGGCAGAGATAGGGAAACTACTCAACGGGGATGACTCGCCAGCCAGACAGACCGATATTCGCGCACGTACCAACTGTACATCGGCACATACAAGCCTTAGTTGAGAAATATGTACACGCCAGCGATCCGATTTCGCGCGGCCAATTCGTCGTCGGCCCATCTGCGAATAAATGCATTCACCTATATTTGCAGCCTAGACGATAAAATACCAGGAGAGAGAAAAAGTCGCAAGGCAAAGTTGGCTTATTCGTCAAGTTGCACCAACTTTTGTGCGCGCAATTAGTTTAAGAGGTAAGGCAGCCGAGTGCATTAAAGCGATCGTACAAAGTCGTCGTACATAATTAGTATCGCGAAGAAAAAGTTTTTATTACACGTTAGATGACGTTATTCCAGCAATCCATAAAGAAGAGCGTAGAATGGCGCGGAGGAGGAGAAAAAAGTAAATGAAAAAGAGAGGAGGTCGCGTAAGAAGATGTAGTTTACGCGATCGGTAATCGGTCATCGGATCGAGATAATGCTTTATCTGGTGCGGACTGGTCGGAGGAGTCGACGCGCGTCTCGGTATGCCGGGTAAAGAAAGCAAGGAGGGATAACGGCCGGGCGATAAGAGGGCGGCGGGGGGCTCTCGAGAGGAGGCGCAGCTGAGCGCCGGGTCGAGCGCCGGAGATTTCCATCGGCTCGAATTGCTCAATAAGTTGGGGCTCGACCGACGCAGCGCCGGGCGTAACTCTTGTGTCGGGCCCGCGAGGACCATTCGGAGCCGACGCCTTATTGCTTTGGCGCTTGCACGCGGCTAGATCGAAGCGCGAAGATCTTGCGGAATCAGTCAAGAGCGTCGCACGGCAAGAAAGTGAGGTTTGCGGGGAGCAGCAGCGAAAAGAGCCAATGGAGCTCGGGAGCGAATCGAGCGGGAAGTTAGTGGAAACGATCGCCGAGTGCGATTGATTGGATGCGCACAGACGCGCCATGGCGAAAAGAGGCCGTCCATCGAGATTCGCGGAACGCCTCGGTAGCGCGAGGCGGCCGATTACGAGCGCACGCGTACCGCCGATTCTCCCCCGGCGCGCGCGCGCGCGCCCCGCTAAAAGCTTTCGTATTATTCCGTACAAGATGCGCCCGTAAAGCGGCTAACGGCCCTCGTCCCATTTTGGCAGGGGGCAGTTACGAGACGGGAGGCCGGCATTAAACAGATGCGCTTGGCATAGGAGCCGCTCCGGCGGCCAGCCAAGTCCCGCGCTCGGCTCTACGACGAGGAAGGGGAGAAATGGCGCGATCGGCCCGTAAATCGGCAGCCGCGGGAGGTCCGAAACGGCCGCGGAGCGAGTCGGCCGATCCGACTTATCAGCCGGGAGCTCTTCGTCGCGCGGCTGCGTGCGCGATAAGGGCCGCTCGCCGCCCGGGCCCGGCTTTCTCTTTTCGATTCGTCGAATCGCCGGAGTTTGGATCGATCGACACCGACGCGGCTCCTGCCGATCCCGATGCGCTTTTCAAGGAGACTTTCACGCTCGACCTCCACGTCGTATTTGTACGCCCACGGCCCGAATCCAATCGCGGCGAAAGACGAGATGACTCTCGAGATGGCGGGCACGAGAACCGAGAGGAAGCGCAGGTGGACGTTGCCTTGGAGCAAGTCGCCCGGGGAAGGGAGAGGCTCTATTCGAGAGTTTGAAGTCAGTGTCGAGGCCGCAGCGTCTCTTTGTGCGCGGCATTCGTTGCACCCGCGTAGGCCGCTTTTCCACGGTAAACATTTAAAAGACCGGAGAGCGGGCCGCTCGGCGCTCTTTGAAAAAAAAAAACAAGAGCGGCCAACTATGAGCGCCGGCAATTTGGTAGGCTTGCGCCGGGCGAGCGTAAGAGGCGCTGCCGCAACGTAAAATTTAGTGAAAGTTTTAGTTTGGAGTCGTTGGAAACTCTGGCTTTATTGCCGCGTGCACTCGGTGCAGATTTTTCTCCGGCGCTCCGCAAAAGGGAGGGCAGGCAGACGACGCCGGCAGGAGGCGCTGCTGGGCCGGCTGCAGCGGTCCTCCGAGGGACCCGCGCCCTCCCGCCGCGCCCTGCATTATTTATCGGGCTGCCGGCCGCCCCCGCAGCCGCGCCTCTCGCCGCCCGTTTCAAAGGGACATTCGCAACACGCGGGAATCCCGCCGCATTCCTCGCGTGCGCCACCTGCCGTTCGCGGAGAATCCACCCCGGCTCTGCCGATTATTTTCACCTATTTCGGGCCGATTCGATCTTTCGTGCGCTCTCGCGACTTGCCTCGCAACTTGCTCTTTTCCTTCCAAGCGCGCTTCCATGTCTTCCTCTCGAAAACACCGACGCGGCCGCCAATCGCTGGATAATCCATCTGCCTCTCTTTGCCCTGGGCACTATCTGTAAGTAAATACATTCAGCGGGTATTCGTCAATAAGAAGCTTCTCTCGCGCGCGACATACGACACACGCACAATGTCCGAGTAAACACGATTACAAATGGTAATAAACAAACGGGTCCTATGACGCGAGTTTCAATATTTTCTTGGACCGCGCAGAGTTGACTTGCTCCCGAGTTGCGCACACGTATAATTCCGCGTAGGCAAGCATATTCGGAACGTGTCGTTTCAAGTCGAGCTCGAGAGTAGCCTTGAATTATCTATATCGCAACTGCGGGCCGCGGGAGTGACAGGAAAGCAATTGTTGAATTACAATTACGGAGATACGGACATTGTTTGGCGGCAAAAGACCGATACCGCGATAGCGCGAATAGGTGAATGAGAAAGCGCCGGCTGATAAGACCGCGTGCGCGCGTGCCGTCGCGCGAGCCGAAGCGCAAACCGAGGCGCAAACGGTCGTTAGCGCCCCAGGAAAGAAAACGCACCCCTCGCGTCCGAGGGCGTAACTGGCCCGGTGGCGCCCACTAGCGCCCATGCGGTGATGCCGATGCCCTTACGCAACGGGCCGCGTGCATGCCTCAAAGCCACCCGGGGTGCCCTTCTAAAGGCTCCCTCGCGGCCCCTGCCACGCACTCCCGCGACGAGAGGGAAGCTGCCTCTTCTCCTCTCCCAGTCCCCCAGGCGTCGCCAGCGCCAGACGCCGTCTCCCGAGGCCCTTGTCCTTCCAAAGCATGCGTACGTGCTTTTTATGCGTGCGAGCCCGATGCGAGCCGCGGCGCCGGCCCTCGACGGAACCCCTATCTCGACGCATGCAGAGAGCGGGGATCATCTGCCTCCTACAGCTGTGCGGAGTTTTGCAAGGATTCGGCGGGATTCGGTTTACTACCGAGCCGAACCGACTCTGCTGCCTTTTGCGTGCGACTTTCCCCTCTCTCCTGCCTTCGTAATCATTGTTACTTCAAGCTCCTTTTCAACAATAGGCAAATAGCTCCTGCTGTGCTAATTAATGATTAATTAATGACCAAAAGATTCACTGGCTATCGAGCCTAACAACTTCAAACATTTAGCATATTTAAGAAAATCTGCAAGATATTTTCATTCGTTAAAAGATTACATTGCATACGATAGTACGAGCGCTCTTAGTTACGTGTGCCTAGGTAACGATAATAAATTGCGCCTTTTAAAACTATCATCGTCGGTCGATAAACTGATATATTTTACGAGAATGTGCAGGCCGGAAAAAACTTTTTATGCACACTGGTACACTCCAGCAATCATAAAACAACTGTTCCAAGAGTCTTAGAGTGCAGTGACGAAAATTGTATGTCGACCCTGTCAACCAACGTTACATAAGCTACGCCAATATAAGCGTATTGATCTTTAATTGGAACAGCTTTGACTCTTAACTCCTGCTTTTACCAGCAATATGCACTAGAAAAGCTTTAAAATCATGCACTAGAAGAGCTTTAAAAAATTTATAAATTTCATAAAATTCGCCTCTAGTGGTTAAATCAAAGTAGTAGACAGACTCATTACTCACTTTGTATACTTTATGTTATAACGACTTTTATCTGCCGTTTCTTCCGAGATTTCTTCTTGGTTCGCTGCACATCCACCGCTAGGTCACAGAAGCTATGGGCAAATACGAGCAAATTATGATTCATATGTAACAACGGATGAATCAGATTAAAGTATACTATTTTGCTGCGTAGTTCATTCACTATAAGAACAACCTACTGTTGTAGCGGTACATGTAATAGTATGTGTGCAGGACATTGCCTCATATGTTTTATCTATAATCTTTTTCTCTGCTCTGTTTTTCTTTCAATAATTTACAATCATATTTTTGTTAAGATATATAAATAAAAACAGTAAATCAATCCTATTTGATGATATTAATTATTATCTGCGTAAACATGCACCAATTTCTGTGGATAACGTGTATGGTTTAGTGTATTTAAAAAAATTTAAATTCCTTGTAAGATTGGCAACCCAAAAATCACAATATTATTAAAGTAATATTGTGTGCGGTATAGTACAGTTTGTGAAATAATTAATAAGTGTAAAATGTGGCATATTTACAATTTATTAAAATTGATTTCGTGATAACATATAAAACGTAGTTCCTAATTTACGTAATCCTTTTAATAACGTGTAGTGTGCAGAAAACTCTTATTTTCTTGCAATTTCATACTTCCGTGTAATTCTATGCACATTTATATAATTTATCGCTAAACAGAGTATAAGACTATGTTAGTTAATAATAATTAAATTCGGAATTTCACTCAAGCGGATTAGATTCGTGGTTAGGCACGAGCGAAATATAAACAATGGATCTACAAAAGTACTAGCTTGTGTTCTAAGAAACTAAAAACTACAAAAAAAATTATTTCACCGAACAATGGCAATAAACTTGTGAAACGCAACATACAATGTAAGTTGTATATAATATATTGCATGATTGTTGCAAAAATTTTTACTTGTTCGTAATACTAGTGAAATCACACTAAATGAAAGTTAAAGATTGTTAATTGTAACGCAAATTTTCCTTAAAATCGTAAATTTTTTTTCGCTATTTCACGTAGATTATTAACTAAACCTATTTGATTATTGTCAAAATAGGTACGAAATCCGAACCAAACTTTTGATATATTTTATTATTCTTATAAATCCTGTTATTGTAATTCATTATTCAACTGAATATTCGTTGAATTATTCTAGTAATTAGGTTTTATTATTTCCGAAAGATTTAAAATGTATATTCTCACATTATATTTAAAAGTAATTAACGGTACATATTGATTAATAAATTAATATGTATATTTATTTCCTAGAAAATTCATGACTCGTAATTAAGATTAATTGATTATTTGCATTAACTTCTTTTCTTGAAGCATTATTTTTGGAATTTTATATTATATTTATATGATTGTTATGGATAATAATATAGATAAACTCAAGTAATATTTCTATATTATAAATATTGGAGCAATACGTATAGCTTCACAGTATAATCCTAATGCCTTACTCGCATGGGTTTCACAAGTCGGTCTCTTATGCTATTTTGCGATTTTTTCCAAGTTGAAATAAAAATGACAGACTGATATGTAATTACTATCATTTTTTCAACACTAAATTTCACGAATTATAAACATGAAACGCGAAACTAACGTGGAAATAATTTACAAAGTAGGTCTACATATAAAATTCGACGGCAGCGATTCGTTTGTGACCCGAAGGCCGAGGTGGAGAGGGAGTTTTGAAGCTTTCTCTCTGTGATAACGAGTAGCAAGTAAAGGAGGACGGAAATGAGGAAAGGAGACGAGGCAGGAGGTGCCGGAAGTAGTGGGGGTGGCAGTAACGGTAGAATAATTAAAACTGTCAACGCAAAAGAATGGCACGCTCTGAATGGTGTAACGAAGGCTGGCTATTGGTGGGAAAAAGGAAGGTCTAATTTGAGAAAAGCGGCAGCCGAGCTGGGTTCGATAGCAGCCGGTTCTCCGGAGGCAGTGTTGCTGGCGAGACAAGGCGCTGATTCCGCAGAACCTTGAAACTTCCCGGCTCGATATACCGAGCTTATCTGCATCCAAGCGCGCGCATTATGCGCGTACACGAGAAGAAAAAGGTAGAGCCGCGTAAATGCGCGCGGTACAACTGGCGTTCGCTCGCTGCTCTCCTCGGCACCTCCTCTTTGTGCGCCAGCATCACATTCACATCGCGTGCATGCGCGCGTAGGAACTTGCAGGGGAGCGCGAGCCGAGGGCCCGAGTCGCGAGCGGACTCGTAGCCGAGGGAAAGGCGCAGTGTTACAGGAGAGCGAACTGGATACAGCCGGCGAGCGCAGCCGGGCGCATTGTCTACGTCCCTCGCTCGCGGGATCGTAAAATCGGGTCAAAAACCCCGAGAGAGGACAGGCTGAGGACACGGTTCACGCGCTCGCTCGTCTACCTTCGCCTTGCCTCCCGATCATTCAGGAGCAGACCTGCCTCGGCGCGTCCTCGCTGCCAGGCTCTAGCCGCTACTGCAGGGCACCATCCCACGAGGACCTAGTCCACGTGTTCCTGCTCGTCCTCGCGAGCCGCAGACTCGCAATTAGGACAAGGAGTTTAGCTTGCGGAAATCGCAATGTCGATATTTTTCGAATCACTCAGCCAGGGCAGCAAAGTCGAGAGGAAAATCGAAAACAGATTCTAATGGAAATTCATCCACGCGCTTGCACTTGCGCCTGCACGCGCTGGCATTCGTTTTCCCCGATTGGGACCGATCGTTAAACGTTTAATTACCTACAGCTCGAATTCTTTGTTCTATGTACAGCAACGCACTTCACTATAATGTCGGACTACCTCAATCCGTTTTCGGTTAATCGCGTCGACTAACCTCGTTTCGACTTATTAATTGCTCACCTCGTTGCTCACTTTTGAATTGCTGTACCTTATGCACGATTTAGGCTCTCTAGCTTCTAAGCCACTCTAAGATTAGCTTTACTAAATTGGGAGCTGATCCCTGAGTACTTTTATTCATTTTCTTTATAAATAATCTGTTACCGATTGAAAATTAAACCATGAGAATTTACATATTTTTATGCTCGTAGTCAATGATAAGTTAGAATTACATTTCTTACTGTTCATTAAATTAATCATTAAAAATGTTTTCCAAGTTCTAATAATCATTATATGTACTTAACGTATATTTACTTTAATGCATGTAAAATCAGATGATTCCAATCATAGATATTAAAAACAGCGCAAAAATTTTATTAATAATTGTAGATGCGATATGCATAATTAATACTAAGCATTATAAAGAATCTATACAATTCATTATTTATATAGCTTCAATTAAAGTATGAAAAAATTTTATATTTTAATTAAAGATTTTATAGTTTAGATTCTAGGAAACGAAAAATAGATAATATTTCGTTTACAAGCTCCATCCGATGTCTTTATTCTCCTATGAATTTTGATTGTTTCGTTATTTTATACATATAGAAAACGAAAAGTACTACGCTTTATGTATGCTACGGAGAAATGTTATAAGAATTTTTACTTGATATAACTGTGTTATATAAAAAATTAACACACTAGTAATTTTAAGTAAAATAATCTTAATTGTTACTATAAACTATGGTAGCTGTTTTAATTTAACAAGCTTGTCCACAGTATACTGACATAAGTATAGGAAAATTCGTGTATTTTTCTCAGCGTAAGAATTATACACTTCAGGTAATGTTGATAATCATAGAGTAACTCACTATAGTAATCTGATTAATGCAGCCAAGGCGATCAAACTAATGCAAATAATTCTTCTCATTGTTTCATCTCGCAATTCAATAAGGAATTATCTACCATATATGAAGATTAAGATCTTAGTACATCTTGTGTTTTTCTCGTATTTTTGACAGGAAATGACTGTTCCCGAATTCCGATCGCCTGTGTAAAAATTACAATTTCCTTACTTGTGAGTTGTATAATTATTTTTCGTTAAGATATACTTTCTATTTTGCCTTACATTGATTATTAAATCAAAGTGGACACCTGTATACGAGGAATTGACTCTACAACTGAATAAATGAAAGAATAAATTAAATAATCCGATCGCATCACTATCACAATTCGAGTTACTATCACTTCGTTTTATAATGCTTTTTTTGATTGGAAGATTATACTTGTATCGATCTGTTTTCTCGATATTGTCCTGAGAACTAATAGTCTCAAATCCTAAACTAATTGTCTGTGAAACTCATGTTGTTACTAGAACAGCAGATGAACTCTCTTGAGTCCCCTCTTAGCATCAGTGATTGCTGCACTTCCGCCTTCTAGCCATTCTGTGTTTCAGGATTGACGATATAGTTGAAGTAAAATCTCTAGGGATCACTTGAACGTGTGGCCTACATATTGACGACATTAAAGGAAAAGATCATAATACTGACGAGATTATTGGCATAAACTTTATGTAATATATTATACATTTGGGTATAACATTTCACATAAAGTTTGTAGGGTTTAATTTTCTTACCTGATACGTTTGCTTACAGAAAAATACTATTTTGTTACCTTTGATAGTAAATATCGTCATATTCACTTGAGATGTTAACTTAATGTTAAACCACAGTATATTAATGAACTATCACTTGTATAAGATGTATAATTGTATTCGTGATTCCGTTATAAATGGATGATTCATTTATCAAGTAAACTTATTAGAATATAATATGTTTATACTATAGTTATTTTATAAGCAATTTTTTCCACATCATAGTTTAATAATTTATATTAAGATGTAGTGAAAATTGAAATTAATTATTTATCAATCAATTCACGCAAAATTACGTCACTGACCGCCATTAAGTAATTCGTATTTATCAAGTGGACGACTGTAATTCAAGGTTTCAAGGTCTTACAAAATCTACATATAAATGAGGCAAACGCGCACACAATATTCTACATGGATTATGCAATCAAGAGTAAGCCGTTGCTTTACAGCTTTAACAGCTGTCCGAATGGCTGCAGAGAAAGTGTAAACTTGTAAGACCTATTAACGTTTCGAACTCTTTTCTCGAAATCATTCAGGGTATGGCTATTAATCCAAACTTCCATTGTAAATCTTATGTTTTGCTCGGTTTTGTTACTTTCTCATCTATTCTTCGCCTTTTTATTTTTTGTATATATATGTATATAAAATAACAATATCTCGTAATCTTACAGTATATGTGTATATGAAAAAAATAAGTTGTGTAGTAAATATGTGATGTTGCTAAATATATTCATTTATATTATGAGGTACAATGCACTGCAATTCCTTTTACGTTGTCTACGGATTTGAATGTTAATCCAATAGAATTTCTTCTTAGTTAAGATTCCGGTAGTGCTATAGTCTTGTATTTAATTAATTGAATACTGTCGCCAATCATCAAATGTGTATGCATTATGCCCAATGAGCATTATGCAGCCATCGTTCAGGAACATTCGGTAATCACCATTTTGCAATCTTAAGTGAATTTCAACATCAGATTTGATTCGCAGTGATAATCTTGCGACTCGTCTGTCACTTCACGCTCAAAAGAAACAAAATAATTAGTGACCGCTGTATAAAGTGCATTAATCCCCGCGCATTTCGAGAGAGCATTTCCTCTGCGAGACCGCCTCCCATCATTGCATCAGCACTGTTTTTATAAGCGACCAGGCTCGTAATCGGATCCAACAACAAGTAGCGAGAGAGCGAGCAGCTGCACGAATCTAGCTCATGCGGGTCCACGATCTGGAGACCGATCATTAGTAGCGTTGCGTGAGGCGCTCGATAGCGAGAGAGAAAGTTCATGGTACGGATGAGGTAACAGGCCGCCATGTGACTTCCTCCTTTGGACCACATTTTGGAGTTTCAAGGGAAGGAGTGAAGCAATGAGACTCGGAGAGTAGATCACTGGCGAGATCACATGCGCATTTTGCCTGATTGACCGAAAAGTGGGTGAAGGTCGAGGAGTGGATTCATTATATGAGAGATCCAGCTATCCCGCACCAACTTTTCTCTTTTAGTCTTCCTGTCAGTAAAGTATGATCTTGAGATTCTGAGTCGGATCTCGAGAAGCATTTTTTCCGCAGCTTCGTATGCGATACTAATTCATATCGTATGAGGCGAAGTACGAGGTGCTTTTGTTTTTGACACATTAATTAATGTACAAAAAGTAGTTAAACTTATGATTTCTGTATAATATAGTAGTCGCTAATGGCTAAGTTGCTGATGCGACAATAAATAAATAAAAAAAAATTAGTTACTCGAGTAGTTACTTGTAAAGCTATCCCTTTACATCGCCCTCTACCTTATTGGCTGATCATATAATTGCTAATAACTATAAAAAGTATATCACTGACTTATGCATATAGATTTCGATAACTGTAGACCTACGTACTTTATTAAAAGCCCTTATATAAATACTGAATTTATCTATAACTCGAAATGTATGATTACGATATACTATGCTAACTATTCTATTTAAAAATATTAATTTTATTTAAAAAAGTAATTTCATTTTAGAATTTGCGGTATGTCACGAATTCAGATTATATTCAATCTGCACTGACTGAAGTACAAACAATTTATAAAAACGTAAATACAAGCATCATATTTCTAAGTATTTCAAGTATTTATTAATTAAGCCTTGTATTATTTAAAAAGCAAAGATAATTTCACGTGCTTAGTAAATATCTTTTAATAAACTTTAGGAGATAACATAATATGTGCCTGACTTGTCGCATTAAATAAAATTAAAATAAATATTCTTTTATTCGATCGATTTTGAATGGATTTGTTTAGAATTTTACATATGTTAAAATATTACCTGATGTTAACAAAAGCACGTAACTAAAAAGCAGCAAAATAAGCGCTAATAATAAAGTAAATAAATAAAAGATCTTTGAGAATTTTTTCAACACAAAAAATAACCAATAGAAAAGAATGGTTAAAAATATTTTTATTATCATATAATATGAATCTCTACTAATATATCTCCACTAATTAATATACAGTGGAATTCGAAAAATTTAACTGTAATATTTGGCTATGCGGATGCTTTCCTGCATATTTTTCCTTCCGCTGGTTTCCGCACAAAAATTTTAAATGATATACTTCCTGGATGTTATCCGAAAAAAATACAGAGTCCTGACTTTGCAAAAACAATTTTTTATTTTCTTTTATTTTATTTATGTACATCAAAAATATATAATTGTTGCATATATGCAGAAGAGAAAATACTTAATTTGTTAATATTAACCAAGAATGGTACTTCCGGTGTATTATCGACCTAACATTTTCCTAAGCACATTAATCAAATAAATTACGTGAATTTGATGGTTAGTACTTTTGGTCTGTACATGTCTTTTTATCACATAGAAACATGTTAGATCTATCTTGAGGAAGAAAAAATAGAAGTACGTAGCAATCCTATGTATGGTAATTGATTGATTTAAATAAAGCTCCATTTAGTAAAATGTATTCGTTATGGCAATTGATGGTGAAATCATCCAGCAGTTTAAAGTGTAGTTCTTTTTACAAACAATCTATATAAAGATCTATAAACTTTAAATTATAAAACTACATAAGAACATTAAAAAGAAAACTAATATGAAATAGTAAATATTACTTATATATTTTTTGTATTAAAAGTTACATTTAGAGAGTATATAACAGCTAATAAGCATCAATTATAATTATTGATTGCTGTCTCGTCGTTTGGTAGAGAATACCTTTAAGTTATTAAAATGTAGAATTCTAATTATAGAACATCTAAAAAATAACATTATTTATTGATAGGCTATTAAATTAAAAACTTTGATCCGTAAATTAGGTTCATTATTTTTATATTCTTCGCTTTTGTGAGTTTTATGTAATAAATAATCTATGTATTTTAATGATCAATAATAAATATTCTAAAAATGAATATTGAATTAATTATTAATTATATTTAAAATAATATTGATTAATTATCGTCCAAAGACAATTTGTTACCTTTTTAAGAATTTCTATTCTTTATGTGCGATTATTAGTTCATTCTCATTGTATGACTCAAGTGAAAGTAGACATACAATCAATAACAAAATATATTCCGTTTGCTTTGATTACTGTTAAATTTAAAATCCTCAGCGTACTATTTTATTGGCGTAGTTATTTTAAAATAAAAATTTGAGGTCAATCTGATTGGTCGAGCAGTCATCCCAGTCTTGAGTTCTACAACTAAACGATATTTTCAAGGATGGGTTAACATAAACAATCCATTTAATAAATTTGTTATGTCACTTTTAAACTAGAAGATTTCATTAGCCGCCTTTCGTATTCAAAAATTAATAGCAAATTAAAAAACTGAACTTACTTTACAATTACACGGTTTATTAAGCTCTGTAGGAAGTGTGAAATAATACATTTCGGAAGAAGTAATTAAAAAATAAGCGGTTGCAAAATAGATGTCATCAAGTCTAGTGTAGCGTAAACTGTGATGATAGTTGTCAAAATCGCTAAAAATGATATTGTATTAAAACTGTTTTCTAAAAATACACATCTGATGAAAGGAAAGAAACATAAGTTTTGTTTATATTAAGCTTGATGATTTTGCTGTAAGCCGAAAAATATGTAGCGCACAAAAAAAAGAAAAGTACATCTTTTATAAAATATGAGAAACGTGCAGAGAAAGAAGTATTTATTAAGAATTTATTAATCGATTCTATCAAAGACCTATGAAATACCAGATGGGTGTCAGGCAACCTACTGAATACTCGAACTGGTTCGGTAATGTCTTGTATGCACACCTTGGAAGAACTAGGATACAATAAGCTGTAGTAATTGTCTTCAGGGCTTATGCGTACTGGTTAGCAAGTAGTTCGATGCTTCGTGGGCAACAATCAGACGGAAGTCACGCAAGTTTCCTTTGTTTCTTCTTTAATACCCATTGGCTGTAACAAATGTAAATAACTTTGAGATGCTATATAATCATTAAATATCAAAGTTTGGGCTAACAGCTGTCTTGGATGTCTGCCGTAGAAGTTTACCACCATCTTGTCTACTATACCACAGAAGAAAATTATGCACAGTATAAGACTAAACTGATCTTATGCTATTTTACTTTATTTAGATATTTAAAGGAGACAAAAAATTATCTACTAAGCATTAAAATAGAGAGACTTTATGTGTAAATGTATATGTTTACATCCTACATTCTACTACTGCAAACTTGATAATATTTATCCCAAGAGTTAACATTCTTTTCTATTAATACTTGTAATACATTGAAGATTGAACCTGAAATACTAGTCTTACCATTGTGAATAGTACATTTTATCAAATATCTACTATTTATTGATTAAAAATTACTACTGACCATTTTTCACTAATTTAATGTGTATTATCATAATATTATAATATATATTTTACATTATATTATTGGTAAACATTTATACGTATTAAAATTATATAAAAAATAATATAAAGTTAAATTACATTATTATATAAAATATAATTTTAATATGTATAAATGTTTACCAATAATATAATGCAAAATATATTATAATATTATGATAATACACATTAAATTAGTAAAAAATTGTCAATAGTATTTTTTAGTCAATAAATAGTAAAATTTTCTAATTTACGAAGAATAAATTCTTGAATTTAAAAATTCAGAAATTACTTCAGTAAGTAATTCGTGGGATACAATAATTCACGAAAAATAGCTATACCTCGTTGGAGTAAGTAAGAATTACATGTATATATGATCAGTTCTTTTAACTTCATCGTTTTATCTTCGAATCTAAAGAGATTATCAACGTGACAAGACACTTTCAACTAATCCTCCTTCGAGTAGCTAAACCTTCTTTCTAGACGCTTTTGTAGGTTTTCTCTGATAGAAGGTTGATACGCTTTTTATCTTCATATATTTGCACATCTTTAATTATTTGCCACAATAACTGCCAAATTACTCATACATAAACATAGTTTACGTGTATCGTTATAAGAATCCGTTTTTTCAGTACTAGCATACCGTTATTTTGGTGATTCACGTTTACACTACAAGTATAAGCAATTGATTTGCACTAACTCAAACTGTAATGACGCTTTGTTTCAAAATATAAGTATAATGCACAAGAAGAAAGAATGAAAAACAGAAAAAAGGCGGGAAGAGGCAAGAATAATCATTTAGAAAATATTTATTGTTCAACGAAAAAAAAGTGGAACGTTTCGCATACTAGACATTTTTTAACAATTTTTCTATAATTCACTCAAATCGTCATTTATCTGTTTCTTTTGTTTTTATACAGAAAGTTTATAAACAATTAAATTTCATAATGATATTTTTTCGTCAAAGTCTTAATCTTTTATTAACAATGGTACATTATCAATCGTGCATTCATGCACGTATTATTTACGTATCCATTATGATCATTATTATTTTTAATCTGTTTAATTTTTTCTCTTTTTATATTTTAAACTTACGACGCTTATTTTGTAATCGTAAATGATATGCATATTGCTCAAGCACATACCAGAATATATTTTTCTATCATTGTACAATTTTATTCATTTATGAAAAATAATGAATGTATTTTTGACTTTTCAATCGATATATTATATATTAATATATTAAATGATTTATTTTGACCTTTAATAGGATTAATAATTTTAATATCGTATAATATCATCTAAACTACACTTGTTATTATAAAATCAGTACAGACCTATCCTCCGGACCTATACCGATAAAGCCTGTTGATAATAACAAATGATCGATCTAAATCAGCAATTAAAAGTGATTTTGGAAATAACTAATTAACTGATTTAGCGCTACCATGACTATAATCTATCCTCGAATCTATGGTTGAAATCGAGGTTCGGGTAATATAAAGTTACAATTATATAGCGGATTATATTTTAAGTATTGATTTAAGTAACTATTTAAACATTGATCACAATTCAATATATTTAAATCAAACATGTGTAATTTTTAACGAAGATTTATTATTTTAAAAACAAAATTTGGGTTGTATAATAGTGCATTTAAAAATAAAATAATATTGAAGATTTCACAGATAAATGGAACATTTTCACCAACTCTGTGTAAATTAAGATTCGTAGAGTTAACAATTAATTAAAAATTATGTAAATGTTAATAAAGTTTTGGTACATTTTAGTAAAAATAGTGCAATTGTCATCAAGATTAAAAAATTCGCCCTGCTTGATGAACTTTTAAACGATTCATACAATATAGTGGAAGCAGCTATTTTAAATAAATTACAAATACGATATATAAACTTAAATTTTATTGAAAAAAAATTAAATATTTCTACTTTTAAATATTGTATGAAGTCGGTTCTTTGAATGCTGTGATAACACTATTTCACATATTGAATTGCCTCTAACAGATGTCAATAATAACGTAATCAAGGTGCTTCAAGCAGAATTTATAATAGGTAGGACAACAATCAATTGATTTTAAATTTTATTTGAACGTTGTTAAACTTCCAACTATATAAGTCAGTATTAAAAATTCTAATAAAAAAGCTTTTGATAAAGTATAAATTCATTTTTAGGTACGACAGAATTTGTATATTTACCTACTGCTACTCAATCCATGCTATGGCGAATAATCAATTTTTTCGAATCAAGATGTGATAAACAAGAGAGAAGTATCTTGCTCAATATGCATGTACTAATAATAATTTACAAATTTATTACGAATAAGAGTGGCTAATCGTGTGTAGGTGGAAATGAGATGTGGATCATATAATAAAAAAATTCTTACATCAGTCCGAGTCAAGTGTAGCTCATGCCTCCAAGCCTCCTCAATTGAGCGATGTGAGCTATCCTCAGTGAGGAAAGAGGGTCATTTAGTTTCAAGGTCTCCTTATTTTTAGTGGTCATCTCGGTTATGCCCGAGGTTACTCCTGAACGTCGATGCGCTGTTAAGTCTGCTTTTACGTATCAGAACTTACATTAAATATATACATGCAATATGTAGTTATTCCGTGAACACTCTTTGATAGAAATTTCACCAGTAAAACTGGGCACGAAACGCCAGTAACTGACGAGTTTTTACTGACCAGTTTTAACTGGAATGGAACTGGTTTGAAACTGGTGTTTTGTCAAAACATGAAACCGGGGAAACATCAGTTGTTTCTTATTTGTAATATATTTATTTCTTTTTCTAAAACTGTAATAAATAATTAAAACATAAAAACAATGACCAAAGTACAACAGGGCTGTAATGTGTATACCGAAGTAAAAATCAGATTTTTTAGAAAAGCATATGATCAGTATCTTTTTTAAATATTTTACCTTTTTTAATTTTTTTAATAGAATTTATGAATTTTTAACTTTAATTGTAAAGTAATTTTAAAATACTTTGAATTTTGTTATTTTTATTTTTATTATTATAAAGTTTAATTATAACATTTAAACACTGTCACCTAAATCGTTTTTAATGTATATAATACTTTACACTTATAATATATTTATATATGCGATATGTATAGATGTATAGTATATAGACTACTATTTTCATCAGTTTGTGGCCAGTGCCCCGCCAGTAAATGTCGAGAGGTAATGAAGTATCTGGCTAGTTTTTTCAGGATATACTGACCACTAACTGCTGAAAAATTTATATAAATTTCCAGCAGGGCTATTCAAAATATAATACCACTGCGGCAATTTCCAGGCCGATATTCCCACTATATTAAGACGACGAGATTAGTCGTCTATATATTCTTCTAATATAAATTCAAATTCTTTATATTTGAAACTATTGAAATAGTGAATGATATGGTTCAAAATTTGACACCTATAATTCTACTTGTTTTTGTATTCGACAGAGTCATAGATCGGAAACCATCGATGGTGGCTATTTTATAACACAATGTATTCGGTATACATATTATTCAAGTGCATGAACATGCATTTAACATTATTTAAATTAATCAGAGGACCCCCTTTCGCATTTTAGCATTTATACTGCTTGCTTAATCCGGCATGTTAGTGAGGCAAAATTACTCATGCCAGTTTTCCTATATTAGGAGAATATAACTATAAAATTACAACTGTATTAATATAACTATATTAATTCTCGAAAACCCGAAACATTACATTACAATATATTTTAATAATTTTAAATTATTCTCTTCCTACAACACATTGCTGTAAATGAAGTAGCGAGCAAAGTTCCGTGTTTTTGTAACCTCTTTTATTGACTTAACGGTTTGAAAACGATAAAACTCCAATTTAAGTCAAGTTGTACAAGTTATTTTTAGTTTTTATTCTTCACACATATGCTACATTTATTAGTCAATTATTGATGGACCTATAAGAATGCTCTGAAATTATTATTGTGCTTCTGATACAGTAGGTTAAATTAAAAAGGTAGTGGTTGAATTAATAAAAAGGCTGAATGATTTGTTTGAAGTTGTTTCGTGTACTAAAAAAGCAAATACTTGCCTACAGTTACACGCATTCGACTAGTATTGTTGATTTTATTCTCAAACAATATATAAGAATAATAATCGATTATAATATTTGTCCTATTGCGTTTTCTATGCCCTCTGAGAGATCAAGTTAATACTTGGTCTTTACCTCTGGGGCAGTGCCAAGTGTCGGATCGAAGGCCTCGCTGATTGTGCGCAGAGGACAGGGTCGCATGGGTGGCGCGCGTGCAGGTACGACAACCCGCAGCTTGGCGCAGTGCTCCCTGTACCTCGATCCTCGAACGACCCCCGCCAATGCGAAGGCGACGGCTGCAGGAAAGTCGAGGGATGGGTGATCGAGCGCGAGCTTGCGTGTGACCCGAGTCTCTATTGCACTATATATATATACCTTCGCTCAAGTACTTACATAACTTATACGTTGGGTATACTGGGCAATAGGTCAGCGCTCTATCTGCATTCCGAAGCGAGGTTCTTCATGCTGCCTGTTTTCTTTTTATAAATCTCGCCCTTTTACCCTTTTATCCTTTGTGAAGTAGTCAGAGAAAGAGGTAGATGTATTCAAGCATGTATTTTGGTTGAATATGAATCAAATGTAGTACAGTTACACTGTATTATATCTATATAAATGAAGAACAGTAGTTTTTTTTAAATTATATTAATTTCGTGATTTTTCACATTGAATCCATCAATACATTAAAATTAGCTCAAAGATATATACTACAATATATACAACTTTTAAGAATCTTAAGCAGTCGCAGAAAATACACAATAACAATTTCGTTGGTTTTTTTAAGAATCAAACTGTGGAGTAACACCTTTAACCTTAAAATAGTGTAACATAATTTCTTAAGAATTTATGTAAAGCAAAAAATGTAAAACGTAAAAAACTAAATCAGAGATCATTACACGAGTGTAACTCTTAGATCAAGTCTGTGACAGAATACCATAATTGCATTAATTTTTATATATTTTCAAACTGGTTTCATCTCTTTCAAACCTATTGGTGGGAAGTTGTTCACAATATTTGGAAATGTCCGCTAAATTTCGTTGCTAGCCAGAAGCGAAAGAATCCGGTGAACGTTAGGAAAAAACGCCTCTGCCCACGCAATGTAGTTAACAATAAGGTTAGATAGTCGGGTGCGATTGTATGCGAGTTCACATCTATTCCTTGCGCTTCGTGATGAAAGAAGAAAGGTAGGGTAACGGCCCCAACCAAAGGTTTCAACGCTCGCGCGCGATCTTGTAACGGGTCTTCCTTACTCATTCTTAAAAGTGCTTTCGAGCACGACGGCCTACGGTGCTCCGTCTTCTAAGGATTGAGAGACCGCGCAACTGCAATTCCAAATAATTCTTCAATTTGTTGCTGATCTGCCACACGCATCAATCATCAGTTTTTAAAATCAAATGTTCGTTTATGTAGATTATTATTATTGTATTTCCTTAGAGATAAATCCACGTTGAGAGAAAAGTAGCCAAAAAAGCGAACTTTATGTATGTTAAGTAGTGATTCATTTCTGGTACAAGTCATCGTATCTCTTGTATTTAGCATGTAAGTCGTGACATACTTTCTATGGCACACTGCAAATCATAACAAATGGCTATTATTCATAAGATATTTGTTTTAGACTATTATAATTAAATAATTATTACATGAGCGATTGCAAATAAACAAAAAAACTTCTTTTGAGGGAATAGAACCTTAGACAGAAAATACAACAATCTCGAGAACAGTCTATTTACGATAGAGACAGTAAAATTAAAACAAAAACAAATTTTTTTTTAAATTAGAACCTTAAGATAAAACAAAAAACATTTTTATCTACATTCATGTACAGTTTTTGATATAAAAGTTTGTATTATTCTTATAACTTTTTTATTCAACTTCAACTTTTCTAGAACTGAGTGTCTTTGTGAATATGACAGTAACTTTTGTTCCTTCTCTCACTAAATGTAAGCACGACCTCTATAGCATTGCCAAATGGTCGCTTAACAAACTGTTCAAGAATAAGCGAATAAAAAAGAAGTACAAAGTTTCATGCATTCTATAACTTTCTTTTCGGCAGTCAGATAATAAGATTTTTTGCATTATATATGATTTTTTGGTCACTATTACTTATAATAAATAACATTAATGCTTGTTCTTCTTATTGTATTAATGCTTATTCCTCTTGATATAATAAATTCTTATAAATTAAATAATCAAATATATCTTTACTTTACGTAATTTACCTACAGTTTTAATCAAGTTTATAGGCAAGTGTACAAGCATTTTATATTAATGTATACAAGCATTTAAATGTGTTAAAATTGGAACTATAAATTTAAACTTAACGTACTATAGATATAGCGAATCAATCTTTACGATTTATTATCTGTGGTGAATAAATTGTAAAGTCTATACATACAAACAGTTGAATGTATACATTTATTTACATAATTATCATTATTGCAAAAAAATATGCTATACTAAAATGTCTACTCTGCTTACAGGCTTTTTATGCCTTATATATAATTTTGCTATATTGTTTTAAAAAATTTAAATTACTTTAAATTACTTGAGCAATAACAGAATGTATTTAAAATACTGAAAAATTACAATAAATTTTCATAAGTTAAATCTCACTTTAAGAACAGTTAATCGTCTACAGTTTTGTACTTTCTAGTTATAATAGATTATCATTTGTCTAAGTTCAATGTTTTGATAATGAGATGCAGATGGTGATGCAGAAAAAATTCTATTGAGCACAATAGTTGCAAGCGACTCTTAAGTGGGCAGTCTTCCAAATAATTTAAACATTCATGGTAGAGTAAACTTGTGTCTTATGTTAATTAAACTGCGGTTGTTGTATCACTTGAATTTGATATTCTGTCAGAATTGTTCATCCATGTCAATTCAACCTCTGTATAGAATCAAAATTTTATACTTACATTTAACATTTTCTACTGTTTTGCACATGAATTATTTTCTGCTCTATTTTCAATCGATTTATCCTTTATTTGAAACCATTTTATACCACCTTATTTAATTACGATCTTGTATGCACCGTTTGTATACACATTAAAAATAAATAATTACAATTGATCGTTAAAAAAACTGTAACTATTAGAAATAAAAAACAAGTAGAATAAAACTTCGCAAATTTAATTAATGTACTCGTTTGTAGTCAATTGAATTATACAATTGCAAGAGTTTGCACGCATTGCACAAGTACACGTATTACGCAACCCATCGTATTATAATCTCTTTAGTTATAGTGATCTTTGTCGTACTGTCTAATATACTGATTATAGACTGAGTTACTGTTTAACTAAATAAATATTTTATATTACATGAAAAAATTATCATAATTTTACTAAAAATAATTATACCATGAGACAATTTTTGCTGTAAAGTAATTTAATGATATATTTAATGATACACACACGCGCACGTGCGCACCCGCGCACGCACGCACGCACGCACACACACTCATACGCACACTTACGATAAGAACAGTTTGTTTGTTTATGGTAGCTAATGAACTGTTTTGACTGAATTATTTATTGACCACGAAGTAGAAAGTAGACACATGGTCAAGTGCAAGTTTGTTTTTTTAATAAGTAAGTAAACTAAAGGCAGCGTACGAGAATGGAATACCATGAATATTGTGCGTTCAGCTTTTTCTGAACACACTGCAGGTACAGAACCTCTTGCCTTGCTTATAGACTCGATCGAAGTCATACTTAATTTTTTATTAGGATGTCGCATCAAGGACAAGCTAAATCGATAAAGTAAAAGACAAAAGAGGAAGCCGAAGAAGACCGACTTTTTACTATATACTCATTATTTAAAACCTACTCTTTTAATCTAAATCAGTGAAACAGTTAAATCAGTGAAAGGTCACTGAAATATCAGTATATTGTAACTGATAAATCATTAAAACAATTTCATCCATTCTAAATTTCATAAATTTAAATTATTTTTTATTTGAATTTTATATTATTTATTTTATAATAAAATTAATTTTTAAAAACTCTACATAATTATTTTTGATTACAATATTATTAATATTTTTATAACACATTCAAAAATTTGATTATGTCACATTAGTGGTACATTACTTTAATCACTGTTATTTTATCGCTGTAACAAATTTGTGATGTATAATACAACAGCGAAATAGCATAAATTTTCGAAATAGTCTAGTATATAAGATAACATATTTCCTTGTGGAAGTTGCTACTTTTGAATCTCGATGTTTCGAAACTTTTATATAAAAAATGCGTTATTTGATGTTAATTCAATTGCGGTCTAAATAACAACTATAAATTTAAAACTAATATGCATGTTACAATTCATCCTCACTCATATAAAACAAAATAAATGTGTTAAACAGTAATCAGTATAATACAATATAATATAAAAAATCCGTTCAATTTATTAAAAATATTAAATTAGAGCATTGTCAGATTTTCTTAATGATAGAAAATATACAAGTTCCATGCAAAGTAATATTTAGTTAATAGTTAATTCTTTTTTACAACGCAGAACCTTTTTTAGCATACTTTTATTTATATTATTGTATAAAATTGAAAATATATTAACAAAATAATTAAGTACATTAACATATTCACATATATTAAGAGATAGATATATTCTCCAGGTTCCAAAAACTACTGATGTAATCAATGACTATTGACTGATAACTAGTTAAATTTCACTGGATCAAATTTAGACAGAATGTTGCAGGATTTTAAATTTCGATAAAAATTAAAGACTTTAATATTTGGGTAATTAAACAATAAGTCTTGAAATATTTTCGACAATAACATTATCATTTGTAATTCTGTAGAGTTGATTTTAATATCGTAGTATAGTTTTGTCGGAGGTTTTGTCACAGTGAGTGACTCAACAAACTTTTCGCACATTGACTTCTCTATATACTGACTCTACATATTTGTTCATTCATATTTTAGTCCAACCGTACAATAAATTCAATATTTTTTTAATACTGATTAATACAACCACTGGGTATTGATCTAATTGTTTTAAGGTCGTATAAAATAAAGAAGAAATACTGGTACAAATTAAAAATATTTATAAAAATTGGTCCTTCAGAGTAGTGCATTTTAAGCTTTAACAATCATTCAATATATCGTCGTATACTTGTCTATCTATAGTAAAGAATCACATACAGTGTAATGCAGTAGAAGACGTAAACCGAGGGACCGGGGGACCTGTACCGCAGACCCACGGACTGGCAGGCTAGGAACTGTTATAAAAGTATAAAATTCGCGCATGTGTAAGATGTAAAAGCTGTTGTTCGTGTAGTCAAGTACTAGTATGGGCAGAAAAGCTGGCTCGGTGCCCCAGCGTCTCCGCACTTGGGATTTTAATTAGCCTTGAATTAAAGATATCGTGCAATTTCTTCTGTATTCTACAATCGCAAAGTTCATTCTGTAGATTGCACGTCACAATTCGTCGCGGATATGCGTCTTTCAATTTTTATATCACATAATATACAGATATTTAATGTATTCTATATGTATATAGGACATATTTCGCCATGCACTGTTGACGTAACGTATTTTTATTATCCCACTTTCATTTTTTTCGAAATTTGTTCGTGTTCACAAGTCTGAACAAGACATTATATTTTATTCTTTTAAAGTTAAAATATTTACGATTATTAATGCCCTGTACTCTTCTTACGTATCCGAATATTTAATTAGGTCAAAACTAAAATTAATTAAATAATCACAGGAAGTTGATGTTATCACTGAAGCTCCAGAGAATGCAAGCAATTTACTTATCAAATATTGTTAAGGATATTCTTGTATCTAATGTGCAAGCGAGAATCGCAATCTGAATTATATCGTATGCATGTATATTTTCAAAAACGTATAGTTTTACAGAAAGAAACATATAAAATGAAAGAATTAGTTAGATGTTCATAACCAATCAAAGAATAGTCCGATCAACGAAATAATCAGAATAAATATATTTTCTACGATGAAAGGCTCGTCAAAAGTATGATTTTATTACAAAAGCAAGAGTGCAATAATAGATGAGCAGATCGGCTAAGAATAAGCCGTCGAGAAGAAGGGTTTCGAAAAAATTCTCGCTCTAAAAATCCGGAGAGGTTTTAGTCGGCTGTTGATCGGTCCACGTGTCGGAGAAGGATAGCTCGTGTCCATAGTCTGGTAGTAGTCTCGAGCGAGCGAACAAGAGACACCTGGAAAGATAAACTGTGAGGATGGGGGCGGGAGCGGGGGTCCAGTGAGGGCTTGGCGAGCAGCTGCTCGCGGAGAAGGAAGCGCGGATGAGCGATCACTCAGGACAGTCGGTTTGTGTTCCAGGGCGAGGATGGCCGCATAAGGCCGAGGAGCCGAGGAGATCGAGCTGCCGGCGCTAGTCTCGGCGGCCCGAGGAGCGGTGGACAGGCGGGGCCGCCTCGAGGCCGCGGAGTCGGGCAGCCCGCGAGGATGTCGTCGACGAACCCGGGGCCAGGGCCAGCGGTGGGTCAGGGCCTCCCGGCCGCATCCAGCCACCGGAGGAACGGCTCGAGCTCCGGCACCCTGGGGCCGGCGAGCACGCACCGGCGCACCGGCTCGGGGGGCGCCGCGGCCTCGCTGCCGGGCTTCCTCCAGGGCCACCGGCGCACCGAGAGCATCAGCAGCGCCTTCGGACACAAGCGCTCCGAGAGCGGCCACAAGCCCGTGGTCGACAGCATCTTCGGGCACAAGAGGTCCTTCACTTATCCTATACTTACTTCTTACTTCTTTCTCGCCTGCGCAGCCTCTGCTTCCTTCTCCCAGTCTTTCTTCCTCTTGCCGCGTAACGGCGCTTCTCCATCGCTTGCGCCGTCCAGCGCCAAGCCCAAGCTCTTTGTTCCTCGGGCTTTGCGCCGGACTTTCCCGCGCACCCACCCGACTTCGATTCATTCCCCCGATCGACCCGATCGGTTCCTGCGCGCTGCTCGCTTACAAGTCACGACACTATTCAAGGTCTTCCTCGAGACTCTAACCACGTTTCTTTCGCGATACCTCGCCCTCCCTCGCTCGCTATCCTTCGCTTCCCCCACCCGAGCCCCGCCAAATATTCCATTCGCCAACTATTTCTTTTCTTTGTTATCTACAAACATAAATATCTATATAAATATGTACATGTATACATCTACGAAAAAATCATCTGCACTTGGACATCGACCAAATCATTTTCCATCGAGTTCAAATTGAAGAATGCTTTTTTATTACTTTGATGGCGTTTTTCAGTTTTGTCTCTTTCATTTATTTTTTATTGTGCGCGTCTGATTTAATACCAATTCGTACGTTTACTCGGTTCAGCCCAGCAAGTTTAATTTTAATCGATATCTATTGCATATTAACCGCAGTTATTAGTAAACGTTGAAAAAGTATAATATTTACATTCTTCCAATAAGTCGGTTAGTTTTTTGCTACTTTTTCTCGCGCTCGGCGTGAACCATGAACATTGCACAGCGGTCGATAAAGTACAATATTAGAGAGCGGACGAGCCGACGGGCCGACGCGGACGGTGGCACAGCCGCGCCACCGCGCCACCGCGCCACCGCGCCGCCCCGAGCACAACTGCTACACGTTACAGCTTATTTATTAAAACCGGTGTGTATAGTCAAAAAATGTCCAATGCTTGCTCTCTTGCGACATCTACGGATCGATGCGCGGAATAACAATTTATTTTACCTTTTGTTTGTTTTTTTTTCCGAATCCAATTTTTTTTCCGTGGATATAATTTAAGAGTTGAGTGAAGCACCAGCGAGCCTCTTAATTTATTTGCCTTGTTTTTCGATTTGCAGGTGCAGGTAAGCCATTGGAAGAAGGCGGCGCGTCGCGAAGTAGAGAGTAAGGCGCAGGGCGCTTTTCCCTCGGCTGGCGAGGGGAAAGGGCGCCGGCGGTATCGCTCGAGGAGAGGCGCGGAGCGAGGAGCGAGGAGAGGAGTGAGGAGAGGAGCGGAGAGAGGGTGCAAAGGCCGAGTTGTAACGGGAGCCGTGTGTTTGTTGAGCAGGTCGGAGTCGGGCGGCGGCAACTACCTGCACGGGGGCCACCGACGCAACGAGAGCATGTACGCGATGACGGGCCTCTACGCGGACAGCGCGCCCGCGGCCCAGGCGAGCCGCCCGGGGCCCGAGCTGGCCCACGAGCTGGCCCAGGAGCTGGCCCAGCAGCCCAGCAGCAGTAGGCTCACCTGCGAGACGGTCATCCGCTGCCACAGCAGGAACCCCTCCTCGGGCCTCGTTGACCACAGGTCTGAACGCGCAACAGCCCCGAGTCCAGCCCAGGCTCCTTCCCCACCGTATCGCCACTCGCCTTGGCCGCTCGCTCGCCAGCGGCTTCCCGAGCGGCTTCCCGTCCCCCGGGCCCCGGCACTCCGTTGCGCGTCATCGAGCGCGCTTGCCTTTCTTACGCCTGCGCCTCTCTGACAAATGCCTTTGACTCACCGTTTTAAGAGCGTTTAACAAATATTCCCCGACGAATCGGCCCGATATCTGTAAACCAATCACGCCTCGCTCTCATCACTTTTCCATTCAAGCTTTAAGAAAGACTGTCCTTTAAAATACTCGTGTTAAACTTGTACGTTCTAATTCGACCAGATGATTAAACCGATGTCAAAATTTTAACTCGGGCTTTTTGAATTTTGACCTATATCGCTTAACAGCGCGATTTATTTAAACGCTTCATATTATTCAATAATTTAAATGTTTACTAAGTGTTTTACATGTCGCGACTTCAGCACTTGTTCATTATTGACCTCCAGGTATGAAGAAACTGGCAATATACAAGTTATGCTACAAGTATTCATTGGAATTATGAAAACGAATCGAATCGACGACAAAATACGAGTTAAAACTTATGCGTTATGGAAAGCCCTCTACATCTCGTATTGTAAACACAATAGATTATACAAAAACGATATATACTTGTATTAATGAAATCATATATGCAAACGCGATTTGTTTATATTATCAACATAAATATCTGTCTACCACATTTTTTGAGAGGATCTTACGAATACAAAGTGCCGTAGCCCTGGCCTCGCAAACGCAACGTCTACGCATACGTAAACCTCAAAGAAATACTTTCAAACTCGACGACAAACTATGAGGCGATTCAATTTATTTCCCAATTATCCCACTTTAAATGTTTGTCCATATCACTCACATTTAAATAAAGAAAATACGCATCGATTTTAAACAATTTTGCTTTAACGGTGTAGGTTATTGATTTTATTACGTATATTATAGATCTTGATATTTGTATTATTCTAATTATTTAATTCTCTTATAACAGCATTTTTAAGTCAGATTTTGAAAAGCTCCTGGTTAACAAAGTTGCAAAAGTACACTTTTGTCATTTGCCAAAAGATAAAAATCTCAAATTTCTAATAACAGTATATTTCTTGTTATAAATACTTATAGTCCTAGAAGAGAATTCCTGTCTAACTCCCTGTAATGAATTAAATTTCTTAGAAATCGACATCATTGTAAACCATTAACTTACAATCCACATTCATGAATTTTGTTCTAAATGTCCTATTTCTATTATTAAAATAAAATCTATTTATAAACGTTCTTACAGATATTTACTTTTGGTCTATTTTAATGGCATGTACAAATTTTACACTTATAAATTATCTGAACGTGAAATAGTCATAATTAAACGGATCATACATTTTAATATAGTTAAAATCTTTAAACAAAATACTTTCTAAATTAATTTTAAGGATAAAATATAAAGATAAAATTAAAGTTTTTGAGTATATAAACATCCCATTGAATTAAACCCATTGCCTAAGTCCATTTAAATATGCATGTTAATCGTCGTATCGATTTAAAAAATATTCGCGATAAAGACTTGGAGTTTAATTAGGTGATTAACTCATTTGCGTATGTTACGTTTTCGATATTTTGCTCAATTGGAGAGAGTTTGGAAAATGACGTGGTTAATTTGCTTCTTAAGCAATACGTATAGATTTGCTTTAGTTTCATGTACTAATATTATTGATCTAAAATTATGATGACTTTACAATAGCATATAATAGCGACAGACAAAACAAAAGCATAATTAA
This sequence comes from Sycophaga agraensis, assembly GCA_018906755.1. NCBI lineage: Eukaryota > Metazoa > Arthropoda > Insecta > Hymenoptera > Pteromalidae > Sycophaga > Sycophaga agraensis. Next base: position 690,423 of record JACCIE010000021.1, on the reverse strand, counting down.
ATTTATTATATTAATAGTTCCTTTTTTAAAAGGAAAAATTAAAAGTAATAAATACAATAAGCACTCATTATTCAATTTACAATTTTATAAAATTCAAAATCAATTAAAAATTGGTAATGCAAATTAAGATAATAAATTATTGTGCAAAAAATTGCAAATATTGTACAAATCAACCTAGCGCATTATAGATAAATTTCATGCGCTATACTTACATGCGTTCCATTTTTTATTTTTACAGAGATTTTATCATCAAGTGTCACAGCAGGAATCCAAGTGCTTCCATGGTAGTAGACAGGTAATTGACTCTACATTTTTGTATTATTTAACGTTTTATTAACTTTTTAAGGAGCGGTGTCTCATATGTGAGCCATCAACTTTCTGTCAGTTTTTTGATTGTGACAGAAACATTTTGAACCCGAAATCATTCAAAACTTTTTTCGTTGAATCCTCATATTTTGTATAACATATAAACAATTGAAATTTAAAAAAAGTTAATTTTTCCAATTACATTCGGTTTTGAAGTCATTTTTTAAACAAATGGAATGAAAATACTTTAACAGGGGTTTTCAGAAGTGCTGATTATAATTCCAGTCTCAGATTTTGTAAATTCAAAATGGTAGTTCCAATATGGATCTTGATTTCGGTTATAGGTTCATAATAAAATGTGTCTCCAAAATGGTTTATAAAATAGATACGTAAAAGTTAAACTGTTTATACAAATTATGAAATAATCCGATTATCTCGCTAAAATTAAAGGAATTTGATTGAAAAATTAGTTTAATAAATTCCTAAATATCCAATAAAACTTTGTGAGTTCTACAAAAAAAAAACGAAAGTAATGGCGATTATTGCATTTAACGTTAAAAATTTTCTGCGCAGTTTAACAATTTCGTGCGCGTCACAAAGTTCGAATCACCAATGTAGTTTGACTGCGTTCAGAAAGGATTTTATGGCCTCTTGTAGCGTAATATTTATGCATTACATACAATATACAGAAGGATAGTCCTAAAATAATAATTTTTGTTTATAGCACTGAGAAAATGAGTAAATCAATAAATTCAATATAAGTTTATAAATCAGTTAGTTAATTTTTGAGCATATTATTACCTATTACGTTAATTTTGAATGTGCCACATTCGTTAACAATAAAATGAAAATGTCGCCAAAATAAGTCAATTTGATTTTAAATTTATTGGATTTTTAACTACTATGTTAAGTATGCCCTTATAATTATTAACTTATAGAAAAGTATTAAAAACTAAATAATGCGGAATATGAAAAAAAATTTTACAATAAACAATACTCAAAGTTCAAAAATTTCATTTACCAATAATCGTAGTTTATTGTACAAGCTAATTTATATAAAAATGTTACAAAGTTTGTATATTAAGATATACTCAATTATGAATACCAATTGATTATTTTCCATTCATAAATTTTCAATACCTTGTTACAATTATTATTGTATTATTATAACTTGTATGTGTCAAAGTATATTTCATAACTTAATTATACAATATCGATTGCTATTACGCTGCATGAATTTGAGCTTAGTAGCACTTAATTAAAGGAAGATACAGAATACATTTCACGTATTATTTCTTAATATGCGTTACACATATTTTTTGGGCGATGATACATCATCATCGTAATCATACGTTCGTTACCATTAAGACTCATATACTATAAATATATACTTCGGAGCTTTTCCATGGCTTTTTATTGTACTTGTCCTAAAGTAAATATCGGATAATTATCTATTACGTACATTTACAATACGAGAACGCTAATTGGAAATCTTGGAGATTCGTAGGAACAGGAGGTCTTTGTCGAGGTATACACGGAGGGAGTCGCGTGCGAGAGGTAGCGCATTTATCACGTCGAGCATATACGGAGGCGAGCTAAGGCCACGGCTCGATTGCACACCAGTGAGATCTGGCCGCGAGAGACGAGAGGGAAAAAAGCGCGACGGAAGAAACGGTCTCGCGTTTAGCGCCCGGCGCGCCTTTGTCCCGTTAAAACCGAGAGTGCATCGTGAGTCGCGCTACCCACACACCTCCACGGGCTTTAATAAAGCGAGCCCGAGCCGTAATATTATTCCGCTGGCGCCTTAGATTTCGCGATTCGAAAGTATCCGGGGTGACCGAGCGGAGCCAGTGCGGAATACCGATTGCCGCTGATTATGGGCGTAAGTCCTAGAAACCCGCGCGGGCTATCTCGGGCAGTGGAAGCGCTCCGCTGCGTCGTCTCCGCATAACCCCAACCCGTCAACTGTCCTTGCTTCGTCCCGAATCTGACCACCAACCCGACATTTGACCCCCAGACGGATATTCTATATGCTCAGGATAATAAAATCTCCGTGGGTCGTGTCTTTCATTTTCTCACTGCAATCTGCATCTTTGTCTTAGTGTTACAATTTTATTTTTATGCCTGCTTTTATCATCTTTTAAAGGGGACCTTTAACAATATCTTTACGCACGTATTACGGTTAAACATGAGGCCGAATGATAATTCGCCAAGTTATTGAAAAGGCTGCAGTAAGAGGTCATGAACCAATCATTTTTTAGACGTTCCACTGCAGCAAGCGGCGCGTTGCGTAAATGGCTCTATTCTGAACGTGCAATGCAGGTACGCGTGGTGCATTTTTCGGTCCGATACAAGTGGCATTACAAGCGTTGGTACGCATGTAAGCTCGTTTCTTCGAGCTCCGCGCTGAATCCTTGATCTACTTGGCATTTTCTTACCGCACAAAAACCGTGGGAAAGGGCAATTAAATAGCTGAATGAAACCCGAGCCTTTCAATTAATTAAAGCAAGCTACGCTTTGATTGTTCATTGGCCTTTATGTTTTCGACGACTTTATCAGTTCAAGTGTGACCAACGAGCTCCGGGTTCTCGCACACTATTATTAGCATTTCAGGAGAATATAGCAAGACAATTGATAATAAAACTGTGTGTCTGAGGTTAAGATTTACGATCAAGTGTGAGAACGAATCGGTATTAAAAGTTCAACTGCGCGATGGAGAATTTGCCGTTCAATCAAGGTTGACACGGTTGTTGTAACTGTTGACAGGCCCGAGAAGGAGCGAGCTCAGACACCACCGATCAATCCGGACTCAAAGGACTGCGGCATCCTGAGCTGCAGGCCGGCCTTCATTCAGCGATTCGCCGGGATAAAGGTACGGTTCCCGTTGGCCTGGCAACGCAGCTGCGCAGGTGCCAGTATGTGGGTGCCACCCCGCACTCACCCGCGTGACTTCAATTAACCGACTAGCCGATAAACGGCACTCGGCAGTCCTTCGCTCCTCGGCTCGCGCAATCCTACATACTCACTTTTACTCAACTATCCTCTGTTTCGAAAAGTCACCTTGAATTGCTTGCGTTGCATCCTTCCCACCTCCTCCCTCCATCTTTCCTCCTCTTCCTCGAACAACGTGAGCTCAATCAGCAAGCCTCTCTGTAGTTTAACCTTTACATTCTACTTTTACTACAATGAAATTTACACGATAATTTTTTCAATGAGAATGCCTCTTAATCTTTTCATAGAGAAACCATTAAATGTATACTTTATCTTAGATATATTGGAAAAACCATTTGAACAACGTTTAAGAAAGAAAATATCAACGATGCTCTTTCCTATATACGTAATAGATGTATAGTAAACATATGCGTTTATTACTCGTTTAGTAATGTTTTATAACAAAGAGTTTCGCATAGGCTTATGATAATTTTCTGAATCATCTTGTTCGAATGGTACACTGAAGGCACGTGCCTACATCAGTTTATGTACAAGTCATAATCATTAAAAACTAATGCATTGCATTATTCTGAAAGGGTTATTGCTTGTACCGTACTCTAGTAAAATATAAAGTTTTTCTTCGATTTCAAACAAGAACATTATGTGTTATTAAATCGAGAACTCAAAAAAATAATAAAGCCTTCCCTTTATCTATAGGTTTTCGTGTTCCTTTTGTCGTTCCTCGTTACACTGCAGCAAGCCCTCGGCTCTGGTTACATTAATTCTGTTATTACTACCATTGAGAAGAGGTTTGAGATTCCGTCGAGCCTCTCCGGACTTATTGCCAGTTCCTATGAAATAGGAAATGTCATCACTGTCATTTTTGTTAGTTATCTTGGCAGTCGAAGGCACATACCGGTTTGGATCGCCATCGGTAAGTGGAAAATCGAACAACTACTGTGCTATTTGTACACATTCCAACTAATTTTCATTTTTCACACTGTAGGTGCTGTTATTATGGGTCTAGGATCGATGATATTTATGGTGCCACACTTTACCGCAGAACCAAACCTCAATACCAATGCAAATAATTCAAGTTCTGACAATATATGTCGCGGAATATCGTTGCGTGAACAGGATATGGGTTTGGGTATGTTATCTTATATTCCAAAATAAGAATACAATTAAATTTTTAGATAAATCTGTATGATAAAAAGTAATCCCACTTATTCTCATGCTTTTGATTCGTGATCCATTATGAGCCATCGTACAGATTTTAAATATAAATTAACAGTGATCACTGCATGCATATATGCATAAAGCAAAATAAAACAAATATATTATGTGTATTATCTTATTAGATACTAAGATAAAACATCATGTGTTTACTACAACGTTTGAAAACATGTGTTGACATCATTTTGTGCTTTTCTTTAGCATTTTCTTTTAATTTTACTAATGCATACTTGTAAACCTTTAAGAATAAGACAGTAATAAATCTAAATCTTAGATTTTTTTCATTAATAAGATTACAAAAAAACGATAACAATTTCTAATAAATTTGGTATTTTTTTTTACCTACTAGATTCTTGTACGCATTTGTAAAAATCTGTTTTTTAAATAATAGGTCGACTATCCACTGGATTATCGTCACCACCTTTAGCTCCTCATAACAATTTAAGAGGTGATAATTGTATACAAGGTTCTCCATCGACTGCTGGTCCGGTCATGCTCTTTGTGGTGGCTCAGCTTTTGCTAGGCTGTGGGGGTTCTCCTTTGTTTACACTCGGTACTACGTACATCGACGACCACGTCATGCCAGAAAGTGCGTCGATGTATATAGGTAAGCTCTTCAAATAAATCTTGCAAAGTATTGTACTAAACATACAAAAAGGCTAATATAATTTACTTCTTAAAACTTAACGATTTAAATATTCCTCCTCGATTTCAAATGAATAAATAACCCTTTATAACACACATCTTATTAAATTACTATGATATAAAAATAATTAAATAAATTATCTTTCTTTTATTTTTAAACTTTACTTCAGAATAATTTTTTCTGTATAATATTGAATTGTGATATAATCCAATAGTTTGTTGTAATATAAAAAAACCTAAAGAAAAATTTTCTTTCTAAATCATTTTTACAATATTATTTGTACAATAAGTTACTTAAATAATACATATTTTTAAAATCTAAATGTCAATTATTATTTATTATTAGGATGCATGTATAGTATGGCAGCATTTGGTCCAGTATTAGGGTTCTTACTTGGAGCATACCTTTTGTCATTCCACATGGACTCATTTTCTGCAAAAATCATCAGTATTGGTAAATTTTTTTGCATTATATTGTACATTTTTACTAATGATATTTTTAATATATTTACTATAAAAATTACTTCTATTTTTCAGATCCTGGAGATCATCGATGGGTTGGAATGTGGTGGGGTGGATTCCTGCTATGTGGTTTACTTCTCATTTTAGTAGCTATTCCATTTTTCAGTTTTCCAAAAACTTTGCAAAGAGAAAAGGAAAAAATTAGAATTATTGAAAAAAGTAAACCACCCACAAGTAAAGAAAAGGAACAGAATAAAGATTCTAAAAAGACTCAAACATCTGATGATTCTGGTTATGGAAAAGATGTAAAAGGTGAAATTATGAAATTTATTATTGGCTTATAATCATTCTTTTAACATAAAAAGATATAATACTATAAATTGCATTTAAATTAAGGTTAAGGTTAATTGTTATTAATGAACTCTTTTTAAATTTCTATTTACTGAAATTAATAAATATAGTTAAATATATTGTAATATTTATGCAACAACAATTATAACAAATATTTGTTTTGTAACTTGTTTAGACATTCCACGAAGTATGTGGCGTTTAGTAGTGCAATCCAGTATATGTTGTAACATGCCTTGGTGCCTGCATGGAACTCGTGATTGTATCAGGCTTTGTAGTATTTCTGCCCAAATATCTAGAAACACAATTTAGCCTTGGAAAAAGTCAGGCTTCAATTTTTACCGGATCAATAGCTATTCCCGGTGCTTGTATCGGTATCTTCTTTGGTGGTTGTCTACTAAAACGACTCGAACTTAGGCCCAAAGGTGCTGTGCAATTTGTTCTCGTATCCAACATCATATGCCTCGTATGCTATAGTATGCTGTTCTTCCTTGGCTGTGACAACGTAAAGATGGCCGGAACGACCATTCCTTACTTTAACAGCAGCAGTAAGGGCCCTGAGCCCTTTCAGGTTAATCTCACTGCCGCCTGCAACTTTGGTTGCGAGTGCCGTATGACAGATGTTGAGCCCGTGTGTGGTAACAACGGCCTCACTTATTTCAGTCCCTGTCATGCTGGTTGCACTGCCTTTAGTTCAAAATCGAACTTTACCAACTGTGCTTGTAAGTAGAAATTTCTTCTTTCAAAATTTATTTTTAATTCTACTTCATTATAGTTTAAATTTGAAAAAGCTTTCAAAAACTTAAAGTTTCAATTCTCATTGATTATAAAAATGTTTTTCTGATAATATATTACGTTTAAGAATAAAATGTACATTTTATTATTAAATTTTATTTTAAATAATTGGTTTTATCAATGTTATTCAGGCATACATGGAAATTTGACTGTCATCCCACCTGCAGCCCCAGAATTTGCTGAAGTAACAGTAGTGCCTGTGGCTACTGCTGGTCCCTGTACATCTCCATGCAAAACAATATTTCCTTTTCTGATTTTACTCTTCTTTATGACATTTGTAGTAGGAATAACACAAATGCCACTTTTAATGATAGTTTTAAGGTATATATATTGTGATATTTTTTTATATTTCATCTTCTTTGACTTTTCCTATGAATTTAACATTAATATTATAATCTTTTATTTTTTTTTAGGTCTGTATCGGAGGAAGAAAGATCTTTTGCCTTGGGCATGCAATTTGTAATATTTAGGTTGTTTGGTTATATCCCAGCACCAATTTTATTTGGAAATCTGATTGATTCTACTTGTTTATTATGGAAAAGTGCTTGTGGAGAAAAAGGTGGACGTTGTCTCTTGTATGATATAGAGCAGTTTAGATATCGGTTAGTAAAACTTAAATAATAAAATTTAGATTTAAGATTAAAATTTTAATATATCAAATAATACTGAAAATAGTTGAATAAAAATATTTTATATTTATTATATTTTAATTTTTATTCTCAGATATGTTGGATTATGTTGTGGTATCAAGATTTTAGCCTTAGCACTGTTCCTTATTGATTGGTGGTTAATAAGAAGAAGGAGACAGATGGAAGATCAAATGCCTTCACTAACTGTAAATGAACTTGTTGGGTCTATAATTAGCCTTGATAAATGTAAGGGTATAACTAGATAACATTCAATATTTACAAAATATCATTTGAAAGAATATGTAATATTATATATATTCTTGCAGTATTTGAAGAAAAACCTCACCATGCCCTCGGGAATGAGGGAGAACATATACATTTTACAAATTCCGAAATCCCTACACCATCGTCAATGATCTCCTCGCCTACAGAAGCAACCAAGTCTACGAATCTCGATGAGACTGAATCATTGACAATGATACGCGCCTCTCACGAGTCTAAAAGTGTTCCAGATATCTCCGATACAAGGCAGTCTCTTTTAACCGATCCTATACCCGACGTTATCACCAAGTCCCCTTCGATGGTCGCTGATAGCTTCAATCGAAAGGTTTAATAGCACACAGAATCATTTCATTTTTATATGATTGATCAATGCAGGAGATTCCATTTCTCCTCATTTTTAAACGTCCTTTTATTAGTGCATATTAAGTGACTTATCGTTGATCAATTACAAACAAATAATGTACATATCCTCTGTTTAAGTCAGAAAATCTACTTTTGCGTCATGGTCACGCGTGATACGATAAGCGCAAAAGTATATTACTAGGCAATACAGTTTTTCTTTTCAGTTAGTTGAGAAGTGAAATGATTGAGTGGTAGTCAACATTACAGAATATGTGAAGAAATGAACATTATGTTTCCTCCAACTTGCAATTACGCAGGTGAAGCCTTTTTCGAGTGAAACAATATATAAATGTAAATACATAAATGAAGAAAAAAAACTCCTGCCTTAATGAAAGATGTAAGACTAGACGAACTTATCATATAAAGTTTAATAGACTAAGATAATAGAGCTAATGATCTAAATTACTCATAGATTAATTGCAAAGTATCAACTAAAATTTATTTATTTTGTCTCTTTTTCTTTTCTTAATCAGGAGACGTAGACTTCTGTAACAATTAGTCAATATAGTATAGTCAAATTAATACAAATTCTTAGAATTTATATAACAGATAGTAGGACTGAGTAGAAACACATGAGAATGTAAATATAGGAAACATTCACTATATATCTGAATCGTGTCAATACACAACACACAGCCAAATTTCTTAGCAATTTCATTTTCCTATTTTTTGAGAGCCAAGAAAACTTTGTTAGGCGATCACCCACAAAGCAATGCAAAGCTCCTATTATTAGTGAAGTTATTCTTCGTTTAGACATAAGATGAATAATTTATGAGCTTCTAAGCAGGCCTGAGGGACTTTCAAGAGTATATACAAGTTAGTTAAACATTTGATGTACATGAATACTTCCAAGCAACGAAATGTGGTCCTACCAAGGGTATCCAGTCAATGATTAAGTACATATTAAATGCTCTATAAATTCTGGACTATATTGCTGTCATTTGAACATGAAATAAGATCTGCTAGTTTTGTACCTAATCAGTCATTCGATTCAATCTTAATAATAATAAAAATATTTTAACTTACTCAGGTATAAAACCAGTACAGGTGATAGAATATAAAAGGAAATTTAGTTGTCCTCCAACTAGATGTATAAAACTATGCAAACTACAAAAGATTCACAATCTATTGCTTTTATATAATGATGCAATTAAGTGGTTGTGGTGATAGAAACATTACAATGTATTAAATAATATCAAGAAGGACACGTTAAAATAACAAATTTGTTTATTATTACATAAGAAAAAAATAAACATTTTTACAATTTTCTTTTTTTATTCGCACAGAGAAATAATTAAAAGGATCTGCTACTATTGCAAATTCATACCATAAATTATTTTATGTACGGTATGTGTTAGAGCAATATACTAATATCTCAAATAGCTTTTCGATATAAATTTTTTAAACTGTAAGCTGCTATTATAAGGCATAAGTATTTGCGGATCTATTCTCTTCAAATATCGAACTTTAGCCGCTTGGCCTTTTTACTGTCAATTTCTTAGCTAGCATTCGTTAGCATAAAGAAAAGATTATTTTTAGGATAGTTTTTAGTCCATATACGGACTTAAGATTTGGCCTTCTTTGAATTCAATCGTCAGTAAATGCGAACATTAGATACTGACAGTATACATATCTTAAAAATCAGCAAATTTTTAATTCTCGACATATAACATTTTTATTTAGTATATTTGCATCCATCTTAGGATATGAATGAATTTTAAAAAAATGTAATTATTACTTTGAGAAAAAAATTTAAAGATTATCGGTATTATGTTTTGAAGGAATATTTTTAAGTCCAATTGAATACCATTAATTAGTCTGCAAACACGATAGAATTTAAAGCAGGGTATAGAAAATAAACGAATAAAAAAATAAATATAAAAATGTGCTGTGAATATGTGGAAATTATATGACGACTAATTAAATTCAATTTAACATGAGGTTTGAAAATGTTTTCATGATCGTCAATACATAAAATAGCTATATTGATAAATTTATTATATACCCAGAGATGTAGCGAATGTACATAAGTAGTTGTATAAACCAAATTTATATACTGTAAAAATGATTCTTGGAATGAAATTGTTACCGGAATTTATGAGTTTTCGTTTATTACTGTATTGTATTTTGTGCCTGCTTGAACTCAGTATGGATAATGTCTCGTGGTTCTTATAATAGAGGATGTAGTGAATCTCGACTTACAAGATTAACACTCAACGTATCAACTATGTTACTTAAATACTCTTAAATGTTATTAAAAATTGCCTTATTTTATTCTCTTTTTAAATATCTTGTTAGAGTTAGATTTTGTTACATCCTCAAGGAGTAAGTAAATTTGTATGCAATATTTTATTATTACTATTTTTATTATTATTATTACTATTATTATAATTATTATTATTATCATGATAATCATCATCATTATAATTCTTATTACTATTGTAATTATTTGATCATTTCAATCGTGTACAATATTAAAATATGCATTACTTTCTTGCGTTATTTTCTATAGAAAAAATGCAGTGTGATTTTAATGACATTTTAATTATTTTCAATGTGTGTAACATTCCCAAAATTATAGAACTGAAAACAAATTAACGAAATTGTTTTTAACAAATTTCTGTTTGAAGATTTTTAAATAAAGTATTAATAAAAGGATTAAGTAAGAAAAAGAATTAAAGGGAAAAATGTTATGTACATATACATATAGATACAATGTAATGTATAAACTGCTTATAGATGTACTGTATTTTTTGTAGGGACCATAATATTTAAGCGAAGCACTAAATACAATGATGTTTAACGAAACTTTCATTGTTATTTGGATTTGTATACGCAAATGTAATGTTATCTTTGCTCCATATGTTAAAGCAGTATGTGATCAGTGCGTGTATACTAAATTCCTGAAATTCGCTGGCGAAATAAATTAAATATTATTAATCTTTGTGGTGATGGAATTTCGTGATTACTGAAACTGTTATTATAAAGCAATAGTTTGAATTCTTTTTGCTAAGTTGTCATAATATGTGTAAATCTGTGGTATTCTTTAATTAATATGTTAAGTAAAAATACATTAATAGCAAATGGAGTGAAATTAATTAATTTCAATGTATATAATTTTATTAATTGAAGTTATTCATTTTCTCAATAATTTTGGAAATGAATCCAAACTCGAAGCTAAATCATGTTAATAAATAAATATATTATATACTGTAGACGTGTATTTTTTGCAGATTGATACTAGATGAAAAACTGCATGGTCGTAATCCGGTATATCATTGTTTATATATTTAAAGGATAGTTGGATATTATTACTAAAGTTTTGTTCAAAATATTTGTTTTTTTTTTGAGAAATTGAAAAAAATGAATAACTACAATTGCTAACACGTTTATATTGAGAGCAGAAATCTCCATCGAGTTTATTAAATCTTATTAAATATTATTCACTTACTATGCATATCTTATCTTATTCAACGTTAGAAAATGTAAATGTAATAATTAGATATTTAAATCTTAAATGAATTCGCTCTTTTCGGTAATCTCGATAAATAATTTAAAAAATCGAATCTACAGTAATTTATATTTAAATTTTGCGTAATAAAGTAGCATTTTTATGCAAAGTTGAATATTTCTAAAGTAATAATTTCGGATATATTGCGTCTTTAATATTGAAAATTGATATAAAACGACATTAAAACTTGTTTGTCTGGAAATGCATGGAAAATTAAGAGTTTTGTAATTGTTTCCAATATAAATTTTGCTCAAAAGAAGATGCAATCTTTTATTGAGCTCGCCACAGATTTTGTAATGAATAATGGGAAAATAAAGAGAAGCGATGATTTAATATGCATACAATAGTAATGGAAAAACTATTTTAATAACTGTCGCATACGTGTATGAAGAATTAAGGAGCTAGTTAAAGTTTGTTTATCGATACTTGAACAATGTGTTAATTACAATTACGCGAATGCCTTGAAAGATGCAATTATTATGCAAAGTGCGGCTGAGATAGTAGAAATGGTACAAGAAACTTAGTGATGGTTGTTTACGAGAACTCTACGTGAAATAAAGTATGAAATGTTGAATTGATTAATAAATACTTTGTTTATTTACTACATTCTCCTCAAAAATATTTTATTATCGATATAGTTTTCATTATCAATGCTTTATTAATAAATTCAATTTATTATTTTTCCTGTGATTCGTTAACTTTTGCATACACTAATAAAGAAATTAAATTTAAAATAAATGCTTGATCAGTCTGCTTCGATTTTATTTTTTACTTACAACATCTATTACTTTCAAAAATTAAACGAGAAATATTTATATAAAATAACCTTTGAAAAACAGGAAATAGAACGTGTACAACATGATAGTTTTTAATTCATAATAATTAAAATTTATGTATGAAAAGACTTTGTACAGATACGTATATAAATGTAACGTATATATGCTTTACATAATTTACAATTTTGATAATAAAATTAACATACTTTTCATTAAATTCTGTTTTTTAACTAAAATAAATTCTAATGCATAGTTTCATAAAGCTTGATAACAAAGTATTATTTTACAAGATTTTATTCTGTCACGTAACAAAGTTTACGAAATACGAGAGATCTTGTAGTTTCAACTGATTCATGAGATCAGCTCTCGGATCAGTCTGTGGAATTGAGAAAAATATTGTAGACGAGGATCGAAGTAGCACTGTTAAAATAATGATGCTTAGTATTGGGGATTGCATGTAAAGATAGCGAGGTAGTGCGGCAGGTATTGTCAGTTGATTCGAGCTTGGTGTCTGCTGACGGTATAAAATCAAAGCGATCGTAGGCGAACTGGTTAATGCGGTCTCGAGGGTTATCAGTCGGTTAAAGACACGCATGACAATATGTACCCGAGGAGTAAGGAAGAAGCGGGGCACCGGAGTAGACTGCAGAGTCGATGGAGCTCGGTCGGTCGAGGGTAGAACGAGAGTCGGGTGGTCGGCAGTTGGGCGGACTGGGAGCTCGGCGATCGGCACGCGGCTAGGCAGTGAAGAACAGTGAGGAGCGCGGGCGTACAGGGAGCGCGCGCACGCCCATGCTCCAATAGTCGTGGGAGTTCGGACTGGCAGCGAGTCCGTACTCCGTTTTCCTCGGCTCGGTCTCTGGCTGCTCGGCAGGTCTCGGCAGTTCTCGCCCGTCGCTCTCGCGATCCGGAGCTTCTTAGATAAGAGTTAGAGCGACACCCCGAGTTCTACTGTGCGCGCACCCGCCGAGCCGAGTGCAGCAGCAGCAGCAGCAGCATCTTGAGCGAGCTGCCGAGGACGAGTCCTTGACAAAACCCGAGGCCCAGGCTGCGCCTGCCGCTCCTCCGTTTCTCCCCGCCGACAGCCCCGTCGTCCCTTCCGTATTCGATGTGTATGGCGAGTCAGGTACGTAGTCGCGCCAATTCGGCGGAGGAGGCCGCACTGTCCCCCGCCACCGAGCCTCGGCTCTCGAGAAAGTCGATGCGCCCGTACGAGGGGCCGGGAATCCGGAGGCCAGACGGCGCCCAGCTGCGGCCTCCCTTGTCCCCAGGGTCGCGCAGCGCTCCTCGCTCTCTGCTCTCCGCGGCCCGCGGCTGCTCGGCTCGCCCCGGTCCGGAGGCGACGTTCAATCTCCCAGCGGACGCCACTCCGAGTCAGCAGACAGTACTTAATGGGAGCCGAGTGAGCCGCGCCGAGTCTGCGCCGAGCCCGCGTCGAGTCCGCACTCCGCGCCCCGCAGTCCCCACGCACTCGGACCGAGACTCGCGGGCCAAGAGGTCGCCTTATTTGGGTTATTGCCCTCTAGGCGTGCCAGCTCGGCTCCTCGGAGCTCGACCAGCTCTCCAATTCAATCCACGGTTTCGACCTCTCAAATTCCGTCGCGCAAACTCCTCTTCGTTTCCCATTCGAAAAATCACGCGAAACCATCATTTGCCACGACTTATAAGAATTACGATAGCCGCTTAAATATGCACGTTCTCAAAGCGTCTCCGCCCCTCCGCCGCCGCCAACCTCCTCATCCCTCTCTCCCTCCTCCAGTCCGATTGTGAGTCTTACCCGCTCGAACGACCATCGAACGACGAACCTGCTCCTAAATGATAAAACCAGCCACAACCTTTCTTATTTCACTAGTAACTCGGTATTTTTCATTATTTACTTTTTCCTCATTTTCAATCATCCTTTTTTTCCACTGTAAACTAGGCTTGACTACTAAAAACTTTACTACTTTTTTATTTACTTTATCTTGAAATTCTATTAAAAATTCATATTCAACTGACTATATATCAATTTAATATTACTGCTATCAATCTTATGTCTACGTAGCACAACTATTTTAATCACAAAGTCATGTCAATGGATCCGTGTATCTAAACCTAACCTCAAAATAAAAACTGCATTATGACAATACATGAACTATAACAAAAAGAAGTAATTTATAGGTTTCGAATAAAATTTTGAATTGTTTTCGACTATTTGAAATACAGCTTGAATGTAAATAAATCGTAGTGTTTCCGTGTCAACGCACTTTTATTAGAAATGCAGAATACAAATAATTTACCATTTTACTTTGTTAAAAAGTATGAAATTATATATTTTTTTATTCAAAAATATGTTTTAAAAAGTCAAGTTTTAGTTATTATAAAATCTCAATATCATACACTTCAAGTTAATAATGGTTAATTTTTTCAATTATTATCAATTGATTTAAAGTTATATGCATGTATTATTATATATTTGTATGTACTCCTGTGAACATAAATAAGTCTTTTTTATTTATATTGATCCACAACTTTTCATTAAATGGCTGTAGATTTTGCCAAAAACTACAGATAAATAAGTTTCCACCTGTCTAAATAAGTCGAGAAATAAGTAATCATCATCTCCTAGTGTCTAAATCAATAGCAAGCTTTTAAAAACAGCTTGTTTTGAATATAATAGATTTTAATTGTATGTATTAAATAATTTGCAAACATTGCAAGATATATTATATTATCCTTGTTTATATTAAATAATTTCGTTCATATACTTAAAAACAGGCAAATAATCAAAAATGAAAAAATTTTTAGATTAATTTTAAATTATTATTGAAAATGTATATTAAGTTTCCATTTTATTGTTTCCATTATAATACCGCGAATTCGCATAAAAGAATTTATACGAGAGAAAATCAAGATAGGGAATATAGGTAAATATCCAAGATATTTTCAAGGGTATTTCACAATTCAAAGATTGCAAGATCTATCTATATAGTTGCATTAAATCGTTCGGTAAACCAAAAATATATATTCATAAATATGACAGATTTCTTATGTTTTACAATAATTATAACATGTTTAGATAACACCATTCCTTCAGTTACAATTATATTATTTATTTTATATCTTAATCCAGTCCAATTGTAAACCCACTTATATTGAAAGAAATATATTTTATTACTTAAATTATTATAAATCTACCAATTTTGATTTTATTTACGAATTTAAATCTCATCGTGTTCGTATAGTGCTGAAAATTTTAATTCCCATTCGATGACGGGAATTTTTATTATGTTTTTTCTTCCATGTAAAGAAATATGTTTGGTACATAGCAGTTATTATTGTTAATCATTTATATGATTCTTATGTAACTATACTTCTGGTTTCTCCATTATAACAAACAATATAACTGTTTTTTTATAAATTTACAATTGATTCGAAACCAAAAGTACATGCTTATTATAATATCTTGTTCCAAACCATTTTTATGTAATTTTCAAATACACATCCTCGTCTACGTAATAATAATACTTCATAAATTTTTACTTTATGAATAGCAATATAGATTTGTATTTATTTTTACAAAAATTCAACCACACTAAGCCAGATACATGTAATTAACTATAAAGAAGTATTTATATATATTAATAGAGTTGAGTAAAATAGCTTACAAACTGTTTTTTTCTGCTTGAATATATTGAAAAGTAAAGATTAGCGTTTTCTTTAGGACCACTATTTAAAATGACTAGCAATATATTTAAATTGAACTATAAAATTCATTTTTTATACGAAATAATATTACTTATTACGGTAAAATTTTGAAATGTACGAAGAAAAACAATATCGTTGATCATTATATTCATGTAAAAATAATTAACCGATCAAGTAGATATTAAACATATCTGACTATTTCTCGTGCACGTTAGCGTTAATCTATATCGATATTTGAACCTTTTTACTCGCCTTTTTTCGAACCTTTTCCCTAATACGTTTTAGCGTAGTAAATTTTTTGATATATACGAATCCGATAATTTCTTGCTATTAAACTTACGGGTCTGAAATTTCTATTTTTAAGTGTTAAAAATTTTAGCGAATATTGTTAAGAAACGATCGATAAGAAACGATGTATCATATTTCTTTTTTAAAAATCAGTTTGGGATATACTACATATGTTTTTACAAAATCTCTTGGTTTTATTTATAATTTTTATAATATTAGTCTATACTGCTTAAATGTAGATATTATCTTACTGAAATAAATAGATTATTATGTGATTCTGTTTGAAAGAAACAATGTATAATAACATTTTATACATGGCACGTTTCAGTTGTTTATTTACATATTCGAGAAAACAGGTTACGTAATAATAATAATACATAGTAGTACTATTCTTTTCTAGTAAATCGGTGTCTTTAAACTTATATAGTTAGTTTATATAAAGAACAAATACGTATAGATATTAATAATTGATATTTTTTAAAATAGTAACTGTCGTACGTTTAAAGTTAGATGTTGCAATGTCGTTCTTTGTTACAATGTTATATTGATGCGGTTTTATACATACAAAAGATCTTAATTAAGTTTGAACAACGCAGCAGCAAATAATATTACTTAAACAAAAAGAAACCTGCCAGATTTATGAATACATTATAATAGTGTAAAAATGACTATACAGTCAAATCAAGTTGAATGTCGAGTTTCACATGACAAATAATATATCAACAAGTAATTTAAAAAAACAAAAACTTCAAACAAAAACTATTGACTAAAAATTTTCTGTATGTATATGTAGAATATGATATATATTATGCAGGTTTCTTTGTATTATTTACATTTGTCTTTATGTATTTATTTCATGATTCGAACATGATCGCAATATTGTTAAAGTATAATATAATAGTGATCGTAACAGTGATCTATCTAATAACATACTATATTGGTGTAAAGGATATTACGTACATTGCATTTATAATTTGCAATTTGCAGGTGATGTATTGATGTGATGAAACATCGTTGGGGGTCGAGGGCACAAATATGATATTATAAAATGTAATAGAATCTGACCTAGTGACGTTTGTCTTTCTTAGCATCTGAATAACATTGTATCATATTACTTTATCCGCCTTTCGTCTTATCTGGTTGTACAAATAAAGACACGAGCACATGCGGTTAAGATCGCACTTTAATACTTAGGGTTACAGTGAAGTGACATCAAATTTTGTAGACCAAATATAAATAAATTTTTAATCTCGTTATTACTAGAAAATTCAATTCATCTTAGCATTTTTTTTCTGTAATTACACAGGCAGAATTATGTAAAAAATATTTATCTAAAAAAAATTAATTTTCTATTCTTTGCGCTAAGAGAATGTGAACATTTTTATACAGTTGACCAATTTCAATAGGCCTTATAAACTATTAAGTCTTTTCAGGTTTTGAACTTATGTATCACTTTATACAAACAATTGTTCTTAATTAATATAATTTTCTAATATATTAGAGGATATTACATAAAAATGAAGTGATAAATATAATGTCCCAAGAAATCTTTTAATGTTTTTCTTTATTTCTAAACTGTACTGATTGGTATAAATACGAATTATAAGAAATAAAGCATACAAAAAATATGAATTTCTAATAGATTACTAAAGTTTCAATAAATTTCATGATTTATAACTTTTAAATTAAGTGCTATTAATTCTTATAATTAAATTCATATCCATCGTAAACTTCGTCGAAAGTCTTGTCGCAAACCACCATCTTCAATATAAATCGAAATGAAGTTTGCTATATACGTTTCGACCTTTGGTGTCCCCAACGATTTAGTAACTAAGTATGAAAACTTGGATGAAAACTAAATATCGCAGATGGGGGCCGTCGCAGACTCGGTTGCAGTACCTTGATAATGTTAAATGTGCATTAGGAAACAGCAGCAAGTATGAGATGCCAGAAGGCTAAAATTATAAATTGCAGGCTCACATGGCAGGAGCACGGAGAGAAAGGTGGGGCGGGGGAAGAGTTGGAGGCTTGGGTGGAGGTCGTCGACACGGAGCCTGGCGGCGCGGGCGCCTCGGCGGGCGCCCGGTACAAGGTCTACCTGCGAAGCCGCTCCTCGTCCGCGTTGTGTCTGCATAGTCTAGACGAGCCGCTGCAGGATCCGTTCCGAATCCCGTCCCTCCTTGTCTCGCGTCTGGCAAGAACCAACCCCCTTTATTTTCTTCCTTTAAACATAGCGCGGAACAACGAAGCTGTGCGAATCCGAGTATCCCTTTCTTCGGCACCGAACCGTCTGTATATATAAGCGAAACCAGCTCCTGATCAGCGAACGAGTTTCGCGCGGTCGGACCAGCCCTTCGGTGCTCCCCCCCACCGTCGCCGTGGCCTTTGTTCTCCCCCTGATCGTGCATCCAGGGTTTCTTGACCGCGCACCGTTCGGCTTTAATACAGCAGGCTCCGCACTCTCCAACACTATTTTTATTTCCAGCACTCGATTTTTTCACTATTTAACCCAGCACGTTATTATGTGCTTATACATGAAGTGAGCTGGCATTGTGAGTCGAGTGAAAAGTACGTACATACGTACATATGTGCACTCGCAGCAGAGAACAACCATATCCTTCTGAAAGGAACATCTTCATCTTCGATTTTTAAGAATAATTTTCTTTGTTTGCAATTTTTATTTTTAATTTTACGAGCAATTCGTAAAACAAGATATGACTTAAAAAGTCGATAGTTTAACGAAAAAATTTAAATTGTGTTCTGTTAAGACCCTTATACTTTTTTTAAGATTTTATTGCATTATTAAGTTTGAACGAGTTTGCGATATGTAGAACAAATATAAAAACGTATACTAAAATGAGTTAACTTTACTAGTTATTATGCATGTATTATTTGCAGTCTAATTAAGATCAACAAGTTTTTTAACATGTCATCTCTTTAGTGATCTCTTAAAGTATTTTTTCACTAAACTTAAATGCACAATGCTATTGAATACACATATTGTTATATTATCAGTATGTGCCTCAAATAATGCGAGAACACAATGAAGTCGCTTTTACTCGCTTAATTAAATAAATCAGCTTATAATTAATTGGTCATAAACTAACGAATGTATTATAGGTTAATGATTCAACGAACAATGAAAATTGAAAAGATCAAGCTGATAATATTAGAGTTAAAGAGTAATATTGCTCTTGTATGATCAGTATTCCGTATCTCATACCGTTGAACAAGATTAAATTAAATATGCTATATATTTGAATTAATGAAAATAATAATTTATATACGAGTGATAAAATATATTTTGGTGATTGATAATTAAGTTTTTACAATTATTTTATATTTTACGAATATTAAAGTAATATACATTTTATGATTTATTGGTACATACAATCAAAATAATATGTATAAAATTGATCATAGATGAGCACATTTTATACTTAATTAATATACGATTCAAAATCTTATAATATGTTCTTATAAAAATAGCGTATAGGTTTAAAAGCTACATTTAAAGAAAAAAATTGTTTTCTTAGCTGGTATTTCCCATTAATATTATTAATTAATGGTAAATACTTAAACTCACACTTGAAAATATTTTCTAATTATAAATTAGTTGGTATGAGTGCTGGTTTAAAAATATTCAGTTTTTAAATTTATTTAACTGCATGAAATAAACGCATAAGTGGACTCTTTTCATACAAGAATGAAGAGGCCTAGTCCTCATTGGTCCATGCCTAAATCTGGCCCTGACTGTACCGTAACCCACTGACCCAGATGAAAGCTATCGATTTTCCACGACGCTCGTGCTCCGAGACCTTACACTTAGCATCGATACCACCTCGGTGTTGCGCCTTCATACCCCTTTTAGCAAAAGCTCCAAGAATGACCCTACACTTACAGTGCTTCTTTCACTTTTGTCACACCTTTTAATCAAGAGCCACACTTCCTCTACTCTATTTGCTTCCTCTTTGTATACTTATAACCTAATATATAGTAAGTCTATCCGAGAATTATTGGTCTTTTAACTTTAAACTACGATATTATAATATAGCATTGTTACCATAAAGATTTTCACTCATTTAAACTGTCGATTAAAAAAAATATGAAAAAAGGTCGATAAAAAATAAGATTAACTGATAAGGCAAAATTTTTATCAAATCTCGCGAAGATGTAAATATTTAGAATATAATAATTAAAATTATCATTTCACACATAATACTATATGAATACACGTTAGGTGGTATTATATTGATCACTTTGTTTTCTTTATCCACAACTGTTTCTGAATAAGAATCAGGCTAATCTTGAAATAGACTAACTACAACAATGCAATTAAGTGATTCTAATACCACATTTTGTAACTCTAATTGTTTAACTGTTTAACTGTTTAACACTTACTATATATCCACAATCTGTTATGATAAATATACTTGTACATATATTTGTATGTATGTATATGTATATAAGTATTTATCATGCATTATTTATGATAAACGGTAAAATCTTGCAAATATCAAATAATTCTCTTAAAGTAACATGTGCAGATTTAAATTATATATAAAGAAGCTCTAATGTTAGAGACATAGTTATTGGTTTAAAAATAATGTACGTAGGAAATATGATGTTGCATTCTCAGAAGGAAGAATATATTGAAATTACTTTTTTCATGCTTCATTACAACATTCACATTTCTTATATGTATATTAATGTTACATAATCATTGAAAATGTAAATGTTATACCTCAGTTGGATACGATATAATTACATTAGTTGACAGTTCTAAATACAATTTACGTCAATATATAATAATAATTATTCTAAATGTTAACGAGTACAGAATCATAACGTGAGGTCACATGGTTTTCTATATTAAAATAAGTATAAGTATTCAGTAAATGACAGTCGTGTATCGAATACTTTTAGTATACAATTTATTTGTTTACGTCATTTACTTGTTTTTAATTTTAAAAATATTACAGTTTTAAATTTTTATACTGTTATGGTACTCTTTCTTTGAAGAATTATGTAGTAGATTTTTATAAAACTGTTATTTATACTGAAAAATGCTATACTGTAGTAGAAGAAATACAGTTTCGTTTTTTGAATATTTGTGTGAATATATTTAATAAAATCGTAGTTTGAAAGAACTTAGTTTAAAGATATATATAAATATATATAAAGATATATATAAAGATATACAACAAATACTCAAGAGATATCTAAATTTCAAATTCATAAAGGTTCATAGCTAATACTTTTCATCAGTTCAAAATTACCATCAGGGCATTCTTAATTGTTTTATATGTATAAAGAAGATTTTAAAATTAACTTCATTCGCAGCATAATTGCTGGTATCTTCATGAATTTATAAAACAAACAAGAAAAAAGAATTTTAGATAGGATACAGTTCTAAAAAGGTTTTGTCATTCTTAAAAAAATTCTTTCACATTAATTGTTGCTATCTATATTACAATTGATTTGGAATTAATTCTGTCGTAAAAATTCTACAGACTTATTTAAAAAAGATTTCAATTATTGATCTTTGATAGTGATTCAATAAAGTAAACTTGTTGAACAAAGTTTAACAGTATTAGAAGATGTAAAAAATACATTTTGTTAGTGAGCAATGTTAAGTAAAGGCAACATAGAAGTAAAGAAAAGCTATGGTAGTGACGATAGTGCTAAATAAAAAGAAATTTTCGGTGGAATGCACTCTGCCAATAGTAAAGTTCTTGTAAGACTTAGGGTGGCTTTCTGTGGGTTTAAGAGATGCATCCTGTGAGAAAAGTGAAAGGCCGGTAGTCACTAGTGACGTCACGGATGCCACTCTGACATCATGCCTAATGACGTCAGAAGTCCGACGCGATGCGATAGATTTCGCGGCCACCCCTACAAGGCACATGTCGCTAGGGGCAGCTCGCGGGGGTGTTTCCTGAATCTCTCACACTTTGTGGCCTTGCCGCCACCTCGCACTCCACTCCGCTCTAGTGCAACAGGTTCGTCCCCATTCTTACTTCGCTTCTAGCTTTATTTGAAGTGATTTAAATCAAACACTCCTCCTGATATTTGAGCACTCCAGTCGTTGAATCACCTCGAACCAACTCTCTGTGAATTTAGCGAGCCACTTTGTCGTTACTTCACGTGCGTATAAGTTATATATATTTGCTGAGTGGCCCTCGGAACCTACTAACCCAGTTGGCCGCAGACGTTGAATATCCAATTGGATATAACGAAATTGGACCACTTTGTAGCTGGAAAAAGCTGGGCGCAAATGGGATCTCGGGTAACAATTTTAAATATGCGTTAATGCGGCGCTTGAAGTAATAAAGAATTGAAAGAATTCTCTAATAACCTGATTCAACCAAATATACAATATAATTATAATACTTTACGAGAAAATCTTTTGTATTTTAGGTCCATTCATTAACCATCTGTTATTTATTTTTTTATCTATTTGTAGACAATGTAATTCTTAATATTTTCAAGAAAAATAATAGGTTAATGATCTTAAATCCCTAAAAGCTTTTAGGGATAAATTGCAAACTTCAATTACAGCCCAGATTGTCTAAATTAAATACACAATATCTGGATCTTATTAATAGGCTCGTCGATAATGTTTAGTTTAACAGATCCTACTTTGGACAAGCTTATAACTTCACAAATCCAATACCTTTTGGCCTGGTAACGGAAAGGATGTGCGAAGGTGTGCGGATATGGATGCGCAGGATATATGCTGCCGCCGCAAGCCACAAGAAAGGCTGCCAGCTTCCTGCTAGCCTTCCCGCCGACTACTCTGATTCGGATGTTACTGTAAACTCCTCTTCCTGGTTCTTTGTAAACCCTAATGCTTTTATGTACAAACCCTTTGTTTTACATTTTATTAAAGCTCGACCATAGTGTTTGTGCTTTTATTCCATGAACCGTTCTTCCCGTGGACGGAAAAGTGACCTATTCTTTCATGACACAGGAGATTTAATCTCCAATATAGACATCAAAGTCTTATTTAAAATATACGACTATTTCTTTGAAAAAAACTAGCTTACTACAAAATACTCTTGAAATTCTTTTGATTATATTTTCTGTATATTGTTCCAAACAGTATACAATGATGCAAAACATTCGCAATATAATTTTATTCTACTCTTATTACAGTACTTATTACCTTTGGGACGTAATAATTTGTTATTACGTTAAGTTATCGAATACACTACTTCTAGGTTATAAATTAGATTTAAGATCTACTGCAATCTATGTAATATTTTAAACTAACAAAAAACTATCAATGCTTTTTACAATTTTGTTGTTTTAAAATTAAAAAACATTTAATTAAAAAAGTATATGTATGCAAGTAAGTATGTTTTGGACTGAATTTTATTAAACTGAAAAATTTAATATCATAAAATATTATATTTTAATCAATTTTGACAGTTGTTTGTACTTGTAAATTAGATGTTATGAGCAATTTTGAAGGAAAAATAAGCGATTCGATAAATTTTATATATTTTATACAATGTACTTATATACCAAATTAACTTTTTACCTCAAATTTTAAATGCTTCAGGGAATTAATATAATATTTACTAATATAAATACTACACATCTATTATGAATTGATTGTTTAGTTATTAGTCGAATCAAAAATGTAAAAGAATAATTTGTTAACATTATGAGTACAATTATTATTTTTAATTATTATTTAATTATATATATACTCATATACTTTTACGAAACAGAAAATTATAAAAAAAGCCTTGGAGTATTAGATTGAAGGAGTACGAAAGTGAAAATCAACTGAGCATCAGTTTCGGATGATTAAATGCGAAAAAGAGCTCTTGCTTATAGCTGTGATGGTATTTATACACTTGTGGAGCAACTGACTCATGTGTATCGATTAGAATAGAAACGAACTAGAAGGTAGCCTTAACAAAATCGGTGTAGAGACTATAAAAGTAAAGGAAATTTATAGATGGCTTAAGAGACTAACACTATTTAACAGAATTTCATCTTTGATTCTCAATGTCATTCGCAAATACCGTCGATTGTTGCAAGATTTATAGTAATCAATCACTAAATACGCAACATTTAACGTTCGTGGTATACCGTTGCAATTCTGTTTGTGTTAAGCATTCTCTATGTAACATGATTGTATATTTTCCTGTTTTAATTCTTACGATTTACAACTGCTGTTTTTATACATATGCGTATTAGCTCAGTATTATTACGCGACCTTTGTATGGTAAGCAATAAAAAAATTATAATTATTTTTACATAGCATATTTACGGCTATATTTACGGAAGTTCAAAAATTTTTAACTTTCTTTTGCAAAAAAAGTTTTTTTTTATTGTTTACGTCAAATTTTCTCTTCTACGCATAATGTTTATTTATATTTATTATGTACTTCATTTTATTTTCTACCATTCCTATAATTTACAGATAGTATATAAATATTTAAGAATCTTTAATATTATGTGACCAACATAATACTTAAATATATATATATATTTATATATTTATTCTAAAAAGTTACAGACGTTTTTCTGTAAATAAATTAACTATTAGGATCAAAGTTTATTACTTACATTATAAAAAAAATTTATGAAAATTATTATTTTTGTGCAGTTTTAGAACAAGTCAATGCATTTCTAGATCATTATTTTTTGTAGCAAAAAATTACTAACAGTTTTCATATTATATCTTTCAAGTCTATACAAGAATTTGATGATGACTTCTGCGGGACAACCCATATTTTTCACATAAAAATTTGAAAACTGTAATTATATCAAAATGATTTTAATCATATGTACATACTATTATTTATCATATAGTATAATTTTTAAATTAGTTTCATATTCGGTAGATCGCTACTAGAATACTTGCAAATATTAAGTTTAATCTTGAATTAGTCATCAAGTCATACTCTTTGCTACCTGTTTCGCAACCACAATACTAATTCTTACCTTGAAAAAGTCGATCAATGGATTATTTTTAGAATACATGTAATATGTTATCATATTCATCCTTAGCCAATCAAATTTCGGCGCGGAATAATTCAGTCGCATGCATGTCAATAATATAAAGAAATGTATCTACTAAACGTAAATTAAGCTGGAAATTAAGCTTGATTGTCACCAAAAGTATATTCGTGAGCACATTTTCTAAGCACGAAAGTTGATTACTTGAATTTTAAATTTGTTATATTATTAAATTATATTATAAATGTTTCCAATAATATTTTAATAAGATATAGATTGCATTAAGAGAAATCGAGCAAAGATAATTAAACTACAAGGTTAACAAACAGAAATCATAATTGAATAAAGGTGAGGTTATATGCGTATCTTTGACTACTTTGGCAGGGGGGAATAAGTACTGTCACTGACACTAAAGTTGCAAAGATACATTTTTCCCTAATAGTTATAATTTAAGTGTGAATATTTAAATTACTAAAATATTATAAAATCCATCTGGCTATTAATGGATCTGTTAAAATAGAATTTAGCAAAATAAGAAATATTATCATCTTGCTCTGTACAAGTCATTATATTTAAAAGTTGTAATCATTTTAATGGCATAGAAATATAATTTGTGTAAAAATATTTTGACTTAGAGTAGATATGCAAAGATCATATAATTGATATTTTAATGGATCCTTTTTTAAAGTTTAATTTAATGCACAATATCGCAAGCAAGATAGAAGCATGAGTACAAGCACGATATATTATGATGTACCGCATAAATATATGAATCGGACTGAAATACACTGCATAATCTCTGCAGAACAAAACATTCTACATTTTATACAAGAATTAGTAAGGCATATATAACTTGTACATTATTTTCATAATTTTTCTATTTTTTATAATCTGTATATAAAAAGGCTATGTATTAATTTTATATTAGACGGATAAATATTATTCATCTTCAAATTTAGTATTAACAAAATCTTCAAAAAATAGAGCCAAATCTTCGATTGATCGCAATAATTTTAATTGAGGCGTATTACTGTATTTCATAAAAACTTTCTATCACATTGTGCTTCATTCAAAATATAAATAACCATATACTTTACTTATGCCACAATAAATTACATGCTAGTTAAATATTCATACATATATGTATAGATACATTATAATTTGCTTTTCAATCTAATTAATTATCACTTAAATTTAGACTAAATATAGCGTTTCTACGATATAAAATAAAAAATTTTGATAGTATCCATTATCTGCAAATAAAACGTAGTTTGTGGTATTAAAATTTAAACAATAGTAATATTTAACGACGGTTAACATTGAATATAGATGTATTATGATGTTTTGATGATTTATACCTTAAATGAATCGTAGTATTCTATATACAAACACGATAACATTGAACTTGAAAAAATGTCATAAATAATAATGAATCATATTCGTGCTTCGAAAATTAAAATTGTAATTGTACATGAAATTGAAGAACGTGACCGTGACGATAAAACTTATTGACTATATTCGTAACTATCGGTTTAATGCAAGCTTTAATGTTATTTCAAATGTGATTTAAAATAAAATATCGAATAAACGAATATGCCTTAAGGACACTAACACACTCTCTAGCGTAGATGATCAACTATTGCTTCAACCGAGATTTCAAATATAGGAAAGAATATGCCCTTTCGACCTATCTTCGACAGCCATGTTCGTGTCCGAACCTTGACCTTTAATTTTAAAACGATTCTCGAAGAATACACATAGCTCGAAATTTCTCTCATTATTGTGTATAACATTTAATCGGTACCAATGACAGTGAATACGTGCACTAGTGTATTTTTGCGTGATTACTCGTACCGCATTTATATCCTAAGCAATTATTTAAGAAATATAAATATTCGAGGTTTATATTTCTGACGTTTCATGTGTTTCATTGATTTTGTAAACGTTCGACTACAAAGTTTTATCTGTAGATCTTGCTATGCTTTTTATTATAGCAGATATAGTATGTAAAATTTTACAGATGTAAAATGACATTTTACGCTTTATTAGCTTAATAAAATTCATTTAAATATATATATATATATATATATATATATATATATATATATATTTAAATAATAATATATTGTACTAAAGAAATTCATAACAAAATTAATGATCTTGTTTATTGAAAACGAACTCGAAGACAAAGTAAAAAAAATTTCTTCAAGATTGAGAAAATCATTTTAATAACTAAATCAAAAGTGGACTAACAAAATAAGACAAAAACAAAACATAAAATAAATATGTTAGGTATCACAACATTACTATGGTTGTATATAATTTTCATTTTCTCAGTAAAATAAATAAGTATATCTATATAAACACTTGTTAATATTAATGATTAATAAATAAAGTTAAAGAGTTAAAGAGTTTTTTAATGTTCTTGATTAGCACAAGATTAGAAAGATCAATATTTTAGTTGCAGTCTATCTACATAGATCAACCAATAAGTAGAAAGAAAGATATAAGCCCTACAGTTGACAAGTATGATCTAGACTCGGACCCAGATTTATTGTTATGAGAAGAAGTCTATTATTTTATTTTTATTTACAAATGAAAATATTTTCTTCGTCCATCTCATTCAATGCTAAATATATAAAAACTTTCTGGTTTTAAACGAAAATAAGCTCTAAAATCGACTTATATGGTATGCTATTTCGATGAGTTCATTGATTTATTTTATGACTGATGTTTCACTGTTCACTTAAATGTATATTCGTACAATCTCAAAAGGCCTTCTCGTTTTTTCAGTGACCAATCTCTGCACAATTTACGTCATGAATTCATCGAACTAACATTGTTTTTCATGGCGCACTATAACGGTGTCAAAAAATACTGTAGCTGGTCTAGTTGAACCATAATATTCTACTGACAAAATGAGCTGTTCAAAATAAAATAATATAATAATAAAATAATATTCAATTTATAAAATAACAAATTCTATTATATGGCTTGTGTAATGACCACACGTATAATTTTTTATAAACCCTTACTTTTATTATGAAGATTTTTATAAAAATAATAATTAAAGATATTCTTCGATAATTCTAAAGTATGAATTTTGATTTTATTCTTCAAAATATATAAATACGGTAAGTATTTAGTTTTTTTGGTTGAGATTCTTTTTGATTGTGACCTCCCATCACATATCAAAACCACGTAATCTTTCTTCCGTTTATGAATATATTTGAGGAAAGTCGCTGGAATTGTTTTTCTTTAATGGATATCTGTGAGGGACATTGATGACCTCGAAAAAAGTAACTGATTCTTACAGCAGAAAATGTAACAGGCATCAGTCTATCATTTTACAGCGCATTATATATGTATTTCCATTTCGTCTTCCTCGCTTTAGTTACATTTAATTAGTTTTCAGCGTATTACAAAAAGCAGGCAAAATGAAAAAATATAGTTCTATAAAAGATAAAATACAAATGATTAATGAATATTACGCGAATTTTGATTTTGTTACGCAATACAGACAAATCTACTTTACTTGCAAGTTTACCTGATCATAGAAATAAGAAGGTTTTATTTTATGGATTTCTTTTTTCCTTACAAGAATAAACGGTTACGTACTTTGTAATTATTAAAATCTATCACCTTCCAATCTATTGTTTACAGTCCAAGCTATAAACAAGTAACACCGAGGTGCTTTGAAACAATAAATCTGTGTATAATAAATGTCTATATGTAATATAAAAATTAATCATTAATCCACGTTGATTGACAAAGAAAAAATTATTTGAAATTAAAACTGTCGGATAACGAAAGAAAAACGCATAAGCGGCGTCTATTAGTTTATTTTATTTTAGCAGGCAAATAAGCTGAGGACACACGCGCACGTGCTCGAATAACTTTTTATTTTGAATTACATTAAAGCGCAACACTAACCGCTTGTGAAGGTCGTGAGCATGCAGCGTGTAATTTGCAAAGCAATAGATCTCAAGGCAAGCTCGAGACTGTACTACAATAATCTATTCAAAGAAGCTGTATGTGCATCATGCATAAGGATTTATAGGTCCACGTGCAGGTGTAAAAATATTTTGCATTGGTATTAAACTTACTGACAAAAACTGCGTTACAATAATAATTGTAGATTTGATTTTCATATTTTCATGCTGATTAAATAGGAGATTTTGGTAAACACAAAGATTGTTTAAACTTGGACGTTTAGATAATTCACATCAATAAGACCAAGTTTTTATAATGCAATCAGTCGTATTGGAGAAATATCGAAAGAGGATCAATTAGAGAAGAATAGTATTTAAAAGAATGGGAGGAAGACATGGGTGAAAGGTTGCTCAAAACGGGGCTGATAACGAAGTCGGATGGAAGAAAAGTAACGGCCAGTGGTTCGGCAGAGGCAGAATCCGAGGCAGATCAGTTGTAATGTAACGGGGAGAGAGCGGGGAAAGAGGCGCTCGGAGCGGATCGGCAGCGGATCGGCTCGGGAGGGGGCCGGAGCTCGGGAGTCCGCGAGTCCGGGAGGCGAGGAGAGGTGGTGGAGCGGCTCCGAGGCGCGGGCCGGGCCATCAGGGAGCGCTGCGCGCGGTGGGCGCTCGGTTTATTTCCGTCCGGCGGTCGGGCCGCCGCCGCTGGCCCAGATCCGAGAGCGGAGCAGCTGCGGCCCGCGGGCTGCGGGTCCCCGGCTCCCGGCTCCTCTCGTCAGCCGGTGCAGTGTGCGCGCAGCGGCCCGCAGGTTCGCTCTCGGTCCGGAGCGCGAGCGAGGCTAACCTCCCCTGGCACATGCGAGCCGCGTCCCCGCGGGCGTCCTGCAGCCGGCCGACCCCCGGCCCCGAGGCCCCTAGCCCCCGAGCGCCTGCGCCTCCGATGACATTGTGGTAACTAGCCGACGGCGCCCCCCCCCCACACACACGCTCCCCGGCCGCGGGAGCGCCTAAGAACCGCACACCTTCCTACTGGATTGCGCGGGCCTGCAGTCCAGACTGTTACGCAAGCGCTCGACCGATTGTCTTGCGCCTTGGCCTCCAGTCCGCCCGAGCCGAGCTTCTTTCCTCGCTCGCTGCTCGAGCGTGCCGCCTTCCCCTTTGCCTCGCGGGATCCCTCCGCGAATCCCCGCGTGCCTTGGCTTTTCAAAAGGCCAGCCATTGTGACGGATCGTGACTGAATGCGTCCGCGCGGCTCGCCCGACGCCGACCAAAGAACAATTGCAAACGACAGAAAAGCCTAACTTGTACGTACTCTCGGTGAATACGAAGCGTATGCCGCGTAGCTGCACGACCAGTAAACCGGCAAGCCGACTCTCAAAGACTCGCGGAGAGGTGAAAGAGCACCAAGTGAATCGGAAGCGCGACGTGATTCGTAAAAGTTCGCGGGCGTGGGCTCGCTTTGGACCTTCCTTCCCCGCTTCCGCTTGCGGTGCGCGCGTACAAAGCGGAGGGAATTAAGACTGGGAAAGACTCGAAACTCGGCACGCCGGCAGCCAATCGCCGCAACACGTGACCTCCCTCCTCCCCTCGGCCCCTCAACATCAAGCGACTCGCCCACTCCCGCATAGACTCACCCGCGCTTTTCAATTACTCTTCAAGGTCAGTTGACTCGTTAGGGAGTCGGCTCCCACTACTCCGACTATACAAACCACGATTATACCAGTAGCTTGCCGACACTCGCCGCTCGCTCGGATCATCTTCGCTCCTCCATCTGCTCCGAGGTTTCGACCTCTTTCTTTCTTTCTCGCTCTTTTTCTCTTACTCTTAACTTAGAATTTATGCTACTCTCTATACCACTATAGCAAATACAACCTTTCAAACTCACTCTTTCTTGCAAATTCCTGCTCAAATCAGTCTTTCAACCTTAACAGAGATAAACGCTTGTCTCCTCTTCTAGTGTGTTGTTTGTAATGCGGGTTAAAATTCAATTTGCAATTTTATCGATTAAATCTGTGGACATCGTCTCAAAATATTTCTTACCCTCAGATTCATACACTTGACAATTACTTTATGTTTCAAGTTTAATTAGTTATATACTTTTTAATCAAATTCTAAATGTCGATAAACATTTCAGAGCTAATTGCGTTGACCCTGAAAAGTGTAGATATTTCATACCGGAAGTCGAAATATTTTATAGTATCGGACAAAAACATATGTACGAGTGAAATATAAGTAAAATGACATAATTAATCATTGCGTGAAAATTAAAAAGGCTTTATAATCAAGCACTGAAAGTTAATTTTAAAAAAGAAATAATAAAATGATATTATAAAAAGTAGTATAGAAAAAGAACGACATGCATACAGTGAAAGTTACCGTATGATGCAAGTGGAGAAACGAAATCGAGAACGAAATTGCACATCTGGTTGCAATAATAATGCTATCGATAGATTTTTCCCCCCTTTTTCGAGTGTTCCCCAGACAACGAACATTGAAAAATATCACGCGAGTGTAAGGCTTTAAAGGACAAAGCAAAACTACCGAGGATTTTACACCGAATAGAATCATTGCAGTGCCCGAATCGAAGGGTCTTCAGTACATTGTCTAGCCTTTATACGGGCAGGCCAACTTTTGTAGCTCGGATCGAAAACTGGGGTTGTATTTCCGTGTCCTCGGGTATATGGAGAATTATTTGACGTGAATATCCCAGGAGAGAGAGAGAGAGAGAGAGAGAGAGAGAAAGTAACCTTGACG
Organism: Sycophaga agraensis; assembly: GCA_018906755.1. Taxonomy (NCBI): domain Eukaryota; kingdom Metazoa; phylum Arthropoda; class Insecta; order Hymenoptera; family Pteromalidae; genus Sycophaga; species Sycophaga agraensis. The sequence continues at coordinate 658,463 of JACCIE010000021.1, read as the reverse complement.
TAGCAAACAAAGAAGGTAGTATAAGTATTGCTCTCAAAAAATTATATCCTCATTGATGTAGATCCTGTCGTGCGTTATTCAATCATTCTGCTCCACTTTTCATTATCATCATTTTAACAATTAAAGTTTACTATATAACTAAACCAATTGTATATTGCAGCCGTTAATAAATGACTTTTTATATTGATAGCTTTTAATTAATACACACATAGTCTAAATAAAAAGTGTAAACAATATATAGTTTCTGTTAATATTAGGCTACTATGGAGTACGACAATTTATAAAAAATCGTCTAAATTGAAATGTTGCACTCACGAATGTTTACAATTTTTTTTGTAAATGTCATATGAGCTAGTACAGTATAGTGTGCTAGACTTACTGAGACTATCCTTTGATCATAAATTATTAGACAAGAGTAAAATAATTTATTATATGTAATGTGCGTGATAAGATGAAAGCATTTGACAAGAGGTTGCTACTGTTACTGATAATAACTCTTGATAACGGACAAAAAATTTAATTTGGACGCACAGTTGATTACAGTTTACTTAAGAAGTTTACAAACGTAGGAATATTTTGCAAATATTTATTTTATTTGCTTTAGATTTTTTAACAGAATTTACTTGGTTTTAATATAATCCTTAACCAAATCAGAAAAATTCCTGAGTTAACACAACTTTTATGATATTGTATATTAAATACAATTATAATCCTTTAACAATTATAGTGATGTGTACATATTTATAGGTATTATTAAATTCTATTTTAATTAATGGTATTAATGAAATTTCAATGTAATGTAATTGTTCTAGATGTTTTTAAATGTTTATTTAATAACTTGGAAATTATTTATTGTCTAACTATAAATTATTAGCTATTTTGAATCGAAATGATTAAACGTAATGAGGATAATAATTCGATGACAATCGATTTTATAGTTTTTATAAACATCCGAGAAATGTTTGAAATCATTTTCAATAGAATTGCTTTATACGCATAATCAGCTGTTGAATCCTTAATTATTGATCTGTTTAAAGTGACAATCGTTAAGATGTTATCTAATTTTTTTCAATGACTAAACTTTTGTAAGAATATATTAAAGAAAAAAACGTCGGTATCTTGAATTAACTTAAAAAATCGTAAACGTTTGCTTTATAGTAAGGAATATATAAAATTGCAATGAATTTGCAAAGGAATTTTCCGATTACACCGAATCATTGTATTAAACTGCTGAAGAAATAAAAATCAAAGAATACAAATTTTGTTTTGAAATAACATTTGTGAAACAATAATAATAATGATAATAATATACAAAAAAATTAAACATTAAATTTACTTTGTTTGAAATTAATCTGAAAATATTTACAAAGAATATGTATTTTTACACATTCAGTTGACAATAAATTAGCATTATGCAGAATAGGTAATCGATTATTAAAAGGAAAATTGGTGTAACATGTTTCATGAGAAAGTTAAGTTTTCAAAACTAAAGTTGGCTTACTCATTTTATACATTATAACCGATAATGTAATTAATTATTTGTTATGAAAAAATTAAAAGAGAATTTTTAAATACAAAAATATAAAATACACTGTAATGTAATATTTGTAAGTAGGTTTTGTCGAATTTATTCTTAATATACGAAAATAAAATTGGAATATAAAATACTTTGATCAATTATTATCCTCAACCATGTCTCAAATTCTAAACAATATATTTTAGTTTTCATTTTTATTTTCATTGGTACAATTATACTTTATATGAAATTATTATTAATGGTTATAAACATTTCATTTTGCCTTTTACATTATGATTTTATAGTTTTCTAAATATTCAAAATTTAACATATATTTTATAGTTTGTATATAAATTATTCATATGAGTGGCAAATTATTAATCGATTAATTTATACCTTAGTCATAAATAACGATTTTCACAGTCAGATATAATTTATTGAGATATTAATCTTTTTCTAGTATTAAAGAGATCAGATTCATATGAACACAATAGATTAATATACGTGCAATTAATCTTTAGTATGAAAGATATTACTAATGCGCGTATAAAATTGTACGAGTTAAGCTACCGGTATTACCGACATTTTGAGGGAGTACTGTGTACATGAACTGCTGCTACTTTGAGTTGTCGATAAGAAATGAAAGATAGATAAATGCCAATTCATTTTATTATATTTATGTAGATGAGTCTGCATTAATAAAAATGGCTGTAGATATATAAGGTACGAATATTCTAGGTATTGTGCAGTTCGTTTAAATATTTAGAGATTTTTTGCAACAGCTCTTAATGTAAGTCAGTGTAACCGAGTGTTCTTTTTACTCCTTTTTTCTTGATTTCCACTGTAATAGTACTTCTCTCTCTCTCTCTCTCTCTCTAAGAGTTTCGTCATACTTATCCCGTAGTTTTTATCTTATTTTAAAGGTGCTTTAATACACATGTACCGCGGCTCTATGCCAAAACAAGCTACGCAGTTTCCTCGTAAAAGAAGGAGTAGTTCTCAATATTTTTCTCGACCTTGTAGTGTGACTGTAATTCGACTGTTTTTAGACCTATTTCTGCCAAGTAGATTGCCCGCTGTATCATACAAATCAGAGCATCAATCAAATCATCAAATCAAAGGTTTCTTCGTTAGTATAGGATAATATTATTTCAATGTTATTATATACGTCTAAAATAATATTGACAATAATGAAACCTAAAAGATTATGAATTTATACTTACAATGGAATTATGTTCAAATAATTGTTCGTATTTTTATATAATATTTTAGATCATCTGCACGTAATTGTTCATAGCTCTATCACCACAAATTTATAGTTAATTTTTTATGTTGAATTTATTGTTTATTTAATAATTTAAATCAATTCTAATGACACAAATTGTCAGTTAAAAATTATTTTTCCTTTGTTGAATTTATTATAAATAATTTTTATTAGTAATTCGTATCCTTTAATTATACGATCTATAAAAAGTTGAGGCAGTTTGTAAGGTTCCAATTACCTTGAGAATGTTTTAGCTCGATATAATCAACATTACTTTATTAATCGAATCGTCAATATTAACTGATGTAATAAATCAACTGAATTTGTTTGAGCTGCATATCTTCTATTGTATCTATTAAGTGCCGAACTCAATCAATGGAAATTTTATTTAAAACAAACAATACATTTTTGTTAAATTAGCAATATATAATTATAATAGTATAATAATGCCATATATTCAAAGTGAACATTGAATAGTGCACAGTTAATACAGTTTTTAGTACTTTTATACGGATTGAAAGATATTTAGAGCAGTAAATATTCAGAATTTGACGTAAGTTTTTAAAAATTCTAGCCAATTTACAGTTATTCTATATCTATATTTTTGATCTCCTATTCCTAAATTAATAAAAATATTCAAGGACTTAGTTCGAGTATTAGCTTCTTAATGGTTTAACGTATTGCCAAGACCTTCGATGATTTTTCGATCAGTTTTCTACCTGGATATACTATAAAATTAAGATAAAAATAGTTTGAAAATTACAATACATTTATTGTATCGTGCCTAGTTTCATACTGCCAATTCAGTATAGGATCACTATAGAAAATGAACTATACAATTTATGAGAATAATATTCACAATCAATTCTCAATTATTTTTTACATTTATTAAAAAGACTGACCAGAATTATTTAATATTTTTTGTTTTATTATACACAATACCGATTACAATACATTTACTATAAATAATTATCACTAAATGATAATAATTATCTTTAATTTATTTACTTTTCGTAGGAAATAATTAAGAATTACGTTAATCTAGAATTTTTAGAAATTTTTTAAACACAATAGGATAATTTCACGGTAATAATTTTATAAGTAAAGTACAGTACTCGACGTACGTAAGCAGCTTAACTGTTTCAAATATTAACGTAAAATACAATATATATTTTTACTTTTCGTTTACAGAGATAATATTGTTAAGCTATAAGCTGCTATTTTAAATTCACATAAGAGAAAAAATAAGGTTATGACGCAAGAAAGCGAAGGTCTCGATATCGGGTAAAACCAAATCTGGATCGGCACACAGAGTGTATCTGCTATGGAATTTGATTCCCTTTTCTGCACAAATACGTAGGATGTGTGGTTGAATTCAAATTTTTTACGCGTTACGGATACGCTTGGTTAAATGACATAAGTACATTGTGCGATATAGGAAAACACAGATAGGTATAGTTTTGTAGCGGAACCGCGCTTCTGCGTTGCTCGTGTTAAGGCAGAGGTATCTTCTACAGATGTGCATTGCACTGGCTTTGCGATTTTCACTAATGCCTTCGGCAAACATTGTAAGTCGTGCGATACGGCGGTAAATGAGAGTTGCGCGTGCGACTTACAACCACGCGTACTGAGATTCTTAGCGTGTCGGGCACGTGCGCTGTACGAAGTGACGTCGGTAGCGGGAGGCTACGGACGCCCGCGGTGACGTCGTCCGGATCCTGCAATCCATGCGTTTCGAAGAGCGAAATTCGAGACCAACTGCCAAATTAAGAAACTGCTTGTATAGCGGGCCAGTGTGCATTAAGCAGGCTTCCACGCGACGTTCCTTCAAACTTGACTTATTTTCTAGCTTTGAATAGCGTGCTTCTTCTTTTTATTAGTGTTTCTTATCTCAAGCCAGCATAGAGAAACCCTCGCGTACATGCATGACGCTGTCGCGGTCTTTGCAAGGGACATTCGTGTTTCGAAAGCGACACTAACAAAGTTTCTTGGAGATGGTCTAGCGAATAAAGAATAGAGGCACGGTACCTCTTTTTCTCTGTTACACTGTGCACCAACATAGAGTGAACAACGTATCGCTCTTATCCCATTGAAACGAAAAGAATTTCCCTCGGAATTTCCGCTGACAAAGTAATATCTGCAGCAATAACATATTATACTTGTTTTAAAAATAACACATCAAAGAGCAATTATCTTTAGACTCGCGAGCTTGAAGTAATTTGATTATTTATACCTAGGATAAATTAACAAAATAATCGATGGAACGAAAAAAAATTAGTTTTGAAGGTTTAGTACGGTTGTAAAAAAACAGTAAAGAAAAGCAGGTGGCCATTGAATAAGCTCGATTACGATAAATTTTGTTATTTTAATCGCGTCAATATACGAGCACATGCATACGTAACGTGTTCACGTGACAACAGTAATTATTGTATTCTTCTTAAATGATATTGAAGTGATATTGAATTTCAAGGCGAAAAAATGTTATTGTTCGTGACCGTGCTTAACCATACTGCGTCCTCTTAGCCAACAAAATACTTGTGCTCGAGCGAACGTAAAAAAGGCGTCGCGTAGCACCAAGTTCTCATTAGGATTTGGTCTTCGCGCGAAATAGCTTCCCCGATACAGCAGCGAGTCTACCGCCAGCGAAAAAGTTCCGAATCCGTCCGCGCCGGCAGAGTATGAGCTGCCTTGTACAGGGAAGGGCAAGCGGCTCCTTGCGCGAATCAGCAAAAGAAAACGGGGGGACATGGAAGTGGCCGAGCCGCCGGGCGGTAGGAGCCCTTGGCTCGGGCGAAATCCAAGTTTAGCCCGAGCGATTGCCGGCGGGCGACGCGAGGCTCGAGGCCTCCTCCCTCGGCAGCGGCGATCGAGCGGCTGATGTAAACACGGGGCCGAGTCCAAGGGACGGCCTGCGCACTGGCCCGAGGCCCCGCGGGGAAACGGCAGCCAAGTGCGGGCCCGCGGCCTACGCGCATATACACGTACGCGGCGTGACGCGGCAGCGGCGCGCTTGCCAGGGCGGCGCGGACAACGTGAGCGACGGGCGTCGATGCCGCCCGCTAATAATAATAAGCGGCCGCGCTTCCTCCTCCCGGGAGCCGGGCACGAGGTGCACTTGGAGCGGAGCCCCGCCGAGCGCGGCTTTCATTCACTAGTCATTTTTTAGCTCCGGCGGAGATCGAGCGCTCGCCGACAGGCCCCCGAGCGAGGCGCGCAAGGTACTTCGCCCGGCGGCCCGACCCCTCGCCGGGGAAAACTGCGTGGCTTTTCGAGCCGCCTCTCGCCAACCTGGAGCCCATGTGCGCGAGTGCGCGCGACCTTCTTGCGTCGAAAAGTGCGCGCGGCCAATTATCCTTTAGCCCGCGCTAACTCGACCAAAGTGCTCGACCTACGCGATGCGATCACGCGTGACTAAACTGAAAAACTTTCCGACACATTTCACGTATGCTTCTGCGTCTTTAGATTCATTAGTCTCGCTCGCTCATTTGCTTACGTAAACTCGACTCGAGTATCAATTGTATGTTATTTCTCGCTCCGAGATCGTGACGAGTAAGATTAGAACCCACTTCGATTTACCTACTACTTTGATTTTCACCAATTATCATTGGCCCACCTTGTCGGTGCAATGTCGCTCAAAATTATTGCAGCACTTTGTTCGAATCGCGGTATTTTGGCTTTTCCTAAAAATAAACCACGCTAAGTTTATTGACTCGAGCGCCACCCACAGATAGAATGAGGAATCAGCAATCTTTTCTTCCTATATAATATATACAAGTCACGTATTTTATTTTAAAATGTAATCCGTTCGTTATCTGCTGGCGCGTCCATTGCTCAACTTTCGCGTAATTCGCATACTTTGGATTTTTACACATTGCTGCCAAACGCATATAGCCGTCTTCTTTGCTAGATCTCTACGGAGAGTATTGCACTTATGACACGTGGGTAAATAAGTTATCGATTACAGATCAATTGATACGACTGATGTGCGCAGGACAGTAGTAGCATCATCCTCTACTGACATCGGCAACTCAATCAAATCATGCATTTAATAAAAAGATTTACGCTACTTCGTCATCTTATTGCATAAACCATTTTGCAAAAATAACATTTATTATATACTTATGTGAATTTATTCGTATAAATAGCAGTTGTATTACTTTGTTATATGCGCTATAAAATAAAGTTGGTCAAGGTGCTCGAAACTTCCCAGACTCTCTATAAACAAATAGGCATTTAAAACAGTATTTGGAAGTAAATTTTTGCAGAAAAGCTCAAAGCCTGATCAAAGCCAGACAGGGTCTACGAATAGATACTCTGTAGAGATGGGAATAGTATTCTCAGGATATTGTATTATAGCCCTTTATTATGCATTCAACGCTTTGATAATTATTAAAGTTCATTATAACATTTAAACAGATAAACAAATAATTATGAATTTTATACATAAAAGTTATTAGTTTGTCGTGTGCCTAACTCCATTGCATTTAAAGTATAAATGATTAATTCTATAATTAGCAATTGAAAACCATACACGTCTGTTGATTTCTTTAAGTGATGTAAAGTAATAAGCGTTTAGTGCAATTTACTCAAGAACATTATGAAGCAAGTCGCATAATCACGCGTGCAAGAAAGAATGTCCAATAGATTTTGATTCATGCAATAATGGTTCCTTGGTGTAAAATTTGGGTGTGACAATTTGGGTATTACAAGGTACAGTCATTTTTATTCATGTTTGCCGTAACGCGTTATCATCAGTATCAAATCGCAAGCATCCATCGCGCTTGGATTTCTACGCTTTAATCGCGCTATCGTATTAATTTAAATTGACGATCACGTTATAATCAAATATTAAAATTATGTATTTATCATCATCAAATCATACCTATTGAAGCATAATTGAAACTGTGATATAGGTTATGTTTAATTGAACGGAATCGTTAATATCCAAATGGAATATATTATCAATAATTGTTTGCTTTTACTACATAAAGGATCAATCAAGTAATTAATAAGGGTCAATAAAGAGATAAACGGCCGCTCGCTATTTGCTCCAATTCGCAGTCATTTCTCCATAACGACGAGGTTTAGACAAAATACAATTCTCTGTGGCATTTGGTCTTTTTCACACTAATTGACTAAGCGACGTAACGTACTTGCACGATTATTCCACGTGCACGCGTACATAGTAGTTTTTGTCTGTACAATCGAACAAAGGACTTAGTCTCGGCTAGCAGTTGAAGTGTTGTTTTAGTTGGCGGCGGCTCTTCGCCGGGTGGCGCACTTGTCGCACCCCGTTGCCCTCCAGGTGTTGATATCATTGATTAGCCGAGCGCCGGTTTGACAGCGGACGCGAGGCCCACTCGAGGGCCCACTTGATAAGCCGCGCGCGAGAGAAGCCGCTGGTCGAGTCGGGAAAGCGCGCAAGGCAGCAGTGTGGGCGCGTAGGTGGCCGTCGGCTCCGAGAATAGCTCGGCCGGGCGCAAGTTTAAGGTCCGTCGGCCGGGCGGCTCTGTGCCGGATCGGACGGAATGCCAATCCCCGTGACGCGGAAGCCTCTCCGACGGCTTAGGCCCGCGTAGGATATCGCGCCGGCTTCCCTTGCACGCGCGGGCTCACCGGCGATTCAGCGCGCCGCGATTCTTCGCACCCTTGCGCGGGCTTCGTGAGAAAACTCGGGGAAAGAGTTGGCGGAGCCGAAGAAAAGGACGGAGACCGCGCGGTCTATCTTTAGCCGCAATTGAACTCGCTCCCCAAGGGGAAAAGAGCAGCGACGATACCTTACACTGCGCCGGGGCGCGCCCTCCCGCCTTCCCTTTTCCCTGCACTCGTTGAGCGCTCAATGTGGGCTGCATCCGCCAACCCGGCCCTTACACTGCGCGCGCACAAAACCCCAACATCATGCACTGAACTTGGGGTCAAACTGAAAGCAACGTTTTTTTTTGCAGTTTCCTGGTGAGTGCATCCTCACATACATGGAGTTTCAGCTGGACAGCGCGGAGTACTGCCAGGCCCAACACAAATAGAGAGAGAGGCCGAGAGAGGAGAGGCGCGAGGTGAAGAGGTCGAGAGCGACTCAGCCAGGCGGAAAGAGGAGGCAGAGCGCGAGAGATCGAGAGGACGAGAGAGAGAGAGAGAGAGAGAGAGAGAGAGAGAGGGAGAGAGAGAGGAGAGAGGGTGAGAGAAAAAGAGAGAGAGAGAGAGAGAGCGCGCGAGGGAGAGAAGGGGGACCAGCGCCGGCCAGCGTAACATGTCGCATCGCTGATCCGGCCCGAGTGCAACGCGAGGGATCAGCAGCTAGTCGTCCCCGCAGGCAGCCCCAGGCGAGCGCCGCCAGGCCTCTCCAGCAGCCCTGGGCCCCAAGCACGAGTCGCGGCTCCGCACGGAAGCCGCTGGTGCCAAGTAGGTGAGCCCCACAGCGTCCTACGCCATCCCCACCGCCACTCCCGCGGTCCACCTCACCGCACGCTGCTTCCAGATATTCTTCCGGATAAGCAAGTGTCCCCGCGGGGAAGCACGCGCACACCGCCAACGCCTAATGTGACGTAGCTCCGGGGAAGTTCTGTGAGGTTCGTGGCGCCCCAGAACCTTTCCTGACACCAGATGTGAGTGCCCGTCGTTCTGTCCTCTGTGGAAAAAATACCGAGCTATTTTTGTTCGCGCACCCCATGAGGAGCAATTCAACTCAAGACTGACATCCCCAATCGGCCAAGTTGTTCCTTCCTCTTTATTCTTAATCTCGGGGCCCTATTTTTAAACGGACCAGTTGCCTTATCAAACTAATTCAAAATTCGACGCTTCGGAAAGCCCCACCTAGACGAGGCGGAGGAGGACAAGGAGGAGGAGCAACAGCAGCAGGAGGAGAAGGGCTGCAACCCCTCCTCTTACACCATTATTTAGTTCATTTTTCTTCTTCTTAATCTTCTTCCGTTGTTTTTCCTCAACAACCTGTCAACTAGTGAAGTGGGCTGAAACGCTTGAATTAACCTTTCGAGAACTCGCCGAGTGCCGAGAGACTCTTTGTTCCAAGCAAGAGATTTTTCCTTATTTATTGTCGTTCAGAAGGAAATGAGCAACATGAGGGTCAAGGATATCAGACCTGCTCCCGCTCAGATCGAATACAAAAACATGAAGTTCCTGATTACTGATCGACCAAACGATCAAACCATCCACACTTTCATCCAAGTGAGTATCGCCACTCCACCATTTTCTTCTTCATTTTATATCTCGACATTGAACACTTCTAACTCCTAATTTTCTTTACCTGCCTAGGAACTGAAAAAGCACAATGTCAAAGAAGTTGTCAGAGTCTGTGAGCCAACTTATAAGGTTGAAGAATTGAAATCCGAGGGAATTAATATCATAGACTTAGCGTTCGACGATGGAACCTTCCCTCCTAATGAGGTTTGCATTCAATCTTTAAATATAATAAATATTTAGCACGTAAAAAACTATTAGCACAAAACTTCTCAATGCTCAAATCTACGAGTAGCCGTTTTAAGAGTTGCGTACTCTAAGCGAACAACATTACCGACATTTACATAAATAATATTTGTACGGTTCAATGTAGTCGTTTGCAGTGTACTAAAATAAATAATGAATTGATAGCAAGGGTTCGTAGCAATGTTCGGCTGTGTATAAGCAACTTGTCTGTATAAGAAATGCACCAAGCTGTGCGACTCTGTAGCTCAATCGGTAGAGTGATAGTCTTTCAATCCAGCGACCTGGGTTCAAGTCTCACCTGGGCATTTTTACGTGACTTTTTTTATAAGTGATATATGCTTTACTTTAATAAGATGAGATGAAGCACGCTCCTTAGATCCATCTCTGTTGTTCATAAGAGATGTTTGAGTCATAAGTGTGCAAAAATACGCAAGACCTTCTCCTGAGTCCGAATTCTCCGACTCGACGATTCGACAGGAGACACGATTCGAGAGAGGACACATTTTTTGTTACCATTCAAACGTTCTCTCACTTAACTGTTTCAGTTAATAAATTAAATCTGAAAAAGTAGTAATTGCACCTCAACAAAACCTCTCGTGAAAAATGCCTATCTGTCAACAACTTTCAATTATCGATGCTAGTACTTTATCAAACTTAATAAATGATAAAAAAATGTAAATATTTACATTGCAAAGTTTTTGTTACAATTCAAGATCGCTTCAATAGCCGTATCAATCCGGGAATCTAGGATTAAACTATTTTTTTTATAAATTTTATCATTTTCTCTCTGCGCCACTTTTCGCGCGCTACTGACGTATAAAATAGTCCCGGTAAATATATCTGCGCCATTGTCAACACTTTTTTTAATCGATTACAAATATTTTTTTACACAAAGATTATCTTTCATAAAACACTATAATATTCTATTTTTTTGGATTTCTCAAGAATCAACGTAAAGACTAAAAATTTTCCATTACCGTTTTTTTGAAAGTTATTTATTTTTAAAACTTCTTTTTCTTTGTATTATCAAATTTTAAATACTTTGACCGCATTCCATCTAATTATGAGACAAAAGTATATTTTTATTAGAGATTATTGAAGTCATTTTTAAATTATGCCTCTGCTATAATAATTTGATTTGTTTTAAATTTACCTATGATGAAAACTGAAATTATTAATTTTAATTATGTTACACGATGCTCGACACACTGTAATACTCGTTAAGTTACACGTTCAATTCTAATTTTAATTAAAAAAATGTTGGTTTACACAGTTTAAAATTTAGTGTGAAGGGTAAACATGCTGAAAAAAGTATGCGCCAAAATAAGTTTTTTTTTTTAGTTTTTTTGTTAATGATATTCCACCACATATCTAAACATATCGTAGTTTGATCTGGCTTAGATTATTCAATACAGTCTTAATATAAGTTACTTAAAAGTATTTATTTAAAATAGTATTTGTCTATCATCATTCTTTATCGAATACAATTAATTAAAATTAATAGTAGTTTATAGGTAATTTACTAAAATTAATAATAGATATTATTTCCTAAAATTTTCTCGATGATCAGTTATTTTATTATATAATTTTTTTGCGCGGTTTTAAAGTTAAATTAACCAACTGTTCCGTTAAAACTGAATGGACAGTTGATGTAATGAAAAATCAATTTTTTAATTAAACACATACATTATAATTAGCAACAAATAAAGTGACTAATAAATGCAATGTATTTGGCGACAGGTGGTTGATGACTGGTTCGAACTGCTGAAGAATCGATTCCGAGAGACGCCGGATGGCTGTGTGGCAGTCCACTGTGTCGCCGGACTCGGCAGAGCACCTGTCCTCGTCGCTTTGGCCCTCATCGAACTCGGGCTCAAGTACGAAGACGCTGTCGCTCTAATCAGAGAGTAAGTGCGACTTTTATTAACAATTCTAAGTGTTTGTACACATCCAAGGGTACCCATTGACTGCCTAATAAGAAGTTAAAGACGGGATTATCCACTGTTACCTTATGATAAATTCTACAAACTAAAATAAAAAGAGTCCAACTGTCCTCAAAAACACAAATTAACGTTATTAATCAGCTAATTTATTATCAATTCGTTACACAGTTATTATAATTTAATTAGAAACTATTTATTAATAAAGAATTAATATGTCCATGTTTGCAGGAAGAGACGAGGGGCTATTAACGCCAAACAGCTGGCCTATTTGGAAAAATATCGTCCCAAATCTCGACTCAAACTGAAGAATGGACAAAAGAACTCGTGTTGCCTTCAGTAAAGGATGATAATGATGCTTCTTTCTTGTATACTTCTGTCATTGAATACCAACTGAGTGTACACCAAATCACTTAGATTTACACAAGCCTGACGACAGCAACTTAATGTATAATGTTTATAATCCAAAAAAATATCGAATAGCCTGTCAATGGAAATGTAACTGATTTACTCCGATCTATTAAACCAAAGTCGCTGGTAGCTAATACTGTAATTAAACTGTGAATATAATTTTCAATTTAAAGTTATCAGGTTATACCACCCTTTTCATGAGGTTTTAGTTAGCATTCTTTTTTCATCGAATAAATCAAGTGTGAGCATTTGCTCCAATGCTGGTAGATGAGCAAAAGCGCGGATTATTGCGTATTCATTAATTAAAGAATTTACTAGAATAAGGGCGGTAAAAGTATATCAATTGTACTTTTAAATTATAACTATTATATAATAATTGTAAAAATTAATTTAAATCCACACTTAGGATACAATTTGTGTGAGAAAACTTGATATCTTTATCGCTTCTGGCTACTTGGAAAAGAGAGGAGCTTAAATTTTTGCTTATTTAGCATTAAGTTCCTTTTTAATTGTGCAATCATCTTTATCAAGCATTATGACTGCAGACAAGTTAATAGAGTTCATTCAATGTATAGTTTTAAGATACGAATGCGAATGGAGCGACTTTATTATACTAACACGAGTTGCATTTCCAATGGCACGCATTGGGTAGATGAATATTCTTAACTCTTACTTTATATTTGTATCACGCGTTTTCCGAAGGATCATTTATTCTAAGCCAAGCGTTAAGAAAAAGAAAACGAAAAGAATGGAATTGAAGGGTAATTCACACTCCAAGTTCTTATATGTATCATTCAAATTGCAGCTCGGAGGCTTTTTTATTAAAGTTTTAACAACATATCTCTCTAAAGTATAAACCAGTCATAGAAAACAACAGCACAACAATAATAAAAATTAATTCAATTTCAAATTTAGGATCTAGTTGTTTAGCTTTAATAACATTGCCATTGAGACTGTACACCACACTAAACTGTGTTCAAAAGTTAAAAAAGTAATAGATGATGAATTTCACTTCTACTAATTGAAAGATTGTAATATTTAGAAAAGTAATCAAGACCGTTTCATTTGTTTGTGCACACTGCGTTGAATGTACTCGATCAACTATTAGGCATTTTGTATGTTATCAAGTGTTTATCTATATTGCAATTTTTTTTATTAATAATTCATGGAAAGTTCATTCGAGTCCTTATGGATGGAGGATAGATGGCTCTCGTTAGAAGCCCTCATGCACTGAACTATTTTTAGCTCTTTTTTAATTTGCACTTTTCGTTTTGTCTTTGAGTGACCGTTTATTTGTAAAGTTTAGAACATGCCTAAACACATTGCTATGGCACCGACATCCGCAATAACTACAATTGTAGACAATGTAGAGGATAGATTTGAACGATATTCTCAAAATTCTAATCCAAAAATGTATTGCATGTGGAATCTCCCAAACATCAATGTGAATCCTCTCTGTGAGATACATCTCTCAATCAAATTCTGCTCCATACTTGTTTTGACATTTTTCGGCTATGTTCCTTGATATAGATGACATTATCATCTTCAAATAAGCTTTCTTTAGGACATCCTTTCAAGATATCATACTTCTAGTATTTTCAAATTTTTTTTTATATTTTGTGACCACTACGTTATCTGTAGAGACCAACTCTTAGAAACTCGAATACTCGTTTGCTTCTTTTTGAAGTAAGTCTTGTATTTTGAACTGCAATTTGACAAGCAGAGAGTTATTTTCTTCCAAGTTTTTTAGTTTTCTCTAATAATTCAACTTTGTAATCTGGTTTTAAAAATAGCTATATACAAGATTGCTTGATTAGAAGTAATTACTTGGCAATAAACCTTTATCAAACTTATAATTAATTACATGTACATCTCAGTGTAACTCTGTCACTAAAGTTAAAAATACGAAGTGATGTAATCGTTTATCCCTCGGTCGCCTAAGAATGTCACTTTGACCATTTTTACAAGTCTTCTCTCTTCTTTTTTTTTCCTTAGCATTTAGTGTTTTATGCGGTGGCTATCTCGTCACGCACAATCAATAACTCTCTTCTGTACATCCAGGTCTAATCTCAGAAGAGCCTACAATCTGCTTCTTAATCTCTATATACTTATATATAATACTGACTTCAAAAACTCGTAGAAAAACATTGAGCAGGAATCGTGAAAAACTTGTAATCATTTCCTGAAGTGTTTGGGCCTTTATGCATAACACGTTGGATGTTTGTCACCTTGAATGATTCGATGCGCAATATAAAAAATTCAGATACTAAGATACATGTTTGGCATATGTTACGAACTTATGTTATGTGTAAAAATACAAGTCTAAATCCGTATGGGATATTAAATTTCGCTAAAAGGCAAATTTAGACGTACAATCTTCTGCCACCTATATTTTTAGATACTCATATGCTAAACATCAAGATTCCGATATAGTTTAACCCTCCTTAATGCATTGATCAAGATAAACTTCTTAGATTCCATCAAGTATGACGTTTTGTCTCTGATCATGAATGTGGTACTCAAAAGAAGATCAATGATGACAGCTGTAGATAATTTCGAATATAAATTGCTTAATTTGATATCCAAAGTGATATAATCGCATTGGAACTTGATTTCACGATTTTCTGACAGTTAGTCACTTTCACATCAAGAATTAGCAAGATACTCTTGATGGCAACCATAACATCTAATCGATGCTCTAAAGAATCAGAAGAGGTGTACTTTCTGGAGCATGCAGGTGATTTGGATTCTCCAGTAAATGTAATCGAGTCGATACTTATTAAAAATGCATTTTCAGATACTATATTCAACCAACTAATTTATGTTAAGTTTGCTTGAGTATAAACATTTAGTGGAGTGACTTTATCAAGTTGTACTTTTTGTATCTCGAAACTGGTAGCAAATATCATAGGCCGAGACACCGGAATGTTGCGATCAGCGATCAATAAAGGGAGCAGGCAGGAATAGTTGTCTACAATATCATTTTCTGAATAACTCAAAAGAATTACATATCTCTATTTATTTATATTATTTGTATATATTTCTTATACATTTTATACATCAAAGCTAGAACATTTATGTTTTATAAAATTAATTAAAAAAGATCGGTACATTCCTCGCTGTTGCAATAGAGTGTAAACGAAATTTAATATCACAAAAAATATTTATAACAATTCTGCTCTACATAATTACTTTTTGTAAAGTCCAAAATGAAACAAAAAAGCACTGCAATATTTTTTACCAGAGGATGGGACGAGGGACATACATAACAAAACTGAATGAAATATGTGGATTTCCAGATCCAAAAGCAACTATGTTAATCCGTATATAGCTATCAATTTTTATTTTAGTTAAATTGTCCTTGCGATAATTATTTGCGTATAATGTGAATGTATTTTGTATAATGAATTATCTCTTGCTTTTATGCAACGAAAAAGAATTTGTGATTTTTATTAATTTTGTTCGACTCATATTTCTATAAGTTACCATTTTATTTTTTCTTTTACTTTTTTCGTTACTAGTCCTTAATTGATGCTTCTTCGATTCACGCCACAAAACTTATCAAATAGTAAAATATGCAAACCCGTAATATGAATCTGTGATATGTTTATTCAAATATAAAATATTGAAGACAAACTATTTTCTTTAAATAAGTTTAATTTTTCATTCGACCTTAAAAATCTTGTATAGGTCGTATTTTTTTTATCAAAAACAGTAGTTTTCCGAAGAAGTGATCATAAGGACTATTCAATAAGAATTGTAGCAATATTTATACTTGATTAAATGTAAAGTGTGAACTTTCCTTTTATAAATTATTTCAATTTGATTTTTAATGACATGGAACTTAGATAAGAAATGCAATTTTACAATGTCAAGTGGGATTCCTTTAAGAAGCTTCTAATAAATTTGCAATATACGATAATTTTAAACTGCCATTTAATGAACATGCTCTTTTTCAATAATTCTTAATTATTTTTAATGAAAAATAAAGTCTAAATTTATGTATATGTACTTATATTATAATATGTATATATATATTTATCACTACCACAAAAAAATACAATTCAAACAAAGATCCTCTATTTTAAAATAAATAAATGAATATTAAGAGCTTAAATGCTCATTGCATTTGACACCGACTGGTTTATTATAATAAAAAAAATAATTCTTACCAATGCTGGTTAAGGGGCTTAGGAGTCTGGAAATGGAGATTACGTACAGCATTGCGACTTTTTATATTTCTTCAAGTAACTCAGATTAGTTAAGCATAGATAGCACAATTTTTAAATTATAAAAAATATGTCTAGTCAATAAACTTGACTTTCTGCGAAATTGCTTTTAAAAAAATCAAAAGTGCAGTTTTTCTTTTCTTAAAGGATTTTTTAATTTTCCCTGTTAGTCAAATAGAAGCCAGCTGATATGGCATGGAAGACTGACTCATTATTCTGATTTGAAAATTGTTTCAGAAAAAGTAAAATAGTCAGAACATATGTATAAGGCGTGAATAAAATTCTGTTATCCCATTGCAGGAAAATTTTTGCCATAACACATAATTAACTAATATTTCATTTTTTTATTGTAATTTATCACTACTGCTTCATTTTCATATTTAAATCAATGAAAATAATTTCGTTTTTATTATACTGTAAAAATCATTAATGAAATAAAAGTAAACAAAATTCGTTTTGTCATACGCTCGAAATTATTGGAACATAAATTTCAAGTCATTCTTAAAAAGAAATCTTTTTTTTTTTTAATAATGTGTTGTTATTTATCACATTCAAACCTTAATAATTTGTTCAATCTTACAAAAACATATCATCATAACCAGGTGGAGGCAAATGATCAGAATCTGGTAATCTTCTTGGGGGATTATTGTCTGGTGGACCAAATGGATCAAATCTAGCTCCTGGAGGAACCATACCACTAATACAAAAATAATTTTTTTAATAAAACTTTATATTTAATTCAATGTTTTTAATTTACCTTGGAATTTGACCGGGTCCTCCAATACCAGGAAAATTATGTCTTGAACGACTATTTACAAAAGGATCGAATATCATTCCTCGACCTCCACCAAATGGATCTAAGTCATTGGATCCAATGTTACCAACTCTGTGTCTATTAAACTCTGGTCTATTAAAAAATGTATATTAGATTTAATTCTTAAAAATAATAACATAATTAAAATTTAATTTATAAAGACAAATTTAATTTTAAATTTATCAAATGCATTTAAATACGAACTTTATTAAAATATTATATTAAATCATAATAAAATTTGTTATAAACTATAAATTTAAAGAATACCTAAGTTAGGGTTTGGAAAAATACTGAAAAATTTCTGAAAGGATACTGGAAGGTTTCAAAAGTTGGAGTAACGCCAAAAATCATGTCGCTCAAGGACATCAATATCATGGGAAATCTGCAAGAGAACAAAAAATAAACATATTACCTATGCATAAGTGAACCACCAGATCTTTGTGGTGGTCCTACCCTCAGTGGATCATCATCTTCTCTTCTTGGTATATCTGACTCTGAAGTTTGTGATGTTTGGGTTGAGACTTCTCGTGCACTTTCCGAAACAACTATATCAATAAGCTCAGTTTTTATTTTATTCAGAAGTACTTCATAAGTTGGAATCATAAATTCCAAAGGTCCAGCAGATTCATTTACAACATTTATAGGAAATTGTAAGTTTGCTACACTGTGATCTTCAATTTTCTACATAAATTGCATCACTTTAATAAATCATTATATTTATATCAAACTAAAGTAATTTTATTTGTCTCATTACCAATAAATTTAATAGTAAATCTTCTTCAGATTTTACTCCTATCAAAATGTACAGTTTCCCATCTTTAATGTATCGTAAAGTATAATTTGGCGCAGTACTCCATCCTTCAGGTAATAATTCAGATCCTATTTCAGAAGGACCAATTGTTTTCTGGAACAAATAATATCCAATAGTAAATAATAAAATATTTTGCACTAAATATTTCTATTACATTATCCCCATTAAACTTTAAATAAGAATAAAATGAAACGTATTTAATTTCAAAATTAAAAGTATATAATGAAATATGCATTTTAGAGAAACAGTTTTAAATATGAGGTTACGAACCACAGTACATAGTGTCATTTAATGAATTTTGATTAAATTTTTATTTTTTTTTAGAAGCAGTTATTACGACATTATAGTAATAAATTACAAAATATTTCGTATTTTTGTATTGCACTTACCGAATCTCCAACGCCCAAACACCTAAATCCATTTCTGACAAAATACCAATGTATTAATAGAATTAAAACATCTTCTTTTTTAACAATCTGTTCACTAGAAATTTTATAAAGCAACTCAAAGCCAAATGTTTTTCCTGGATCACTCGCCATTCTTAAATCTTAAACTTTTATGATGATAAAACAAATTTGATGTTTTCAAGCTTGCGCCATTTTGAAAGCTATAGTTTTAAAAGTGTTTCTGTATCCATAATACAAATTTGAAAGTATTCTTAAAATTAACCATTTTGTCATGTAATTTTTTAAATTTAATTTTTATTTGAAATATTTTCGTGAGAATTTAAAAATATGAATTTCCAAAGTTTCATTTTAAAGCTTAATTTTAATAAAGGATTCACCATTTGCTGTTTTGTTTTACATCACCTTTTGTTTTAGACTCACGAAAACGCTGGATTTGGCTTTCTATAATGTTAAATCAAGAATATATATATTATTAGTTCTTCATTATTTTAGTTTATTAATTATAATTAAAACCCACATTAAATATCTAAAATTTACTGTAAATAGCTTGTGATAGGTTTCTTTATTGTATGCATTTTGCTTCTGTAAAGAGCTATTAACTATATCAACTTTTGATAATTTAAATCCATTTGTTTTTAATGAAATTCCAACAATATAAAATTATTACAATTATAATTGATTATAAATGTTATTTTTATTCAAACATTTTGCGTAAATAAACGTTTTGAATTCTAATCTACATAATTATTTTCAAAAATTATATATTATCAAAAGATATTACTTGTTAAAAATAGACAAAATGTTCTAATGCAACAAAATAATTGAAATATTTTATTTCTTTAGTCTCTTTTTGAGAATAAAACATATTGTCTTATAAAATAAATAAATAAAATTATTTTGAATATATTTTTATGATACTTCTATAAAATCTGTCTAATGTATGTGATTTATATAAAGGATGTATGTGATTTTAATTACTTTTGTTAATACACTATTGTTCATTACAGTATTAAACTACTTATAATAATGTAAAACATTATAATATTTTATAAAAAATTAATGAATTATTTATATAAAATATTTTTTAAACAAAATAGAGAAACAAGTGGAAATTAATATCTAAGTTTCTATCATTTTTTTAGGAATGTCATAAATAATGTATTAGATAAAATATAAATGTATTTTTTTTGTTTTAATAATAATAAGAATCATCTTCAGAATCATCAGTTTCTTGATCATAAATAGTTGATGCTTGAACAGGTGATGCACTTCCTTCGATTTCTTCTTCACTTTCTGGTTCATTTTGTTCAGTTTTATCAACTGCATATTTTCTCCATGCAAACCTATAAGTGATGTACATATTAAAATGATCAAATATTTTTCATGCATTTAATAGATAATACATACCTTTTTTTTTTATTAAAACAATCATCAATAAATGTGTGACTTACAATTTTGCAGTGACCTTTTAATTGCTGAGATTTTGGAGTATTTTTGAAAGCACATATTAAATGTGTACACTTATTGTTTGTTGTATTAGGATCTGATATATATTTTGCTCCCATTTTTAAAGCTTTTCTCCTTATTTCATCTCTTTGAGGATTTACATATCCACTTAGAGAAAATGAAACATCTTCAAAAAGCTTAATAAATTCTTTTCTATTTATTTTTGGTGGTTTTATATTATCAACTACTAGTAAAGGTTTATGTAATAATTTACAGGCTTTGCACAGTTCGTTTGATTTGAAATTACACAGAGAACACTGACTAGTTGAGTTTCTGTCATCAGATTTGAAACTGCTAGAACTATCAGGTTGTTTTTTAGTATTTACATTCTCATTTTTAACATCTAATTTATCAATTAACCGTTTCTTTTGTTTCGGACTTGGTATAACATCTCCAAATAATGTTCTTGAAACTGGAGATGAAGTTCCTATTTTCTTTTGATTTTTAACATCTTTGTTTAACAAATTCTTTGCTAATGATGGACTGCTGACAGTGTTTGAAGGACCTAAAGTAAATTGTAAAATTATGTATGTACGTGATAAAAAATCAATTGATGTACAGATAATAAATTAAAAATTATACAACTATGATTACCTGCTGTCATTGCACTTAATTGTGGTTCAGATTCTAATTTTTCCAATAGTGGCCTTTTTTTTGGCTCACGATTTTTGTCTTGTTTTTGCATAAAATTATCTACTCCACTTTCAATAACAGTTTCTTTTAATTGATTTTTATATTTTTTTTTGTTTTCAAAAAGTTTAATATATTTTTCTATAAATTCATCTTTAGTTTCATTAGTTTCTTCTTTTAATTTGAAACGACCAAAAACATCCAAACCTAAATCTATAATTACTTCTGTTTTTAAAATAATAAATTCTAAACCAAATAATTCTCGAGGATTAGCTGACTGCATACAGGTAACCTTAACTCGATCAAATTTAATTTTTATTGTTTCTGGATTAAGTTCACGCTTTGTAAACAATTGAACTTGATCTCGAAACTTGCTGTTAGCTGCTTCATCATGAGATAAAAATTGATGATTTACTACAGGTAGCCAATTATCTGGCTCTTTAGAAGTAGAAGCTTCAACAATTACAATACAAGATCGATAATTTGCTATTTCCAAACCAGTAATAGTTGTTGATTCTTGTAATTGAAAAATAATGGTTGCTATAACTTCATTTGGTTTAGCACAACGCCAACAATTTTTTGGAGGATATACTAATAAATTAGTTGATGGATAAGATGGATGTTCTGAAGAACAGTTTATTATTTTTGATATTTTAATTATCATTATTAAAATTTTGTTTAGAACAGTAATATTACTGTAACCCAATTACTGATAATCCTTCTTTAAATTTAAACATCTTAAATTGAAATCTGGAAAAAATTATTTTTAAAACATCAGTTTTATCCAAAAACATTTAAAATATGTAAACAAATTTATGCTTGTAAACCTTACTTTATTGATGCTCGTTTGGCCTAATCTCACCCAATATTACAAGCTAGTATACTATCTACATAGGAGTTCTACAATCTACAAAACTCTCAATTGGCGGTACAATCTATGCCTGTGTATATTGGTTTTATCGTTTGATTGTGAGTTGATCGATGGTATGCGTTAGATTCTTGAAGATTAATAAATTTAAAATTTTATAAATATAAAATCAATAATTATAATTTATAAATTTTAAAATTTTCAATGAATTATAAAAATAAACTATTGAATAACTTAAAACATGTATTTCAATATAAAAACTACAGAAATCGGGTGCAAGAATCAGCAACTATAGAGATTTATGAAGGTTAGGTTGAAAACTTATTAGTAAAATTATACTATTAACTGTCAAGTGACTTACATTTAAAGATGTTTCGAAATTATATGTAGAGGGTACCACAAAAGGTATTTATTCTATACAGTTTTCTAGGAGGTGAAGATATGTTACATGTAAAAAGCAATAGAAAATACAGAAATTAGCTTTTAGTTCATTTTGTATTTACTTTTTTTATGATTTGTACAATTTATTTATAATTTTTAAATTGGTATGGATATGGTTATAATAACCAGGGTTGTGTACCAAAAGTGCGTACCAATAGTATTCGATGTGTTTTTATTTTCATTTTGTTTTTTTGGAGCACGGGAGCATATATCTAATTTTCAAATCCGTTGATTTTTTTGTGAAGCTTTTTTATGGCTAACTGGCTAGTGTAATTTAATTTGCGTTGATAAGTAGTACTACTTTTTTTCTGCATTATCGATCATTCAAAAATCAGCGTCGTAATAAAAGTTTTTTTAATAGAGTCCGGTGTCACAACACAATAGATTTTTCTGAGTGAAGTGAGAAATTCGGTGCGATAAGGCAATTGCCGGTAAGGTGCCTGAGTTCAGTGTCAGGCAAAATAATTGACTCGTATTAGTTCGTAGTTAGTTTGATGTAAAAGAAGCTTCGACACTTAATTGAAATAGAAGCTGTGTTATTAGTGCGACTCGATAATGTTCGATAGATACTGAAGTTTGATCAACATAGATTACAATAGAACGTGTAGATCCTAATTAATGATAACTAAGAGATAGAGGATCGGTGTGGATGTTCTTTTCATTTTGTAGATAGTTAATTAAATATTATTTAAATATAAAATGTACATTACAATATAACGATAGGAATTTATTATCAGAGAGATAAATAAAATGATCCGTACATAGACGATGCATAAACCATAAACGGTACATTATACCTCCCCGCTAAACTAGACATAATTATAGTGGCAACATAATATATTATTTATAGTTTGCCTTTAAATGTATAATTAGATTTAATTTTTTATCTTGTTTGTTTTACAAATATTTTTTCTGAATTTCATTCAATTGTCGCTTTTACAATTTTTGAGTTAGTTTTATGTGCATCTTTGATGTAAATGTTTTCTGCTTGCTTTTTTTATTATATATATTTAATTTTAAACAGTTAATAACCATCTTACTTTCGGATTACTATCATTGATAAACCTATAGCTTCTGAAATTTATCAATATTCTAAATGTTACAAAAAAGGGATTAAAATTTAAAAATTTTGAAGCTTTTTAAATTTAATAAATACACTATACTTATATTATTTATAAAAAATAACAAGATTAGCATAAAGATTTGTATATTTTAGAATTGTAATAAAATTTAATTGTAAATTCAAATTGCATCTTGCCGAACATTAGTTTATTATAGTCTAAAAAAGTAAAATTTTATTGTTTTTAAGGACGTAATGATGTTTATTTACGATTACCGAGTGGATTCGGAAAAACGTTATGTTTTACACTGCCAATAATAACCAAAGAAAGTGCTTTTGCGATCGTTGTGACGCCAACAATCGCAATTGCAAAGGTAATTTAAAACAAACTTGTGTTATAAAAATTAAATGTAATGTTTTAATAAATTTTAAATATCTTTTATTAACTATAATTTTCAGAATCAAGTAGATTATTTAAGGAGTAAGAATATTAATGCCGTTTATTGGTGTGCATATACATCTACGATTCGAAAATTTCAAATTCTGAACGATATATTGTCTAAGAAACCTAAAATTAAATTGTTGTATATAACTCCTAAAGCAGTGACATCTAGCGTATTTCAGGTATCTATAATAAATACTCCATCAAATAATGAAATTTAAATTTAATCTGTTTAATATTTTATAGAATATAATAAAATCTATCAAAATAAAGAATTTATCGTACATTGTTATTGATGAAGTCCACTGTATTAGTGAGAAGAGTCACGATTTTAAAATGTATTATAAAAAACTAATTGATTTGCGTGTCATTCAACCAAATGTGCGACTTGTTACTTTAACATCAACTGCTACTAAACAGGTTCGTGCAAAGCAGTTGTATTACATTACAATGCATGTATATATTTCTTTAATATAGAATTTACTATAAAGTTAATTAAAGTAGATAAAAGAGATTAAAAGAAAAATGATTAACGATTGGACAAATTGGCTAGAAGTCTCTCTCTAGGAATTTTCAAGGGCGTTCATTTGAATGCCATTACCAAACTTATTTTTGATCATGTGAGAATGCGAGCTATATTGATCACTTGGGCTATATGTATTTTTGTTATAATTTCAATGATTTTTAGTTCAAAATATATCATCTGAATTAAAATTTTTTTAAGTATTTCTAAGGCAATTCTAAAATTGATACATTTTGAAATAAAAAAGTTTGAAACGGCTACATCGAATGTTTCAAATTTGTTAAACGAAGTTGTCGCTTTCCTAAAAGTGAGTAATCATTTTCTGAATATAAGTCAGTAATAGGTTTAGTAGGAATCAAATCATAAATAAATACATGTTGTTACCATTACGGATTAAACTTTCAATATCAAATTATATAAATATTAATAATAATTAAATTTTATTTTAGGTAGATGGTGATATTTTAAATATATTAAGAATGAAAAATGCAAAGAAATTTATAATATCAAAAATAAGACCTAATTTACATTACGACGTATTTTTTACTACTACGTTGTCAGATCGTTTAACGAATTTAATAGAATTCATTCAAAAATCAGTGAATGATATACAATCAAAAGTACTGAATTTATATCCTTTTCTGCTGTTAACACAATACGTACAGTTATTCATTATTATTTTAATTTTAGGATACGAATGATTGCGGTATTATATTTTGTGAAAATAATGATTCAGTAAAAGGTTTATCACAATTATTATCAAGGAGGGGTATTCAAGCTGTATCATATCTCTCTAGTAAATGATAACATTTTTTTTTTTCCTGTTATTTAATTTCTAATATTTAATTGATGGTATAGGATCGAAAGTAAAAGAACGTTTGAAAATTCAAGAAAAATGGAGTTCAGAAAAGATAAAAATTGTAATAACAGCAGCACCAACGTTTGGTATAGGAATTACTAAGCCGTCAGTCAGGTTAGATAAATTAAAACATAATTTAACATTTAAACCTTGCGAAATAAAAATTATTAAACATCTTTAAAAAATATTATATTATTCATATAATTTTAAAAATAAATAAATTTTGTTTAAATTATGTACCAGAAAACTATGTAAAGTATGTATAGATGTATTATTTTATTTCGATAAGAATTAGCTTTCAATTATTGTTTAGCAAAAATCTCCGATTTCCAATTAGAACAATTTAGCATTAGCGCAAGAAATAAAAATATTGCTATGTTACAAGTATTATTAATGAATGAATTCTGAAAAAAGAATTATTTTTTTAATAGATTTACAGTGCATTGGTATACTCCAAATAGTATTGAAAGGTACTATCAAGAATCTGGTAGAGCTGGACACGACAATAAAATGTCTTATTGCAGGATATATTGTAAAGAATCAGATAATCTCAATCAAAGTTTCGTAAAAGATCAAAAACTTCTAAGTGAGTATGGAATGGGGCATAATTATATTGAATTTGTGAACTTAGATTAAAAACAATAAGAAAAAAATTATCGTAATTCATACATGTACCATACGTACGTTTGATTGGGTCATAAATATGTTAATGAATATATTGTATGAAACTTTTTTTATTTTTTATTATTTATTCAATAAATTAATTAAACTATTTATTACTCAGATGTTTTATTTCTATCACTTGTAATATGCTCTTTATTTAATTATTTAAATACGTTCAATGATTCGAGCTTGCGACATTTCATTCCCCACAAGAGCTGTAAGAACTGAGTCATATTTTTCACCGTCTTTGAATCTTAGTGTACGTGTTAAATTCAAAGGTTTCTATTGGGGACGCGACACAGCTGTTCGCACTTCAGTAGAAGACTGAGCGCTTTTATCGGCGATTTTTAGACCTGGCGTTTAGACGCAATATAATATAACGCGTGGAATTATATGAAATATTATACGCGTTTGTTATTTTGTTGTTTCTGCTCGAAAGTATAAATCACGCGTGTCCCAAACTTGAGACTTTCACGGGCTCGATTGTATGCATTTATAAATGCCTCCTCTATGTGCCGAAAGACGATGGGCTGATTGTTCGACCATTGTTTTTTGAGCGCTTGACGCCGCCGCTGTCAAGAGAGAAATTCTTTTGCGTTCTTGCCCATTTAACGCGTCGCTAGTACAGTTAGTTCGTGACGATCGTTCGAAGGGTTAGCATCCTCTCGAGTATTAAGTCCGAGCAATATAAAGTGCAAATCGAGGAAAGGAAACGAGTGCGTACGTGTCTTGAGAGAACTAATTATTTTTCTCGACATTGGCTCGTCTTCTCTCTCTCGGTGTCCCGCGAATCGAATTCGTGAAGATCCGTGCTATTTTGTGCATAGTTTAATAATTATACGCGCGATTTAGAGTCTCGCGTTATATCTTTGTTCACACACACACATCAGCAGTTCTTCAGTAATATTTAATTGTCGCGGGTTAAATTACCACCTCGAATATTGTGTAATTTTTGTAATACAATTCAATTAGGGGTTTTTTATGCCTTCGGGCTTTTTCCCCTAAAGAGCCAATAAATATTTATATATTAGACTTAAAGTGCAATGTATTTATTTTTCCTTAAGTGTAACCTCATCCTTTTATTAACATTAATTAATCCGTTTTAAATAAGTTACGAAACTTCTCCACGTAGGTGAAGTATTCGACGAAACACCTGGGTTTGCGCATAATAGTCTGGGAACAATGGCCGAAAGGGAGTAACCAATTTTATGATTACCTTGCCGGGATTATCACCAAGTCGAGAGCCTATGGATTTCCCCAAGGCATTGCCCTCTCTTTGATTTTTGATTTTGAAATTGATTTTTAATGTTGAGTTTATTAAATTTGAAAAATGTCGAGTTACAGTTCTTGAATAAATGATTCGTATTTGCGGTTTTAACAAGTTTTGTATTACGGTTTACGCTACATTACAATTTTAATTACATTACATGGTTTATTATAATTCGTGTTAATATAATTCGTTACTTTGCAAATCGCTATCAAAGATAGCTCAAGAATCGCTATCAAGGGACTCGGCGGTGCACGTAAACGCAGCGGGCGGTATCGGCGTTCGGTTCGTCTGTAAATTTTACTTTATACCTATATATATTACTGACTAATATTTTATATATGTTTCTGACTAATAGATATTTTATTTTATTGTTGATACTCCATTTGTGATTATTATTACCGAAGTGTGATTAACTGTCATTTTATTTATGATTCGTATGGCTTGTGTAATGAATCTTTTGCTGTAACTGCATGTACAATAAACAAATATCTTTCTGTAAAGCTGTCGATTTATATTATGTATTTATGCTCGAGCTGGAACGAATTCAATCAAGTTCAGATTCGAGCAGATTACTACACTAATCTGAATTCTGAATTATGATAGTTTGTCGGGTTTTATCCTTTGAGATACATAGTTTTCAATTTCGAACAAAATATATGAAATTGTAGAATATTATATAATTTAAAAAAAATATCTCTAAACTATTGTGTTAATCGAGTATCCACGGACTGTGACGATAATATATCAACATTATTTTATATCTAACAAATTATTGAAATTGCACATATATTGTAATATATTTTTAACATGTATGTGCTTTTGTGAGTTTTAAAAACTTTTGCTTGAATAAATAGATATTTGTGCTTTTTGTAATATTAAGGATTAATTATGTTACTATTATAAATTATAATTAGAAAATGTTTTTGATTTTGGACATACCAAACGCGACATCGACATTATAATCATATATTTAATATCAATTTTAACTTTAATATAAATTTGTATTATTTTTAATGCAGAATTTCGCTGATTTTTATAGAATAAATTATTAATTTATAGAATAATAGATATAAAATTTATAATTTGCTTCTTAATTATTTCTAACATTTTTAAATTATTTTTGAAGAAATCATTATTTTTTTACAGCATGGTTTCATTAACGTCAAAACAAGTAAAGAATTCAATTTAATTTATTGATTATAATTATTAAAGTAATTGTTTGTAAATTATTATGAATATTACTTATTTGACAATCAAGCATGTACTATTCATCGTTTTCAACAAATTGATTTTTTTCTATAAAAACTATTAAGCCTTGTTGCCATTGAAAAGTTGGAACCAGTTGGAACTATAGTTTGAGCCAATAGAACATCGCAGGGACGAAGTTTTCAAATTATCCACCAGAGCGGCGTAGCATATGATACAACCATTATGATCTTACGAGTATTCAGCATATTGGCGTTTTAGAATTCGCGTGGTGCATGCCTGCATTGACTTTGGATACAGTTTTGTATGTGTATATATATATGATATACAATAAGTAAGCCAAAGTAAGCTACCGTGACAGGCAAACGACGCTGTCTTGTATATGCAAACGCATATTTAATTTTTATATTATAGTATAAAATAAGAATCGTTCACGATGTCGTATAAAGGACCACAAAAAGTTCAAAAAGTGATGGTACAACCAATTAATCTCATTTTTCGGTACTTGCAAAACCGATCACGTGTACAAGTTTGGTTGTTTGAAAATATCAATCTTCGCATAGAAGGACATATTGTCGGCTTCGATGAATATATGAATTTAGTTTTGGATGATGCTGAAGAATACCATGTAAAAACGAAGAACAGAAAAGTACTTGGCCGAATAATGCTAAAAGGCGATAATATAACATTGATACAAAACACAAATCCTGGAGCGAACTGAATAATAGATTATACTATTTTAAATCAATTTATAAATAGAATATTTATCTTTATTTTGATTATGAAGAAAATTATTGGATTTGCATACTTATAATAGTAATATGTATGAGAATGTAACAAAAGCAAAGTAAGGTTATGTTTCATAAGAAGAAATGTAATGGCGTGACAAAAATCTTGTAATTAAAACTAGAATTAAACTCACAACAGAGTTAAGAAAATGTAATTTAATTTAATAATAATTTTACTTTTCATCTTATCTAAATTAGTTTTTAATTATTATTTATACACATCCCACATAAGCGTTTAAGAAATTATGAATGAAATGAAAGTATTTAAAAATTAATTGTATCTGTTGAAAACTGTTATAATTTACTTTCAAATTATACAATTGATCTTATAAAACTATAATTTCCAATAAATTAAAGTAAATTAAACTTCAGTTTTTAAAAACTATTATTTTAACATCAGTACAAGTCTTTAAAATTAACTTTTAGTTTAAAATCTATCAAAACTAGAATTTATTAATATCTTAGAATCTACAAAGTAAGGCTTTCTATATTAAAAACTACTTTTCAGCAACATTCAGGGATAATATAAGAGAAATCAAACAATTTTCTGTTTTAATTTTATTTTATTGAATAAAAATTAATTTCACTTAGATTACTTTTTCTGTGCAGCAGCGGCAGCGGCAGCGGCAGCAGCAGCAGCAGCTTCATCTTCACGTTGATACGATTGTAACAACTCTTGTTTCTTTGTAGCAATACGTTCAGCTCTACGTTTGCGAGCTTCACGAACTTTTGTTCTACGTGCTTCTGCTTGATCAGACAACATTTCTGCTCTCGCTTTTTCTGCTTTCTTTTTGTGAATAAATTCCATTAAAACTCTCTTGTTTTTGAAAACATTACCCTTGGCCTTCATGTACAGAGAGTGGTACAGATGCCTATCAATTT
This sequence comes from Sycophaga agraensis, assembly GCA_018906755.1. Lineage (NCBI taxonomy): Eukaryota > Metazoa > Arthropoda > Insecta > Hymenoptera > Pteromalidae > Sycophaga > Sycophaga agraensis. The sequence goes on along the minus strand of JACCIE010000021.1, from coordinate 628,493 downwards.
TCTTTGTTTCACGATATTTCTTCAGTAATCGTCGAAGTACTCTCATACGCTGAATCCATAGGTCCTTAGAACAGACAATTGTTCAAATTAATAATTTTTCAAATTACTTATTTTTAACTATAAATATAAATGATAATTGATAGATATTATTTTCTATTTTAAATAATATTATCTAATTAAAAATACTATTTTCAATTGATTGACTGAACATAAATTCAATAGACAATATTCAAAAGACTGAACATAAATTCTCAAAAATTATTAATTATCACACATTAATTTGTCTCAAAATGATAAATACTCTAACTCACTTTTTGAGGTGTACGAGCATTTGCTGTACCTTTCCTTTTACCAAATCCACAATGACGTCCTTTACGCCTAGCTTCTGTATTCTTACGTACTCGAGCTCTAGAATGTACAGCTACAGGTTTTTTGATAATCAAACCATCTTTGATCAATTTACGAATGATCTGACCTATACAGTTAAAAGTTAAAATATAATTAGCGGTTAATAAATAAGTTACTAAGCTATTTTTAAGTAATTATCTTTTAAATACCACAATTAGATACTCAATATAAATATTGGGCTAACATTTTAATATTTAGAAGATATGAAACTTACGAGAATTAGTATTTGAAATCTCGTTTATTTCATTAGGATCCAACCATACTTTCTTTTTGCCACATCCCATAACAGAGGCTGCAAGCCTCTTCTGCAACTTTAACGAACTGCAAGAAAAGTTAGGTTATGTTAACAAAATGTTTGCAGAAATTAAATAGACGAATGTTCTTAAAAAGTTAAATAAATATTCTAAATTTAAATAAAATGTTAATGGTATATGCTATTTTGAAAACGCAATAAAAAATAAATATGTTCACATAGTGCCTAAGCCATGTGGCTAACATCGTATCGTTTATATATAGGTTTGATTTAGTATAAAGTTTTCTTTGTATCCTCAAATATATAAACTAATTAACGATAATTAAGCTACATAATAAAAATATAATACACATTTTTAATATTATCAATTATTAACAATATTTTTCGAGAAATGAATACCTCATGACGGCAGCTCTCCGAGTCTCCCGTAGTAAAGAGATGAAAGATGGCCGAACATCAACTTCCTTGTTTTCCTACAACGCTAATAGAATATAATTTAAAAATTATTCTCCATAACTATTATTCATTTAGATTTAGCAATAAATATATTTTTAATTTATTAAAATAAATATAAACGATAAAATTGTTTACAAATAAAAAATTATGAAATAATCATGAAATATTCATTTGACTTATTTCTGAGACGTGGCACGAAATTTAAAAATAATCAGTATTTGAACCAATAAAGAATTGTTTTAATAAAATGAGTAATTATTATTAAGTATTATTAATAAAGTAATAAAGTAGATAATATTTTTTAAAATATTGTTAGAAATATTGTTTTGTTAAATGTGCCATTTGTACCTGATTTAAATAATGTATTCTGTATTCTAATTATTTGAAAAATTCAATTATACATGTAAATTTAATATACAACAAATTAACAATGAGATAATACTAATGCATCAAAAAAACTTTCTTTAAAGAATAATTTTAAAGTTGAAGATTAAAAATTTTTATTTATAGGTAGAATTTTTTAGTTTAGTTTACATATATAATGTATGGATAATTATAACTATATATCTCGGTATATATATACATGTTTTTAAACTTTAATAGTATAGAGATATATTTCGTAGATATATATTTTGTACCTATGTATTGTTCGATTTCGAGGTACTTTGCACTCAAGTTCATTAATACTTTTGGTAGTTGTACCAAACTGATTTTCTTTTCCAATAATTGCTCGTCTCACTTTTGTTTTCCGATACCAGACCGAGTAACAGACGCTAACCAAAACCACAATTTCTGTATCAGACAAGTCATTAATACTATTGGTAGGTAATATTTGATTTAATATTTTTTATATTATTTTTGATTTTTAAATGAAAATCTTAATCAATTGCACAATTTTAGATTTCTTTAATTTAATTAAAGTTTTTACACATTTTTAATATTATATTTATGAGTAATATTCTACATTAAGATTTAACTTTTTTATTTATGTTAAATGATATATATTATTCATATTTTAATTCAAAATATGACAAATACTAATAAATATGTATACCTTGAATTTAGCGATTGTTCCAGCAAGAGAACTACATACGAATGATTTGGATAATAATGATTGTGTAATTCCATTTTTGTCTAAAGTGATTGTTATAATTAATTTTTACTATAAAAGTATAATATGTGTTATAACAGCATCGAATAAAGGTTCCACAAAGCCTACGATTCTAAATTAGTGGAGACCTCTAAACGGTAAAGAAAATGAAATTTTTTAATAAAACGATCATAAATTAGAATTGTTTATTAATATGACTAAACAAGTTTTATTGCAATATATAATTTTTTATTATAATATATAACTAGTGTGTGAGCCGAAGTGCGAGCGCATTGTATAACTGTGTACATTTTTCGAACAAAAAGTGGATCATATATGTAAATAAATGATTTTGCAGCAATTTTTCAATTAAAAACAAATTTATGAATTTATGAATTTGATATCGAATGATATCGATGTTGCTGAGTGAATCTGTTCAAAATCAAGACTTATCTTTGGCCTTACACTTGTTAATAATGATAGTACGTTAACGTCATTCAGTAATCATTCATAACGTCATCAGTTTAGAGAGATTTATAATACCATTACAATTTGTACTTATTACTTGCTCGCATTAGACATGTTCATTACTTAATATTGGAAAATATATCTGACAAACCGATATAACCGATTTTGATATTTTGATATTGAAGAACTAATATAAGCATCCTATTAACTTACTAAGGATTTAGTTACTAAGGAGTTAGTCAGTTTTTAGATTTATCAATAACAAAAGATAAAAAAATTAGATATATCTTAAACGATATGGTTGACTTCGAAAATTGTGTCTTACATGATTTTATGCAATAACATAAAACTTAAATATTTTTCTATATGAAAACTATTATTTAAATTGCATACAAATTTAGAATCGTACAAGACAATAAATTTTAGTTATTATCAAAGTAGATATTCAAAGATAATTAATGGAACTCTATTCTCTTCTCGTATAACTGTTGCGGTACTAATCAAATAAACCACCTTAATTGTAGTTTTTTTGCTTCAGTTTCGTTTAGTTCAATAATTATTCATTATTTTTAGTTACATACTCGTAGATCCATTACTCATCATTAATCGCTAATTAATGCTATTTATAATGCATTTCATGGAGCATTAATGATTAAGCACGTACAAAGAAACTAGTACTATTTTTTAATCAAATTGATAACTGTTTTCAAGCAAGTAATGCAACAACATGACTCATATTGGTTTATGAACAAACTGATTTATAATATACATTAAATTTATATGCAATGTGTTATTTGTCGCTGGTTCAACGAATTTTTTAGGACTATTTCTTTCATTGCTTTCATATTCAGTTTGTGCACTGGAAAATCAATTGAGAAAACTAAGTTTGTTCACACTTAAAATAATTAGTATGAATATGTGATGGAAGGGACAGAGAAGAATTTAATTATTGAAAACTCTATTGAAATAATAATCTGGATTCATAAAAAATTCTATTGTAAAATTGCATTTTATATGCAAATAACCCGAACAATGTTATATACATTTATTTTATAGGCTCATTTAAAAAAGTAACACATCATAATACATTTATTGCATTTGACGATCAAATAATATATTTTCAAATGCATGATATAAATTTGTGGACAAACTCAATCTTTTTGAGGAGATTCTCTCAAATTTATATTGAAAAATTCATTTAATTATATTTTTAATTAAATAAAACAAGCGCTTAGATTCAAAAAATGTCGGTTTGTAATTCATTTCACTTGTTTAATGTGTAAATAAAAAATTATTTTACACGTTATATATTTATTATAAAGTAGAAAAAAAGTGCTAATTATAATAAATACAGTATACTTACACAGTTTATGTACAAATTATTATGAAAGTAGAAATATAGCAATCAATACATTAGGACCGAGATTAGGACATTAGGTCACTTCAGTTCTGGTACCAACTTGCGCTGTACTCGCGGAATATTCTACATTCTTGAGAGTTGCGCACCTATCATATGTACATTCTCAAAGGTCTGTGCAATCATTAGGAACATTTCGAAGATTTGAGAACTTGTAGATTCGTTTGCAGTATTAGTCAAGTATTACTAAAGATTCTTTTTCACGTTTTTTTATACAACTGAAAACGAAAATCATGCAGAGAATACCTATAGTATTTACTAGAAATATGGCATTTTTAAGGTAAAATTTTGTAAATTTCGTGGTAATTTGTGCATTAGCAGACAATTATTTTGGAATAAATATTATTGATCAACCGGCTTTTTGATTTAATTAAATATTCTGCAGATTTTAAAGGTCAGGGGAGAAATTTGTCCTTGATTGATTTATTTAAAACACTTACGACAACGTATGCACCTTTTTTTAGATCTGTATTCTCATATATATTGTGCATCTTATATAACATTTTGTTAGATTGCAGTGGTTCATCTACCTTTGTTTCTAAACGTTGTCTATCTTTGTATCTTATTTTTAGATATATATATGTACTAGTTTTTTTTTCCTTCTGAATAAAATGAGTCTACTATAGTTAACTCGTGCTTTCTTTTCAGTCAAGCAAAAATGATCGGTGAGAGAGGAAGTGGAGCTGGAAAAGGTGGTGGTAGTGGTGGAAGTATTCGAGATGCTGGGGGATCTTTTGGAAAAATGGAAGCTGCTCATGAGGATCAATACTTTTATAATCTGGTAATGATTGATTAAGGATCCATTAATTATTTTAATTAGACATAGATTCCTGAATAAAAATGGCAGACAGTTGTACTTGTCACATGTAATCATTTCTATTTTTAGCAAAAAGAACAAATATCAAAATTAAAAAATGATTTACATGATGAAATTTCATTCCATGAAGAACAAATCAAACGTCACCAAGAAGCTATTAATCGTCACAAGGATAAAATTTCTCAAATGGACAAAAACTAAAATTTTCTGTTTTAATCTTTCAGTATAAAACACTTTTATGTGTGTTATTTTTCTCCACTATGTGAGAGAAATCTTTACTCATTCAAAATGAAAATGAATAATGTAGAGTATCATTATGTATGCTTTTTTAGATAAAAATTGTTACCATAAGTAAAAGTTAATAAAAATAATGCTAATTGAATTATTTTCAACAATCTTAAGCTTAATATACTTAGGTAACATTGTTGTTCAAAAATTATGAATAAAAATCTTGAAGAGAAGTTGCAGTTTTTGTTGTCTTTTGTTTGCAATTTAAGTTTTTAAAATTACAACTACATCATAACCATGTTTTGCATTTAATTGAATATATTGTGAATAAATTATTAATAGTTTTTAAATCAAATTGAAGAGAATGATACGTCAGTTTATTCGAAAAGCTTCGAGCAGTGATAGTCAGTGAGCAAATTTATTATTTTCAAAAGTCATCAAATATTGTTGACAGAGTGTATACCATAATTTATAATTACAGTATAATTTATAAAGAACATAAAGCAAAACTAAAGGATAAACAATTTTTTGGAAAGTGTAAAGCTTATGAAAATGAGTACTTTTATAAAAATGTAAGCTGCTTGTTTTTAAATCATATATGTTATGTATTAAAATTAATCAATATATAGGATAAAAATCATCTAAAAATATTGAAAGACAAAACTCTTGAAGAAATAACATCGATGCAACAAGAAATGAAAGTAATGCGTCAAAAAATAGACGAGTACAATCGTGCAATTGCAGAAAATTTAAGATTTATAAAGATTCTTGAGAATGAATTTTACATGAAAAACAATGAGAAAAATAATAAATAAAGGAATTAATACTTTGCCTAAAATTTTTATATTTACAATTTGGGTAATTGCATTATGATTTTATAGTATCTTGATTGTTTTATGAAAATAAAGTAATAATTAAAATTTTATTAAAAAATTACATTTTAAAATTATAATCTTACAAAAGAATATCAGGTTATAATTTGAATGTTTGTTATCAGAGTCATAAATATAAATTTTGAGTTAATTATTATACATATTAATATACATCTTTGAAATTATCGAATTATTTATTGAAAATATCTATAAATTAATAATATTTTCAATTTCGCGCTTTCCATTTCTAAGCCTTCTGTATAATTAAGGGAATAGGACTCAATTTAATTGCAGAATTGACGAGAGTTCGTTGGTTGAAACCATACTTTTTAATATATTGTTGTCAGTTTGTAATTATCCGACCGAAAGCTGCTGAATCTGCATACATATGTATTTTCGCTTTGTAAGCCTGAAACCTATAAGTACAGGCCACATCAGATCGTATGCATGCATGTATTTTTATTCACGCGGTCGGATATACCTGCAGTGCCTGTAGAGGTCAGAGGCGCAAGTCACGCAGAGTACAATATCATCAGTATCTGATATACAGATAGCGCTGCAGTCGTCTGGCTGTGTTTGTTGGTTCCCGCTCGAAAACTGTTTAAGTAGTTTTCATTTTCTAATGTATTAATATACAATTACACACAAAGAAATTCATCCAAGCTGCAGAGAAAAAAAAGACTATTTTTATACATAAATAGTATTAGTATTAGTTAAATAAATTTGTAAATTATATTTCAGGACACATTTCGAGCTTGCAACTCGTTTTTGTTTTTAGTATTATTATCAAAATTCATACCATGGTTTTTACAAATATTTATTGTCGAGTTTTTACAAAAATATTGAGAATAGTAATTTCTTAATATGTTCCGAAAATGAACGCTAAACAATAAATCTTTTTAGAATGAAAATTTGTTTGCAAAAAATATTGAAAACTACGCGATGATTTGAAAAACCTACATTCTGTTATAATTTTTCAAATATAAGTTGCCAAAACTTTGCTAAAAATGTCTAAAATTATGATGGAATATAATCACTAATCGAGCTTGATGGTTGAACATTCGAAAATTTCCGAGTAGTGGGAAAGCATTGGCCACTGAGTAAACTGAGCGGTAGATTTCGCTAATCATAACATACATAGGTATTGCATATTACGCCAATATTCAAAAATATTAATTTAAAATAATTATTTGCAATCGCCAGACTACAGATTTTAAACAAATTTGACGGTGTACATGATCCGTTAATTAAAAATTAAATCCAAAACTTAAAAGAAATGTAACATCATAATTGTAAAAATGATATTTTCATATGTACATAAATTTATATATTTTCATATTGTATATTGGTATGTATAATCAAATTAAATGCGTATGATTTCCTTATATTTAGGATTCTGTATTTCTAGATACGAGTATATAATATATCCGTAAAAAAGTAACTAGCTTGTACCAAACAAATAAATAAATCGATTATGCGAATTTTGTGTTCGCGTAGGATTTATGCAGTTATTTAATAGCAATCATTTTTACATAGGTTTAAAATGACTCACTTTCTTATTTGCGGATATACAAGATAGTAGGCTCGCTTGTGTTTGTAAGTCAGTAAAAAATCCAGTAGGGAAGTTTATAAGATTAAAAAGTTAATGTCGCATAAGACGGTATTATTAACACTATTGAACGTCTTTTTATATTACTTCCTAAAAGTTTGATCTAATTATTAGAAGGAGGCAATTGGACGATTGGTATTTTGCAATATCATACAATATTATGTATAAGAAGAGGAGGTTTGGCGAGTATGGCAGCGGTCGGCGCGATGTCTAGTAGCGTCTGCGGGGAGTGAACTACATACAGGGAAGCGCACATTTGCAGATCTTTTGAATTGGCTGGCATGTGTGCGAATGATACCGCTGACTGGGTGAATTGATTGACTAGTGCTGACCTAGCATTTGGTCGATTATCTGCACATGCATGATATATTGGATATTGAGAGTGCGAGGCGAGCGCAGGACGACTGTCGTACGATTGGATGAAAGTGGGTGGAGTTTCGCGGATTTTGGGGAGGCGGCACCAAGGTGCAATCAGGTGGGTTGAGGTGGGACAAGCATCCTCGGCAGCATCTGCATCCGCGGCGGGCGGAAGAGTGCAAGTGTGCAAGTGCGCAAGAAGGAGGACTGGCTGGTGGCGCAGACGGTCGCCGTCTATGGGCGCTCGTGTGCAGAGGCGCGGAGGCACATGAACTTGCACGAGAGAGGCGACTCGGCGAATGATTGGATCGAACGGCGTGGGCTGGTGTGGGTGCCGCAGGCCGTGGAGCGGGCCGTAGTTCGGGCGGGCGCCGGTCTGCCGGGGCTCGGGCCTCGGGAGTGCGAGAGAGCGAGGGATAGGGCAGCTGGGGGCAGCAGCGGCGGCGGTGGCGGCGGCGGCGGCGGCGGCGGCGGCGGCGAGCAGCCGAGGAGCGCAGCACAGGCCATCGGGCAGCGGAGCCAAGCGAGGAGTGGCGACTGGAGGCGAGTGCGAGTTGGTGCGAGTGGCGAGTGGCGAGTGGCGAGTGGCGAGCTGGCGCACCGCCGACTTCCGCAGCGAGGAGAGACCGCGGCGAGCGTCAAAAGGATTCTTGGGCTCCCTCCCCGGCGGTGGGCCGCTTGGAGAGCAGCGGCGACGCAGACTCGGGCAGGCTACCCTCGGCGTTGGCGCGACTAGCGCAGGCGGGCAGGCGCCTGGCGAGTGGCAAGTGGCAGGAGCGAGCGGCAGACGGCAGTGCAGGCCGAGCAGAGCCAGCGGCAGGCAGGGCGTCCAGCTGCTCCGGAGCGCCCGCGAGTCGCGCCGCCGAGGCCGAGGCCCCCCGGAATCCGGACGCGTCGGCCAGCAGTGATCAGTGTCCGCGGCCGCTCCAGCAGGCAGCCGCGCTAGCGCCCAGCGACGGAGAGTCCAAGCGAGATCCGGCCCTTATTTGGGACGCGCGCCGCGACTCGCGGCGCAGGCTTTCCTCCGAGCGCGAGCGAGACGGGCCAGTGCGCGAGTGAAGGAGCGCCCGGCCCGCGGGAGCGAGCGAGAGGGAGCGAGCGCGCGCGTCGCCTCTAGGAGTGCCAGGCTTGCCGACAGCGCCGGACGCGCGCCCCAGCCCGACATGCAGCCGAGGATATGCCGCTGCGCCGCCCTGGCCCTGGCCCTGGCCCTGGCCGTCCTCTCGCCGAGGAGCAGCGCCGCCACCGAGGTCAGTCCCAACCGCCGCCCCCGTGTTTACCTCGAGCGCCCCACCGCCGCTCACCGCTCCTGCGAGGCCCGACAGCCCTCAACCCCGCCAGCCTCCTCGAAGCCCTCTAACCTCAAAAGTCCGCGCAGCCGCGGACTGTCCGCCCGCTGCTCCGCTGGCCCGGCTCTCTTTTAAAGGGCCGCCGCTCTTTATCCGAGGCACGGCCCGAGGCCCGCGATCACCTGCCTCGGAGCCTGGCCCCCCTTATCGCCGCCCGCGCGCCCAGCCTCTTTTCTCCCGAGTATCGATTTTGCTCGGGCTCTCACGGACGGCGCCCGGAGGCTGCCGAGGAGTGGCCGAAGCTCCCGCGCCCGAGGCGCCCGAGTTACCCGGGGCTTCACGATGCCGCGACGAGGGAAGCGCGCAACGGCCCAGGAAGACCCGGGCGTGTTTACGCGACCCACGGGACCCTCGGGGGGAGATGAAAGCCTCCGGCAGGGACCTCGGGAAAGCTTGCCGCCCGCCGCGGAGGACCGATCCCCCAAACTCGTGCGGCGGCTTGGCCGGATTCCACAATGGCCGTGGAGTCCCGGCGGCTGACGACTCGCGCCTCCCTGCGGGCCTGCCTCGCTTACGTAAGCAAACTCGGCGACGGGGGTGCAAGGCCCGTCTTTTCCTACGCCCCGTCCGTCGGATCTCCGATCGCGCCTCCTTCCTCGCCGTGGGATCTTTCCTAAGTAACCCGCGCGCCTCCTTTCACCCGCTCCGATCCGCGGACCGAGCCTTTTTCCCGGCTGTGCTTTCTACTTTGAACTCGCCTCCTCCGCAACTCGCCGCCAGACGACCTACTATATGTTTGTTTGCCTCCTGCCTTTTCATCCCGAGTCTCGCATCCTCCGCTCGCCTCGGTCCTCGGGGATAATTTAACTCGGGAACTGGAGCCGCGGCGCTGCCCTCGGCCCTGCTCAGTCGCCTACTCGACTAATCCTCCCGCAACCTTCTTCCCGGCCAAATCCTTCTCGATCAAACGGATCATTCCTATCTCGTGAAATATAACGCAGCTCTCAACATCGATCGCTTTTCAAAAACTCATAAGATATGTATAGCAATCTCTTAGTCATCTTCAACTTCTCAAATCTATAGCACGTTCGATGTAGATTTAACCATTTATATAAAGCTATTCTATTCTTGACTGAATTCTGACATACTATAATCTGCATTTAAATCTCTTATGAAAATAAAATAAACCAATTAAAACTAACCTTTGACGGCAGTACAAATCATGCTGAAGAAGCTAATTGTTATCAGGAGTAGGAGTTAAAAAACTAATTTCATCTACATATAAATTAGTTTGTCAATCTACTGAATTTCTAAAGTTCATTTGATAAATTTATTTTTATTGTAATTATACCTTTTTGAAGTTATTGTCAATATAGCCTTGTATTGTTATTCTTTTCTTGTAACAAATTTAGTTTCATATTTCATGTACTATACATGGAATTTCAATTTCCCAATAATATTAATAATATAATTCCCAATAATACTAATGTAGTCAGGACTCGAGTGTGGACTATTCAATTTTAAACTTCTTTGTTATAAGACGCTTTTTTATGTTAGTATAAGTTTGCACCGCATTGAAATACAAACATATTTTTGAACATAAACATAATTACATTATATAATTTAGTATTACAATTCCAAAACATAAATACGTAATTACAAGAATCAAAAAATACATTTAAAAGCGATTGAAAATCATTTATTCATGCCTGTTAATAAATTTCTACATATAAGTAATAAAATACGAGTATAAAATTGTATTTAATTTGTACCTTTGTATGATTAATACATTGATATTGGTAAGTTAGTCTTTGCTTAATTTGACATTAAAATTCTTTTTCTAGACTTATAACATAGATGTTTTATGATCGTTGGAAAAATTGTAGAATAAAACCATTTATTTTTATCAAGATAGACGTGCAACTTGTGCTTTGTACCGTACATGAAGACTCAATGCATTTTTAATTTGAGTAAGCGTAAGCGTCAAAACAAGTGTGCGCATAATATGTATGAAAATGATCTAACAAGTAAAGAAAAGCCTACTTATTTTCAAGCGACAAAACGAGTGCGCGATTATCATCCAACAGTAGTATAAAGAGTCGCGTGATAATAAAAATGATTTCTTGTGTTATCTGCTGAAATTGAATTTCATTGGTGCAGAGAATAGAAGCTCGAATAGAAGTGCTCCGCGGGAGAAGGAAGCGTATACTCGTGTATAGAGCAGATGTACAACTCTCTTTTACTACACCGTTACGCTGAGGCCTAAGTTCGAAGCTATCGATTGGTAGTAACTCGCACGACACTCGAGTTTATACCGTAATACGCGACTCAGCGCTATTGGCGTCGCCTCCCTCACTCTAGCCTATTATAATTATATACTGATCCTTGATCATAAGAAGAAAAAGGACTATTCTTCGAGCGATAGGACGTAGCCTGTATTGTTTACACTCAAAATATGATCTCTCCACATAGCCGCGAGATCAACCAATGATCGCCAAAGATTGCGTGACGGCTTTTTTTTCAAAGCACATTGACAGTGGCGCGCGTAGCTTTTCTTCAGACTTTGAGTGAGTTTCAAGCTCCATCAATTTATTTCAAAATAGTTGTAGTATTTTGACAATTAATTTCACTACAGCTAATATTTTTGTTCATTATTTACTACTAGAGACTTAACATATAAGATTAAACGATAAGTAAGAGATAAGAAAAAATCAATTTATACATGTACACTAAAATTTTATTCATAAAGTAGCTCTAAAAGTGCTTTCAGATTTTCAAGCCAGAGCATACATGTATTCATGGAACTGACGGGCGACCTCATTTTGTTACGTCTAGGATATTCCAAGTGCGAGAAACATTGTCCCTGATCATCATGTTTTAAAGCCCACCATTTCCAATTACTGTCATTCGCCTGCTTCGATGCGTAGATTAAGGATTACACGTGCAGCGCGCCAACTTCATTGTTTAGTCCTTTTGTATGTCCGGAAATCGAGAGTGAGTTCTACAGGACTCGCGAAGAGAGGAGAGGAAGATACTGCCGCGAAACGCCAGTTTGGATTTTTATCTGCACATATATTTTTCATCTTTATTATCCCTTTATCTCAATACGATCGATAATATAAGCAGAGCCACCCCTGGTCTGTCTCTCTCCCTCCCTCTCTCTCTCTCTCTCCTCTCTCTCTCTCTCTCTCTCTCTCTCTCTGTACCCTATAGTTATATATGAATATAACGCTCAAGAGTAATATACGACGCTGTGGTTAGTGCTCGGTCAATCCGCGATGGCACCGCATACTACTTCCCTCCCTTTTTTTATTATTATCATCATTTCCCCAGTCAACGTAATCCTCAGCTACAAAAGTGTGTCAGCGACATTCGCACGAGCTTTAGCGCTCTTCTACATATTCACTTACCCGACACTACACATGTCCGTTGTCTTTTGCATTCACTCCCTCTTGCCAGACGCGTCGTGTATACTTGCAACTTCAAGTGTTTTTTTACATTGCTCTTTGCTCGCTTTACTCGCCGTCTCCTACTTTCTCAGAACTCCATGAAATTCGTACAAATAAGTCTGCAGGAAAGTTTATCGTACCTCTCATTATATATTACACATACACGCACGCGCGCGTACTGAGTGTATACTATGGATTCATTTTAATTATTAACTGGATCTCTAATTAATTACTCTTATTTAAACAATTTCATTATTTGACAATAACAATTACTTTTGCTAAACGAGTTTCTTTCAATAACATGAATACACTTTTTTAAACTACGTAGATAAACAAAATAGTCGCAATATATTGCAATAAATTTATTACAATCATAATTTTTTCTATTAAAAAATAAATCATTATATCTATAAAATAGAATATAGTCTATTTTTTGTTATCAGTTATATCCTCATATTTATTTAATAAAAGGTATTATATCATAGCATCGTGTGAGGTTTTGTGGCAAGACAATTCAGACCCAACGGTATGGCAACGAAGAAGCTCGAAACATGAGCGGTGTATCGGTAATGTTATTGTAACGTCTAATAACTTATAAGTGAACCCTTTCATCTAAAGGCTCTTATATTTTCTAGCAAATGTTGCGAAAATGGCAGATGAACAATGCGAATGGCGAAGATTAAAAGGGAATTCCGATCGTTTCAATGGAAAATCATTAAGCTTTGTAATTCGAAAGTCATTGAATAGTTGTTCATTCTAAGAATCTAACCACAGTGCAGTATTTACTTACATTTCCGGTCTTTTTTACATATAATTATGTAGCTCTTCTTACATCTCTCTTCTCTGCAATCCACAGCTAGAGTTATAGTGTTATTCGAGAGACCAACTCTCGGACCAACCATTTGGTTTATGTCTCTGTGTCTCTTTCTCTGTTACTCTCTCGCTGTCTATAACTTTTTAATCACTCTGTAATTATGAACAAGCTTAGTTTATGTTACAGAATTCTCGTAATGTAATTACAACATCTTTGAAGGAAACGTATATATATTATGTACTTTTTCAGACAGCAATCTACATTTCGGGTCAAACTGCACCTGCATCCGGCAAGCAAAAGAAAGATAGCGAATAAGTGAAAATACAAAAATCAATGTTTGCATATAAATTAATCGTTTTATGTCCACTATTATTCAATCAAAATGGCGTCGTTTTGAGTAAGCGGCATCCGGTGCATATATAACTCACGCCTCGCATACATTATTGGAAAACGCAATTATTAGCTATTCCACGAAATAAAATGCGATAATTTTTGCAATTTTCTTGGCATAATTAAGCAGAAGAAATTGTCAAATAACGTAAATAAAGTCAAACACATCTTGAAGCATGGTCCTCACAGCTTTATGCTTCGCGCATAATCAACTTTATCGATCGTCTACGTCTACTACCACACTGCTGGATTATGCTCTTATGGGAAACTTGCTTTCGATGTTGGTGCTTCCTCGCAGCCTTGTCGCATAATCGTGCTCCTTCATTATTTACTGCTAGGACGCGGATGGGACGCCGAACAACATGGCGCAATTTTCTTGCAGACTTGGTCGCCGGTCCTTCAAGGGCCGTCAAGGGCCGTTGACTCTTTCCTCTCTTACTCTTCTTCCTGATTCTTATCCATGCCTCTTTCTGTGTAAGCACACTATTAAGGACAAGGTACTATACCTACAACTTGTAACTCACTATTTGACAGTGTGTCCTATTAAAAATATCTAAAAGTATTAGCAACTTATTCTAATTGAAATAATAAGAAGTATATATCTTCTTTTTTAAACACTTCAAAATGTGTCTAAAATTGACATTGTAAGATAAGGTTTTTTAAAAAGAACAAGGTCGTATTTAATTAAAAATAATGATTGTTCCACTTATACATTAAAGGTTTATTATTTATTAACGTATAAAAAAATTTGTAATAACATTACATAAAAATCTATAAATTTGTAAATTTTATAACATAATACTAGATATATGCAGTTGATTAAGTTAAGAATACCACGTCTGTCGCTATACTATATCATCTTAATTATTGTAACTTTTTCGTTTCCTGATAATAAAAATATAAATAAATATATAAATTATTATATAAATATTTTGATTCGTGAATGTTTTACTTGTATATCAATTCAAACAATGTAATTATAATACATGACAAAATTATATTAATGCGTCGCTAATACTTTAACATTCAATCTATATAAAAAATATAATTATTTATCATAACTAATTATAAGTATGAAATAATGATAAAAAACTATTTTCATAATCTACGATTATATATCACATCCATCTTGAGGGTATCGAAGAAAGATGATTGGTTTGAACAATTTCTTAGCTCACTCAGTCATTAAATCCGTTGTCAAGAATAAAGTAACCGAAGCATGTAATTGTCTAAAATGAATCGAATCCAATTGTTACAACAGTATAATAGTAGTCATGATATTGCGGAAATCAAGCGTAGAGAACACTTCTAGTTAAACATCAAATATATCGAAATATTTTCATTTTCATTAAAATATAACGCATTAGCAGAATATACATTAATTAGTTTCAGGTCAATTATAGTTTAGAGTGTAAATCTGACATGGATTGGATTTTTTAAACATTTATATTTCAACATTTAATTTTAATTAATTTTTACAATAACTACTTAATTTTAATTTATTTTTAATGTTTATTGATATACATAGGTTTCGATAGTATAAAATGTTAAAAACTAACAAAATAATTGGACTGTTGGTTTAAAGAGTTGCTTAAAATTTTGAAGTTATAAGATAAAACAAGAATATTTTTTTTTGATTGATTCTTTTTCAACGATGCAGTGAAACTGATTAGACAAAAGTAATTAACTTAAAATATAATATTTGAAATATTATAACCATTGCCTAATTATCAAATTATTACTATCAAATTATAACTTTACAGATTTTATAGTTTAACTTCTGACACATTTTAAAAAATTTTTAATTGCAATTAAATGTTGCAAGTGCATATGATAATCAAGTAAATAACATAATTCATTTTTTATTTCTCTCAAATATTGATAAAAAGCTTTGCATATATTTATATCGCTAAAGTTTAATTTGGATTTATAATATTTTAAATCGGTATATAAACGAATACAGGACCTGCCTGTATTTAATTTGTGAATCGACTTTCATAAGCATGTTGTCATCTTACTATATGCCGTAACATAAAAGATGGTGATGGCTGCGCGGTTAGCAACTATTGTTTTCTAAATGACTTTACATGTGTCGTCGGTTAGTGCATTTATGTTGATTACTTTTTTTCGAAGTATCACTATAAAATTAATACAATTTGAACAATTATAGAAATAAAACTAAAATTTTTTTAATTGTATATATATTTAAAGATAATCGGTAAAAACTAATATAAAGAATCAAAGAAAAGTCAATCCCAAATCGTGCCACATCATTACTATTTGAAAGGTAGAGTTGTGCGATCAAGAATTTCAACAATGTAAAACGAATCGTCTTTACTATGTGAGAATGATTCAATGCAATGACAAACTTTAATCAAACTGATCATAGGAGGGTTAAGGAGCACTCGAGGTAGCACACAATGATGAACTGCAAGACTCCTTTCACCGATCAGCGAAAGGTCTCGCTTACAAACCGTCTTACACTAAAGTTATCTGCAATGTGACTGATTGACTAACTATATACATAAACTATATATAGCTAATGTCCAAATATATTTGTAGCATCTGTCACCGTAGTTGCGATGAGGGAGTTTGAACAGTTTGAAAAGCGGATTCTACGTCACTGAAGTGGCCACAGACAGGCTGGTGGGGGTTCTAAATGCATCCTTGGGCTCTTCCAGACGCCAACTCCTCACGCCTCTTGTTTCTCCTCCATCTCACTCCGTCTCTCTCACTCTGTCATTAGATTTCGCGGTTAAAACGCGACGTAGTCTCGGCTTTCTCTTCCATCTCCAGTACGTAACAGACTCGTGCACATGCGCTTCACGTAAGCGTATTAACCGAGCGAGCAAAGCTTTTAAGCGAGAAAGAGGCGCGAGAGCTTTGCCCGGGTAGAGGCCGCGCCTCTTTCGATGGCAGCGCCTCGCCCACACTGCACACTCACACGCTCGCGCACCTCTTGCTGCTTGACTAGTGACTATAGGCCACATGCGCACAAGTAAAATCATTGCGTAAACGTCATCGAATTTATATAAGTTTTTCAAGAAGAAACTGTAAGATTAAAAGTGTGGGGGTGCGATCAGACAGTATGAAAAAAATTACAAAAATTTTATTTTCCAAAGATTAATTAGTTTACTTTTGTCATTAATTCATTGAATAATAAAAAATGCGGATCGTTCATACGGAACGGAGTAATAGGTACGTCAAGTACGTGAAGTTTTTTAGTATTGTGCATAGTCACTTGTGATCAAATAAATTTTTATTTAGTCAGTTTAACTATACTGTAATGAGATACTGATAAAATGTAGAGTTAAACAATAGTTAATTTTTTTAATAATATAATATCAATTCATAATATAAAATCATTCTGCATAGCAATGATTTGATTGACGGTAATTGCAAACATATATAATTTAGTTTAATTTTCTTGTAAAATTCAAGAACAGAAAATAGATTAAATTGTATTAGACGAGAATGCCAGATAGAAGTATATAGAGAGAGAGAGAGAGCAGATGACGGACAGAATCGTAGAAGGCCATGTTTATGCACACTGCAGCCATGTGTGCTATATATATATATATATATATATATATATATATATATATAGGTTGGAAGTAAAGGAAACAAGAAACGAGTTTAATCAGACTCTTGCCGCGGCCAAGCCCAGTAGCCACGTGCGCGGGGGAGAGGCGGGGGGAACAGATTCAATTCTCCGATCCTCCGCGTGACCGCGTACTCGAGCACACTTTCAGCTGTACTTTTTCCACTCTTTCTTCCTATCTGTGACGCACTTCGTTGTGTACCTCCCGAACTCTGCACATGGCGGTCGCACACGATTCATACACCATTTACCCGGCAGAAAATCAGTGCACCGCTCGATATATTTGATGCGTATATACAAATCCCTAGTATCTTTCATAACTATATTGACATTGTTCTTATTAAAGATAAGCACTTGTAACTTTTCAGTTATCGCATGACTCACCTGCGCATCATCCACATTATATCGTATGTTTTTAGTATATTAAATAAAATGTTTATTTTTTAGCGTACTTTCTCATATTCTTTTTATCAACTTATCGAACTCTACGATGTTAAGAAAAAATAAAATTGTTATCAAAACTGAAAAATTCCCAATAGTTTAAAAAAAATTGATTATAATTTGATCGCAAATCTCGTTAAAATTTACGATTTTTTCACATAAATTAGTTAGTTATGTATGAAAATACAATTTTAATTTTCAACGCGCTGCTTTAAAATTTCCAATACAGATGGGTTCAAATAAGAGAAAGGACAACAGCCAACGTTCTTAGTAAAAACTATGCTTTTCCGCATCCCTAGAGCATTATACTTGACTCAAACGAAAACAGATTTTTAACTCGTCTTGACTTATCGGTTGTACGTGCTAATTGCATTGAATATTCGAGACAAAATATTAAATATTTTGTTCTAGAATAGATCTGCTGCGGATGTTTTTATCGGCATTTTCGTTATATTTTTTCAAAGCTATGGATTGGGTTAATAAGACATGTCCATAAGTCTGTTGAATTCGAATATTTTATATACTTGGCTTGTCGCACACCCTTAAAATTTTATGTAGACTACTAAAAAATTGGCTAAAAATACAATTGTCAATGAAACAAAATGCGAAAAAAGTTACTGACCGAGTTTACTTATAATTTTTGTGTATTTTTAAAGGATAAAGATGTACACACATTAGCTAGCTAATGTTTTTAACGGTCTTCGGCGAAGTCTTCAATGATTGTAGTTGTACTTCCAAGTTAATCTTATTGATCTAAGACTATTTAATTAACAGTGGGCTTCTCATAAAAATTAGTCCAATTTTTACCAATAATTTTCTAATTACTTTAAAGAACTTTCCTTCATCTGCACATTCGCAGATTATCTGTATCATAGCAATATTATTTTTTGTATACAGTATTGAAAAGTTATAACGAATATAAAAATACAAAAAATAATTTAATTTAATTTTAATATTTTATTATTACAAATCTCCTCGCAAATCCTATATATTTAAATTCACTTGAATTGGAGATTTCCTGTTATGTATTGATTAAAGCAATGAACTGTAATTTTTATGTAATGAATGACCCTCACAGTAAACCTTACAAGATGATGAATGTATTTAAGTATATAATGATATTGTTTCAGTTTAATTTTAGTGCAAAATCATTTAACTATAAATCTTTTACTTCAATTTTTTACAGTAAACATAATGTACACATAAATTATTAATTTATATAATTAAAAATAAACATTTTTAGTTTCTAATTATAAGGCAGAATTTCTAGATAAAATCAATAAAAATAAACTAAAAAGAAAAAAATAAGGAGTATATTCTAGTTATTATAGTATGTTTGCACGAAAACCTGGAGTTAAATGATATAATATCATATATATGTTTAATATATATATGTATAATATCAATATATATCATCAGTAAAACTAGTCGTAGTCGATAGTTTTTCACGTATTGTTTTTTGTCTTACAAGATTTAGAATGCAATTACCACGCATCTTTTTTTATAAAAATAATAGTTTGAACTTTATAGAATGAATTTGGGGAACAATTCGGAGACAATAGAAGTAAAAGTAAAAAGTAGGGAAAAAGCTTAAGAAAAGTAAGATTACAATTGTCTCCTCGTGCTGTCGCAGCGATAACCCTAAAGGTTAGCTGGCTTGGAACGCTTCACATAGTTTCGGTGATCTTTGAACCTTAGAAGCTCTAGTATCCTTGGCTTACGATCCCAATGACAAGGTAGCAGGGAAAGAAATATCTTGGATCAGAAGAAAATGAAGTATAGCCCTCAATTTTTCTTTATAGTAAAGCCGAACTGAGTGTCTGGAATGGTGCGATTAAAGAGCATTCAAATAATTGACTTTAATATAAGATTATGAATACCTTAACAATAAAAATAAATGATAAAGTGGAAAATGAAAGCAGACAAAATTTAATTGCACCTCGTGCGAGTGTAGGGGTCGATGTGAGTGCAAGTTGCTTTATACAACTTACGTTAGGAAGTAAGAGGACGCTGAGAGGCGAAAAATTTATAGTGCGACTACCACTTCCTTTTATTTTTTAGCTTGTACGGTTTGAACTATATATTCTTCCATTCGATTGAGCCAGTAACAACTCTTAAAATTTGCTTCATAGCAGAATTTTTACTCTTACACCTATATATATATATATATTGTTCTATTACCTCAGGAAACAAACCATTCATTATTACAAGGCATTATTGTATAGACAGAAGAATAGTTGTTGAAATTAGATACGCTTATCCATTACAAAAGTTAATCACTTATTAAGTGGTAAAATTAAATAAAAGAAGTAACGTACATGCAGCAATTACTTTATCAACAGCCCTTTCATTTTGCCTGATCTGAAAGGTATCGTGAAGTTGTGCGGTAGTTGAAAGATAAATTACGAGGATGCGAGGAAGGCGAGATGGTGGGGCTTTGACACCGTACCACTTCGATGGTGCGCGAGAGTGGCGGCACGGCAATATGCCCCGCTGATGAATTTAATTATGTCACGTGCGAGCCCAGTTTCCGTCGCTACCGTGGACGCGTGCCTATAGCCTGATGCGTGATTCTCGGGGAGGCTGCGCACTCGCAGTATCGGCACTCTTATTAATCGACCGATACTACACGTCGAGTTGAGTCGTTGCTACGTTGCAACCCCACGCGACCATTAAGAATCTCACTGCGGGGTCGTAGAACCTACGAAATTTATGAATGTGGATGCGAATATGTTTATCTTATCGGCTTATATTTTTTGCTCAGTTTCAGCATGGATCAAATGATCAATTTTATGATTAAACTATTTAGCATACTTTCCTTCTTATTCCTTAAACTGCATACCGGGATCGCCATGCTATTTTAGACTCATCACTATTAGAGTACACGAGTTTAAACTTTCTGCTTAGCTTTCTGCAAGTTGCAATTAACAAACTTGTGCATTTGTCTTTAGCTAAAGTGCTTTAATTATTCTTTGAAATGAGTTTATGCGCCTCTGCTAATTGTTGCTACATAGCATGTAATTTAGCACTTTGCATTGACAATTAATTATCAATTTATTTGGCTAAATCAACGTTCAAATAATAAGCTATACGAAAATATATAAAATTATTATAGTATATATATACGCATTATTTATTATTTCTTTCAATGTATGATAGCACTTCTCGTTAATTTTTATTGTGTTATATACTTAGCCATATTTCATTTTTTTAATTGTCATTGAATGCTCGTTTATGTATGAGATTGACTTTCAAATTTTATGTGTGCATACGATTTTTATAATAATTTTTGTGAAATTTCGAATATTGACCAGTAGCCAAAAAAATGATCAAAAATCTAGATAGTATATTGTAACCTAATCTTTCGGAACATGTGCATCTTTGTGTCTGCCTTTTGTATCTTTTTTGACTAGTTAATACTTGAAGGAGAAAGTGTACTAGTGAAGGTGTCTAAAGAGCTAAGGGGAATGGCAGGTAGAAGGCAAAGGGCTATATGAAATACAGTTGTGGATAAGGATTAATTTTATGAGAGCATTCCCTGCTATACGTGCTATCCACTTTGAGCGCCTTTCAGTTATGTTATTGCAATAAAGATAGATGCTCGTATACAAACACCTAAGTTGAAGCAACCAAAATGTTTATCTGTCTCACTTTAATTTCACTAACACATACCTATGTAATTGTATTACCTAATGCACGTATGTTACACATACATGTACATATACTAAACAGTGGTGAGTTGTTCTCTGCAAGCAAGTAAATAACTAGCTTCAACTTATCTGAACAATGATTCCAACGAATAATCAAGAAATATTCTCGGAAATATTCTGTCTAATCGTCTATATCCGCAGAGCTAACCAAATGCTAACCATAGATACAGTTATATAGCTTCTTATACATTGGCTCTTCTCTTCGTAGATAGGAAATTTATAATTATTACAGTTAGATTAAAAAATAAGTTCGTCTTTATTTTGTTTGCAAGAATTTGTCCTAGACAAATTTTTAGTATAGTTTTTATAATTTTACCTTTTGAATTAAAAATCCTAATGGACACGGCTATAGCTTACTCGATGACAAGATTAAAAAAGAAGTACAACAATTGATTTTCGATTATTTATATATTTTCTCTATTGTGTTATTGATGATATGCACTTCGTAACAAGATAGAGTACAGTTCTACTGGATAGTAACGTTATGCTTTAGTTATATAAATATTCACATTTATTGTACGTGCATCAACAGAAAATTGCATACGATGAGAGTATTGATGAACTGCGTTGTCTGAGTATACTTGAAATTCTTGCGTGAAAACATCTTTCTTTGCTCAGCAGTCTTCTTGTTATAAACGGATGCATTTAATTAACACTTCTACAAAGTAATAAGGAAAACTTGACCTTGATTATCCATAAATTATTACAAACATAATTTATGTTGAACTCTTCAATTATAAAAGAAATATTAAAAAGACGATTGGTCTTGCCGATTACGAAACAATAATAATATAGAATATGGAAACAGCAAAAATGTTTGTTATATAGTGACTGTAAATTGATATAATTATTAAAATAAAGTAAATTAAGAATTCTTATATAATAATTGCACTTGTGTAGTAGTTTTGTATATTATGTGTCAATGTTTCATTAAATATTAAGCCTTCAAATTGACAAAAGAATATAATTAAAAACATATCGTGTATTTAATCTAATGGTAAAGATCAAGAATTATATATTTCCAAGTAATGTATAGTATTTATTCGTTAAAAATCTACTTTACAAATCTAATATAATTTACTGTTAAAATTGATGCATTATGTATTTCAAGCTTCATTCTGTTTAATGTTGGACTTATGGTAGACTTATATAATTGTAAGTATTACATAAATGCAAAAAATTAGAACAGAATAGATTATATTTGTTTAAAGCTAAACTAACTTTTTTTTAAATTAATGAGGAAATTTTTTTAGATATTTGTTCCATATGTGTGACAATTAAATAAATATTAGGATTACAAAAAAGAAGGAGAGATTTTAGTTTTAGTCTTTTTTTTAATTCATATAGATCCAAATTTAAGGAGAAATCGTCAATGGAAAAGCAACAAAATCATGAATATAACGAAGTTATGTACGAAGTATTGTAATAACTCGAAATTCATCAAAACCCAGCGAAGGGTAACTTCATTCATCAAGTGCGCACGAATTGGCCTTTGGAAGCTTTACGAATTCCGCGCGCGAATTGAACCCGTTCTCTGATCGACTCGCCTCGTCTCCCATCCATTCGTTTGCCCGTGACGACCTTAATTCGCCAAGCTAGTACAGCTTTTTTCTTGTTTTGTGGCACTGCTTTTCTTACTCTGTCACTCTGATCATTCTCAATCCAACTGTCAAAGTGTTCTACTCGCACTTTGCGCACCTACTCGGGGAAATCCGAGAGGTAACCTTAACCCTTTTACAGTCAAAGTCATCTTTAAGTAAGCAAAATTCAAGAGTTTGAAATATATGATTTTGTTTACAACATTTAGAATTAGAAAGAATTATTAAAAAAATATAGTTTTTATGAAAAGAATTATATTTAATATTTAACTATTGTTTCTTTATAGAATGATCGCAAGTATTTCTATTTTGAACGTGATTTTAATGGCTGCCTTATAGAAACTATACAAATCTATATATTTTAACGATTAATCCAGCATCCACAGATTCCTGATAATAAAAGAACTAAATATAATCGTGATTTATATCATAAAAATTAACTAGTTTCTCCTTTTCCTTCTCGGTAAAAAATCTAGCGACGAAAACAAAAAAAAAATAAACAAGTTTCTAATCAATGTTCTAATTAATGTTATTCGTGCGAGAGAAGCAGGATTCACATATAAATAAAAAGCTGCATATATTTACGTATTTTCTGTATAGAATCACTTTACCAAGTGGATTTTAAAGAAGGTGTATGGCACAGAATAAAATGATAATCATACATATGTCTGTATCGTATTCTAAACTGTATATAGGAGATCAGTGCTCGTTTTGAATAGTGTGTCTGTCCAAAGACGAGAT
The DNA here is from genome assembly GCA_018906755.1 of Sycophaga agraensis. NCBI lineage: Eukaryota > Metazoa > Arthropoda > Insecta > Hymenoptera > Pteromalidae > Sycophaga > Sycophaga agraensis. Next base: position 604,485 of record JACCIE010000021.1, on the reverse strand, counting down.
GTATACTGATGCTGAGCTACTAAGCTTTCGTAATTCACCATATTACAATGGAAATGTAAGCACTTTCTAGGTGCAGATTTGGCGCGGGTTTGTACAATTGTCCAGAATCGGCACCTGTGTAATCTAAGGACTTATATTTCTTTTCTCCCTCAGTCTAGTACGCTGTACCTAGAGCAGCGCTCACTAATTGAACGCTGAAATTTCATACAGATGGCTTTGGGATGTACGACGCACACTTACCTAAAAGATAAGTTCGTGTATCCAGTGGACGATAGTCTGATACCACTTCGGTATTATTTTGCACAACTCCTCTTCGTAGTACTAGTATCACTCTGCGTTGTATATCGTGTGTGTTATTAAAAAATTATCGATGAGCATAATAAGTAAAACTTGGAAAGGCTGCGCTGCTGCTTTCCGTTGCCGGATCGGGTTTATCGTTATTTGCTTCTTACCTGACCTTCGCATATTAATTTGCTACGGACCCGCCTGATGTTTCTTCTTCGGCTGATTATTAATTATATACATTCACAAATTCGTAGAACAAACTGCTTCGTTGAGAAAACACTTGCAGCAAGTACCGCTATTAAAACAATTTCAATTCTGGGTATTCTTTCAACTGTCTATTAGCGATATTTAACTTCAATTGAACAACAAAGTCAATAAATTTAAGTATCTTAATACTCGTAAAGATTTAGCTTGCATAATTCGGTAATATTTGTATATTTAAACCTTGCAGATAAATTAAACATTTTTTAATACATCTTCATAATTTTCTTTTATAATTTTTTAGCAATTGATAATCTATAATGTATTAATGTATGTTTGTAATGTAATATTGAGAAAATATGTACTATAAATTGTGTAATATAAATTTAACATGCATAGAATATTAATTAATAATTATATTAACGAATAAAAGATTTTGAAAAATGATTTAAATATTACTCATTGTTATTGTTCATTTGAAAAATTGTGTCTGTGTATGTCATTATTTGCTGTAGATTAGAAACTGAGAAACCTCCTCGTCTTACCCTAACAAAATGGAATCAGACCAAATGAAAAATTTCAGTCAGATAAGCAAAATTGCTTTATGCAAATGATATTATGCAAGAGAAAATACATCGAAAAATACAATCCACTGATATTCGCCGTAAACCAGAGCAGGTTTCTCCCATATGAGGAGATGCATATACTCACTTCGTTTGATGCATATATTTTATAAGAATTGTATAAGATTTGTTCTTAGACTGTCGGTGATAACTTAAAATAAAAAATAGAGTTCAGATTCTAGAGAATTACGTGTTATATGTTACATTGTATCATTGCTCTTGAGGAGCATGAAAATGATACTTCTTCAACTAGAGCCTCTATAGAGTTGGTGAGTGAGGAGGATCGTGGCGTATGCAGAAATATGAGAGCGGGATTACAAACAGGGTGAGGGTTGAAGATGAAATTTGTCGGCGAGGAGTATAGAAGGAAAGAGGAAACTGGCAGGCTGCCCCTTTCCTCTTTCGCTCTTCGGAGCGAACTTGACAAATATTTGCCCCGCGTCCTACCCGCGTTCCCATGCCAATCTTTTCGCCCCACCTCTTTTCCTTGGCAATCGTGAGCTCGGTCGTGAGTCTCCTATGGAAAATCCTTTCTACGCAATTTGGCAAAGCCAGCGACCAGCTATAGGAAATATCTTGTCTTTGCCGATGTTTTCTCCAAATATACGTTTGAGAACTTATATAAAGTATCTCTTTGGAGGAATAAAACTAATTTTAATTAAACTAGAATTTTAAGTGGCTCTATTTCATTTAAATTGAATAAAGAATAATACAGTATATAATCTTGGCACACTATTCAAAAAAATGATAATAAAGTTAATGTAAATGTAATAAAAGCTACTTTTAAAAACGTAACGCAAAAAGAATTATGGACTAGCATTTAAATTAATGAATACCCTTAATCTAAAAGAATACAAAAAAAATTTTACCACTGTTGGTAGTTCAATCATAATTTTTTTAATATTATTTTTCTACCTTTTCTATTATGTTTAACACTATAAGAAATTATTTTAAAAGAACGTTTCAAAGAAATTTTGGTTAAAACTACGAAGTGGAAATTTGAATGTGGGACTCAACAACTGGACTACCAATCACTTTGAAAGAATTAATTTTGATTCGTATACATGTGCTATTTAAGATACACACACGTACTATATAAAATAGATTCGAATTCAACTATACAATAAGGATTTTACGCTTGTAAGAAAATTGTGTATTAAATTTAAGTTCTTTTAACCGCGATGAAGACCAAACAATCAAAGGAGGAATGAAGATTGTATCGATCGCTATAACTTATTAGGGATTTAAAATTAAATAATATAAATAAAAAAAATTGAGTTCGTCTTTAGACTTGAAAAAAAACGTTGAACGTGTTTTTTAAATCGATAACATTATAGTTTTCATAGATATACATGGTTGAGAGATTCAACAGTATTTGTATATGTATTTGTGGTTCATAGAAGCTTAAAATAAATAAAGTATTTAACAATAACTTTATTATTACAACTGATTGAAGCGAACTCACGCGAAAAAAGATGAATTAATATCACTTAATTCCCAGGTGACAAATAAAAGAGCTGGCAGCCCGCACCTTATAACATTGATATTTTGAATTGCGATGATGACAGTTCCATTCAAATTCACGAGACGCTTCCAGTGTTAATTTATATGATTCCTCTGATGTGTTAACATTCTGTATTATGCAAAAGGAAGCTTATAATTTACACAAGTGCAACGACGCCCAGTTAAAATAACTAATAAAATAAATTTCGCAGCATTCAAATAATTACGAAATAGACGCGTGTTTCTCTGAACCTGCGGCGATCTTATGCAATAGAAAGTAGACATTGAATACCAACGAGGTTGCCGTGGTTCTTGTTAAGAATGCGCTGATTAGGACGGAGAAAAATGTGCGTCGGGCGCGTACCTACCGAGGGCAACTGCTACGACGCTGGTTAGAGTGCAATAAGCGATTTCTAATACAGAGGAGGCACGTAGAAACAGTAGTAGAGGCGAGAGTAGAGGCGAGGAAGCAAGTGCAGGAAAAAGTGACTAACAGCTGTTGGAGCTCCGCTTTGGGTAGTGTCCCCAAATGCATTTGTCCCCGTGTTACAATTACAGCAGAGGCCGGGAGGGGGCTGTCTCCTTGGGTTTAATTGGAAAAGCGAACGGGGCTCGCGCGAGCGCCTCCTACGAAGTTTCCTGTGGGCCTCCCACACCTCCGCGGCTCCCACTCGCGGCGGAGGAGAGTCGGCGGCCCGCGCGGCGAGCCTAATAAGCGCCGCGTGAAAAGGCGCGATCCAAGCCGCGCAATATCCCGGCTCGCGGGCGGCTTGCCTATCCTTCCGACTGGCTCCGCGATATCGCGAGCGCGTAATCCGAGTTGCGTTTGAGCCGCGCCGCGAGATCCGCCGAGGACCGAGTTTGGCTTGGTAACGACGCGTAACGGGGCCGCGCCTCGGATAAAAGCCGAGGCCAGCTGCCCAGCTCCTGCCCACTCGAGACGTTATTTTGGCCGGCGCGGTGGCTCGCATTCCAGCTGCTGCATCAACCCGCCGCGGTGCGGCTGGCGAAAAGGTTGGCCGTCGGCTGTCGCTCGTTGTACTGTCCAGTCGCGGGCCGTTTTTCATCCGCCTCTTAACGACGGACGCTAATTGGGCAGCGGGGAAACGCGCGGGCGCTATCCGATTCGCCGGTTTCCTTGGCTCCTTAACGCATTCCGCGCCTCGTGTACCGCAGCAGCGGTATTTTTGCACTGCGCCGCCTCGCGCACGCCCGCGGCAATTATCACTGGGACGCACGATCAAAGTAAAAAATGGCCATGTTCTTTGTAAACACGCGGGAGACATTTGCGATACGACTCCGTCCTGCGCGTGACTAAGCCCTGGCGAGCGAGCCAAGTTTACTTTTCCCCGAGTGAATCAGCTTAGAGAATCTGTGGATGATAACCTGCCGGTCGCTATTCCACCGGTAAAACAGTGCGTGCTTCGGCACGAGGACGCGCGGCTCTTAGATGCAAACGCGGAGCCTGGGGCCGCAGGGGGGGGGGAATTAATGGAGCGCGCCGCGGCCTCGGCGGGGTAATGGGAAGGCTCAGCGTAGCCGGCGCGGACGCGGTGCAGACTAAACGCTCGCCGACTGACTTCCGCTCGCGGTAAAAGTGGCCCGCGCGGGGTGTAGGTGACGGAGCTGCAGCTGCGCCCAACAAATAGCTGCTCCGCCCGCGCAGCTCCCGAGCAGCGGAGGCGTTGCGCGCCCCGATTAAGCGATCGTCCGACGATAACCCGGCCCGAGTCAAGGATGCGTGCAGGAAATATGCTCGACCGGCTCCTCGATCCGAGTCGCCGAGACTGGAATTTCCCTCTGTCTATACGTGAGGGAAAAACCTGCACTCATCGGCTTCCGAGTCAGAGATTTCTTGCCTCGCATGTATTTGTAATCTGTTACGGATGATCGCCGTGAAACTGATCTAGAATAACAGCGCACGAGGGAAGCGAGTGAATCACTCAAATGCAATGAGTTACTCAAGAGCAATGTTTTACTCGCAAATCTGTCGATTCTCTCAAAATCTTCCTCTTTCCAGATTTAGAAAGATAACCAAGTTGAATAAAGAAATCTGCATCGAGAGAAATGTTATAGTAATTCTTACCATATACTTTCTGGTACTCGTTACTCGTTACTACTATACGGTACTGGTATAATGATCAGCAATCTTAGGCTGGTACAATTCAAGAAATATAGGAAGTGCTAATAGAATACTAGACATTTTCATTAAAAAGTGCGACAATTTCCTTAATTTGATAAGACTGCGAGTATTTTACTAGGGTATATAGTACGATTTGTAAACAATTTCTCTTAATGTGCGTGCAGTCGGTTTTATTATTTTAACTCCGCTCCCTCCTTATAGTCTACATTCCTTATATTTTTTTTTTACTTTATGTACCAAAGGTATACTGCAATTATTTGACATGTACTATCTTGCAATTGAATACATCTCTTTACAATTTATTTTATTTTTAAAAGTTTTAAAAGACCAGTTTTTCATTTTAAATATTATGTCATTTCTGTTGAACATTATACAGTTTTTCTTTTATTTTTAATAAAATACTTTGAACGAAACAATATCATGATATTTCCTACTTGTTTTGTTGGTTTGTAAATGTTTACTAAAATATCAAGTTTTAATTAATCATTGCCGCAGTAGCGATATCACGACGCATACATAGCTTGTAGGTTATAACATTGAATGATTGGAAAGCTGCGCGCGGTGCACGTAGGCTGTATACGAATAAGGAGAAGAGAAGAGAGAAGATAATTCGGCGAAGAGAAAAGAAAAGAAAGGCGCATAATCTGCAGAAATGCAAGGCAGAAAAGCACGCGCATTGTGTTGAGCTTTTGGCATTAGTACAATAACCATTATGAGAGTATGCAAACTGCTTTCGAATTCGGCACTGCACGGTGCGCCGAAACGCCTATGCACCGTTCGCCGTGAAGAATAAGAACTGCGAGGACAGACTGGAACGATACGCAGGTGCACGCCCGATGTACATTCGGAAATCATCTCGGTTGGACGGTAAACACGTCGGAGGCCCGCAGAAAAACGAGGAAATATTTGGTAAACGGAGGACCATATAAGTCGCGCGAGGGAGCGTGCGTGTTTTACGACGTATTTATCAGATAGAAGAGAGTGGGTGGGTCGCTATATTGTTCAAGACACGCGCCGGTCGAATCAAGAGAGGGGGTCGGGAAAGCACAGGCGCACGCAGTACACAGACATGTCAATACACACGCGGGGAGCGAGAAATAGGCGCGAAGCCAACAACGCTGCAGTGCGTGCGAGCTCATTGTGCGCGGGCCGTTGCGCAAGGACGCCTCCCCTTCTGCAGTGCACTTTTCCATTAATGACGGCCATTGTGTCGGGCGCGCCGCGATCCGAGGACCTGCAACCCACGTGCCGCCCTCGAGCCCATCCTCTGCCGCCGCGTCTCGACATCTCCCCTACGACCCATAAGTAGCTTTCGCTGCTATACGCCTGCATGAGTGCTGCGCATCACAAAGCAACGTCCCCATTGCGTAGAATTCATTTTACAAGTGGATTATAGCGACCCTTACCAGTTCATTTGGTTTCGAGCTACTTTTCCAGAGGATCCCTGCTGCGCAAGTTCAAATCTGCTTAGGTCAAGTTTTCACGAGTTGAAAAATATACAGGGGTGGGATTGAACGCAGTTGGCGCTTGTTCATTTTTTCCCCAAATCTTTAAGAGATGCGATGCACAATTGATCTTTGACCAACTTGAAAATTCTTTTACGAATCGTGCAATTACCACAGGTTAATATGGTAATATTTTAACTGACCGCATCATAAGCGTATACTAAAATATGAGTTTATTATTATCCAGTTTAAACGACTCTTTTTTAGCGAACTCTCGAGCAAGTGCCACATTTCATCTTTCAATAATTATATTATTATGTTTATGTGCGATGTTTTATACACATTGTTAAGTAGATTCTGATTAATGGGTTATTATGTGTGCATAAATAATTAGCGATATATAATGTCGTGTGGTGTAGGTAACGCGATAAGAGGAAGAAGATTGGTGCACATGGTCAGGAGCAGCTTAGAAAGAGTTCCACGGACGTACAGTTAGCGAACAATGGGGGCTCGACCAAAGTACAAGAGGGAAAATAAAAGGCGCGCAAGCGAGAGCAGGAGCCGCGATTCGCTGACCCGAATCGGCATGCCGAAATGAAACGATCAGCGGGTATTATTCGCATATAGGCGGTGGGCTCGGCTCGGAGCCGGGCATCTTTGTCTGGCCGGGCCCTGAATGCGGTCGCCGCCCCCTACAATCCGCGTCGGCCACGTGCTCGGCCGTAAAAACAGGTGGGGCGAGCGAGGCGCGGGCGACAGGTGACCGCACAATGCCCGCGCCAAAGGCGCCGCCGCTCGCCCGCGAGCTTTCGGAGGCCCTCCTGAGCTCCACATCCGCATTCTTCTCCCACTGTCCTGCTGCTTACCTTCTTCGCTTCTCTTCGTTCCTCTTTAAGGAAAGGGAATGTCGAGTTCGATTGCACAAATTCTCTTCGAGTTTTACACGCTACCGATCTCTTGGCTGGATAGAGGCGGCGCGTTGCGAGACGCGCTGCCAAACTAAACCAAGGAACAAAGTCCACGTCGATCTCGTCGATCAAATCTTGCTCTTATAACCATAATCTTCCTTGTCTTCCGGGCGTTCCGTGAAGTTTCAGTCAAAATAATTATGGACTTATGATTCGGAAAAGCTACATTTTTCGGCTAAATATTTTTTGTAGTATCGTAAAATCCATCGGAAACCTAGAATACTAGGTTAATTTTTGACCTTTTTTATTATACTATTATTTACTACAATCTTCATAAATGCTAATTTACGTTAGAAATGTGACATAGTTCTAGACATTATTTTCTTAGATGATTCAATATTCAAATGTAATGGTGAATCGGTCGATATAACTTAACATTTTTGTACATTTCATAACGCCAAACACGTCAATATTGAGGATAGTCACGCACCTTTTTCCTATCCCCATTTCAACCATTTACAATCGTTTTATTTCGACTTTGATGCCCCGGCATCATGGACGTAGCAGCAAAAACATCATCGTTTTTTAATGCAATGCTTTTTTAATTAACGGTTTTGGCTATAAATCTCTCGCAAGGATTCTAGGCATTTCTAAGAAAAAAACCAAATTTCGAGGTTGTGAGAGGTATTATAGACCTTGGATATTACGACTTGGTATGTACGATAAGTATCGAAGAAAGAGTTGGAATATGTGGCATGCAGGCAGCGTAGTAGATCCAATCACAGATGCAGACACCAGTTTAATGTCAATCGCTTTTATATGCTTGACTCTATAATTATTATCTAATTTGTGACCGGTCATCGGCTCTCTGTAGGGTCGCGCTCTGGGAATCTATACGAAACATCTCTCGGGCTCTTACTTTTCCCCCACGGGATATTTTACCACAACTGTATTTATTCAACTGTGCTGATTGAGTCCATTAATGTACTTCTCTCTTCTCTTTTTACTGCAAACGTACTTCTTTGTTTGTATGATTGTATTCATTTTATAGGACTCCTTTTAACTTCTTTCCTTTGACATTTGTCTCTTTTTCTGAGGAGGTTCTTTGCTGATTACAGCAGCTTATTCAGGGTGCTTTATTGTTGACTCTACAGCCATTTGCTTCGTATTCCTATATATTTACAATTTTATTTATTCAGTTTACATTTCTTTATATTGTTTCTTTTACTTTATTATTCTATGCACATAAAAGCGACTTCATTTAAACCACTTTTAATTTTATGTTTGTTTTGCACTATATTTTTAAATATTTTTAATTTTGATTCGTAGACAGTTTTATGATATAACTCGCATATAAGTTGTATATATAATATACTTACTTAATATGCAATAACATTTCATGTACAATTTATTTAATTATATTTTAATTAGTTTTAGAAATTTATAAATTTACTTTTTATGCTGTAGGCATTTTTTACAAACAAAGCATAGTAGTTTTTTTTATCCTTCTCATTAATTATCTATGGTCTCAGTAAACTTCTTAATTCTCGTTTAGTTAATAATTTAATGCATTCTTAATGCGAAAATATTTCTGAATAAATGGTTATTAAAGGTAGTCCAACTATTAAATTCATCAGAGTTACTGATTATTTAAAGTACTCCGAAAGTATTAATTAAATGAATATTTGTCAAGTTATCTGAAAATTCAAACAATTTAGTTTTATATTTTTATTATTATTATAATTAATATTATATAAAGTAACTATTCGGCGTACGCGCTTTATCTAACCTCATTCTTCAAAAAGCGCAGTCTAGCTGTCATATAGCTTTTCTGGAATAGTTGGATAGGTTTAAATAAAAAGCACGATAATTCTGAAAAATGCATCGAGTGTTTAGTTACATAATATACCACACAATTTTAATTTCTACGCAAGTTTGAAAAAATACGCGAATATTTTTTATCATTTTAAGAATATTTGAAATATCTCAAAACTTTTTTCAATAACAACAGAGTTAAAAAAATGTCCATTTTTCTATAAAAGAATTACATAAATGGCGAAAGAAAACTAAACTTTTGAGAGATAATTAGCATTTGAAGAAACAATGACATCTTTAGGAAGAAAAGTACAGAGACATGGATGATTATGCGTATTTACTCGTACGTGCAGCTCCAGGTGCAGCTGTACACACATTTATATCATAAAGATAGTCACGAGGCAAGGATCATATACGTCTCAGCGGTGAAGCTTGCCGTGAAGTTGGCGCAGCGACTCGCGAGAGGAAAAATCCAGCGAAATGCAATTGAGGACGGAGTTTGATGGACAATTGTAAATTGCACGTATTAGAGCAGTAGCAAGAGCTGCACGCCTGACGTCAGCTGATTTGGGCCAACAGCATCTGTGGCGGCAGCGGCTGCGGCCCCGTATTATCTGGGTTGAACTGTTGCTGCTTCTCTGCCGCGTCTCTCTCGATCACTCGTTTTGTCGCGTTCTCGAAAGCATGAAGGTCGTATTCGTGAACTGCTTGAGTCTAGGCGGCGACTCCAGCGGCATTTGACACGTTCCGACCGGAAGCTTTGCTTAGTTCCATTGAGAAAAGAGCCAGTCCCGGGGTGTATTTCGCAACTCCTTTTGCCAGTTAAGAGCTAACCAAGTGTCATCACTCCGATCGGATTCAGTTGTCTCGAGCGACCCTATAGCACTGTGGCCACCAGCCCGCAAACAAGTGTGCTTCTTTACTTCTCCTTGCATCAAGAGCAACTTTACTGCCATTTTTATTTGTCCCGATAATTCCGAGAAGTTAATTCACTTATAGCTTGCACTTGATACTGTAGAAGGCTCGAGAGCTTATGACAATATATATGTATAATATACGTTTGATTCGAAGATCAACTATTTTTCATTAAATCATTCTGCGATTTCTCTTTGATTCGAATTCTGAAGTAGAGACCCATTTGTAAGCGTACATTGATTCGTACAGTTTTTATTCTAAATGCTAGGCAAACCGCTCATTCAGTACAGAGTGCCGAGGTCGGAATGTATGAATCGTACACCAGTGAGTGAGTGCCTCTTCGAGTGACAAACTCTACAGAGTCGGGGCGCACTCGAGATCTGACTCTCCTATCGGATTTATAGTCCGCGAGATACAATTGCACCGCACTGTACTGCGCGTACTGCGTACGTGGCGGTTGGAAAAAATTCCAAGCACTCTCTTCTACTGTGTCGCTGACCCGCTTTCCACCGTTCCGCCTGTCCATCGTTGCGGCGGCAGCGCCTTCACGCGTAAATGCACACTCGTTCGAAGGCTTATTTCGGCAAAAGCCTCTATAAAGTTACGTTTGGGCCTTGTGAGAGAAACTATACCTGGGGACACTCGTACGATCGCATTGAAGCGCCCGGACCCCCTTTAGTACCGCCCGAGCCGAGTTTCTTGGGCTTCCTTACGAGAAACGCTCACGTTTTCACGATGCACAGCAACCACGAGGAAGGAATTCATTGGCTTTGAAAGCAGAATAGAGGCTGAAAGCGCCAAAGGACGCACCTCAAATTCTATAAGCCTTTTAGATTCAAGACCTTTTAAGGTTACGGGATAAAACTGTAGTTAATTAAAACATTGAATGAGGAAAGCCCGCGGAAGGTGTATGTTTCTAAAAGATAGAATGATTGCGTATAGTTAAAGAGCTCTTTGAGAAAACTATGTATATGAACTTTTCATATTTTCCTGGATTTGAGAAAGACGCCCAATGGCTAAGATTACTCGATATCAGCTCTGTCAACCTTTTCTCTAACCTTTTTTCCATGCTTTGGTACTTTTTATAGATGCCACTCACCGGCCGACCTTTCCGAGCTCTAGCTTATCTCTCATCTCTCGATGAACTTTTTTCTCTGTTTCCCAACTCGCGCGCTTTAAGCTTGTATGCTTGCGTCTTATTGCTTTCTTTTCCTTTTCACGCAACAGCTCGGTCTCCTTATTAAGTCGTACTCGTATAGAAAATTCTCCTTTTCTCATATCTTTGTTTTTCACTGAATTATCTTTCATTTATAGTATATATTCTGTATATATGTTTATCTTCTTGTATCTCGTGTAAGGAAACTATTTCTAAATTTAAACACATTCATTTATGACTTACTAAACAATCACTGAACAACGTAATCTTTTTTGTTTCAGGTATGTATTCACTCCGAGCAGATTCGGATTGATGGTAGAGTTGTGCTGGTTGATGAATGATGCTGTGGGTAAGATTGAAAAAGCAGAGCTTCAAATGTACATTATTGTTAGTACATGTTGATTATTCAAGAAACTGAATTTGTCTATCTATTAACATTTTAACCGTCCTAAAAGGTATTATTTATTTTATCCACCAAAAAACGTGTTTAGGTATATAGTATAAAATTTATTCCATCATAGACAGGTAAGTGACGTAAAATGAGGACGTTGGATAGATTGCACTTGACGCATGAAGATCACTTAACAGTTTTACACAAAAGTATTATATTGACTTCTTAAAGCACAATAGGCATATAAAGTCGCTTAATTTTTTAGCACGACAACGCTAAAACATGAGGTTTCTCTTGCCTGTGTATATATATATATATATACGATTACTTGAACGCGTGAATCGTTTTTTAGTATCATGCACAAAGCGTCAAATTACTAAACTTATAAATTATAACGTATTTTCATTTAAAATCGATCATCCTTATTGTATTAATATTTTTAGAAAGATAACGTTTTCTTCGCCATTAAATTAGATATTTATTTTCATCGAAGGATTTACTCTCTAGTAAAAAATAGTATGCAGAGAAAAAATGTAACTTTGTAATTCTTAAAAGTATAAAATTAAGTGGTTATATTAAAAAAATGCACATCTTAATTTCATTAAAATTTTTATTCGTTCTCGAAGTTTCATCAATATGTTGATGACAGTGATGTTACAAAACATGCAATAAAATTTGTGTTGCATAAAAGAATAATGATCGTAAATTACTCTTATGTATAATCATTCGTTAATTCATTACTGTACTCATGTAGCTAAATGTAGTAAAATTAAAGGGAATTTATTTATCAAATTTCTATATCATCGTAAAATCAGAGAGGGGTAGAAAGTTTTGAGTTGAATCGGTTACAGTTACAGATAAAGATTTGCAGGAAAAAAATAAGTATAAGTCTTTAATGTAATATATGTACATTTGTCAGTAGAAACGTACAGAAAGAAAAAAAATTCAAAATGTTTGTGTATACTATAATAATAATAATAATAATTGCATTCAGTAGGTAATTTTTATGCGTATAGTACTAACATTAGTCAACGAAAATTATTTTAAATTTTAATTAATCTACAAAATTTGATCTTACAATCTTTTGATTTTAGGTATTTACATTTGTTTTCGTACTTTTAATTTTGGTAGGTTGCTGGTTTTTCCATAATGTTTACAATGTTTTTACACATACAATGAAATTCGAACATTTATGTGAGAGAAAGTTGATGATTATTGTCATACCAAAATAATTGTTGTTAAATAGTTTACAGTTTTTTCAATTCTTCGCGAGCATTCACATTCCTCCATAAACCTTTCTTTTTTATCTTGATAACATTCTTTAAGAGTGAAATAAAATACTTTAGTTATATAGAAAAAGAATATAAACTTAAATCTAATGCGAATCGAAGTGTTATCAAATACAAAGATTAATTATTTTCTCCAAAATATATTAAACTAAATAGCGAGAGATACAAGTACGATAACTGTATATGAATAAGTTGTACGGCTAAATGACCGTAAATAAAATCACATTTTAAATCGTGAAATAACCTTCATACATGGATAAGATACTATTGAGTTAAATTTATGAAGTCGTAAATCCTTAAGAGAAATGAACATAGCTTGCTTTTAACAGGGGAGCATTGAGTAAAGACATTCAATCATTTTTTATTTCTATACGATTCATTCAATTCGTAACATCTTAAGAAAGAGTGATTATTTAAAATTATTGTATATAAGACAACATATCAACAACATTCTGAAAAGATAAAATAATATTACAAAAAAATAGGTTTATAATGTGTCCCTTATTAATAATGCTCGTATATCATATATTATCTGGTTGATAGTTAGAGGAAGGATGAGGTGGTGCTAAGCTTAAGTGAGATGCAGAAGTTGAGAGCGAAGTGGGCGATAACGTCGCGGAACTCCCGTAGCTATTCCCAGACAGAGACACTACTATAGACGTGAAGCGACGCACTAGGATTGAGGTACAAGCTGCAGTTAAATCAAGTTCGAGTGCTCACACGTATACGGACTGTGCTCTGCAGCAGTATAACGAGGAATTCCATACAAGTTAGGATAAAGCGAGGTTGTTTATGAATGCATTTGTTGATTGGGAACCGAGGTCGATAATTGAGTGGGTCTTCAGGGATGCGCGCGCACCAGAAGAGTTTCCTGAGTTTCGTGCCGAACTTCTCCCGCGTGCCTAAAGCATTTTTTCATCCGCGCGGAGGAATCGAGAGCGCCAGGAAAGGAGAAAAAGGAAGCGTTATCGACCTTCCCCGGGGTAATTGAAAGCGAGATAATTAGTGGGGGTCGCGCAGCATCAGGCGACAAAGTATTAACTGCGCGCAGGGGGGGACAACTTGGCCCAGGAGACTAAGTTGAAGAAGTTGGCCTTTCTCGCGGCTGGTGGCCGACAAAGCTGGGCGTGTACCAAGTGCGCGTTCGATGCTCACTGGATTCTAGATCTCCGTCTCTCGATGGCCACTATTCGGCCCGCGCGCGTAATCCGCCTCGTGCTCTATCAACAATTATTACACAACAATCGTCTTTGTTTCGTGCCTACTCTCATTTTTTGCTTTTGAATCAATAAAAATAGATGCTGTATAGAATAAAAACGTATTGGTGGCAGATAATCTAGTTAATTTATTAGAGAGTTAGCTATAGGACTCTAATTATGACTCATACATGATACAAATGCACTTTTCGTCAAGTTATTTGTACACTTTTAAAGATGGTTTGCGGAAATCCTAGGGATGATTAAGGAAAGTGTAATGCAGGATGGGATATGCCAGAAAGACAATAAGCGATGCCTCGAAATGAGTAAAAGGGAAAAAGGTTAATCCAGGGAGTGAAGGCATCCCCGCGGGGGTATCGGGTGCCGCAGCGCGGCGGGGGTTCTAATGAAAAGCCGGAGAAGCGCGCGAGCGAGTTGTAATTTTGCAATTTTCCTTGGGATTTTCCCGCGCACAAAGAGCGATGGCGAGAAGAGGGAACGCCGCGGGGCCGAGATAAAGGGCTCGAGAGTCGAGGGAGAGAGTGGAGGCCTCGACGCGCGAATAAGCGATCGTCGCCTTTCATTAGTGGTGCACTCGAGGTGTCGCACTTGTGCAGGTGCACAGCGCGCGAATGGAGCCGATTACGAGGTAGGGCCGGGACGGATATTGGAATACCGATCGGTGATCGGAGACCACCTGCCCCCGTCGTTATATTGCCGGGCGCGCTTTCTCGCTCGGCCCCGTCCCCTCGAGATCGGCATTCCGGGAGCACTGGGCGATTCCGCGGCGGCGCCTCCACGGCATTCTGCATCCGCGACGGATGCTTGCTTCGCCCCCGCGAACCCCTCTAGAGGCCTCCCCTTCATTGCAAGCCTCTCTTCTTTGCATGCCTCCCGCGCACACGCAGCTTTGCGCTTGTTGTGCGGCAGTCGAAGAATCCCATGTATGGATGAGAGTCACCTCGAATGTACTTGAATGTACGTACCCCTTCTTCGGCCTGAGGCGCTATGCATCTCGAGTAAGCTCGCTTAATTAAGCTCAGCTCGGGGGGTGGGAATTTTATATTGCCGTCCCTCGGCAGCAGATATCCGGAATTAAATGTCGCTCTAGAATTTAATCAATTCAAGAAAAAAAAGCCCAGAGAGAAAGGAAAATCTCTTCCGGAATGGGGGAAGAAAAAGAAGCCTGCAAAGGGGTACGGGTTAAATCTTCCCTCCAAAAGAACGGGTTTTCATTTTCAGTTTTTGGCATGGCGCAGCGCGACGGCTCGCACAAAGACGCATCGATCCCTCAGCACCGCGTCCCGAGAGTGCTTTTCATATAAAAGGTCTTTGGATTGGAGGCCAATTGCAATTGAGCAACTGGCCGAAGGAGACTCGCATCCTTCGCGTCGCCTCGACGGCCCCACGCACATACTTCGGAGTTCGTGATCGAGCTAGCTCCTTATTTGCATCGATTGCTCGCCGCTCGACTAGCTCCGCGGGCCTTGGCTCCTCGACCCCTAGCGGCGGCACGGCTCCGGCTTCCGTCTCCGGCATTCCGCTTGCCCTCCAGCTTACCCGCGAGCACTGCACATTTTAATTGAGCTCTCGGCTGCGCGCAGGGCAGGCCAAAGAGGGACGGCAGCAGTTGACGCGGCAGCCTGTGACTCCACTCCAATTCGTGCGTTAATTAGTTTCTCTCCAAATCGATCGCTCCGCCACTCGTCCTTGCACTTTGTGCTTCTTCTCTTGCTTCTTCAATAATCGACCCTGTCTTAAGCATGCACAACTTCAACGACGGCCCGAGTTTCCTCTGCGCTCACCGACTGTCCACGGAGATCGAATTCTCTTTTTGTTGTTGCTAATGGAATCGCCCACCTGATGAATCTTCGACCTCGCTCGCTAGGGTGTTGATTCTATATGCACTTCTGCAGCCTCAATAAAGTTTAGTTCGATTAACAATAAAACGAGCCAAAAACTAACCTGACTCTTTCAAATAATCAAACATTATTAGTTTGGTATTTGAAATAGTTGTAGTATCTGTAATAATTTAATACATTTTATGTTGAAGTATTAAAAATAGCCGAGTTTTTGCGTATTGAAAGTTTCACAACTTCAATGTATCACAATTTATCACATTTACGTATTGATGTGAAATTGCTCATTGGCAACGTACTAATAAGTTTCCTATCTTATGTGTCCCATATGAGTTTATCTCTTATGATAAACTTCCAGTTTAATAATCCGCATTTTACTACTACCACAGACTTGTCAAGCAAAACTGTAAATTATAAAGCTATTATTCATTATTAATTTATAAGTATACATGTTCATTGAAATAAAGTACCCTTTTCTTCAATTCCATAGTTAAAATTGAATATTATTGTAGCGAAAATGTAATTACAGCGAGTTTCAAAGAGAAGCAAAAAACTACTATTCTAGTAACTTTCCCTTTTTTTTGTTTTGAAAACGCGGTTAAAACAATTCTAAAATATACGTGCATCATGCAATTGCAGCATATTGAATCGAAGTTTCTGTACAAGCTTTCATATCTGAATTCAATATGTACGGTATTCTAATTCACCTACAAAATCTTAAAAACATCTTTGAAAACCATTCGAAATTTTATTTTTATGAATTCTCAGTCGCTTTCTTCACCTAATCAATTAGTACATACAAATGTGTATTTTCATTAAAATATATAGGATATTCTGTGGATATTTTTATAATAAATTTTTTACAGAATTTCTATTTAATATACTTGAATGTAAAATATACTTTGTATAATAAATATACGATTTATTTAACTTTCATGCACAATGTTCAAATGTCATTGTGATATAAAACTTTTACACCTGCTCTAAAGTTTGAAGTACAGTGCATCTATCATAAAAATACATTTGCTTATATATTTTATTGTACAAAGAATTGACATAATTTTTATTTTATGAACACTGATGTAAAAAAGATGCATGGTAATAGATTGGGAAGAGAAAAAGCGGGACAAGAAAAAGAATAAAAAATGAGACTTTGCATACACGACGTCAATGAAAGCGGGCGTGTAAGGGCGAATAACGAATATGAGAGAACTGCAGATGACTTTGGAAAGAGAGAAAATTGTTAAAGCATTAGTGAGCCGCAAGGAATTGTGGACAAAAAGAGATGTAAATGAGAAGTTGCTGCCGAGGGAATCGTGCAGCTCCAGTGATAATAACAGGGCAGGCGTCTAAAGGACAAAGGGACAAAAGAAAGCGGAAAGGAGAATATCTGATAGTCTTGTGGCAATTATGAAAACTATGCTTTAACAGGGATACGTACCTAGGCCCTAGCGGGAGGTGCAATCCTAAGCTGGGCTTAAATAATTCTTTTATATAATCTGAAAAAGAATGGGGCCCTTGCGCATAATTCAACTTTTGCCTACTCGATCCTTATGCTTGCGGATCAAGTATGAGTACGGATAAGCTTATACAGTGTAGGCAAATCTGTTCATGTTTTTGCATCTCGAAAAGCTGCTGTATGTGTATAGCAGCCTCGATAGCAGCCTATTGCATAAACTGTGAATACTACAACGTAAAGCAATCTGATCTATGTCCGAATATAATTTATGCCTTTAGATCTTTCCAGAGTTAGCAGCTAAATATTGGATAAATTTATTTGAATTTACTTATTATACTCATCGGTGCAATATCGATTTATTTTTGTCCATTGTTTTTGATAACTTATATATTGCATTGTAATTTACGTAATATGTGGTATGATGATTCTGCAATGTTGTGGCAATTAAATATTTATGTATTTGAATAAAAATCATAATAATAATGAAGTAAATATTAAAATAATTATAATTTTTTCATTTTGTGCTAATTTTATTGGGATTATAATGTATTAAAAAGTTGACTTATTATATGTACGGATCTAATTTTATTTTGAAGAGTAGCTAAACAGTATTATACAATTGAATATTATCTCAGTATGAAACTATATTAGATAGTGTAACGAGACTATAGAAAAGCAGTAAAGGAAAAGGTGCATAGTCAAGAGGGACACTAATAGACAGCTAATAATAATCGGTGGGGGAAAAAAGTGTCGTTCGCCTGCGTTCACGAAGAAAATCTAAAAAAGCATCGAAAGTAAGTAAAACTTCTTAGATAAGAGCCGAGAAAGAGCATTGTTGAAAGAGGCAGACTATCATGGTTGTTTCTCTTTGTGACATATGACTGTGCAACTAAAACGATTCCGATCATTTACAACCGTGATATTTAATATAAGTGTCAAAAAAGCGATGATAGTACTTTCTCCCTCTCCCTCACGCGCACGTGTGTCTGCATGCATGTGTCCATCAAGGCTAAAATTGCAAAGTTTATTTATGACAAGTTATTGATTTTATTTGTCAATATATGTCAGAAAAGATAGTTTTATGCCAATAGAGGGATAAGCCTGAGGATAAGTCTTATGCTTTTACTATTTGCATTCTAGCAACTGTTAAGCATTGATTTGAATGCAATAAGTATCCAACACATTTGGAAAAAGTAGGGAATTTCAATGACGATTATTAAAAATTAAAAAAGAAATGAATGTCAAGAAATGAAAAGGCAACGGTAGAGGGGTAGGAGCAGGCGATCTAGATAAATTGCAAGTTGTATATATTGCATGTATACAACTATATAATATATTCCATATATTGCATATATTCGGAGACTGGGCAACTTATCAATGCATCGAAAAGCGAGAGAGGAGAAGGTCGGAGGCAAAGTTTTCCCGCGCTTCGTTGCGGGAGACGGGGAAGCTGGTTGGTTCGCGGGGACACAAGCGAGCTATCGCGCGCAGGCTGACGCAAGGGCTGTTCCCTCGGGCGCGCTCGAAATGAAAAAACTTGGAAGAAGAGACTGGGCCGGCCGCCTAATCATTCTCCGCATCCCTCGAAATGTCCCATAACGCCGATTTACAGGATCGATTTGGTCTCCGTTCGGAGTCGCGGGCTGATCCTCGCGGTGGCGATAAGGCACTTTCCGAGGGAAACTTGGCTGGTCGGGAAGGCCGTTTCCGGGGTAGGTCGTGGGAATGGCGCTCAAACCGCCGTGGTAACGCTCTGCTACGTAAGAAGAGTGCAGTAAGGCTATCGGGCCACAGGGCGCCACCCGTCCGCGGACAGCAACGCGTGAGAATGAGAAACAATGGCCTGACCCATAACAAGAGCCCCGTCCAGGTAGCTCTGATCCTCCATCTACCACCGAGGAAGCATTGTACACGTTTATAAAAGAACGTTTTTGGCTCGTGAAGTCCATCCTCACGGATACGGATGACGTAATTATCAAGACTAGGGGAAGAGCAAACACCTTGGACTGATCCTCTGTTGTGTTGGTTGAACCTTTGCTCAAGAGATCTTAACGTCGTGCTTCAATAACGGGATTCGCATAGGCACCGACGCGCAGATGTCAATGGGTAGTGTGTCCGAACACTGCGACGATCAATTCAAATCAATCTTATCCGCATCAACTGACTTGTGAGTTAAACGATCTTCACTGAGTTTCGGTTTCCAGGCAGTATAGTTGACTGCAGGAAGCAAAATAGGGCCGTGGGATTCCCGCAAAGAGTTAAACTGAATTAAAGCAGAAATATAGGATCTGGCTTTGTAGGGCCGGCGCGGGTACGCGAGCGATTCCGATAAGCTCGCCGCAGTCGAAGGCTACCGCCGCCACGAGGAGTTTGAAGGAATAAAAAGGTCCGCTTAGGAGGCAGGGGGATGAGGCCGAGGAAGACGGGATTGAAAGCTCCGAGGTTGAGAAAGCAAATCACGTGCCAGGTGCCCTCGGCACGATCCGGGAGCTAAAGAGGAAGCCCGCGGGCCATCGCGCGTGCAATCCTATAGTCGCCCGCTCGGCTCCTGCAGTTGGAGCAGTACTCGCCGATTGATTGACACTTTTCCTCCCGGATCGCGGCAAAGTCTTTTGCAATTTGTCCCCTTTTATTACTTAGCCCCGTCCCGCGGTCCGCTTATATCGACCCGCATCCTGCCTGTTTATCATCGCTTACTGTAGCGCTCGTCTGGTTCCCGTGACGACAAATAGCCGGAAAATGGCCGACAAGGACTGATTAGACTTTACCTGCTGCATCGCTTATATAACAGACGTATATAGCCTTTCGAGTCGATATTTGCCCAAGAAGCTACTGCGCGCGATATAAGACAGGCCCAAGACAAATTCAAACGATCAATCTAATCGAAGATCTAATTCGAACAATGGAAATCGGGGTGACTTAGTACCGTTCAATCGGTTCTTCATTGCTGCTCCGGAATAGGCTGCTAATTAATTTTGAGCATAGTCTCGTCCTGTGCATAGTGCATCATTCAATTTATCAAGATATCTGAAAAGCGCGCCATTCATCGATGGCGTCTAATTTATTTGATTAATCATTAATGCAGTCGTTAACTAGTAGACGAGACGAGAAATTCATCAGTGTACACTCGAGCTAAACAAATATCAACGTTAATAACAACAGTTTTGCCGTACACTTACAAAATAAGCGGTTA
The DNA here is from genome assembly GCA_018906755.1 of Sycophaga agraensis. Classification (NCBI taxonomy): domain Eukaryota; kingdom Metazoa; phylum Arthropoda; class Insecta; order Hymenoptera; family Pteromalidae; genus Sycophaga; species Sycophaga agraensis. The sequence continues at coordinate 584,104 of JACCIE010000021.1, read as the reverse complement.
AATAAATATTATTACGAATGTACGGCAGCATAATAGGGCGTATTGACGCATAATCGATCGACCAGAGGAAAAAGCACAAAGTAACATAAGCAACACGGAGCAGGCATTAAATGAAGGTGCTAGGTCACTTTGGAAGTCCGAAAGCGGCACAGGTCCTCACATTGTAAAAGCCATTTGTAAAGGTTTGATTAGAATATCGGGCGGGGCGGCGCGGGACTTTGTCGAGTTTCCCCCAAAAATGAAAACGTCTCGTGGAAAAGAGCCGGTGGCGGGGAAGAATGCGGGCCGAAGAGAGACGCCCTGTCCTGCCGAGCAAGCCGCACGAGGTGAATAGTTGAAAGGCGCCGCCGGCCCGCCCCCGCGCCAAAGGAATTCCGTCTTCATTCGGTGCCGCTCGTTAGAGCGGACCGAGCGCCGAGATATAACCGAATCAGGTGGTCCGAATTTGCGGGGCGCTCGCTTTTTGCCATAGTACCCAGCTCTTGTTTTCTTTTTCCAGGACCGAAGAGAAAGGATTCTCTCTACGGTCGTGAGGCGCATTGCCCATGTCAATGTACGGCCAGAGCCTCGCAGAAAATTAACCGATTTTGGTGGCTAACGTTAATTGAATTGTCGAGTCCTACTGATTCGATAAATCGTCACCGTGCATTCTATTCGGTAGGTCTTTGTGCTTTCCTGAGATACAATCTGAAGCTTCATTCCGCCTATAATGTGGCTAGAATCGAGCTTTTACAATTCAGAAAAGTCGATTATTCATCCTGTAAAGATAACAAACGTTCAAATCTACAAAAGTACCCCCTGTAGTTGAATTTGTTAACTTAAATATACATTCCAGAATATATGCATATCCGACACTTTTTTATGATTTTTTCCGATCTGTACGTCGATTCTATGGATTCAGGAGTCTGTTCGATTAACACCTTGCCCATAAAAACTAAATTTTGGTTGTAAACTTTTGATTTCATTAACATTAGGAAGCTAAAAGCTCGTTGGTCTTTTTTAAGCTAATGCATTTCCAAGAAGTTTCCTGGGAATAGGAATTTTTTCCTCTTCAAACGAATAAAGACTATTTGAAAAGAACCACGATCAAAACTGAGAGAGCATCCAAGTGCGTGTTTTGCCAATTGCCAATATACAGGGCCATTCTGAAAGATGATAAGTGGGCCTGATGCTGATGAGTCGGTATCAGGACCAATTAGCAAATCACTGCAGTATCTCAATCGGTGGTCCGGTTTTGGAGAAGGGACGCCAAGTCTCCAGGCGGACGTCCTTGGAGGGGCGGAGGAGTGCCGTCGCGATCTCGTTCCTCGAGTCCGGTCAGCACTCCTGCTCGCCTGCTGCTCCCCGGACCGCTCGGGCTCTTGGCCACGGCTCGTCATCAGCGCTCTCGGAACAATGGAGCAGCGAGCGAAGATCGCATAGCGGGGAATCGGGGGGTCGCACAAGGTAGCGCGCGGGAGGGAAAGGGCACCGAGTAGCACCACGAGGAGTGCGCCGGCGGTGCAAACCAGCAGAAGGGCTTGGGAAGCGGCACAGGCAATTAGGCTCGGCGGGGATCGGCAGGGGTCAGGCAGAGTCGAGTGGGCGGTCCGGGCCAGGTACGCGGCCTAGCTGGGCCGCTTTCTTCCGGCGTAGGGCGGATCGGTTGCGGGCCGCTCTCGTTTCCCGGGGCTGGGCGCGCGGCCTACCTGCCCGTGGCCGGCTTTTCCTCGGCGCATTCCTTCAGGCTCCGGGGCTCGGGCCGTTAGGCGCAGCTGCCCCGGGAGCCCCCGCGTCGAGTCATTTATGCGACGCGGCGTCCCGGCTTCCCGCGGAGCTCGCCTCGCGCCCGCGCCCGACACGCTTCCCTTGCTCTCGCGCGCTCCTCCGACCCCGCCCCTGCGTTCCGCAGCAGCTGTAGGCGGGCGCGAGCGGTCCGCGCCCCCCGGCCCTCGTCTCCCCTCGGCTCTTTCCTGCCTAGGCGCCCCTGCGACTCCCGCGGACCCCACCGTCGAGTCGGCCCGATCGATTCGCCCCGGCATCGCCCGACGACGCGCCGCCAAAGACGACCAAGATGCCCAACGTGCCCAACGCGCCCAACGCGCCCAACGCGCCCGACCGCTGCCGGATTAGCCGCCTTTCTCTCTCCCCGTGCGCCCCGCGTCGTCGGGTATCTTTAGCCGGCGTGTCCCTCGTCTTCTTGCAGTCCAAGTGCCTCGCTTAAGCCCAAGCCAAGGCCTTCTTTCGCTGCGATGCACCGGAACCCAGTAATTCTCCATTCCATAATTAACCATTCCCTTCACAATTTCAAAGGCTCTCTGTATATTCAGTATTATACTATTGCATCAACTGTCAACGAATCGCTTCATTGTCTATAATGCAACCGAACAAAGTTATGCATCTCCATTTTAACTTGAAGTATTCGTTTTCGTAAGCGTTTGACTGCAGATAAAGAATTATTGTAGCTATAATACTATATTCATGATTTGCCACTTGTTAAAAAATACGCGCGTACCGGCGTGTGTGTGTGCACATAAACACACCTACTGCATACGTTTAAATAATAATTCAATAGTAGGTATTTGAATAGTATCTTTAAAGAATATTATACATATTTTTAATGTTACGTAAGCACTCTTTGATTTATAAGTTCAATTTTCTAAAGTACGCTTATACTAAATTGCCGTTGTAACTTTCGCAGATTTGCTACAAACATTTATTTCTATTTGTACTCTTCACCATCGTTATAAATATCTTTTGATTTGAACGAATGCCGTATGAATAATTGCTATTAAATACAGATGCTGCTCCTAAGCATTTGAATTACAATAATTGTTTTAAATAGTAGTCTCGATCGCCATTAAATATTATTAATTATTTTAAGTTTAATTAGGCTGAATTTTGGAAGCCACCCTGCTTATTATTATGAATATGGGATATGGAATTACGATGAATATCCGACGAAAGTGGGATAAAAGTGTGCATGCGAATGACACAATGGCAAATGAAACTGTCTATATGCATGCGATAAGTTATAGCTACACCTGCGCAAGAGTATATTGACACTTGCTTTCAATAGCCTCTGTTTCTCTACGACGATAACGATAGAAAATCGCTCAAGCGATAAGGCAAGTAGCGCGTAAAATAATATTACGTGTACACGCACTTGCCGGGCAGTTTGCTTTGGGAAAGATCTACGGGGCTTTTGCAAATAGCCTCCCACCGCCGAGGTCTCGGCTGAGGCGCACCATGGAGCAAAGTACTGTCGCGGGAAAGCAGCGGTCGCGGCGCTGCTCAGTTAGCCCGCCGTCCACTAATAAACATATTGTCCCGTATGAAAGGGCTCGCTTGGCTCTTGGGCGCTTGCGAGACATAAAAAATGCTCCTTGGCGGCGTAGTGGCGCACGGTTATACGCCGTACGGCGAGGTTGTGCATGGCGGCGGCGGACTCGCTTTTCGGTGTGGACGACACGTATAAGAGTAAGAGGGTGTGAGGGTCCGGCGGCCGGTGCCGATGCGCAAGCTCTCGCGATGGGGGCGGTGTCCTAGGGGTTGCCGGCCCTTGTATTGATTCACGGCTGCCGCGGATCTCTCGGCGGCAGCGCGAGCATGCGACGGAGAGGGACTCGGAAGGCGCGCGCGCACTCACTTGCGCGCGGGCAAAGAACGCTCGCACCGCCTTCTCGTCGTCACCGTCGACCGACACTGGCGCTTCGCGCCCCCGCTCATAATGTCTCCGCTGCTTTATCGTCTTCCCAATAGTCCTCCTTTCTTCCGCTTTACTCGTATTTATTTTCATCCAAGGATGCTCCATCGTGCGGGATGTGTGTGGCCTTCCCGGGCCTTCCGCTTTATTCTTTCCTGCGCTCTTGCGTAATCGCTGCACACTCCTGCTTATCGCACTTGTGCAACTTTATATTTCAACGCGTCCAGGCCAATGCGAGCAAATTCGTAACCTTTTACTTCGGCATTTTTTATATAAAAGAATGATGTACCTACCTACCACAGCAATCATTGGCTTGTACACACACACACACTCCACGTGGTTTTCTCGTTCTATCATTACGTATGTTTTTCATTATGCTTTTAATTATTTCAAACTGATATCTTTTCACAGATTTCTTTCTCTCCTAATGTCTCTTTGACCAATTTTATTATTTTTCTAATTGAAGTTTGCCCACTTTTATTACAACTTTAATCAACAGAGACGGATCCATGCTAAAGAGCATGGATTTTATCTTTTCCAATATATCTAATCTGCCGTTCCCTTTATTCCAAATATTTTTTACTATATGTGTGTTTTTCAATAGCGCGCTGAGTGATGATAAATAGTTTATTAATAATGATTGCATGTATCATGTGTGCATTGTAATTCAGACATTTTGCTTGTAATTGTGATTTTTCGTTCGAATAATAGTTGCTTCCATAATATTTTTATATGAAAAAACCTTGTCCTTTAAGAATTTATAGATTGAAGATTTGCTTTATAAATTGAAAAATGATGAATCATTTCTGACAAATGTAAATTTTTCTTTCTTGGACTTTTCCTAATTAGTATATTTTCCAAACTGTGTTGTTAAATTTCTAAAATGCTATAATAACAATGAAATAATGTTTATCGTACGATACAATCCAAAAAATCTACAACTATTCTTATAATTAATAATTATAACTTAATTATGCTAGAAAAGTTCAAACATTCTTAATCAACCCGAGTACATTTTTTGTGAATTTTTTAATTACTATTTTTTAATTACTATTTTTAATTTTGGAGAATTAGTACGAAAGTTGCTTCTCAGTTTTTATATCATTCAACGCACTTAAGCTTCCATGTACTTATACGTACGCGCGGGTTCACGAAACTTCGTATTCTGAAAATATAAAAAGAAAATGTCAAAAAACTCCTTGCAGAGTATTATCCAAGATAAAAATTTGTAACGCAACAAAGATGTTTTCTTAAACTTTATAAACTAAGAAGCACATAATATTATATGTACGTTAAAACTTTAAGATTAATTTCAAATATTTGAAATATTTCAAATATTGTTTAATTGGTCAGAGACTGCGTGTGCACGTATAATTCAAGTGGTTATATGGGGCCTAGGGTCGTTACTACGTGTTCCTACTACATATACTTAAAACAGCTTGTTTGCTTTTTATTGATTGCTCTTCTCTCGATAAACGCGGTTCAAAGTTTGAATAGATTGATATTACAGTTATAAGTAAAGTAAGCGTTGAAATTTTTAATATTCCGTTGGCGCGTTAAGATAGCGAACGAGTCGAGGCTTCGTTGCAAGAATATTATAGAGACTGTTGGTATATATCTATGTATGATGATTAAAAAAAGTCGATCCCCAGCAGTTGAGAAAACGTGATCAGAAAGTGGAACGTTGCTTATACGGGTAGGGAGACGAAGACAGGGTAAAATCGGAGTCGGCCGCGCGCGCGCCATCAAAAGGGAAACTCGGATAGAGAGGCCGCGCACACTTGACCCTAATAAAGAAGGCCCCCAGCTCATTAACCGCGAGAAAATTCAGCTGGCGCGCGCTCAATTTCGCGCGGAGCTCGCCGATCCCTGAGATAAATCTTTGGGAGGCAATTGCGCGGTCGCGACAATCAAGGTATTATAACGATTTCCGCTCGGGCGCCCCTCAGATGTCCGCGGAGATCGTGGAACGGCTCCGACAAAGAAGCATTCGGCAGCTGCTCGGGCCGCCGCTCCCTCGCAACGAGAGCACGCGGTCCATGAGGAGAACGCCAGTTCGACCTTTGCTCACCGGTGCTATGTCCCAGCTAACGGGAATCCGACCCAGCCTCGGGGGGCGAGGAATGTCCTTTGTGGTCAATCAAACTCATGGATCTTCTGGTCGCCCACTTGCGCATCCGTTTTACGCCCATATCACGTGGAAGCGGCTTCGCGAGCCGTGCACCTGGGCCGCATTCTTTCTTTTCTTACCTCGGCAGAGTGTGTGCATTCTCTCGGGTTTTCCTACTAAAAATCTCCTTTAGTTCTTCGAGGCCGTTCAGTGTATGCTCGTGGAATCTCATGTACGACGGTTCTTCCAAATTACAGGATAGTAATTGCAAGTGGAGGGAAAAAGTGGTGTTAGGAACGGATTTGAGGCGGCACCGACGAAAAGTCTAGTCGCAGATCATTGGATACATGCCAATGGATGTATGTGAATCGACCAGTGGCTTCCTCGCAGTGGCGCCGATGTATCCGAGACACCCGGCTGCGCGCCGCGCTTGCGTATTCATGTACATCAATTCTTTCTTCGTGTAGGCTTGCATGAGATGTAGAGGCGCAACTGTGAGCTATACAGTTGCTCCAGTAGCCGAGGAACACATCTAGGCCACCGCCAATGTATTTGAATGCGACACATACCTTTTTTGCGCTTTTCTCCTTCGCCTTCTGTCCAATACTGGCCGTTCTTTCATCTCTCACGTTCTACCATTTATCGATTGTTTTGACAATTTACGTCCATTGTGCATCCATCTTTCATCTGTTGATCTGTTTTCATTTGCCATAATTGCTAAGAATGCCCTGAAAACCATGGAAATGCAAGCATGGGTAATTTTTATGCTTTGGTGTCAGCTAAACATAAAAAAGGATACTTAATGATTTAATGAAAAATGTGCGAACTACGAGTAAAATCGATTGTATATTACGTTAAATATTTTTTCCGTTTTCCGCACTATATTTACCGTATAACGACTATTTTCTTAAATTATATGTGTATTGAAATTTATGCTAAGTTGTTCGTAAACGATGTGTCTTTTCTCACATCTTTTCTCCAACAGTCATTCTTGTTTTAGGTAATAAATAAGAAAATGCTTAAAAACAAATCAGGTTATTAAAGATTCAAAGTATCTTTGACACTGGTACGAAAGCATGGAATAACGGTTATAAAATATTTACATTTTGCATAAAATCGAAACGATAATGAGTGCAAGGATCCATGAATGCACGTTAAATTTATCTTGGTTTAACGGATACTCTATAGGGTTAGATATTTTATGTGTTGGCATCATGACATATTTGACATCTTTTAATAGTAGCAACGAAGGTAGGCATTTATAGAAGACTCCGGGCAGGGTGTAATAGTATTTCACTAAATACTTGTAAAACGACTTGTATTTAGTGAGAAGCTGTTTTATATACACATGTAACGAACGATTTGTATCTCGATTTACAGTATATTTTCTTAAGTATAGTAGACTGGGAGCAATGGCGAGAGATTTTTATACCGGTATACAGGCCGATGGGCGGCGACACTCTTAAAGATAGTAAATAGATATACCGTAGACTGAAGAGTTCTAGGCCTCATGTTTTTCCGATCCGGTTTGATCGAGGGGCTTGCCCTTGTGTTGACCGAAGGCGGAAATTCAATATCACCTCACGTCAAACTGGCGTATCGCGTCAGTCCTTCTTTGGCGGGTGGACTGTAAGTCCACTCCCCTGGCTCTCCTACACTTTCAACTTTTGCTTGGTAGACTTGTTATGTCCACTTTTCCTATAATAATTCAAAAAAATGTCCTACATTTCGTAGCCGAAAAAACTTGAATAGCGAGCCTTACCAACATATACTTCATTGAAATTAAATTTATCCGAAAGCATCGAGCCTACTTGTAGACAAATTTTTAATTGGACCGAGAAAATTTTGTTTCTAAAAAATTTCATAATTCTTATAATTGCAGTAAACAAGTGCTTCTGATTTCTCATTGATTAATGGGCCATCCGAAAAATTCTGCACTGCATCGTGATTCGGGATAACTCGATGCTTCATGAGCGAATTACAGTCTACATACACCATGTGATGTTGTAAAAGGAAACGCGATTGAAGAATTAGTTTGAAATTAGGGGGATCTACAAAACAGTAGGAATAAACGGACAATAAAGAAAGTCGAGGGCGTGATCGGACCACCGTATCAGGAGGGAATTCGGAAAAGGAGACGTCGGGGCGAGGAGCGGCCGAGATTCAGCCAGCGAGACAGGTAGGCGGGGCGGTCGGGCGAGGCCCCGGGGGTCCAGGTGCGCGCGCCGCCTGGCGCCGCGACCTTGCACTAGGACGCATCGCGCTATCTCGATCCGGGGCGCGCGCGGGCTGACCGGCCGCGCAGGCACCTGCGCCCGGGCGCTCGGGCGCCCTCCCGCGGTCGGGCCGGGCGCGCGCGGCCGCAGTCTGCCGCCAACCGCGCTCGGCCCCACCTGCGCCCCGAGGACGAGCAGCACCGGGGTGCGAGCCCCGGTCCCTGGGCCGCCCCGCGCCTTCGCCCCCCGTCCGGGTCCCCGCTATCCGCCGGCCCAACAGCTGACTCCTCGCTCTTCGACGCAACCCGGCGCCCTCCTCCTTCGATACTCGCCGCCTCCAGGTAGCTCTTGCGCCCCTCCCCGCCTCCGCCCCCACCGCACTCCGCCTTACTCTGGCTATTGATCATCTGGTTAACCAACCTCTCAATCATTCCATCTCGCGTGGCCCCCGCCTTATCGGCCTGTCCATGCCCGCTGTGTTCCTCGCGCCACCCTCGTCGCTAGTGATACGCTTGCGATACGTTGGCAGTCTGCGCAGCCTCGCTGCTCGCCCTCATCCTTTGCCCTTAAGCACGGAAACCCCTTGCCCTTGCCTTATTCTCCTGCGTGGACACTCTGGTACTCGCTACTTTTTTCCCTTGCCGCTCACAACTCTATTGCGCAGTCTGTCGCTCGAGCATCCGGCAAAACCGAGAAAAAAATCCTGCTTCCCAACGAATTGCACCAATTAATAATAACTGGCGCTATCTGCAGGCCTCTGATTATTATTAAAAATAGATCTTATTACACGAATCCACAGCACTGCAGCATCCTTACAGCATCCCATTAATTGCATACCATTTGTTGCAAAGTCAAACGTAAGCATTTTTCATTATTTATCTTGTCATCTGAAGGTAGATTATCGATATTGTGGACTAACTGTTTTACTAATGGGACATGAAAATAGAAAATTATTAAGAATGGCTAAACCATGCACAGTTATACTTTTTCGAGTGTGCTAAGCTACATAAGCGATAAAAAGACAAAATTATTTTTATTGACAACGAAATGAATGAAATAAACTAGATTTTCGCTTTGTTACACGCTTCCATACACATTGAACAAAAGGAAGATTTTATAGGTTGTAATAATAAAGTACATCGAGTAATTTTTTTACGTCGATGTCCAGAATGAAGGGATTTGGCGGCGGCTCTATGCAAGCACTCGAAGTTGCGTCTCTTTTTTTAAAGTTTCGAGATTTATAATTGAGCGAAAGGAGCCAACGCGAGCTGCCAAATAGCAATAGCAGCTGCTCTTGGCCTCGGGCCGAGCTGGGCAGTGCGAGAGGGGATACCAATGCAGCTGATAAATGACACCCATAATCAAAATTTTACTGGAATTTGACGAACCTGATTTTTAAATCAAACTCCATAATTATATTTAACTGGTCCGAAATACTCAATTTATTATCAAGCTAATCAAACTAATATTTATATGCAAGTTTGTATAATCATAGCAAATTCTTACATACGAATCCTGTTGCTGCAATCGTCCACTAGTATGTACATTTTAAAAATACTTCAAACCACAATTAACGTATCAATAAGATTAACATACTGCACTCCCTTAAGTTAAACAGAAATTCACTCTACCGGTAACGAGGCGAACACGCATAATTCGTTATACATTACCGTCCAGTAATAGCTATTAGTCTTTCTCAAACTCCTTAACAGCTTGTGTATTTGAGTGACATGAGCTTTACTGCAATGATTGCCGTGTTGGAAACTAGGTTAAGTTCACTGCAATTAATTAGTAGAAATTGAGATTATCATCTCTCCCTTTCAACAGGATTAATTTCAAATTTCTTCAAATGTAGCATAGCCATTTATAAAACCGCAATAATGTACGTTGAGCGTAGCTTTCAAAAAATGCATTTTTTTCTTTCCGTATGTATGTATCTATGTACACACCAATTCAAATTTGTATGATGAATATATTCAAAAAATAAAATAAGAAATATAGAAAGTCAAAATAACGAGTACAATCATTTTTCAGAATAAAGAATTAAATCCAAAGGATAAATCATCGGGAAGCACGACGTACAACTCCTTTGGTGACGACATCTATCTCGACGATCAAGATGCACTAGAAGGTTCTGGTCGAGGTGGTGGTGAGGTTCGTGACGACCTCGAAGCTTCGGGTAGCGGTCTTGGTCCCGACGACGAGGACGGCGACGACGGTACGGCTTATTGAGCTTATTCATTTTGAAAAACTGAATTTTTTAACATTAATCTTACATTTATAAATACTATATAATTTAAAAATATAGTCATCAACTAATTCATGAAACATATTTCCTGTATACATTACTGAGAATTAACTGGGATAGACTTGCTGAATCAAAGAAATTACAATTTTTAATACGAACAATATTTAAGTTTCATCGATTTAATAAGTCATTTGCTAGTTTGTTCATAAATATAGAAAAATTTTTTATACCATTTCCCCGGTATATTGAATACATATTTTTAATAACATAAAATATACATAAAAAGTAAATTATATACAAATGCTAATGAGTTTTATTTTATTCTTTTTAGAAGGCAGCAATCCTAATACGATTGAACCAGTTCCGAACAAACCAGATGCACCTAAAGTTGTTGAAGAAACGATATACAAAACTAAACAGGTATAAATACTATACTTTAATAAAAATAAAAAGTGAACCCCGGTAGAAGTTAGATTTCCAACTATAATGCACCTGGAAAAATCTAACACATACGAAAAATCACAAATAACAATTTTAAAAGAATTATAATTCGAACTACACGAATTAGTTATAGTTGTATAGTATACTTAAATGCATAATTCCGGTTTGCTCTAATTTTTATTGTGTGTGTAAGTTTGATTTATTTCTTCAAGGTTTCATTTATTCCACGTTAGCAAGAATCCATTGTGATTCTCATGACCCGCAAATGAATTATCGTAATACTATAATTTAATTTATATATTTATAGACAAATATAATCGATGCTGTGAATCGACCAGACACTGGAGTTGACGTAGCTGAACCTCCAGGTGGTGAAGAGGAACAAGAAGAAACTGAAGATACTCACGACGTCTACATTATGAATCCAAAACACGAAGATCGAACGATTTCTTTCTTTGCACAGCCGGGCGTACTAGCTGGTAAGTTTATAACCTGGATTGTTAACACATTTAAAATGGGATAAAATAGCTGCCAACTCAAAAACATTCATGTTTGCTTCAGCGGTGATTGGAGGTGCAGTTGTCGGACTGCTTTGCGCGATCCTCGTGGTGATGTTCATCGTCTACAGGATGCGCAAAAAGGACGAGGGGTCGTACGCCCTCGACGAACCACGGAGGTCACCAGCAGCGAATGCGTACCCCAAACCAGGAGCTCCTCAACACAATCGCGAGTTTTATGCTTGAAGAGGTAGAGACGACTCACCTTGCATTTCGTAGATCAGCAGCAACGTAATATAAAGAAAAAGAAGAAGCAACAGCAGCAACATAAGCCGTGGTAATGCTGGTGACGGCGACGGAACACGACTACATCAAGCTCTCTCCATTTCCCTTTCCCTAGTGTTCTATCTTACCCCAACTACTAAACCTTAATCGACTGATAGTCGTTTCGACATGGCTTGTGATGCGCTCCGAATCCCTACACGAACGCCTTCACAAGAGTCGAATCTTGGACTTCGCAAGCTTGGGCGGACGTCCGTGCGGGAGGAGAGTGTGCCTGGGACTTTGGGGCTTCCGTTGCTGACTTCGATCAGAACTCAAAACGTCGAGAACTTTGCTCTCTTCCTTTGACGAAACGATTCTGTCGAATACATTTACGTAGTGATCCTTGTAAACAGTACCCAAAAGGCTAAAGTCTCGAAAATGTTCATGCATTTCCTAACGATATTTTTTGCATCTGTTATACTTTGTCTTTTCCTCTTTCTCTATCTCCCTCCCTACTTTTTCTTTTCATATACCTTTACCTTATCTCTTTTTTAACAACGCTTTCATAGGTTGTGATCAGACAGAACGTTCTGACCGTTGCAAAATTTACTGCTTCCATTCTTTCAATGGACAACTACTTATTAAGCAAGATACGTATGCGAAACGTTTTTAAAGAGTCCTCCGACAATTTCGCTCTGTCATTCACCGTGAGTGTACTTGCAGATTTGTGTATACTTTCTTCTAGAGGTGGGCTCCCTGAGAAACTTGTTGTTGTGTCGTGCGACGCGCTTATTCGAGCATACGAACGAAAGAGTTGCCGTGCGTGCACACGCCAATCTCGACTGACTGAGAAAACTAGAATTTGCCATATATATATATATGTATGTGTGTGTGTATATATGCATACAAATATATAAATATATTCATCATATAATTCGAATGCTGAATGGCGAGCGAGCATTACGCGAGCATTACGCAAGCTTGGCGTACGTAGGTCAAGCATTTTTGGAAACGAAAAAGATGGATCATGGATCTTATATTCAACTTTTTCTTTCTCATTTACTGCACTTGCGTTTTTCTAGATCCGTCCCAAAATGCTCTTTATTATTGAATCGCAGAACATCCTAATTATTTATTGATACTGTAGGAATACAGTTTACCTTTCGTATCTGGGCAGCTGTGTGGTTTGTAAACCTTTGAACGTCTAATGTACAAAGTCACTCATGAACAAATTATTGTATTCATTACTGATTTGGTTATTGTTTCGGAATTAGAGTTCAATGTAACCCAATAGTGTTTCTATCGAAAATTATTTTCATCCATGTATTCATAATTTCTATTTCTTTTGAGACTTTAATGTATCTCTAAACATAGTTATGGCAGGGATTATCGAATATTTTAAACGTATTACTTCGCTTCTATATAAAAAGTTTAAACAATATTGAAAAACCTATATCATGCCGATACTGCCATTTACGAAAATCTTTCCACGAAACCCTTTTTAAACGAACTTATGTTTATATTATTCTCCTAATATCATTATTTCATGCACTCTCGAATCCTTACCTTCAATATATAAGTAGACTATTGACAACTTCTTTACAGCTTTGATTTCTATAATTGTACATCATTTTATTTATTATTAACATTTTTAATGAAAATCGACTTATTGTATTACATGAATTCCTGAATCATTCATTCAGGTTCCTCTGGTTTTCATTTAAAGCTACAGCCTTGGTAATTTTGACATTTTGGCAAATTCAAAAATGATCGTTAATGTTAAATTTTTATACTCGATCGATCGAGTACAGGGAAGAAAAGAAGCCAATTTGCATTTTCTTCCTTACAGTTCCCGAGTTCTTAGATGTTGATTGATTCGTTTTTAAAACTCGTCGTTTTTATAGTTTAAACCATGACACATAGAAAAAAGCATCTTTTGTCAATCGCGTAATAATTGGTCAAATATGATTAAATCAAAATTTTTTAAATTAAAAAAATCAAATGAATAAACAGAAGTACGTAGAAGTGATATTTACATTGTGTGCAAGGTGTCAATTTCTCCGTATTTGTTTGTTCTTATAAGAAATAATTTATACTTATAAAGGTGTCGATCGTTGCATCGCATTTATCTCTTGGTCGTGTAACCATATCTTTATCATTGAATCAAGTCATTATATTTTTATGTATTAGTTATTTCTTCGTTTTATTTAATTCTCTTGTTAATAATGATATTCTTTTCATTTCTTGCCTATGTGTTTTTTAGTTTAAGCATTAACTGCAATTTAAAATAAAGACATTAAAAAAACTTTCCAAAATTTTTTATCCATACTTAAGGTACGTAAGTAGAATGAAATAAGATTCTCAATATTTATTTACTTTAAACAAAAAATGTGCATGACAATTGTTCGAATTAAGGATGAAAAATGGACAAGAAATGACAAGATACAGACAAGTAACCATCTAGGCGCCTTCCTGATTTTGAATGGATAAACAAGTTCATAATACTACTTATGGTGCAATAAAAAAATAAAAATTGGTACGCACAAAATTTTCGCTTCTAATATAATAGATTTGTTACAAAATACTAAAATAAACTTGATTGAAACTGTTAAAAATGTTGGCTTGGATCATTTAAAAATTTTTGATAAAAGGAAAAAACTTGTCTACATTCTAAATGGGATAACATTATTTAATAACGAGTAGTAATAACATTAATTAATAATTATAATTGTAATAAAACATATTTTATAAGACGGTTTCATTTCCCTTTAAAGGGGTTAATTAAATAGGAATATCACAGAGAAACGGTAAAAAATAGTCGAAAACATAAAAATGTCCATGAAATTTTATCTGGACACGGTTTAATAATTTTATGCTAAATTAATATATATATATATATATATATATATATATATATATATATATATATATATATACATACATACATACACAGGTTTCCTAATCCTAATTGTTTTCCGTTATCCTTACCCGTCCCAGATATAATATAAGTATATGTATTACATATATGTGTATATATTTATCTGCATACACGCACTCACAATAGTAAACTTCATCAAGGGCCGAAAGAAGAAATTAAAAAATACGTATAATATATGTGCATATACGTATGAGAATAATTTCGCGAGAAGAAAGCGCCTTCTTAAACAAAAACATTTAAAATATGCCGATCATTATAACTATTATCGATTGATTTTTTGATGTTTTAAATATATTTAATATTTTGTGCAAAGTTTAGTATTGAATAATCTAATTTTGTTACACTGTATGCTGTATCATTGACAAAACTTCAATGCAAAATTATAATGTTCATAAAAATATTTTACAACTTATTTGAGTCATAACAAACATTACATGAATGTTATTTTTAAAATTCATTAATTAATTAAAATAAATACTATAAATAGTCACTATAAATATCAAGAAATCAACTAATTGATGCTAATCAGAATTCACGAAATTTTTATTGAAAACGAATTGTAAAAGTTTTTCTGAAAACTATAAAAAAGTTATAAAAAATAGAATTTTTTCAAATTTGATATAAAAGCCAATATCGTATTTTATTTGTTCAAATGGTTGAATACTTTTAGCCTTTGAGAAAGTAAATGGACAACTTTGCAAAGCGGAAAAAATCTTAGACGTGTTCGACTTGCCGTGTTATGGTTGTCGAACCTCAAAGTAATACGACATGTTATTATTAATTCATAAAACAATTAATAATAATTGCACTATATTTAGTAACGATAAAAAATAATACTATATGTCGTCGATCCTATTCTGTAAATAAATGCTGTATCGTATAAGGAAATAAGATATATATAATGATAAAATAATTAGAAACGGATTTATTTTATTGCAATGCTCATTGTTTCTGCTTTTAACCCTAATAAAAATTTTAGAAAAAATTTTTGTTTTTTTCGTATGTTTACTATTTGTTTATTTATGTTTACACACACACATACACAAATTGTCGCAGTATTTACATAATTTATACGCAATGTTAGTGTTTGTATATTTATATGTTATTAAATAATTATTTCGAGGATTATTTAATCAAAAACATAAAAACATTATTGAAGAAAACGATATTTTGCAATATCACTTGCAATCATCAAACTTAAAAACTGTTATGGTAAGTATTGTTACTAACATTCATTGTTACTAGAATTGACTACAAAATAAATTTTATGTAGAACTGTCCTTGTCTCCTTGCCTTTCTCTATAGGCTGAGCTTGATTTCATAGACAGATTTTCTATATTATATAATATCCCGCGTGGTCTTTCTTTTATTGCACTTTGCCACCCTCATCAAAAAGTAGTTCGAAAATTAGCGAATTATCTCGCTAACATTTGGAAAATTTTATTCAATATTATAAAAACCTGGTCTTAACATAATGGACAAGCATAAAGTAGAGACAAACCATTTACCTGTCGTAATATGCATATTTCAGACAATGTGGATTATTAAATCATATATACTAGGTATTATATATTAGTATGCGTATTAGTATATTGCCAACTAGGAAGAAATTTAGAAAAGCTAGTTAAACTAAAGTATAATTACATATAAAATCAAGCACAAGGCGAGGTATAAAGCCCTCTGAGAGGCTTTCTTAAAGAGACTCCTTACTACAATTTGTAAACAAAAACGTAGAATGAAAATAGGTGGGGTACAGGTGGAAGAAGAATACTTAATTTTCTTTGATAAAGGCACCTTTAATTAACCTTCCTTCCATTGACGACGCTACAAAACGATGCTATGCATGATTAGTTAGGATATTGCATTCAGCAGTTACAGACGTGTAAACATGGAGTTCACTAACGCCGAAATTCGCGCTATTTTAAAGTTTTCCTTCGTTAAAGGCAAATCCACTAGAGAAATGTTCCGTGAAATTAATGGCGTTTTAGGGGATGGTATTCTATCACTTCGAACCGCGGAGAAATGGTTTCGACGGTGCAAAGCCGGTGAAAACGACACCATGGATAAGGTAGCCGGCGAAAGACCTGTGACGATGAATACCTATCAAATCATGGAAAAAATCGAGTTAGACCGGCATGTGGCATCTCGTCGTGACATCGCCCAAGAGATGGGAATTAGTCACCAAACCATTTTAAACCATCTACAGAAGGCTGGATACAACAAAAAGCTTGATGTTTAGGTGCCGCATGATTTGACGCAAAAAACCCTTCTGGACCGAATCAATGCTGCGATATGCTGCTGAAACGGAACGACCCATTTTTTGAAGCGGACGGTGACTGGCGACGAAAAATGGATCACATACGACAATATCAAGTGGTCGAAGACCGGTGAATCGTCTCAAACAATGGCCAAGCCGGGATTGACGGCCAGGAAGGGTTTGCTGTGTGTTTGGTAGGATTGGAAGGGAATCATCCACTTTGAGCTGCTCCCATATGTCCAGACGCTTAATTCTACCATCTACTGCGCGCAACTGGACCGCTTGAAGCAGGTGATCGACCAGAAATGTTCAGAATTGGCCAACAGGAAGGGTGTAGTGTTCCATCAGGACAACGCCAGACAACACATTTCGTTGATGACTCGTCAGAAGCTACGGGAACTCGGATGGGAGGTTTTATCGCATCCACCATATAGTCCGGACATAGCGCTAAGTGATTACCACCTATTCATGCCCATGGCGAACATCACTGATGGTATAAAGTTGAACTCAAAAGAGGCTTGTGAAAAGTGACTGTCTGAGTTCTTCGCAAATAAGGAGGGGGTATTATGAAGTTGCTGTCTAGATGGAAACAGATTATCGAACAAAACGGCGCATATTTGAACTAAATCCGATAACTGTAACACTTTTTATAAAGCATTGAATACAGAGCAAAAAAGCGGACGGGAGATATTTGCCAACCTTATATGCGCTCGAGCATTCGTGCTCGCATTCGAGCAGTGGTCAAGAGAGCTTTCTTGAGAGAGCTTCTGACCCCGATCTATAAGCTACACGAACACGAGTCCAATACTCCAATCGGGCAGAAGGAAACTTTGCGCATTAAACAATTTTGTTCAGTAGATTAAAAATAATTTTAGCTGGTCAATTTAACAACTGTAAAATTATACTCGTTTCTGGTGTATTTTACATTGGATTTTATCATTAAATTCACATTTCTAATCTCTCTTGAAATTATTAAATACATTACTTCGTACTTTACAAAACGAACAGGGTGAAACGAAGAGAAATTTAATGATTTTTTGATGTACCGAATGTATTAAAAAAACTATTTTCTTTAGTCATCGAGTCGACCATCACGAGGGCCTTCCTCGGGACCTTTGGTTTTGGAGTAAAAGAATTTTCGATTTAGATTCCAAATGTCACTTATGACTGAGCTTGTGGTGTACAGAAAGAAAGAACTCCCTTGTAACTAAAGCAATTGTTACAAATTCTTTAGTTTAGTTTATAGCGACAACAGTTTTTGTAGTAAATTTAAAGATTCATAACGTTAAAAAGCTAAATAAATTTTTATTTGCATATTTGTGATTTACATAATTTCTCAGAGTTTATCAAATCAAATAAAGTTGCAATTGACGGTCATAAGTTGGTGTATCTGGCAAGCTACATTGCAGCACTGTTGGTGGCAAGTTGCCGGACATGTGCCGACCCAATGTTTGCTGGGTACATATGTACATACACACACACAGAGTATAAAAATATTATGAAGAGCATTTTATATAATAATAAAAATTTTAATTATATTAATTATAAAAAATGAACGCTCCTTGATTAAAATGCTATTAATCAATGCACTTCATTCAATGATTGCTTATCTTGAAATATAATGTTGTATACCAATTGTGCTATGTATACAAAGATTATTAAGCAGGAATTAATTTCATCACAGTATGATATTATTTGCACCAAAATAAATTAATTTATATTAAATAATTTTTTACACGATTTACATCGTACACTGTATTTATAATCTTGTATATTGAAGTAATTTATTCTAGTTGCAAACAATATATTGTATTATGAAAGAACAATATTGTTTGCGTTATTTTTTAAATCCAAAGAATTTTTTATAATAAAAGAAAATTAATATTTGTGCGTTTTAAAATCAAATATCAATTGGTGTAGAATAGTGATATACAAGTCTTGATTCTCGGCTCTACTCAATTGACATTGATGCATACAGTTAAGATCACGAAAGTACATAGCTACATTTTTTTCTGTCTGAAGAATCGCGTTTCGATTCTATTTTGAATGCTTTTTGCAATTAATCAGATAAAGTCGTAAAAATTCTAAACGACTATCGAGTAATTTGTTATTTGTCGAATGAAGAAGTCTTTTACACAAAAGTTTATAATCGTATCCCGTTTTTAGGGATAAGTATATACAACATGGTTTTTGAAAAATACGCTAAAAAATTATTAATTAAATTATATAGACAAGCTTCTATCTTATGCTCTTTCGTGTGCATATATACGATTTGTATCTTTTATGCAAATAAAGTGGATTTATTGTATGTAATCGTCAAATTATATTAATATTATTGATTTTAAATTATCTTTACTTTTGTTTGAAAATGTGCATAAATCGAGGCATAAATCTTGCGTGCATTGCAAAACGATTGCTATCATTTTCACGCTTGAGGTCCGAGCTCGGACCTCGGTACCTAGGCGGGGGCCGTGCGTAGCGGGCGCATGGACGAGTGCGGCGTTGCAACCTCGTCTATGTCGCGCCTCGGTTGCAGCAGTTGCTTGCGCCGGCGCTGTTGCGGCTGCGGATGAGCCTCCACATCTCTATTCATCTCTGCTTTTATCAAATACTAAAGTTTATATGGCGGTTATGTTTGTGAATAAGGTTGGTTTGTTTTAGAATTCTAATTTTGAATTTAAATACATGTACCTTGACTGACCTTGACATTTGTTTTTAATTTTTTTACTCTGTTGTTATATGCAATATACTTATTAACCATCTTATTACTTATCTAGCTATCTTTAAGGATTACAATATTTTTCAAAACTAGATAGATTATTGTTATTAATTGGAAGTTTCTAAATATTGAAGATTTTGAAATTCATATCACACAAAAGCTTTTGATATATTAATAAAGTCAGCTTACTGTCTACCGAATTTTGCTTACGTTTTAAGGAAACATGCAAGTAGCTATGAAGAAACAAAAACAAAACGAGATTCAAACAAAACCATTAAATCTTGCATCAAAAAAAGGTAAAAATTTTTAATTTAATTATATAAAAATTTTCAAACTAAAATAAATAAAAATTAATTTTTATAAATTAAAATTAATTTCAATTTTAGGTTCAAGTGGACAGAAAGTACTCCTGCATTCTAATTATTTTAAACTTCAAAGTAAGACTGATTGGACTCTGTACCAATACAGAGTAGATATTTCACCCGATGAAGAAAGAACTATAATTCGTAAACAATTACTTCGAACTCATAAAGATATATTAGGAACTTATTTATTTGATGGAACTTCGTTATATACCAGTAATCGGTTAAAACAGGTATGATATTTGATACGATAAAATAGTTTTTCAATAATTAAATATTAAGAATAACTTAAGATTGAGTGCAGTTATATTTTATATTGCAAATTATTTATAGCCATTAGAGCTGGATTCAATAAAAGACACAACTAAAGAATTAATACACATCACAATTCGTCTTGTTGGTCATGTTGATATAGGCGACCACCATTATCATATCCTGTTTAATCTTATAGTAAGAAAATGCCTAGAGCATTTAAATTTAGTTTTAATTAAAAGGAATTATTTTAACACTGAAAGTAAAGTAAGTAACTCTGGTTGATTTATTTTATTAATAAGCTATAAAACTTGATTTTCATTTTTGTATAGATTGAAATCAGAGAATATAAACTGGAATTGTGGCCTGGATATTTAACAACCATTAGACAACATGAACAAAATGTACTATTGTGTACAGATGTTTTACATAAAGTAATGCACTGTGAATCTATATACAGCATTCTAATGGAATGCTATAATGAAAATCGTAACAATTATAAGGTACAAAAACCAATGCTTAAAAAAATGTCATCAAGCTTACTAATAGATATTTTTTGTTTCCATTAACAAAAATTTTTCTATTGTACATTTAAATTTGTAGTCAGAATTTAAAAGAAAAGTGATTGGAACTGTAGTTTTAACAGACTATAATAATCGAACATACAGTATTGATGATGTAGACTTTTCTAGCAGTCCATCTCAATCATTTGAATTAAAAAATTCAAGAATTACATACTTTCAATATTATAAAAACAAATATCAAATAAATATAAAAGATTTAAAGCAACCGCTTTTAGTGTCAAAATGTTCAGCACGCGATTGTAGAGCTGGAAAGAACGAATTAATATATTTGATTCCAGAATTATGTAGAAGAACTGGTGATTATATTTTTTTCTATAAACATTAATAATTTTAATTATAAATGAGTTAAATTGACAAAACAGCATTTTTGAAACTCTGTTTAGCTTTTTTGATTTGTCAATATAAAAATAAAAAAAGTAATAGCAATAGTATTAATAACACTATACTGTTGGATTACAGGAATAACCGACCGAATGCGAAATGATTATAAATTAATGTTAGCTCTTGCTAAGCACATGGAGATTGCTCCAGACGTCAGAATAAAAAAATTATTGAATTTCAACACGACTTTGAAATCCAAGCCTGCAATTGTTAAAGAATTTTCTGATTGGAATTTTCAACTTGATAACAATCTTGTTAAGGTAGAAGGTCGAATACTACCAAATGAGACACTTATTTTTGCTGATCGTAAATCTATGTCAGTAGATAGAACTGATTGGAATTTAAAAATTAAAAATTACAAAGCACTCATTTCTGGAAAATTAACGAACTGGGTAGCAATTGTACCTTCAAAGTTTATGGATTCAGCTAAGGTTATTACTATTACACTATCTTTTGACAAATTTATTTGATGAAAAAAAATATTTACAAACATTTAATCAAAAACAAAAAAATAATATATTTAAAAAATTTCAGATATTTATACAAAGAATAATAACGTGCGCCAATATGATGGGTTTTGCAATTCAGAGACCTACATTGATTAATATACCTAATGATAAAGTAGACACCTACAACAATAGTATTATATCATTAACTAATTCTCAAATTCCCCAATTAGTTTTTTGTATTGTATCTAATAACAACCACGACAGATACGCTATGATTAAGAAAAAACTGTGTATTGAAAGACCAATACCGAGTCAAGTAGTATTAGGTAGAACTTTAACTCAGAGATCTGACAGCATGTTAACATCAGTTTGTGTAAAGGTTGCAATCCAGTTGAATTGCAAAATTGGTGGAATTCCATGGTCAATGGCCATTGGATCAGTTTTACCCGGATTAATGGTGGTAGGATTTGACGTTTGCCATGGTAACAAAGGAGCTTCCATTGGTAAGTATCTTATAGAAACTTCATAATTTAAATTACTATTAATTTGAACATTAAAGTTTAATTGAAACATTAAATTTTAATATAAATTTAAGTTCATAAGTAATGAATGTAAACAAGTAAACTAATTATAGATCTTGATATAATTAAAATTTATATCTATAAAATTTAAATATGTAGCATACCTACGCTAACAAACATTATACATTTTGTTT
The DNA here is from genome assembly GCA_018906755.1 of Sycophaga agraensis. Taxonomy (NCBI): domain Eukaryota; kingdom Metazoa; phylum Arthropoda; class Insecta; order Hymenoptera; family Pteromalidae; genus Sycophaga; species Sycophaga agraensis. The sequence goes on along the minus strand of JACCIE010000021.1, from coordinate 561,986 downwards.
AGGAGCTATGGTAGCATCACTCGATCAAAACTTTGGACGATATTACAGCGCAGTGAGCAAACATTTACATGGGGAAGAACTTTCAAATGATATCGCGTTGCATTTAATTCGTGCTATCGAGGAGTTTCGGATTATTAATAGTAATCGTTTGCCTAGTCGCATATTATTTTACCGTGACGGAGTTAGTGATGGGCAAATTCCAACTATATTGGATTATGAAATTAATAAAATTAAAAATATGCTACAAAGCATATATGGAGATCCTGCAAAGGTCCTATTAGGATTTGTTATAGTTACCAAGCGAATTAACACACGCCTTTTTTTTAACAACAAAAATCCTCCATGTGGTACTGTAGTAGATGATGTGATCACAGATCCATTGAAATATGACTTCTTTATTGTTTCTCAAAATGTACATCAGGGCACTGTGGTACCAACAGCCTATAATGTTATATATGATAATACAGGTATTTCACCAGATAAAATGCAACTATTGACATACAGATTATGTCATATGTATTATAACTTTACTGGAACTATAAGAGTACCAGCTCCTTGTCAGTATGCCCACAAGTTGGCACATTTTGTCTCAGAAACATTGAATAATCCTCCCTCTTTAAAACTTCAAAAATTGTTATATTTTTTGTAAAGAAAATATTTATTTCCTATTTTTATTATTTAAACACTTAAATAATAAAAACTTATATCACTTTGATTTCCATTTAATAAGTTAACAAAATTATTTTAAGGATGAATTATGTTGAATTTGAAAATAATCTGAATTAAAGTTTAAATTGTCATAACTAAATTGTAACATTCTGACATGCTAGAAAAATTAAAAATTATGAATAATTTTTTAATTTCATAAAGTTTATGTTAGAATTACTAATATCACAGAGTTAAAATATAGCAAGGTAATAAATTTCAATTTAAAAATACAGTTTATAAAAATATTTTCCTTATAATATTTCAAATTTATTTTAGGTATTTTATGATTAAAAATGCATGTTCATGATTACTCCAATACATAATAACTTAATATATGTAAGTAAATCGATACTTTTCATTAATAGAAAAAATGTAGTGTATGTAAATACTACATTGTCATTTATAAAATAAAATTCATAAAAATTTTTTTATTACAATTTTATTTTATTACACTTAGATATATACATAATAAAATATCTGAATATCAAAACTATAGATTATACAGTTTTATATACTAACAAATAATGTAAAATAAAAAATAATAAAATAAGTTGTACAATTAGATATTCTTTTTAAAAAATTTTATTACGTTTTTTAATATAAAAATAAGTATTCATATTCATAATCTCATGTAATAACATAAATCCTTGATAAAAAATATATTTATCATCATTCGTGTAAAGATTGCTTTCAATATATATGTTACATAAATATGAACCATTGTTTTCTACTCTATACCTTAACAATTATTTAAAAACATTTAACATTTGTTGCAGTATTTTGCAACTATAAATTGTCCATGTGTTATATTGAATAAATCTATATAAATCATCAACATCAACAATCTTACAACATCAACGTATTTTCTAAGATATTTCTTACATAATCACTTTAGAATAAAAAATGCAATATTTCATAGTAAAGAGTAAATTCTTTTAACTATAAATTGTATATTTGACAATTGTACATCCAATATTAGATTATTATTCATATTATGATGTATTTGAATAAAATCAGGTTAAATATCATCATTTTATCTTGAAAGTGTAAAAAAACTTGCAAAAATATATTTAATAAAATATGTATACAAGTTTAGAGTTTTTTTGCATATATAGAATAGTCTATACAATTTAATATCATTGCTATATTCACAATTTCATTAGTGTTAAAAAACGAAATATTTAGAAAAATCTAGTAGTTTTTAAATATACTTCTAATTCCTTTCGAGACTTTGGTTTTTACAAGTAGAAAAGTGATTGCTTTGAAAAAAACTAGGGTACAGAAATTGTCTGATATTTCAATTATTTTTCGAATTACTGAAAATTGCTTTTAAATTGAACTAGTGTAAAAACCAATTTACTTGATTCCTAATAAATACGATTGTAATCAACAGTCTATGCAATATTTGTGTAGAATATTGTTGTTGTTTCTAGTTTATTATATCGGTTGACTAAAATTCCGTACACCTTTAGTCCAATAAAATAATTCATAATTTTAATTTATAAGTTTAATAATATGTCATTAAAATGATATTAAGATTAACTGTTTACATTTTTTAACGATGAGTTAAAAAATGTGCAAATTTTAACCAATTTTTATAATGCATTGAATTATAAATAATTTTTTAATCAGAGTAAGTTCGAATTGTAAAATGTCATTTGGTTAATACTTTAATTTCCGATGTACTATGCTGTAAATTAATTTTATCATAACGTCTTTGAAACGCCACAAACTAGTTACAAATCGAAATTTTATATACGAATAAGGGACGATTGTTTATTAGTTTATATATTGGTATTTAACAGATTACCTAAATAATTCCAGCTTATTTCACAGCTCGAATTTAGGAAGTCTCTGTGATACAGATTTGGTATAGATGTCGTAAATATCTCAGAGATTACTTTTTAAAAAAGGTTTGAGGTATTTATGGTAAGATTGGTTAACAATTTCGTGATTTAAGGGGCTCTTCATAGCCTCGTTGTAGAGGCGTTGATAGACATTGCCATCGTATGCTCCTAGGGCCGAACAGAGGATCTCGTCCCGGATGTCGAAACCGTCGACTATACCTACGGCATTGGGTCGAATCGCTGCTAACATATCCTCCACACGTTTTTGCAATGATGGAACATCCTCATTGTTTAAACACGAAAACTATCAAAAAATAATATGATTAGTTGTTTTAAATTTAGAGATTATATGAATATTCTCATAATTGTAATAAAAAGATCACTTTAATTTATTAAAGTTAAATAAAAACAATTATTAATGATTTTTGCGAAGTGCACAAAAAATAACAATGAAATTAATCATGAAAATAATTTTTCGCAATTCTTTGTAAAACACAATACTTACTGGTGATATTAAACATACTTAATATAGTTTAATTTATTTTGACGATCATTCAATATTGAATCAATATTCTTGAAACTTATACGAAATCAATATAGAACTATAAGTATTAAAAAAATAATTATTCTAAAGGCTCATTTTGTTTGTTATCACTTCATGTCAGAAGTATGATTTGACCTGGGTACCGAAAAAATAGCAAACTTTGTGATGTTTTTTTAAATAAGTACAAGACGAAGTAACAAATACAACATGGTAAATATGCAAAGATTATGCTTTCATACGGATGACTATATATATATATATATATATGCAAATTCATGTGTGTACATATATATTTTTTAATCTATATACTATATCTTTGAAAAGGGCATACTTAATACAGTTTGTTAGTAGTTTAAATTGTCTAACCGTTTATCCTCTAGTGTTTTCCCAGTATATTGAAAATATTAATTGAGTATGCTTTCATGTTGGAATTTAAGAAAATGGCTAAATAAACTTACTCGTAAAAAGTCACCAAGTCGTTGAAGTACAGATGAAACAGCATACAGTTCACAAAGTTGCATAAGAACTTCGTGAAGAGGTTTGGAGATAGCTGAGCTGAAACCACGTACTGCTTCAACAAATCTTAAAACGATGAATGCACGACAGTGCGCTTCTGCAGCTTGCGCCAGCTCGATACTAGTCTCGTTCCATGCGACCTCCGTCGACTTTCCGCTCCGTATGCGGCGATCCATGTTTTCCGTCGCTTGTTTGATTTTCCTTTTAATTTTTACATTATTACAGTCCTATTTATTAATATATCTATCCTTATTTCTTTTAAATATATCGAACACTTTTGAGTAGTGTAGAATTGAAATAAATTTTTCATTTCTTTAAGTTTACTGCTAGATTTACTATAATTATACAGTGATGGCAAAAACTCAAAGATGTTTTAATATTACGCGCATAAATATGCATTATAAACATGAATTTATAGCTGTATAAATTAAAATGAGATAAAGAAAAAGCGAATAAGTGAAAGAGCTGGGTGCAATAAAAATAAGATGTAGCAAATCAACCGGAGAGAAAGTACGCAGCATTCTATGAAAGTGATAGTCGATGCCGACGTCGCTGTGCGCCAGCTATATATGAATAAATGTAAGTGAAGTTGTATGTGAAGCGTATGTACCCGGCAGCTACGGCTTGGTGAGCTCTAACGATGCAGGTGAGTGTGTTCTTCCACGGTCGTTGTTTGACCCGCCGCGAGAGATGCTCAAGGTACTTGACAGTAGGAGGTAAACTGTCGCCACTGACTGCCTGTTTCCACGCTTTGACGAGATAGCGCGCTGTCTGTAAGAGTAACACAGTATTCTCTCCCTCATAAGTACAAGCTGCGGTAACGAGGCCGTAGGTCGCTGGCAGGTTACTCGAGTCCATATAACCGTGACCGCCGCACGCGAGGCGGAGCTGTTCGATTCCTGCTGCGCTGTCCGCTGTTGCGACGGCTTTTAAGCAACATGATAGCGCGTGCAACTACAAAGTCAAGTCGTAAAAGATACAATTGTTGGACACTCCAATTTTTGATCATTTAAGTATACGATCTCGTACCTCCGGTAGTCTATCCAGTTCACCTTGATCCAATTCTGCCGTCACGTTATTGTACATTTCCCAAATCCAGTCGGCTGTCCAAGAGATTGCGAAAAATCCTGCCAAATGTGGGAACAGTTTGTATTGTTGCGTTATGTAATCAATAATTTGAGTTTCCGGACCACTGAAAAACGACTTCATCATTTACTAACTTGACCTTCAAACCAATGCATCACTTTATTGATTTTTTTTTAAAAAAGACAACTTTACTTACTCAGGTTTTAATTGACCCTGTTTTCTTACAACACTATACCTAATGGCAATGGTTGCTGCTTTTGCAAGATATTTTGCAACGTCTCTTACCAATACTACTCTAACAAACATCATTGTTCCATATGTAAGTTTATCACTTGGTGCCTTTACATACGTCCCGTCTTCCAAAATCTAAAAGTATGTCATTGGTGATGTATAAAATGTTGATATAAGATATTTGTTCGTTGATTGCATTATTTCCACTTAAAAAAATTATAACGATAATCCTAAATACCTTAGAATTCTTCATCAGCATGTGCTCTCTCGGTATTCTCACATTATCAAAACCAAGGAAACCATTATTGGCTCCGTTCATACCCAATTTAATTCCAATTTCGCCAATTTTTATCCCTAAAATTTTTTTAGATTAGATTTGGTCTACTCGTAATAGTAACGTAAATAAGTACCTGGAAGTGGTTCGTGAGTTTCAGTATCTCTAAGTTGAACTATAAAAGGATGAATTCCTTTGCATTCTCCATTTGTGTACAATTGCGCTACGACTACTGCATGATTAGCTGTGTGCCCAACTAGAAAAGATTAATTCGTATACATATTAATGTATTGACAAGTCAATTAAAATTTTTGCGTATCGTTCAGCTATCGTGATTTTGTATTCTTACGTCCTCCAGGCCACCATTTATAGGATGTCAATGTGGGACTATTTAAAACAAATTCTTTTGTTGATGGATCATAAGTTGCTGTGGTTTCTAAGCCTCTGATAAATGTGCCATGACCAAGTTCTGTCTAAAAAGTATTAATATGTGACTGATTAATTTTCTATTCTATACTATGATAAATATTTCATTTACTGTTTACGTATTATAATGTATACCTGGGCATAAGTACCGATGATATTACAAGCCCAAGCTTTGGCAATCCAGATTCCTTGCTGTTCAAAGGTACCTTGTCCCATTATTGCTGGAATGAACATCACCCAGTGAAGTGAGAGGGGATTTCCGTCTCTTTGTATCGCTGAGCCCAAATTGCCACCCAATACGTCCCTGTTAATTCATTTATGAAAAAATTAATAATCACTGAAAATCAATAAAACTCATTTAAATATTCGAATATCTTTGAAAATTCTATAACAATATTTAGAAGTAATTCATAGGCAATAATTTTCAACATGTATTTTCTACATTAGTTGTAAAATAGAAATCGATATACTTATTGAAACTAAATTTTGACACACACACTCTCTCTCTCTCTCTCACACACACACACATAAGCACGCAAAATATTATTTAAATTATATTAAATATCTCCAAAATTAGTATCCTTCTGCCAATATAGTATCATCAACTTACGTATATACTTCCATATCTCCAAGCCCCATATTCTGAAGTTCTCTTACTTTTTTTAGAATCAAACATCCTTTACGAAGAGCATCTTCATATACCTCTTTATGACCTTTGTATTTTGATGGAACTTTATCTTGGAATTCTGGATCACTGAGAAAAAATTCTTCTACAAAAGTAAAGTATTACTAAATTAATGACTAAATCAGTCTAAATATGTTTTTATTTAATTTAAATTCTGTACAATAATTGAATCATTATACTATAACCAAATTATATTAATGTATTTATACTAAAACTAAAGTATGTATATACAAAAGGTACAAGAGCTTTTTCTTCTAGACTTGTGTTTTTTGTAGGTGTTTAGAGTTCTATGCGTCCTCTACGAAGATAGTGATATAATTGAGGATAAGGAGACTGAAATCTATAGCAGTGATGAAATGACATGCCGTTAATTAAGTGAGGATGTGTTTTACGCTCTGTCCGAATAATTATATGTCTATAACAATGGTAATTAACATGTGTCACGAACATTCGCTGCAACCTTGCGCCAGGTCAGTCAGGCATAGGAAAACGAATCACTAAAATGTTCAATGTATCTGTGAGGTGAGTTAGCCAAGTGTGCAATGAATCAGCGAGTTTAACGGAATTTTCAAGGTGTATCAAAATCTCTAGAAATTTATTGCGCAGGTATGTATATATCCGTATCGAAAATCAAAGATAAAAATAACTATAAGAAATTATTTATTACATTAAAATTATCAAAATGAGTATAAATTATCACCATTGTTATGATTTATTTATTCAAATATTATACAAAAATTTGTAATTATTATATGTAGTTATTTATATTAGGACCTTTCTAACTTGTTTACAAAATTTAATTATAAAAGATATCTATAATTTTACAAATATATCAATATGGAGAAATCTACAGACAAGATAACTAACCAGATATATTTAAAATATTTTGATAAAAGCAACTACACACTTTTTCGAAATGCTTATTAATTTTATCTACAAAATATTGAATCTCGGAATATGAAAGGTCATATATTAAGGATGATCAAGATGTTTTTGACAGCATTTGTATATTAATCAAAACTTGTAACCCAAAAAGACAGACATTAAATTTGTACTAACAAAATTAGCGAGTTAATATTAAAGTTACTAAAAACTAAATATAAATAATAAATATAAGTGCATATTTTTTACATTTATTTATATGAACGTATATATAAGTACGTGTCATATTGATAGTTTTCTGCACTTAAATTTAGAATGTCAAAAATGAAAAAAAGTAGAAAATTGAAATGAAAACACATGTTTCAAAAGATATAAAACTATAAATGATTGTCACCTTGACTTAATTGAAGCGTACGACTAATTATATAATAGTTTATAGTAGACTTATTAATTTTGAAGTGAACGGCTTTAATCTTTATCTATTTCAGCCGAGTTTAAAAGAGGCTTTTTTAAGGTTTGGAGTAGATTTTTTCTTGAATCGATCTTAAAATATAAATATATTTAATGTACGATCGAGGCGCAGCTTTGTTTTTATTGAGTTCAAACTCTTCCTACATTTTATTTAATTAAAAATGAAAATTTTCTAATTTTGAAAAATTTATACATTAAAATTAAGTGAGTTTGCAGACTCTAGTTTGATTCATTTGACTATAAATTTAAATATATTTTATCAAAAAAATTTCTACTTATTTTATATTATTTTTGTTAAAGTTATTAAGATATACTTTTGAAATGAATATTATTAAAGATTTAAAAAAAATTAAAAACTAACCATACCTAGTTAACTTAAAATTTGGTGGCTTTAAAAATATAGTCAAGTAACTACATTTAAAATATCAAAAGTATCAAAGGACTCGTAGAATAAAATATTTACTTTAAGCGAAATATTATTTGCATTCACTTAAATTACAATTTATTAAATTTGCATAAAATGATAATTCATTATTGAAAAAATGTTGTTTTTATTTTTTTCAAATTTTACACACGATTCGATAATTGTAGCATTACTTGAAGTTTTTTTAAGAATAAATTTAAAAACTATGTATGTATTCCATTTGTTAGTCATTTACTTACTCAAACTAAAAAATGAATGATGAATCGTTGTTGTGTTGAAGTGTAACATAAACCAGTAGACTACGTAAACTAAGATTGAACGTATACATATACAGGATGTACTTTACAAAATATAAGCATGTTCTGTATATTAAAATAGATTTTGCAAATGTTTAATGCATATTTAACGAAAGTTGATAATTTTTATGATATACATATACTATACATCATATATTATATCTACTCCTATGTAAACATACAAGTTACTAATACTTCTAAATAATGTACGAGAAGGATAACTTATCATACGTTTTTGATTTTATAATGTGTAGAATCAATGTACTGAAAGTATATAATATGTAATTATTTAATCGACAATAGTTTTATATATTATTCATCTAGTTGATACCTAATTTTGTCAATTATTATTATTTTCCCAATTTGGTAAAGTTTTAATATTTGCGAAGCGATTAATTCACGAATATCTATTTTTGTATAATAAGGATGTGTAATGACTTTGTTATCGAGTTACTTTATTAAGCTAAAAATCTTCGGCGCACTTCCTTAACAAACATAAGAAGAAAAATACTTAATAATTTAAAATTTATGATAGGGAATATTACTCATGTCATGCATTCGAATAAAACTAACTACTTTTTTGGAAATGTTCTAAAATGCTAAAGTAAAAAATTGTAATTTTTAATGTAAAATTTAATCGATTTAACTTAAGTATTGGTTGCAATATACACGTTTTAGATCCTTGTCAAAATATATCATACAATAAAACCTCGTATTTTGTTATACGAGTAAAGTAAACAGCGATAAAAATATTAAAATGAGATTTTTTAAATTTGTGATTGAAGTATGTAACAAAAGTGTTATGGTAAAATGGTAAAATTTAGCTGCGATGTTTTTTAAATAACTTCCAAAAAAATTTTTGAATAATATTTATAATTTTTAATATTTCAGATTAAATTGATCAGATTGCATGATTAATTTAATAAAATAAAGTATTGAAAATTTTAATTTTTAATGCATTAAATGTTGTTTTACTGTTTAAACTATGTTTTAGAATATTAGAGTCCGCGGTTTATATAGCTTTATACTATAAAGAATAATCGCAATCAATCATCAAAGTGGAAATTTCAATGGTAAATTTTTATCTAATACTATGGAGTTAAAGTAGTGCCTATAGTAATAAAAAGTTTTCAAAAAAAATTTTTTGTATTTACTATTGTTCATTTGATTGTATGAAGCATTATAAATTAACGTATATTAAGTTTTATACTAGAAGATACATGTTTTATATAGTTTTTATATTTATTTTATCAATTTTTGCTAATAATAGGGAATTAAAGAAGGTAATAACATCTGGTAGGTCAGAAATTCACAATAAATGTATAAAAAAGTCAAGTGACTAATGAAATTGATAAATATAAATACATATTTTTTATGAATTGAAATATGTAACAACAATAAGATTAAAAAGAAGAAATAGTGTACTAGACGTAATTACAATGATTATTAATTTCAAAGATTTGGTCAAATTTAATAAGTTGATATTTAGGTGGATAACATTTTTTATACGCTTTTTCATACATATACTAAATAAATTATACAGTCGAAAGTATATAAAAAAAATTATAATTTTACATGAATTGGAAACAATTATACCACTGTGATATATATTTATGAATTATATTTGTAATCACAGATATCATTTTCCATTATTTATTTATTTGTGCAAATATTAAAGTCGATGTCGATTCTTTGGCAAAATTCATGATAAAATGTTTAAAAAATGATATACAAGCTGATTAGCTTTGATATTGTTAAGCCGTGTGCAAATTGAGATAATCGTACGAATCTTGGAATTCAGCGTATTTTGTAAACTAATTTAACTATACATAGTTCAAGTATACATTCTAATATGACGACACGTTTTGATGAGCGCATATGCATACACATAACTGCACATTAATATATGCAGCTGGTAAAAAAAGAAACTTAAAAAACAAGAGTTGCCGAAGGATTATAATGTACGGAATAATTTTTATTCAAGTTTTGAGGAGTAAGGCTTGATCGACGGTGGTGGTGAAACATGAGGCTCGATTGCAAAAGTAGCGCCTACGTTTTTGTGAGAAGCAATTGAATAAAGCATATTATTAAATCTAAGAGCGGCCAATGATAAGCGAGTGAGTGGTTATCTGAGAGGTGACTGCGTCTCGATAAGGAACGAGTCCGAACGAGAGTGAAAAGCGCACAAGACATAATATGTATATGCACCGTAGAAAAGAGAAAGGAGGGGCGCGGCTGGGGAAAACGAGGGGCGAATCAACGTGAAAAGCGGCAAAAACTAGAAACTGCAGGTTGACCGTCCGCGGTGGAGGTGGGTGTCCGCGAGGGAATCCCGTGGGGAGCGCGCCGAAAGTGGAGCGAGTGACAGGCACGACGTGCGCACGCGGCACACGGAGCGGAGCCGGGATGTTTACTGGCTCGGGAGTCGGGACTCGGGGCTAGAAAGCGAAAGCGATCGGCGGGAAGGCGGTAGGCGGGGGCGTCTGGCGGAAAGTGAAAGCGGTGCTTTCGCAGGCGGGAAAGGTGCGTGAAAGGGCGGCGGCGCGGCTCGCACCTCTGTCGCGGCGGCGGTCCGTCTTCTCGGGGCTGCCATCGAGGAGGTGGGTCAGCTCCAAGGGCTCGAAAGCGCACCGTTGGCGCTCGCGACGCAGTTCCTCGTTCATCGGCTCGGCGGAGATCCTCCAGGCGCTGGCGGCCGCCGGGGACGCCATGCCGCTCGGCACCGATGCACTCGCGACTGCGCACTGCGGCTCCCGGAGCAGAGAGGCCGAGCGTTGCTGCGCCCGGCTGCGACTGCCCGCTTGCCCGAGGCCGGCCGCTATATGTAGCCGCGGCCGCTCTGCTCGCGCGCGCCCGCTGCCTCCTTCCCCGGCCCCCGGGCCGCGCTTCGACCTTAGAGCCCCACTGACCCGTTACACCTCCACCTGTGTTGCGCTACCCTCTACGAGCTGCCTCGATCTCGGCCTCGATCCCGCCTCCCGATCCGCACCGCCTCTCTGCATCAAAACAAAACCTTTTGATTCTCACCGTTTTCCGACCATCAACCGTTCCTGCCCACCCACGAGTCTCTCCTCTCTCTCCCTCGATCCTCACCTTTATTTACTTCTATATGTCAATAATATTCGTAGTAATTAACGTAGATAGCACAAAATGCGAGACAAAATGCCTTTTCATTCGCTTCCGATAAATCTGGATGTAATGTCGAATACTAATCAGTAGTCTGTCTACATATTCATTTTTTACCACTGATTATTTTCTTTCTTTAGACCAATACTCGCAAGAATTCTTAGATATTAACCTCGAAAGCGACACTAAGCGACATTACGCAACAAGTCTCTTCAGATGTACTGCACTGCCAGGTGCAGTGCCATTTATGTTTTTTGCGCTTAACGTTTATTACATTCGATCCAATTATAAAGGAACATCAATGTGCCATTCGAAACTTTCAAATATCTTTAATATAATGTCCTTTTTAAAACAAACTGTAAAGCACTATATAACTGTTCTATTTATTCTTAAGAAGAAATTTTCAATCGAAAGCTAATTTGTTTTTACAATTTTCTTAGCAGCGTTTCACTTTTCTTGAAAAGAAACTTCATTAAAGAATTGTAAATGTAAAAATTTCAATCAAACGACAAAAACAACATGGGTAAAGCATTTACGCATAGAAAGCACTCGTTACATCTTCAACAGTTTGAATTATACATCATTTTTGTTCATTAATCTCTAGACTTCATTAATCAGTAAGTAAAAATAAATTATTCATATACAAATATACCCTAAATAATCTCAATTAATGTATTACACTGTAATTCTAGTTAATTCAGTGTCGCATGAACATTACATGCTTTTTTGTATCAATGCAATTTGCAGTACAAGTTTTATTTGTAAAAATAAATTTCCGTTGGGTTATATCAGCAAAATATGTGAGTACCATACCTTATTTGTTTGAATAATGTATCAAAACATGTGGTCGACTGGTAACACGCTGAAATCACGTATCCGCATTCAAGGTACAGACTATATATACGATTAAGCCCAGAAAGATTTTCAAATTTTTTATCACTATAGATATATATTAAACTAATTTTAAAATTAACATGTTAAAAACTGCATAGCACTGCACATACTACTTGATTTTTTGTAGTATCTTTTTTGCTCTTTTAGCACTCCACTTCGCGCATGCGCGATTACCTTGTTTATGTTTCAATACGTTGCACAGACGGGAGGATTCGTTTGGATTCGGTCAAGCTGTTATACGAGACTTTTAAGTATGGATTATGTACCAGTAATTAAAAAAAAACTACCAATTTGAACTTGTGTATATTTTCAGAACTATGAGATATGCAATATTTCACTGTATTTGTTATTACTAGCCCCAACTGAGTTTATAAATAATATCTATTATAAACAAATACAATTAAACAAACATTCTTGAGTATCATGTCTTTTGATCAAAGCTGTGAAATGTTCCGAACTAAGAAGAATCTTTGCAGTTTTTCACGAGATGGAAGATTCTTAGCTTTAGCTAATAAAAGTAATTTATTAATACAAAACACTGGAACTTTTGACACTTACCTGACTTTTGCTTTTGATGACATTATTGAGGTTAGTATAATATACATACTTAATATTGATTGAGTTGATAGTTTATTTCTTAATTAATTATATATAATATACAGCAATATCATTCTCTGTTGCATTAAAAATCTAGGCAATTAAGTGGTCACCAAATAGTGAATACATTTTATGCTACAGTGTTAAAAAAGCAATTATTCAGATATTCTCTGTATGCTATCCAGAATGGAAATTTAAATTGATAGAAGGAAGTTCTGGTCTTGATAATGTTATGTGGGTCCCAGATAGTAAGCATATAATGACTATTGCAGATTTAAAAGTAAATAATTCATAATATTAAAAATAACTACAACATTCATGAAATTTAAAACATATTTTATATTCATTAACTTAATGTTTTTCTTTATTGTTTTCAGGTTGAATTGTCTATCTGGTCTTTAGTTGATCAAAGTGTTATTCATATTCAGCATTTGAAGTCAAGTGCTATCAAAGGAATAGATTTTAGTCCTAATGGAAAACGTTTAGCCGTTATTATTACTAAAAATAGTCAGGATAGTATAGAAGTATATAAAGTAAAAGACTGGAAATTGAGCAGAGTAAGTATTTTTAATCAATTATGTTGTGATTCCTTTCATTAATATAAAATTGTGAAATATGTATTAAAGTTTTTAAATTTTGACAATAATATATGGTACATCTTATTTAATCAAAGAAATATCATATATTTTAACAATACTATCAGATCCACAACTTGCTAATTGTACAACATTTTTCTTTTGTGCTGTATGCTTTGGACGAAAAGCAAGTCTTCTAACTCTCAAATGGTGAGCACCAGATGATTGCAAAAATATTAATTGTTGCCATTTGAATGTCTCCTTATTATCTTCTTGTTCAATTTGTCTAATATCAATACATCCACTTTCGTAACCTATTGCTAACAGGTATGAAAATTTATTTTTAGTTTCAAGTGGTGCAAAATCAAGAGCTGTAATACAAGCATCATTTACTTGTAAAGAAGTAATTGGTAGAATTAAATCATTTTGTTTATTAATATCTGAATTCCAAAATCCAATTTTACCATCTCTTGATCCTGTTACAAAATATTTTGAATCATTTGTCCATGCACAGCACCAAATAATTCGTGTATGAAGACTACATTTTTTAGGACTACTAATTAATATTTCATATCTGTCACATACACAATTAAAAAGAGTCCACCGTCTATCTCGTGATACAGACAAAAGATACTTATCGTTAGGAGAAAAAGCTAACTGAGTAACAGTCAACTGATGAGCTATTAACTTTTGTCTTTGAAACCAAGATATTGTATCCCATAATATAATAGCAGCATGTTCTGCAGATGTAGATTTTGATGAAGTAGCAAGTAATTTACCATCATGCCTTGCTGCCATTGAAAATATTTCATAACCATGTCCATAAAGTTTTTGTAGCTCTGGCCAAAGTGTATGTTGAACTAATTCTTCTTCTAGTGGAGGCTCTTTGTAATCTAGCTCTTTTAAACAATTGTATACAACATTAAAAGATTCTTCTTCTAAAACAGCTTTATTAGTAAGACCAAGAGCTGGTACAGATGCTCCTTCAGCCATATCTTTGTCATCAAAGTCATCCACATCATCTATTGTTTTTTGTAAATAGTTTTTGAAAGGTAATGGAGCTTTAAAAATTCGAACAACTTTTTCTTCAGCTCCAGATGCAAACATATTTGGTCTCAAAATAGCTAAACATGATAAGTCATGACCATGTATTTGTGGTCGTCCAATTTCATGCCAAAATTCTTCACCATTCTGTACTGGCCATGGAGCATGAACTCTTGTTGTTTGATCAATACTTGCAGTCAATAAAAATCTAAAAGAACATAAATTCAATTTATTAAATGTATTAATTAATAATTTATGAATTTTGATAATCAGTTATTACCTTCCTTTTGGATCCCAACAAAGATCTACTACATCGCGATAGTGTCCACTTGGTCCTACTTTGGGTATCCAATTTTCAGATTCTGTTTCATATTCCCAGATATGAAAAGATCCATGAAAACCATGTGCTAAAATAGTTTTTCCATTAGGACTAAATTTACATCCATAAAATCCCAGAGAATTTCCTCCTACTTCACCAACTCTTAAAGATTCAGACCAAATACCAACACTACTATTTGGTTCCCACATAATAACTGTTTTATCTAAAGAGCAAGAGAGTAATTTCATAGGTTGACAATATTTGCCATTTACTTCAATTGGAGGATGCCAATGTACTTCATAAATCCATGCATCATGACCATTTAAGATACTTTCTAAAACTATTTCATACTCTTCATCATTAATAAAAAAGTTTTTTTTTTTAGCTTTTAGTTCATCATTTTTAAAGTCTCGGAAACTTTTACTGTCTTCATGTGAAATTTTCCATAAGCGTATTGTATTATCTTGAGAACCAGTAGCAACAAATAAGTCTTTTGAATCAGATAAAACATAATCAATACATGTTACCCAATCTTCATGACCAATTAAAGTTTGTATTTTAATAAAGTCTCCAATTTTTCTGAAATATAAAATGCAATAGAAAGTTTTTAAAAGAATTTTATTTAATTTTAATTAGAATTCTAAGTTGAAAAGAAAGTTTTTAGGGAACATCATTAAAATTTAAACTTACTTTTGACTTGATTCATCATTAACAGTTGTTGTTGAATATAAAACAACTGTTGAATCTTCCATAGCAAGTAATAAAAGGGGATTTGGAGATCCATTTGGTTTACTTTGTAGGAGTGCCAATCTTGCTTCAATTGGCAATTTTTTAGAAAAATTTAATATTTGCGTAGGTTCAATTTCTTGATCTCCTACTCTTATCCAAAATCGAAAATCTCCATTAATTGAACCAGTACAAATTAATAAATCAGTTGAATTTGATGTGAAATATACAGCATCACATATATTTGTTGGCTCATTTATTCGAAGAATATCAGTTGCTTTTACAGAACCTTTTATTATGTCTATAACATTCCAAACAACAACAGTGCCATCAGATGATGCAGTTAAAAACTCTGTCTCTAAATTTGGAATATCTCGTTTAACCCAACGAATAATATTTATGCGATCACTATGTACATGGAATGTTGATAATGTCGATCCAAATGTTTTAATATTAGGATCATATATTGCAACAGCATTATTAGCAGCGTAGCATATCAAATTATTACGTCCCCAATCTACTGTATGTGGTAATTGATTGCAAGCACAACTAATATAACTTGTTTTTAACATTTTATTAAATTTTATATCATTCTTGTCAAAATAAACATAACCTAAAAATTTGTAATAACCAAAACTATATTTATAGATAAAATTAACTATGTTAATAACGTTTTCATCATTCTGTTTATAATGTTTAATATTAAATAGTTTACAGTCATGAAAATAATTATTTTCTAAAGTCCAATAAGTAAAATTCTGCTTGATTCTGACATACCATTAATACGAACGCGTGCTAGTACTGCATGTACGCATATCCGGCGCATGCTACTATTCTGCAATCAGGCCAACAAAAAAGTATCTTCCCGTAATAGTCATTGATAAACTGCAATTTGATACATTTAATATAACATGGATATAGCAGTAATAATTGTACCATGACATTGAAAAGATTTGTCTTCTGTAAACTATTCATTATAATTATATCATAAAGATGATCTGTACTTTGAAAAAAAAAGGTTTGAAAATTTTGATTGATTTTTCGTTGATTCTGAATTAGAAAAGTAAATCATGAAAAGATTTAAAAAAGTTTAAGCATTAAAATAATGTTATTTTAACGATTTTCTTTGCTGTGAAAATACTGAACCTACATTGTGCAAGAAAAACTACCATGTGCAAGAAAAGTCTTTTACAACTTAGTTATTTTCTTGCTTATTGAATTTTTTAATTTATAGTACTTATATTTACAGGTATACTAATTAAAAATATAATGCATTTTTTCATATCATTGATATAACATTTTATACGATTTATTTTCAAGAGCTCTATGAATAAATAATTGAGGGCCTGGATCAGAAAGGGGACAAATAAAATTTCTCCGGTAAACTATTGTCCAAAGACTTGTCGAGAGACTTTTTTTGAAAGTCACTCGATATTGAATTTTGAAGAGTGGTTTGAATAGAGAATTTTAGTACCAAATTTTTCTACAAATAAAACTTTTTCATATAATTAGTCGTTTTTCAAATATTTGACAAAAAGAGATTTTTGATAAAAAAATTTTTTAATGCGTTTTTAACTTCAACTCACTGTATCTTTTTTTTAAATATTTATATTTATATTCTAAATTTGAATTCTATTAACTTCATTATATATCGCGTATAGTATTTTTTTATTTATCTCTATTATAATTTAAACCAAATAACAAATTAAAAAAAATAGTTAATTCAAGTTTATTTTTTTCATTGAAAAATTTAAACGACTAAAGTTTTGTTTTCAAAATTAAAACTGCACTAAATTATTAATCAATATTCTAAAAGGTTTTTTGTGCATTTACGGCTTTTTAGCTCTTATTATTTAAGAGCATTATTAATATTTATATCGAAGCCGGTCCAACCCGCGCGGTCGATAGTTTTCTTAAAACAAGTGCATACTACTATTTAAACTATTCTTAACGATGTGATATAGTAAATAATAACTAAAAGAATGAGCTCATACTGGATATAAATAGTTCATTTTATTTTTCAACTTAATACATAAGTTTGAAAAGAATCGTAAGACCGTGTAATAACGATTATGACCTATTCTTTTTTATTCTTTTAAATTTTGAAACATACACTATAGCGAAAAAAAAGCAGAAAAATAAAATCTAAAGAAGGTTACATTAATGTTATTAAGTATGCACGCAATCCTCCATTTATTGTCGTCGAAGACTCGGTCGAAGAATAGGATATTAAAATGATTAACTACGAAAATGTTTTTCACGGTGAAATTAATAATGCAAAAATTAGTAAAGCATTTCTAATCAATTTTTTTACAGATCGTTAATTGAATTTATATGAAGAGTAGTATGGGATCCCTAAATCAGTAACAGTAGATCAAAAAGTTCGTTTTGATTACATTCCGATTAAAGTTCCTTCAGTTGCTGGTATTGTTAAAGCAAATACTAAAGATTATAATCGCTTATTAAAATATTTACATCGTAAAAATCGTACATATTTTACAAATTATTTTAAAAAAGTTGGAACCCAAACAAATGTCGTTAAGGTACTATTATATTTTGTAGTATAAAATATAAATTATTGTAAATAAGCTAACAAATATTTAAGTGTTTATGTTTTCAAAACTGATTGTTCTTGTTATTTTATATGCTGTACAATATTAAATGGTTAATAATAGTCTAAATAAGTATGTTTTAAAAAATATCATTTAAAAAAAATTATTACTAACTAGACTGCGAGCGTTGGAATTACGATTTTTATATAAATGTTAATAAATATGATTTTCTAAAGTAATGCTAAAGAGTCATAAACAATCACGAATAGACATTACGATAAAATGTCTTCAAATTATCGCTCGGGAAATTCTGAAGACCCATCCCACTTCTGAATTGCTATGACAAAGAGTCTGTATTATTTTGATTGACTTTTCGTTGTCTGGATGCCTAAGTGATACTAGAATAACTTAATTTAATTACTCATAATGAAAATACAAGGCTAGGTACAATACGTAGCTAGCTGCCCGGAAACCAATTCACAAGGAGTGTGCTGCTTGCAGGCCAATCAACCTAACTCGTTCAATACATCTTAGAGTTTCTTCTTTATTAAATTAAAATATGGAATTTGCAGTAAACATAATTATATTTTTAATGCCAGATATTAACACAAAATTGTAGTTGTTTGTCGCGAATTATATATATATATATATATATATATATATGTATATAATTAGAAATGTATAATATTTTTGTTTTAGAAATTAATATGTGAAGGACTTAACAGTATTGATGGACTATGTTGGTCTCCGAATAGTGAATTTATGTGTATTTGGTGTGCAATTAGTGGTTTAACAAAAATGATAATTTATTCAACTATTACTGAAAGTTATGAAGGAATTTTTCAGCCAGACAGTAATAAAAATATTTCAAATTTAAAGCAAAGTATTGTATTTAATAAGTTTGACGAAGGCTTAAAAGGTTTAGAACTAGTCAAGTGGATGCCAAGTGGTCAATTATTAGCTATATCCGGATACAATGAAACGGTAATATTATGACAGATATAGAACTAACGTACCTTTATAGAACGGTTTATTGAATTTATTTTTTACTTTTATTAGGTAGTACTTCTAAATTGTATTACTTGGAAACCTATTTTAAAATTAGGATTAGAACCCGTAATTAAAGGAACTAATTATCTAATTAGAGTTTTTAAGGAATGCGTAATTAAGGATTCAAAAGATTCCAATAGAACTTCGGAAAAAGCTAATGAGAAACATATTTGTAAGTAAACATCTTTATAAATAATATTATTTGTTATACTTTAAGAAATTTAATTTAAGTGTTTTATAAAAATTAGTGTTACAAGAATTTGTTTTACAAGAATTAGTAAATAAGGAACTGCAGGTCTACACTTTTTCTAAAGTAATTTTGCACATGCATTTGTAACTAAACAAATGCTTAAGCGCTAGTCTAGTAGAAAGTTAATTAATTTCTTAAATTCTTTAATAATACTTTATTCCTGTTAAGTTTTTATTTTTTGATATAATTCACGATTGGACAAAAATAGATATATTTGATTCTGGAATAATTAGAAACCTAAATTTTAAATTTAAATAAATTATTTATAGTAGAAGAAATTGGCAATAGACCCATTAATATTCCCATCATAAAAAATGAAACATTTATCGGTACGGATCTGACAAATACTACAATACATATTATAGACATTATGAAATTCAGTACTTGTGGACAATTTTTATCGGTACGGCATCAAATATATCCAGGAACATTATGGATTTGGGACATACGGACAGGTGGTATTGATATTCTCATACTACAAAATACTATTTCTGGTAATTATAATTTATACTTAAAATTAAATTTGTATTAATTTAGTATTTTTAACAAAAGATGTAAAAATAGAACAAATACTTGGTTCGATCATTTTCTGTCTTTATAATTGTTTCTCATTTTCCAGAGTTTGAATAATACATACTTATTGTTTTAGCAATAAAGTGGGATCCAGTTCATCCAAGATTGTTAATTTTTACTGAAAGTGTGCACATGTTCGAATGGAATCCAGATGAAATTTCATGTTTGAATACTCCTCAAGGTATAACAGTACTTGATGCTGAGTGGCATCCTGCAAGTAATATTACTGTTTTATGTGGTTATAATCGCGGTATAATTTATCGCTTTAACAACAGGAGATAGTAGAAGATCATATTTTTTGTAATTTTACATTTATTATGAATAAAAACCAAAGTGAATTATAAACGGCTTTTAACGACTTATATTTACATACCAAATAATATTTTATATTATACATAATGTACAATCCAGCTTTTTTAATAAATATTTTCTTATGCATTATTTATATTATTTCTATTACCTCAAAAATATGTTGAGATTCGGTAATACTTATACCACTAAACGTATAATTTTCCCATGGTTAATGACAGAATGGTATCGAAGAACAATATAGAAAAAATACTAAACCCAATTAGAAATAGATTTATTACTCTATTTTAGATTGGGCATCGGTGGACACTTATATATTCATTTTTTATTTACAGTTCTCATTCCATTTGTTTACATAATAATTTTTAATAAAAAATATGTTTGACCCATTTCTCCCATTTATTATAAATTAGCGTATTAAAGCTTGAAGAGTGTAGGCTATTGGGCTCCACGTGCAAAGCCGCCTTCATTTACATTTGAGTGATATCCATATATACGTAAAGCGCCGAGTATGACCGGCGTGACTGCAAGACATGTTCGCATATGTATACAAGCTGCAACTCGATTACACTTCAAAGTATACGTTAATAATAATAATATTTAAAATTATTTATGTTAAACTTAGTGAGAATCAAATTTTTAAAAATGTGAAAGATTTTTTAAACGATTTGCAGAGAGCTATAGCTCAACTGTAAATGCGTTGGAAGGTGTAAGCTGCCCTGTGGCCTCGAAATCAATGTTATAGGAAAGTCCTAGGAAAAATCCTTAAATCAAGCCTTAAGTGTCCTGATAATTCTCCCGATTGCTTTATTGCATAATAGAGGTACGAATAGTACATTATAATACATATTTAAATATTTTATGACTATAATATGCATTTTTTTAAATTATGATTATATCTCGAATTAGAGTTTAAATCTATATAGCAATATCAAGTTTGTTTATAATCAAGTTAATTTTTCTTAGATGGAATTCGAAAGTAGTTTCCAACTCAATTTCAAAATTCACTATCTCTTACTAGAGCAATAAGGACGACTATAATTTACACAACAAGATATCAACTCGAATATGAATGAAGAACTGTTACCGATAAATGCTTAAATAACAGTGTAAAAATATTAACAAATTACGATGTTGATGTTGCATCACAGTTAGATTCTTAAAATGTACATAATGCGTCAGGAAGAAATCTCCCAATTTTGAAAACCGGTTAACAATAACATTGCCGTGAGCGGGCGGATAGATGCTCGGGCCTTACGTCACGCGAGACCTTCCGCCGCTTCACGAGAATGCTTGGAAGGAGAGCTGCTCTCTCCTTGCTCAGGTTTTCCCGCTAGGATGGAGGGTGAGAGGGAGGTAGCCAAATAAAATGCGCGGGTTTTCATACAAAACAATAATCAAGAAAACTGTTGGATTTCCAGGCGGCCTGGAGACTGCGCAGAGCGGGTTTTAAATCGCGCTTTAGGTTTCGCACGCGGCGGGTTTTCGGAGGCGATCTAACACGCGGCGGTTTTCCGGGGGCGATCTAAAACGCGGCGGTTTTCCGAAGGCGATCTATGACCGACGGCGGACGCGAAGTCTCGTCGAGGCTCTCCCCGCGACAGGCCGTAGCGTGCGGATCAGCGGCTGACGGGTCCTGCCCCTCATATGTACGAGCGGACGTAGGGCGTCCGCTCTGAGCGAAGGCAAGGCGGCGGGGCTCCTTTTGCCTGTGCGAAGGGCGCACTTAGGAGCCTCGAGGTCAACTGTCTCTCGAGAGAGTCGAGCGCGAACTGTCCGCACGGAGCTCCGAACTCCCTGCAGTTTCTCCCGTGCAGCGCGTTTATTGGCTGCTCCGCGTTCGGAGCGGGTCACATGGTTCCCCCTGCGACTCCGCTCCTCGCGGAACGTCTCCGCCGTTGCGGGTTCCGCAAACTGCCGAAGGGAAAAAGGCGCCTCCGCGAATTCACGCGTACATCAACATGTATAAACTTTAGGGAATATTGTTAGTTTGCACGCATTAAATAATTCAATGGCTATAAAATAAGGTGAACTGCTTGTCAGGAAGAAGCCTATTTGTAGAGGTTTTACAGGATATATTTTTATATCTCAACATTAGTCCACGCTCCTGTACTGGACGAAATACAGAACCTTATTTCTTAGAGCCAGCCGAGACATAAGAGCGGGGTACATGTATTTTTTGGCCTTTATTATTTCTGGTAAATTCTATATTCTCTTTACCTGTTCGGAATAAGTATCTTCAAATATAAAAAGTAATGGAGAAAAGTAGCTGTTTATGTAATATTTAAATTTTGTTTTAATATTTCTATAAGGTTTCTGAACTACTTATCTTGATCTTATCTTTTCGAACTCTAGATTTTTAGTTATTTTTCTCTTACGAAAGGTTTTGCAAGCTATTTCTATACATCGTTTTATAAACCATTTTAGATTACAGTCGTTTTATCACATAAAAAAATTCAATTATTTCATAAACTAGAAACATAAAAAGAAAACATTTTATTTAAATATGATGAATACACTTATTAATTGCTGTAAAAATTAGAATAAAATTTTGTATCATATAAATAAAAAAAAATACACATATATACAATGTTTTTTTGAAATTTTTATTTATTCTTCGGAACATTAGAATATTAATTTAAAAAATTGTAAAAAACTTCTTGATGCGCACTATTATAATATTTATACCATCCTCTTAATCAAGAGCTTAAAATATGCATAAAATAAAATTTAAGGTCTATTATATTTTTAGTAATTTTATGTATTATAACGGGCGCTAGCCGCTGGGCCCGTCAAGGCCAACGCGAGCCGAACTAGGTTTACCCGTAAAGGTAAACAGAGAAAAGGCGGGGAGTCCGCGAATCAATCAAAGTTTAGTATTCTTTCGTCGCCCAAGAGAAGCGATCGCCGCGAAGCCGATACGTGCGTTGAGGTTTCCGAAGAATCTCCCGCGGATCAGTGCACGGATACGCGGAGATTGTTGCGCCGGCCACGGAGATAATAAGCGAAACGTGGTGACGGTACCAGAAGCTGGGAGCACTGCAGTCTATTGCTGAGAGAGCAGACTGCACAGGACTTGTGCTTCACCTCCTAGAGCAACGGATGGCCCCTGGGAGCGCGAGCCTGAGCGATACCCCCACGGGCAGGTTAGCTCTTCGCCGCAGCGCCTGACGGCAAGCTCAGGTAGGGCAAGTGCTAATAGTATTTTATTGGTGGTGCGCGGGAAACGAGAGTTTTACGCGCGGCTGAGAAAGAGAAAACTCCTCTCTCTCGCTCGCACTTGCATAAAGATAAGGCGCGCGAAAAGCAGAAGCGCTGCCCTTTAGTGCAACTAGGCCCCATTAATCAGCGGAAAGCGCAAATCGTTCTGACGCGACGGATTTTGCGCGGAGAAGTGCGCGCGGTTACTGTGAGCAGTTGCGTGCGCGAAAACAATGTTCGCGCGATGCGCTGATTAATGTTTATAATAAATAAAGGTATTTCGAATTGATGGCACGAGGCCAATAAATAAATCTTTTACTTATTTACCCCTTTGGTTGCGAGAACGGGTATTCCCGATCTCCCTCGCCATTTTTGTAACTTTAGACGGAACGAGCGGTTCAGAGGACCTCGCCGTCTCCGCGGGAGTTGTAAGTACAATTCATCAGCTGAATGATTGGCCAGCTGCCGCGCTACGCAGGATGCGCGGCCGAGGGCCAAGTGTTTGCAACACTGCCCCATTGCACGGAAAAGTGAGTGACACGAAGCGTGTCACTCACATTGTACACGGCCGGGTCGGCGCAAATACGCCCCGAATCTCCTCGTCATATTGCATTGAATAAATATGAAAACATTTAATTAACTAAATATTCAAACAGTATTGTTAAAGAATTTAAAATGTATTAAAAATTTTATTTCATAAATTAGTTAAAAATAGTTAAAAATAGTTTTTATATTATATTATTTTGACGTAACGTAAATACGTTTTACATTAATATCTATAGATTACCCAGAACTTTTTTATTGTTTTAAATCAAATTAATATACGCTATTATAGTAGATATGCAGTATTTACAATCAACAAAATTCACTTCACTCGTCCATGTCTTACAAGTTAATCAATACAATGAAACATTGCAATTCTACAAAAATAACATCACAAATATACACTATTATTTATACGTTTTGAATAAACTTGAATATGTTAACAAATGACCTTCAATGCTTGAAAATGCATATGATTTATTAAAATTGTTTGCTATTTATATACAAAGTATTAAATAAAATATCAGTAGTAATATACATGCATACAAATGAATATAAAAATACACAATTATTTACTTAAATTAAAATTAATATTTACAATTTATAAGATAATTGGAACTTATTGCTAGATATAGATTTCTTACAATGAGTTTGTTTCCAATGGGTTTGTATAAGTAAGCATATATATGCATAAAAACGAAAAGAATGACTAGGACTTCATAATTTATATAGAACTGTGTTTTCACATTAAAAAAAAAGACAAGAGTACAACGCTATTTCCCCCTTTTTGATTTTGTTTTATAGGTGATTAATTGCTTCAGAATATTAATACTTTTATTTTTACGTGTTTTTAATACACAACTGTTAAACTTCACATTATTCTATAAATGTATGTAAATGTAAATTCAATATATGAGTGTATGTTTTAAATATTTAAATTCAATCGAGATCTTAATTTATATATTTAAAAACATTACTAATTTTATGTCATAAGTGCAAAAAATATAACACGAGAAATACTATACTATCAAGGAGATGTACCCGAGTTACAGTATAGACTAAGCGGGTTTGCTGATCAACATTCGAAAAGTATAATGGAGCATCAAACCTCTTAATCTATTCCATGAGGAGGATGATACCCAACGACAGGTAACGTCCTATGAAAACACTCCATTGTCAAACGACTTGGACCGTTTTGTCGTACTATAGTACTTGAAAATATAGGCAGTGTTCACATCATATCAAGCGTATTACGTTCTCTCGATTGAGTTCATGCCTTTTCATTTGCGAGAACACAAATATCCAATTATTAAACTAAGATCTGTAAAATTATATATATTGTGAGTAAATTATGTAACGAAAAGTTTAAAATCCTTATAGAAAACTAACTGGAGAAATAGGTTAAACTATAATAATGATTAATTAGAACTGTAAGTTATATTTTTCAAGTCACTGCCCCAAAACCTTCTAATCCAGCTTCTAACATACTGGTGCAAAAAACAAAATTTAATAGAGTGACAGTTCGATTACATATCTAAATGTAAGTATTAAAACCACTGAGACAATAAAAAAAAAACAGTGAATTTGGTAACCAATTCTAATTTAATTTCAATGCTAGGCTAAATTAAATGCATAATTATTTAAAAATTATAATTTACCTTTTCTTGCTTATTAAACAGCATATTTTATTAATATACTTTAAAATGTTCATTAATATTATTTTAAATAGTTAACTCATAATTCGTTACTAATTCATAAATTCGTTTAAAAGCAAAAGAAAGTTTTAAGTAATCATTTAAAACTATCCTGTGTCTAACAAATTTATTGAACATATATATTTTATTTTTTAAAACTCATTCTAATGTAATTTTTCGATAATACCGTCATTATGTTCAGAAATATTTTGAAATCAATCTTAAAAGTAATTAAATTATTGTATCACATAATGATATAATTTCTAAAATTGAAATATTAAATTTATATAAATAATCTCTAATTTTATTTATAACGTAAAGTAAGAGTACAGCAATATCCTTTCAAAAGAATAAAGTGCCAAATTCATCGCTGGTAACACCGTGACGTAATAATACCAAAGTGAGCCTAAGACGTTTTATAAATTATATAGTTCTAGCTAAAAAGAGCGCATAATATATAGTTAACTTATATTTAAAAATGAGTTAAAATTTTTAGTCAGGATTCTAAATTAATTTTAATTTAAAAGCAATTAATGACCGTAAAGCATTTACAATTTCAGTAAACAATTTACATTACACCACATGTAGTGAAATTTCTCATAAGTAACTGCCGTAATTATTTATGGTTTAATTTTTAATAAATTAGGATAAATATATCTAAAAAATAATAGAGTTATTTTGATTCGAAATTTGTACTGGTACATCAGATATTATTAATGTGGCAACAGGTTCAGCACCAGGTTCAGGCTTTATTCTTCTACTTCCAGGAGGCACATAACACCACCAAGCCAAAAAGAAAAACAACAAGGATGCTGCTTTGCCAATAAATGCTAAGGCGAACATGTACCTTTGAAATAAAATAAAAAGATATTAGAATAATTAAATTATAGTTTATTTTTATTTCTTTCAAAAAAATTTAAAATGAACTACTATTATTTTCTAATGTTAACAGAATTTTAATAATTATTTAGAGGCAATAAATCTAGTATTAATTATAAAATAATTAGCAAAAGAAACATTGAAATGAGAATTTTAAGTACCTGCTCATGTAATAGTTATCATAAACAAGGCAAGCGCCTCGTTCATTACGTGTTTCATGCCACAGAATGCACGTATCATCGATGAGGGTACCAAAGATTATGGGCGCTGGGATGGTGCCTAGAATGCGCACTTTGATCCACTGAATGCCTAGAGCAAAGGATCGTTGATCATCACGCACGACTCTTAGTGTACCTGAGAGTGCTGGCATCGTGCATAAAAACGTTACAAGCATATTGCAAAATGCAAGACTAAGAAAGAGCAGTAGGTAGTTGCATTTACTCTCGCAGGTCGTATTTTTTGCCTGATACAGAATACGATCTTTACTATATGTTGCCCCCGTCAGCTGGATTTCTGGCTTCTGGATGCAGCTACAGTTTGTATAGACCTAAGTTTTTGTGCAATAAAAATTATAGCTATTCAAATATTAATTATTATAAATTATAAATAAAGATGCATTTAAGTACGTGAGTTTTCCCTGTAATATAATTTTATATAAAATCTAAACCAACGTACAGTGTAAAAAAATTTACTCTCGCATAGGCTCGTAATTTAATCAGATTAAAATAGCATTATAAGAAAATGGTTTATAGCAAGTGACATCATTATCTGTTATTTGAGCGTCTGATGAGAACGGGCACGTGGTGATGGAGTTGGGGAGAACGACACCCTGCAATCGCGTTCATGACAAAGATGAGGGCCATTGATATATAAGCGTTCAACAATCTTCTGAACAGTAGAAGGACGAATAGAACTGTATTTTCTACTCGGACAGCAGAGTAGCTCTAATGGTTCTGCAGAGCTTCAGAATCTCATCTAAGGAGATAAGGACCGAAGTGTTGAAATGTGCTGGAGACGAGGCTGGAGTAGATAGTGACTCGAAATATAATTAAACTTTTGTGGGCACCAGAACACTATGGAGTACAGTATTGTGTGTAGGCTATACCTATCTGCAAGATAAAGAATAGTGTAAAGGAATGACTCGTTTAATAAACAAACGAAAGGGTACTAGAAGATGCAGCCAAACCAAGATATCAATAATATCAATATTAAAAAACATAGGAGCAGCCTCTGTTTAGTGGTTAGCATGCTAGCTTCAGAACCAATGCTAAATAAACAAAAAAAAATGAATACAGATTGCACCATCCCGTAGGTAGAATAGATGAAATTTATAAAGAGTCTGAATCGAATAAGGTTGAGACTCTTGGTTGGGTGGTTAACTGGTCACTGGAGGGTGGCATATCATCTATACAAAAGTTGAGGTTAGAATCATTTTACTCTTACTGAGTTATTGTCCGCTCTATGTGGGAGTAAGGTAAAGGATGTGGAGAATCTACTATGAAGCTAAAAATATAAGCACTTCTAGTCTGGTATTGATTTGCCAGGTTGCGAAAAGTACAAATAGGCAATTCAAGGTTATGGGGTAGGTAGGAGGAAAACACAATGGACCCCCCATTGCTAAGTGACTCAATTCCCTAAGCAGGGCCCGCTATCTGTCATCTCCGGTTCGCAAATTAAGGCTAAGACTATTTGGACATGCTTTTATTGGGAGGGTGGGAATGTGACAACCATGAAAAAGTCCCGAATGTGCAAAAGTACCGAATGCGCAGAAGTTACGGCAGCTGAGCGTGGCTGAGTTGAAAATAACGGCTTTAACGTTGAGAACGACCCGTATATTTGAAGCAATTTGAAGTAATGCAATCGCATGCAGTGTTACCGCAGGATTATTATACCATAATGATTTGTTGTTGAGTTGGTAAGTATGAAAGAAATAAGTATGTTATACAGGTCATTTGTATCAGCAAAATAGCATTTGGCTCATACAATTACACGCGAACTTCGTGAAAATAATAAAACCAACTTTTCTGTTCATATAAGAATAAAACATTTAATAAAATATATATAAGTTACATTTTTGTGTTTTAATAAAAATCCCTACACACTCTACTTAATATTTCTTTTGCTACTTTTATATTAAAGTTGTTGAATAAAATGTTTAACAACAAAATTTTTTTTAAATAAATTATTATAGTTTATTTTTTTTATTTTATTATTTTAATTTATTGTACTACAGAATCAGCCAATAGTTTGCATAATCAATATATTAATTATTATTAAAAAATTTATGACTATTAAATTGTAGGTAAAACTTTACATGAAAATATAATTTTAATTACATTTTAATATAATTGTTAATATATTTAAACCCCACTAATACAATTTTAATCAGAAATTAATTATAGACTTAAAATTATAAACTAAATTTCCATATAAAATTTTATTTTGATAAACTATCAGCCGATTCTGCAGAACAATAAATTAAAATAAGATAAAAAAATAATTAATTAATTAAAATGATTTCTTTAAAAAAACAATTTTTTCTCATACATTTTATTCAAAAACATTGATATAAAAGTAGCAAAAGAAAAATCAAGCAGAGTATTGTTGTAACAATTTTTATTATTTCTTTGTCGAAAAATAATAATACTACCAGGTATACCGGTGTGAAGTGAGCGTCAAGATACAAATGTCTCGAAAGGAAATATTTGCTGTAAACGAGCTCGTTAAAATTCGTGTTGTATGCAATTGGTATAAGTGTGTATGTAAGCTTGTCACAAAAATAAATTTTAAAATAATTTTAGTTTATACTTACTTTGACATCGGGTAGAGAGATTTCGTGGAAACATCCTGCATGACAAGGTGAATAATAAGTTATACCATCAACGCCACAAATTGGATTAAAGTTTGATGTAGAGCATCCACAGCCACCGTTGCATTCACTATCTAAACTGAATCGTTCCCTAAAACTACAAAATTATTAAAATTAAAAAAGATCAAAAGTAATGTAAATTAAATTAGCACTTTTTGATAAATTTTATATTGAACATTTCTAAATCGTTCTTAATATTATTCATTTACCTGTCTTCGTTAATATAAGGTACTGTGAGGCCCGCAAAATCTAAATTTGGGCAATTTAAGACAAAACAAAGCGTAAATATGATACACGCTGCTGTGGCGACAATACAAAATTTAAGGATCCCCGAACAGGGTAAATTCCAGTGTTTAATTAAATAGCCTCCTAGGAATGTTCCCCCACCACCAGCTGGAACCGTGACTACTCCTGTAAATATATTTATCAATTTTTACATTATTACATTTGCTTTCGTATTTAGAAATCAACTAAGTTTATGTACTAAATTGTTGCTGAGTAGAGGAATTTTATTGAGTGTTATACGTCTGTCACCATTGAAGAAACAAAAGTAAAGGAAAAGATCTAAAATATGTGGAATTAAAAATGGCTTTTTTTTTAATACCGCTCTAGTTTTAGATTAATGCATAATTGTGCGTAAAACTAGCATGCGTAGTGTCACGTGTACCTCAGATCATCTAGGTAGAGTTAGTTAACTATTTAAGAACTATTGTAGACTGATATAATTATTTATTCATTAAGTTTTTAATACTTGTTTTTAAGGTTGGTTTACTTTAATGATTGTCTCCTTGTACTACAAAAACCTATCAAAAGGAACTGTTATAGTGAATGAGACCAACTATGAAATTGAAGTCCTTTGTGCATACTAATTTAAAAATTCGGACTTTGGATCTGATTGCGCAGCTCGAGGCGCAGTTTGAACTAATTGATTGACTTTCACGATTTGAAACAAAAATGTTTAGTGAATTTTTTAAATCATTCGTATTTATAAACAATAATTTAGATTGAAAATTTTTATTAATTTTTCTTGAACTCCATTATCAAAAGAAATACTTCATAAAAAACTTTACAAAAAACTTTGTTTAAAATATTTAGCTGAGTATTTATCTTTATTTTCAAATAAATAATACATTGTTGAATTTTGAAGTATTTGTATTCGTAATTGAGTTCAGAAAACTCAATTGAAAATGTCAAATCTCAAATCTTTCTTGAATATTTTTTTAAGCGTATTTATATAAATAATTATATTATACTTAATTATATTATACTAAATAATTATATTATTTATTTATATTATATAAATAAAATTGTTTTAGAATTGTAAAAAACATTATTAATTGTGATATTAGATATTAATTTTGAAAAATTAATATATCTCATAAGCAATATATCTACAAACCTTCGATTAGTTTCATTTAATTATACATTTTAGTATGTTTTTCATAAAAAAATTTAATATTTACAAATATTGTTGTTTTAGATATTTCTACCATAAGTCGAGAAGTACAAGGAAACTATGGTATCTCTCTTAACACCTGTATATACCGCAAATTTTAACCAAGACTTGTGAGAAATAAAAATTGAGTATTCGTTGCATAATGAAATACTTCGTAACAATTTAAATAAAACATTATAATTATAATATATTGCGGTATGTTTCAATGTCAATAAAAATCATTTTAAAAGAGTTCTACGAGTTTATAAACTTTATGGATGTGCGCAGTATTTTTTCATAAAAGCTTAAAAATAATATCATGATATTGTATACGAATTATAACGTTGAAATTATAAAGATTAATCTAATTGACTAAAATTAACTATCGGAAATATATGAATGAAAATATAGAATAATAATCAATTTAAAAAAATGTTAAAAGTGTAAGTTGACCAATGGGATATAAAAATAATTTACCCATGAGTAATGCTGCTAAACTAGCACTGACGCTAAATTGATTTTCTATTAATTTTGGAAGAAACGCTGAAAATCCAGCAATCAGTAAACCTTCGGTAGCCCCAGCAAGATTTAACATAAAAAAAGCTGGATTGCTAAGTAATTCCGTTAAAGCGCGCGGTAGTTCACGTATCTTTGAAAAAGTTTCGCCTGGTTCAGCACTTGAAGTTGACGTTGCTTTCTCATGTGCTTCCGACACCTTTTCTTTAGCCAGTTCCTCCGATCCTGTATATAATTTTCAAATCAACGTTTTTTATATACATAGTATGTTTATAATAAATATATTACAATATCAGGATAATGAATGTTTTAAATTACCTGGTAAAACAGCAGGAAAGGCTAAGAGTGGCAATGCAATTACGAAGCAAATTATTGTGGCTGCAAGGAAGCCGACCCACCAAGCTCCTATCCACACATTACTGTCGGGAGTTAATCCAATACTGTAAAAATATGTACTCTTAATATATTTTACGTATATAGAATATAAACTATAAATTCAAATATTAGTTCGCGTAATTTTATTTTTCAAAATTAGAAATTTTTTGATATATGAAACTCTACTCTTATTAGAATTTGAAATATGTTTTTTAAATTAAATAATTTATATGAATACCAGGACATTAATTAAGTTCATGTAATATAACATGCGCAAATATATTAAATACTTTATATTTGCCTAGTAGCATTAACTATTTTATTTATTATGGAAGCATGATGACTGTTCAAAATTAGTTAACTAATTAAAGAAAATTGAATGCATGACTTACAGTCTAAGTACATATATAGTGTACTTCTGACTTATTTTGATCGAATCCGATAGTTTTAATGTTAAAACAAAGATAACAAAAAAACACGATGCGAAGAAAATAGTTTATCAATGATTATAAGACTATATACTGAAGAAGACAGTCCCAGTACATTTTTACTTATTCTAGGATCATTTTATAATAATTATAGTATATATTTAGTATAAATTATAATACTATTGTATACAGTAATTAAGAAATTAAGAATAATAGTGCCACATTTAATAAACATATATAGTATCAGAAGCATTAATAAACTATTCCCTGTTATAATACAATCGTATAATAATTATTATAATAACAAAGTAGTTCGTTCTACATTAAAAGCTTATATAATTTCTAAAATATACTTAGAATTATAAAGAAGATGAATAAATAAAATCAATCGAGGGCAGAATTACTAAATCTAAAATGTGATCGAGAGCGTAAAATAGAAAAGATTATAAGTAAATATAAAAGTAGTCAAATATAAGCTTTAACCGTCAGTTGACCGCACGATCTTGCGCACGCTATTGTCCCCACGGGGTTCAGATTCAATGGGGTTACGTGCACTTCCTACAGCTGCCTGTTAAATTCATTCGACAGTTTCCATCTCCCTTTAATTTAACATTTTTTATCCCGTTAATTCTCTGTCTTTCTATCTCTCCTTCTTTATATTCTATGTTTATATTTCTTTAGTATTTCTTTTTAAATATGCTTGATCGTTTATATATGAAATCAAATTTGCGTACAAGTATAATGCTAAAAGATATAATTGAATGTTTATTCTAATTCATTACAGTTTGAAAAAAATATAAAAATTCAAATATTTTTTATCCAAGAGTCTTATTTAAAAAAGTATTACTTTAAGAAAAAATGTAATTTATTGCAGCGCCTTATATGTTTCTGAATATGGAGCTGTTATTGTGAAAGATACGTGATTTTATTTTCTCTGTGCGCGTCTGTGCATTGACGCGGATGGGGTGAGTCCTAACAATAAGAAAAAAATGAAATTTACGATGAGGGGATCATGAAAGCGAATGGCGGTATGCTTACTTTTTTAAAGTGCTTTATCTACATCAGACCCTGCACTATTAGCGCGAAACATCCAGTGTATATTATATCATGGAGAGCCATTATCGCCAAGCTTATTTATGACAAAATGTGCAGTTTTCATTATGAAAAAATTATTCAATTAACATTTATTTAATTTAAAAAAATAATATCTTTGATAAGTATAATTATTATCATAATATATTTACAAAGTATAAAAATATGATTGTTGATTAAAGTTTTATTATAGTGAAATTTATTATGCATATAGTTAATATAATAAATATAAAAACAATACATCTAAAATTACGATTCGTTAAAATTACATAAATGGCTCGAGGTAACTATTTGATCAACCTTTGATTTTATTAGTGATAAGTAATAAATGAATTGTTGTTTGGATTACTTACGATCTCGGATTAACACTTAGGTAATCTGTATACAATTTAAGCAGTTCACCTCCTATGACGTAGCCACAAGCCGGACCGATTACCGCCATTGTATAGTAGATTCCTGTCAATTACAATTACAGTCTTCAACTTTCTTCCTTTCTTCTCCGCGTAATTTTAGGATGCAGTTAACTACTTTATATTCAATGTTGAGCTCAATTCACTAATCATATATAACTAGTTTAATTAAATTATGACAATAATATTAAAAAAAATTTATTTTATAGGAATATTTATTCAGATTATTGCAAAGATGTTTCAGATAATGTGATCATGAAGAGTCAAGTAATATTTTTACATTAAAATATATTATAATATTTAAATGATAGTTATTTCCTCGGTTATCTCTAATTATAAAATTAAATTTTTTATCGCTGAAATAATAATAAAAAGATTGTAAGATTCTGTAAATATATTAATTTTATTTAAGAAAATGATTTTTTATTTTTCCCCAGTTTTTATTTTCTTGATTACTTTTTAGTGATGTATATTTATACAGTGTATTATAGAGACATGTATAGCTAGAAGTTAATGCATAATTGAAAAGCAAAGGGAATAGACGGAGGTGAAGTATAGGAGAAAGTATTATAAGCTTTTTTTACCTAGGTATACCGAAGACATTTTCTTGGAGACATTCTCATCGAGGTAAGTGACGCCGAGAGTATAGAACGGGGCGGCACCTGCTCCGTGCAGCAGTTGAGCAACTAAGAACATCGCTAAGTACACACCGCTAAAGGGCTCGAGCTCCGTCTGCTCTAGTCCCGAGAACGACCCCTACAAAGTTATGACAAACGGCCTTTATGGAATAGTCATTTTCTACAAAAAGGTCGCCTGCTGCAGCTTGAATCGCTTGTGAGATATTTATGAGTGACCCATTATCTATGTTATTTAGTATGACATACTATGCGATACCCATACACTAATTTGATACTCTGTATTATGTATTTAGGAATATAACTGGTTATCTGTTTTGCTTTTTTTCTATCGCAATCATATTTCGTCTAAAATCTCTTTAAATCCTGCATCTTATTCATTTATTCCTAATTTTACTCAATGCGCAAGTGCGTTGTGTACTACTCATCGTTTAAACGCGGAATATAGATTGCGGGAAATACAAAGCTTTGGGAGTAATAGAATACATGGGAGATTTGGCTGTTATAGACAATCGGATGAATGGCGCTTGCTTACTGAATGCGTCGTCGAGGAGTTTGTAGATCTCTGGCACGTATTCTCCACCTGATTGCCACCTCGATAATGGCCAGCTAAATAGTGAGGCGAGGCGAACAACAGACTGCCCAAACCCAGGACTAATACACCGACACCAATGTATCTGCAATTGTTTCTCTCAAATGATGTAGCTGTATTTTTCAGTAATATTAGTATTTTAAATAGCAAATATTGCAGAAAGATTTTAGTTCAAAATTATATTTCTTTCGTATTTATAACCTGCGGTTGTATAAGCAAAATTAAGATTACAGAGCGATGGAGAATTAAATTTTCTCAGGAGTGTCGATCAGCGAGGTAAAAGCTCTTTAACAGTTATAATTCAACGAAGTGCAGGAGCTGCGAGAGGAGCCTGCCGCTTGCGAGCGGTAATTTGAACATACCTCGGCTTGCTCGAGTTGGAGCGGCCGCCCATGTAACTAACTGGGACAAGGAGGAGGAAACTGGCTATGTCGTATCCGCCGGCGATGAGTCCCGTTTGCGACGAGCGGAATCCAAATCGCCTTTCAATGGTTGTTATGACCACATTGATGAATCCGTTCACTACCATTCCTACAACATTTAACGATTTACAATTTTTCGGACGTAGAAAATCATCTTCCACATTATGCGATCACGACTAGTTCGTTTCTCCAATATTTACTCTTTAGCCCATTCTGCGTTATTCATGGAAAAAGTTTTATACGATTAGGTAGGATTTCACGCATTTCGGTATCGGTATCTTACACAAATACTAAAGAGTGTAGTGTATGGTATATTCAGTACAGTATATTACCTTAATTCGTTGTCAATTTTACAATCTATGTATATAATTAGGTTTATGCAGGTTTGTAATAATTCTTGAGCTCAGAATTTTGCAATTTTTAGATTTTTTAATTATAACTATTTCTTATATATATTATTTAACTATTGAATATTAATAGTGATTGTATTTTATATAAAATTCATTTGGAATTCTGATGACCAACACTTATTGGTTACAAGGATTACAATTCTTAAAACTGTCTGTTCTGTACGATGATTCGTTAGAAAAATAAAAGCATGATATAATAGATAACATACAAAATTCAAATTCTATAATTTTTACTCTAAGTTTATGTGAGTATTTTGCTACGATTACAAACACTTTCTCTATGGTTATTATCATAATAAAGTTAATTACAGTCAATGACAAACCTTCATTATTATTATATTTATATTATCGTATTTTACACGATTTAAATGATAGAATATAAATATTCTGATACTTATCAACTACAAGTTAGATAAATAATAGCTTAGAAAGTAAATTATAAACAATAATTTGTTTCAATTAAAAACAAGATTATTGTTCTATAATATTCAATTGTAATTTGATTTTGTAAACATGTACATACTATATATATCTTTTAATTAATAATAGTCATATATTTCATAATTTTATTTTGAATATGAATAGGCACTGTTTGAAAAATAATCTTGCTCATTTAATGATTTCTGTGCAATATACAAAAATAAAAAGTAAAAGTATTTGTCTGCCTGTGTAACCACTTTTACCCGGACGTCCGTTTTGCTTTTATTCTTATAATTTGTATTGTAAGGAGTTGGTCGTCACCTGTCTCTTTTTGAATGAAACATTTTATTTCCTTTCTCCCTTCCTTCTTCGCATTGCTTTTAGTGAATGCTAGGTACATTCAACTTCTTCTACTTTTTTCTTACAACGTTTTCATTGGATGTACACTGTTTTTCATTATACTAATTGTTCTCTACCCCTGAAAAAACCCTTATCTGAATTGAAAAAGATTTCTATACATTTAACTTCAAATGTGAGCTGTATTACTTAAAGATAATACGATTAGGTAATGAGAAGTGTAATGATTGATGTAATGATTATTTTGACTATTAATTCAATTAGATTATTATCGAATAAATTGATTGTTACTTAAGCTAAACGTTTCTGTATAGCACTCAGGTACTAAAAAGCAGTTAAAAATAATTACTACTTCTAATGTTTGCTATCTATATTATCAAAGTTAGTAAATTTGTAGTTACTATGTATAATCGTTGTATTTAGAAAATTAATCCACAAAAGTAAAGTGTTCAAAATAATAAAAGAACTATAATCTGTTCTGTTAATCTATATACAAATTATCTGGAACTAAAAACAGCGTGAGCAAATTTTCGACTGATACTGCAACTCGGTAAACTGTTTTCAAGTGAGAAACGAATCGATAAATCAAATCATTGTAGATAACTATTTTAGCAAAATCGAAAAGTCTAGAAACAAGAGATGTTTCTAAAACCCGGACGCATGGTTTACATGCCACGTCAATGTGATGGGGGTCCGAGTCGCAGGCGATATTTCTATCTTTGTTCGCCATCGAGATTCGTTTATCAGCAATCGACTATCGAGCCATCAACCCTTGCGTCGTGTCTCGCATTTGACTTGTCCCATAGGCATCCGCGCAATTTCCCCTTTTGATGCGGAGTGTGCCGTCCTAGCTACAGCCCCTGAGCGGAAAACTCAATTTCCGGCTATAGCCAGTCCCCCATCTACAAATGCCTTCCGAAATTTCATTTCAATGCGGGAAGTTACGAGCTATACATGAAAGTACGCCTCTCGCTAGCAGCTCCCGTGGACTGTGTCGTCGGACAAAATAATTGCGGGCGACATCTCATTGCGTCACCGATCAAACTTGTAGTCACCACAACTTCCAAGCGCTGCATCGAATCTCGCTAAACTCCAGTTACCTACCGCTGCACCCTTCTATTTGCTCCCGCCACCCTCATTTACCTACACGCATTCGCACCTACACCAAAACTTGGCTCAATTCAACCCTCTTCTCCCTATCCAATTACCTTATGCCGGCCTCTCCCTTTCCATATATACGTATATACTTCTGTGCTACAACTGCATAATCACCCACCCACCGATACTGAGTTTAGTCTCGTTACCGTCTATCTCTCTGCATAACTAATCGTCTTTCCTTGCGAGATTAATTTCTTCGCTCTTTGCAGTAAGCAGTCTAATTTACAGATGCAATCAAGGCGAGGCGTATAATATTTTAATTTAGTCAACCTATTGCCCTTTAAATTATAAAGTAATGGTTTAGTGTGTGATTTCGTATGCTAAATTAAAATTTAAGTATATACGGGACGCTACTTAGAGTATTAAGACCCGCAAAGAAACACGTAATAGAACATACTGGCAACGAGGTTTCATTATTCAGAGAATCGAATGAAAATAAACTCGTATAAACATATTGGGTTTACAAGTTTTCCGCTGCGCAGAGCGATTTATGCATTGAGAATAGAAGTGAAATGTACCTTGCATAGCTGCAGCCCAGCAGAGCCAAAAGAGAGCCCACTTGGCTGTTCGGAATTTTTGCAAATACCAGGGTCGAATGCAAAACCATCCACATTTGAGCCTTTCTTCGTTGACGTTTTGGTCCCGGTTAAGCTCCCTCGGCGAAGTGTCTGATTTCCTTTCTATTTTTCCTACTCCATCGGCGAATTGCTCTGGCAGATTTGACAGTGTTTCGTGAATGTCCATAGTCCCTGACTGTAAAAATTTCTATTTTATTTTCGCCTGCTATTCGTTGACTATTTTCATCTGTAACTGATAGGTTTTAGCTCGCTGCAATTGATTTATATGTATTCAAATACGAAACTGACCGATTGCAATATTTCTTCAAAATTCATAATGTTTAAAATTTAGTTTTTATTTTAATAAAATTATTAATTCTTTTATTAATTTTACTAAGATAAAATTTTATCCTAGTACAAATCTCAACCAGTTTAAAATCAGAATTCAATCATAATTATTTCTTTTAAAAGATATTATACGATATTCTAAAAAATGCTATGCAGTTCACAAAATTTATAAAATATAATAAGAACATGTGTACAGTTGACAATTTCATTTATACATCTCCCATAATGAATAATATCGTGAATAATTAAGTCTAATATACTAGCAAGATATGTTTCTTTACTGTCCTATATTTGTATTTATTAGTATTATAATTTCTTTCTTCATCCAATAAGCGTTATGAAATTTAAAATATATTTATAATTTTACATGTTGTTTTACTGTATCTAGTTATATACCATTATTGTAGTCTATTCCTTATTAGTGAGTACTTGTGTATCAATTGCATAATGCAGATCATAACATGTTTTTCAAAAAATACGGTAAATATAATAATTTTTTTAATATTTTTAGCTTTTTATATTCATGTAAATTTTTAATTTTTGATTTTTTATGTAAGCCACAGTTAACAAAAAGTCATCTTATATCTATAAGATATAATAATTGAATGAAAAATAATCCTATCTCAATATTTTATTCTAATTTTTATTATAGTAGCATGATTATTTTCCATTTTAATGAAAAGTTATAAATAGCTTTCTTTATTATGGCACCTTAAAGTGATTAATTGCCTTTCTAACTCACTTTGAATGAAAACTTGTCTCGCATATTACGAAGATTCCTTCACGTTCCTTCCAGTTCCTTGACAACTTTTATAATGAACTATGAGCCACTGATAAAATTATATATCTATTACTCATTTGATTTTAAACACTACTATAGGCATATTTGAAGGTAACGGTCAGTCGATTGATTTTAAGGAATATTATTATAAAAATTTATCTATCATTTAAACAGTAAATATTTTTTCTCCTACAGCTGAAAATTAAAGCACAGAACAGCACGAGTATATCACAGTCCCAACAAATTATTTTTATCAAAATTGTAAAAAATGGTTGGATAATGAAGTATATCGGAAGAGCAAGCCGAGCTTCGAGACGCAAGTACAGCGGAGCGCATGTCGCACGCGACTGATGCTGATCTGCCGAGGGCTGAGGATCCCAAGTAAACAGGAGAGAGGGGAGACACAGAAGAGAGAGAGAGAGAGAGAGAGAGAGAGAGAGAGAGAGAGAGAGAGGGAGAACAGAGAGACGAGAAAGAAGCGGATCGAGCGAATGGATTTTCGTCCCCGTGTTTGAACAGCTCGCATTAACCACCCATTCTACCCCTTCTACTTTACCACAAGTGCTTGCACTTTTTGATAGTGTCATTAATTAATCTAAATATAAGCATTATCAGTTTTGATAGACCATTTCTTCGACTTTGTAGGCCTTATATAATATTTATCAACAGTTATTATATATATTATTTAAAGTAACTAAAAATTTAACTAAAGATTTCCACATCCGCTCTATAAATGATATGAAAGGTCAATATTCTGAATTTACATATAAATATATAATTATATTATATTATATTATATAAATTATACATAACTTTATATATAAATATATTTACAAAAGTCAAAAAATTTCTACAATTCCAATTACGAAATAATTTATGCAAATCAAGAGCGAAAACAAGAAATGAATTGGCATTTGGAAAACCATTAATTATATTAATTATACAGCGTTTGAAAATCTGTTTAGTCAGTAAAAAATGATTAATAGTGCTTATATAATAATAATATGTTCAAAATAAATTAATTCTAAGTTGATATTGGAAGTGCGTGTATTACAACTTATACATCATTCTATTAAAAAGAAAATCATCTAATTGAAAATTTTATTTTAAGAACTAATTATATTGACTATACAATTTACTTCCGGAGGTAGACATGTCTAAACGTCTGATTGTATACAGTGTTCTGAATGGCGTTTCTGCGTTTGACATTTCGAATGGAGCGACGATCTGTCGTCCCCTCCCCTAGCGGAATGCGTATACCATACACTTTATATATTCTAAAAGCCTAATCCGACTAGTTGTTGCTTTAGCAGGAAATTGGACGAACGGCACGTCTGACTTATATTTCTTCGTTTATTTAAAATTGAATAACATACTCTAAATAACGACTGACGCTTTTTTATTTTTTAAAAGTACATCAATTTGTAATACAACATTGAGGATATTTTTATTCGTCTTTTCTAGTTCTCTCAGAATTTTAGAAAAATAGAAGAAACTATTAACATGTGGTATATTTTTGTAAAATCGTGGTACAGCAAGAAGATTAACTTTAAGCAGATATGTGAAATATTCAAAATATTTGAAATACATTGTTGTAATAGAATACACAGTTTTTTATCAGTAATTTTTAAAATAAATTCAAATAAAAATATATTCAAGTAACGTGTTTAAATAAAATTAATTAGAATTATTTAATTTCTCGTGACAAAAACGAACGCTAGCCAAAAACACATTACTTAATGTTGGATCTTTTGTTCGTGTTTCTTTATGTAAAGGATGTCTTTTCAAATCAGTAATCCGTTCAGTGAGTCAAAAGTCACACTATATCCGTATTTTTCTATAAAGACAACATTCAATATTTAAAAGTATCTCATATGAATTCAAAACATATTTTGTTTGTAAGATTTATTTTTTAAAGTATTAGAAGTATATATTGTATGTAATATTTATTAATTCTATAGTAAAAAAATAAACTGTAATCTTGTAAAACTTTGATATAAATTTGTGGATTCTGATAGAATTCGACTGCATTTGACTGCATGCTTAATTGTGCAGCTTAAACATAATTATAGATATATTTAATGTGTTTTTAAGCCTATACAAGTTGTAACCGGGAGATCTGGGGAGAAAATATCTCCGACCCGTAAATGTAATGAGTAAATTTTTTTACACTGTACGTTGGTTTAGATTTTATATAAAATTATATTACAGGGAAAACTCACGTACTTAAATGCATCTTTATTTATTATTTATAATAATTAATATTTG
The DNA here is from genome assembly GCA_018906755.1 of Sycophaga agraensis. Lineage (NCBI taxonomy): Eukaryota > Metazoa > Arthropoda > Insecta > Hymenoptera > Pteromalidae > Sycophaga > Sycophaga agraensis. The sequence goes on along the minus strand of JACCIE010000021.1, from coordinate 520,191 downwards.
AATAGCTATAATTTTTATTGCACAAAAACTTAGGTCTATACAAACTGTAGCTGCATCCAGAAGCCAGAAATCCAGCTGACGGGGGCAACATATAGTAAAGATCGTATTCTGTATCAGGCAAAAAATACGACCTGCGAGAGTAAATGCAACTACCTACTGCTCTTTCTTAGTCTTGCATTTTGCAATATGCTTGTAACGTTTTTATGCACGATGCCAGCACTCTCAGGTACACTAAGAGTCGTGCGTGATGATCAACGATCCTTTGCTCTAGGCATTCAGTGGATCAAAGTGCGCATTCTAGGCACCATCCCAGCGCCCATAATCTTTGGTACCCTCATCGATGATACGTGCATTCTGTGGCATGAAACACGTAATGAACGAGGCGCTTGCCTTGTTTATGATAACTATTACATGAGCAGGTACTTAAAATTCTCATTTCAATGTTTCTTTTGCTAATTATTTTATAATTAATACTAGATTTATTGCCTCTAAATAATTATTAAAATTCTGTTAACATTAGAAAATAATAGTAGTTCATTTTAAATTTTTTTGAAAGAAATAAAAATAAACTATAATTTAATTATTCTAATATCTTTTTATTTTATTTCAAAGGTACATGTTCGCCTTAGCATTTATTGGCAAAGCAGCATCCTTGTTGTTTTTCTTTTTGGCTTGGTGGTGTTATGTGCCTCCTGGAAGTAGAAGAATAAAGCCTGAACCTGGTGCTGAACCTGTTGCCACATTAATAATATCTGATGTACCAGTACAAATTTCGAATCAAAATAACTCTATTATTTTTTAGATATATTTATCCTAATTTATTAAAAATTAAACCATAAATAATTACGGCAGTTACTTATGAGAAATTTCACTACATGTGGTGTAATGTAAATTGTTTACTGAAATTGTAAATGCTTTACGGTCATTAATTGCTTTTAAATTAAAATTAATTTAGAATCCTGACTAAAAATTTTAACTCATTTTTAAATATAAGTTAACTATATATTATGCGCTCTTTTTAGCTAGAACTATATAATTTATAAAACGTCTTAGGCTCACTTTGGTATTATTACGTCACGGTGTTACCAGCGATGAATTTGGCACTTTATTCTTTTGAAAGGATATTGCTGTACTCTTACTTTACATTATAAATAAAATTAGAGATTATTTATATAAATTTAATATTTCAATTTTAGAAATTATATCATTATGTGATACAATAATTTAATTACTTTTAAGATTGATTTCAAAATATTTCTGAACATAATGACGGTATTATCGAAAAATTACATTAGAATGAGTTTTAAAAAATAAAATATATATGTTCAATAAATTTGTTAGACACAGGATAGTTTTAAATGATTACTTAAAACTTTCTTTTGCTTTTAAACGAATTTATGAATTAGTAACGAATTATGAGTTAACTATTTAAAATAATATTAATGAACATTTTAAAGTATATTAATAAAATATGCTGTTTAATAAGCAAGAAAAGGTAAATTATAATTTTTAAATAATTATGCATTTAATTTAGCCTAGCATTGAAATTAAATTAGAATTGGTTACCAAATTCACTGTTTTTTTTTTATTGTCTCAGTGGTTTTAATACTTACATTTAGATATGTAATCGAACTGTCACTCTATTAAATTTTGTTTTTTGCACCAGTATGTTAGAAGCTGGATTAGAAGGTTTTGGGGCAGTGACTTGAAAAATATAACTTACAGTTCTAATTAATCATTATTATAGTTTAACCTATTTCTCCAGTTAGTTTTCTATAAGGATTTTAAACTTTTCGTTACATAATTTACTCACAATATATATAATTTTACAGATCTTAGTTTAATAATTGGATATTTGTGTTCTCGCAAATGAAAAGGCATGAACTCAATCGAGAGAACGTAATACGCTTGATATGATGTGAACACTGCCTATATTTTCAAGTACTATAGTACGACAAAACGGTCCAAGTCGTTTGACAATGGAGTGTTTTCATAGGACGTTACCTGTCGTTGGGTATCATCCTCCTCATGGAATAGATTAAGAGGTTTGATGCTCCATTATACTTTTCGAATGTTGATCAGCAAACCCGCTTAGTCTATACTGTAACTCGGGTACATCTCCTTGATAGTATAGTATTTCTCGTGTTATATTTTTTGCACTTATGACATAAAATTAGTAATGTTTTTAAATATATAAATTAAGATCTCGATTGAATTTAAATATTTAAAACATACACTCATATATTGAATTTACATTTACATACATTTATAGAATAATGTGAAGTTTAACAGTTGTGTATTAAAAACACGTAAAAATAAAAGTATTAATATTCTGAAGCAATTAATCACCTATAAAACAAAATCAAAAAGGGGGAAATAGCGTTGTACTCTTGTCTTTTTTTTTAATGTGAAAACACAGTTCTATATAAATTATGAAGTCCTAGTCATTCTTTTCGTTTTTATGCATATATATGCTTACTTATACAAACCCATTGGAAACAAACTCATTGTAAGAAATCTATATCTAGCAATAAGTTCCAATTATCTTATAAATTGTAAATATTAATTTTAATTTAAGTAAATAATTGTGTATTTTTATATTCATTTGTATGCATGTATATTACTACTGATATTTTATTTAATACTTTGTATATAAATAGCAAACAATTTTAATAAATCATATGCATTTTCAAGCATTGAAGGTCATTTGTTAACATATTCAAGTTTATTCAAAACGTATAAATAATAGTGTATATTTGTGATGTTATTTTTGTAGAATTGCAATGTTTCATTGTATTGATTAACTTGTAAGACATGGACGAGTGAAGTGAATTTTGTTGATTGTAAATACTGCATATCTACTATAATAGCGTATATTAATTTGATTTAAAACAATAAAAAAGTTCTGGGTAATCTATAGATATTAATGTAAAACGTATTTACGTTACGTCAAAATAATATAATATAAAAACTATTTTTAACTATTTTTAACTAATTTATGAAATAAAATTTTTAATACATTTTAAATTCTTTAACAATACTGTTTGAATATTTAGTTAATTAAATGTTTTCATATTTATTCAATGCAATATGACGAGGAGATTCGGGGCGTATTTGCGCCGACCCGGCCGTGTACAATGTGAGTGACACGCTTCGTGTCACTCACTTTTCCGTGCAATGGGGCAGTGTTGCAAACACTTGGCCCTCGGCCGCGCATCCTGCGTAGCGCGGCAGCTGGCCAATCATTCAGCTGATGAATTGTACTTACAACTCCCGCGGAGACGGCGAGGTCCTCTGAACCGCTCGTTCCGTCTAAAGTTACAAAAATGGCGAGGGAGATCGGGAATACCCGTTCTCGCAACCAAAGGGGTAAATAAGTAAAAGATTTATTTATTGGCCTCGTGCCATCAATTCGAAATACCTTTATTTATTATAAACATTAATCAGCGCATCGCGCGAACATTGTTTTCGCGCACGCAACTGCTCACAGTAACCGCGCGCACTTCTCCGCGCAAAATCCGTCGCGTCAGAACGATTTGCGCTTTCCGCTGATTAATGGGGCCTAGTTGCACTAAAGGGCAGCGCTTCTGCTTTTCGCGCGCCTTATCTTTATGCAAGTGCGAGCGAGAGAGAGGAGTTTTCTCTTTCTCAGCCGCGCGTAAAACTCTCGTTTCCCGCGCACCACCAATAAAATACTATTAGCACTTGCCCTACCTGAGCTTGCCGTCAGGCGCTGCGGCGAAGAGCTAACCTGCCCGTGGGGGTATCGCTCAGGCTCGCGCTCCCAGGGGCCATCCGTTGCTCTAGGAGGTGAAGCACAAGTCCTGTGCAGTCTGCTCTCTCAGCAATAGACTGCAGTGCTCCCAGCTTCTGGTACCGTCACCACGTTTCGCTTATTATCTCCGTGGCCGGCGCAACAATCTCCGCGTATCCGTGCACTGATCCGCGGGAGATTCTTCGGAAACCTCAACGCACGTATCGGCTTCGCGGCGATCGCTTCTCTTGGGCGACGAAAGAATACTAAACTTTGATTGATTCGCGGACTCCCCGCCTTTTCTCTGTTTACCTTTACGGGTAAACCTAGTTCGGCTCGCGTTGGCCTTGACGGGCCCAGCGGCTAGCGGCTATTTCTTGAAGATATACCATATAATACTTGATAAATATAATAATGTATATTTTATTTTATACAATTGATATTATATGAGACATCAAAATTTAATTTAATTAACAAAATTGATTATAAATTTTCTAGAATAAAACTATAATGGACGTAGAGGAAGCTTTATTTTTTAATTTATTGATAGTATATTATATAATATAATTTTATAAATTAAAACTCTTACAATAAGACTTTCAAGCAATCATTTTTATAATATGATTGTTATATTCTACATAATATTATTCAGTTACTTTACGAAAGATGGTCGTAGTCCGAATTCTGATCAGCAGCTGTTCAAAAGTGAATTTTTAGCGAGGAAGTTATTTTCTAAACTTTATAAAAAATTATAGTTCCAGATGTGTTTTGTAATAAATTAAAATTTTCTGATGTACAATAAAACAATGCAGGTTAACATCACATTAAAACAAACAAATAGCTTGCATTTTTCATAGACTCACTAGATATTCTTTTATCTCTTAAAATTAATCCACCATATGGCAGTCGGTAAAGAAAGGTTTTGTCGAGGATTTTGTACAATGTACCTCGCAATCTACAAGATTACAATACGAAATTATGTACAAGCTACAAGCCTCTTTTGCATCTCTGCTTTATGTAATATTTACATATATAAAATAAAATTACTTGAAATTTAGCGAATGATGAAGTTCACATCTATAAAAAAGGTAATGAAAAAAGTTTTACACACTTTCTGGAACTAATTCTTTTAAATTGAGACAGAAAGCTAGAAGAAAAGAATATAATAAACCGAAAATAAATTCTTTAAACTGTATGTGGTTAAAAACCATAAGTGGAAAGAGTGGAATAAAACAACTTATACATCTATAGTAGAAATAGGATGGATTCACAAACAGTGCCAAAACTGTGTAGAAATATAAGGGACTACTGCAATCCGTATAGTAAACAGAAACGTCGTAATATGCTCAGTAACATGTGCATAGGTACCGCATTATTTCAGCATCACAAGTAAGAAAAAAGTACAACTGAACTCACAACTAAGATAATTTTTTTCTAAACATGTTTTTCTGTTTTAAGCGTCCTTAAACAACGATTTAATTTAATTAAACTACAGCGAAGTTTATACCTTATAAGCTAATTATAGACCACTTTATCATTTATCAGTATATGAAAATAGAACTTTGAAAAATCATGTTAAAAATAAAAAATACAATTATGAACTTTTTTATCATTTCATTATCAACTTACTAGATCCTATAGCAGATAAATTAAATTTTATTAATTATGCATACATTATGTAAACATTCTAATTTTGATTTTCGTTTTAATTACACCTACTTACTATATACATATATGTTAATACAGACATTTAATAACAATATTACGTGCAACTAAATAATTCAATAAATGATTGTTAGAGCAAGATTAAAAAGATAATAATTTCGTTCAATGACTTAAAATTCATTATTGCAAGAAGTTACATTTGAGTTTACAGAATTATTGTACAATGCGTATATAGACTGAAGGCATAAATTATGTCTTATATCATTTACAGTTTGTCAAAGTGTCTCGAAATATATGCTGTGCAAGGTGTCAGTCATTAAGATCATACATTAAGCAAATCTTACTGTTTGAGGCTAAAGAAAATCATATGGAATATATAACAATTTCATCTTAATTTGTTAATGGCAGTATATATTTTGACTTGTATTTAATGTACTTATAATTATTTTTTAATGATCTTATATGTAAATTTAACATATAATTGTGTTAAGTTAAGAGTGTGTGCACACGCGTCGTATTATTATATTAATATTATACATATACAATTAAGAGTATTCGATATGCATTAATTCATGCAAACCTGAAAATTTTATAAGCAAATATTATTAAAAAATCAAGTTAAGCAAGGGCTTAGATAAAACTTGTGTTTAATAAGAATGCGAGCTACTTTTATTATCTCACATTTTCATCTTGTTTTCTACCTGAGCCATTTAATTAACGTAAACTACAACTCGAATTGTAGCGTTACGTTTCCGTAAGCTTCCTCTATAATTCAACGTGTTATTGCTTCCTTCTCAGTCTCTTCGTACACGTGTCACCGAGCATGTCACTGATGAATCTGATCCGCACAGTTTTCTGTCACTTTGGAATATATCGAAAGCTTTGTATTATACTTATGATTCTTAGTACTTAATATGTAGCGATAAAGTACATATACATCCTGTGAAATAGTCCCAGCCAAGTATTTTTTGAAAAGAAGTATTGAACAAAATAAATAATAAGAACAATGTGCAGAAACAGTATTATCCAGATAACTGTGTATAAAATGTTTCGAAATATTTACTTAAAATAGAAAATTTTTAATTTAAATTAAGCATTTAAAACCTGACAATGATCATATTTTTTAGTTTTATTTCTAAGTCTTGACCCGGAACCAATCGAGTCATCTCCAGATAATGCAAGTACTATCTTTGCTGGCTGTGATTATACTGTCACCAGTGTAGGAGAAAGCACAGCTAAAAACGTCGTCAGTGTGCCCTCTAAGAGTCTGGAGGCATTGACCGGATTCTACCGACCATAGGCGTGCGGTTCTATCCATTGATGCAGTAAGCAACTGCTGACAGTTCGGACTAAAACAGACTGAATAAAAAAGAGTGTTAAACTTTTATACGTAATTACTATTGTAAAGGATCGATTTTGATGAATCGTAGACTTAATCGTAGAAAACGCGGGCAAATTGTCTCAGTGAGACTATTATATAAATGGCTACTTTAGCGTGGTTAAAGTAAATCAGAGTTAGAGGTCCATCCTTAAGGATTATCTGGCTTAAATCCACTTATATAAGCAGCTATTATTAATGAAAATGTATATTTTAAATTAGTTATAAAGTGAATCATACGATTAAACAACGAATTTCTTTTATCTTTAAAAAAGGGTAGGTATTGTGTTACGTGGGCGCCGCATTAATTTTTGTACATTTTCTATCCTAAACATCATTTTGTATTGCCTTGTTAGGTCTACAAGACGCTTTTGAGTTTACACTGCAGCTCGACCGCAGAGCGATCTCGTCTATCTACATAGTAGCACTCACAAAGCATTTGCACCCAACTGAAAAATATCAGAAAATATAAAATAATAATATTAAAAATGTAATAAGTTCGATTCAAGCTAACTAATGCATCACATTAAAAACAAAATAGTATCTATTATTTGATAATTACGTGTAGTATATATTAATAAATGTTATAGTTTTGAGATTAACGATAAGATAAAAATAATAGTGCTATAAAATTAATAATGTTTTGCTTAGTGAAGCATTTCTTTATGAATCATGATATTGATTTTCTCTTATGCACTGATGGAAGTATGATAAATAAGAAAATGAAAAATTTTGGAAATGAAGATGAGATTCTCAACTTTTGTATTAATTACAAATATATACATTAAACCTTCATTCACTTTTATGGAGTAACAAAATAAAATTGTAAACTTAATCTAAAATATAACTCCTGGACAGTTCTCATGGAATGTATACATAAGTTTATTTTTACATTAGAAAATGTAGGTTTGCATTCTGTAACCTTTGGAAACCTCCTCTCCATGCTCTTTCATAGACACCATTTGACAAAAGTCGCCAGCATTCACATTCCACACTTTGGCGGTTGCATCGCTACTGGCAGTTGCAAGTTTTTTTCCTTTATTATCAAATGCAAGATCTAGGAGTTCATCTTCGTGACCCTTAAGGGTTGCAAGACATACACCCTTCATCCTGGGATCCCACAATCTGGCAGTTTTATCCAGCGAGCAACTAGCAATCAGTGACTCTTCAAAGTTGTATATACAATTTGAGATCTCTCCTTCGTGTCCTTCCAATAAACTTGTTCTCCTAAATGTTAAAATTATATTAATTATACAGGTATCTTATGGAATGATATATTGATTTATAAATATAGTCGCGAATGTGCGGATAGGAAAAAATCAACGACGTATCATATATGTACGTATGCACTAGAAAAAATTCTTTGTTTAATTTAAAATACTAAACAAATTAAAGTTTTGTCGTTTTTATATTTTATTTTTACATTATTTTTTATATTTTAAAGAAAGAATAAGGAGTACACATCAAACTAAAAAAGTTATTGTATGAGAATTGAATAAGTCTATAGATTTCTAGTAGATCTTATTCGACTACTTTTTATGAAGGTTTTCAGCGAATGTAAATCATATAATTTCGTATATCTTTAACAGTATATTTTTTGTTGCAGATATTTAATATAGCTGACCGTACTCATCAAAATATCGATTTCAAAAATTCGAAAAATTGGTTGAATCTTTGTACATATGTTTGTGTATTTTCAAGCTGCAAGATATTTGCTCTTAAGCTATCGAAGTTTTTGTTAACAATAACTTTAACAAAACAAGTTTTGTTAAAGAATTTTTATTAAAGTTTGGATTTTACGCTTTAAATTACAAATGAATAAGTTTCATTTATGCATAAGTTTTCAGCTAGGGGTACGGTTGTCCGACACTTGTTACTTATGTGCCGGTTAAGTACCCAGTATCCATATATATATAGCATATATATCTATATATATATATATTCCGTCCCCATGATCTACTTTATCTGGACTTCAATTTTGCACTTATATATATATAGATATCAAAAATATCATTTACAAAATATTTTTAAAAAATATTTTGAAAATATTATACACAATACTTTTAAAAATATTATATACAATATTAGTAGCGAAATGAATATTAATAATTACAATAACATAAGGTATAATTTCAAATACCGATATAAATTAATTATATTACATAATATACATTACAATTTATTTATTAATAATTAAATACAATAAATTATTTAATTTATAAGCACGATTTTCTATTACATAATGTTTATGGAGCAAGCGTAAAATAATATTGTTAATAATATTAACGCTTGACTATTTTTAAATTTTATAATTAAAAATTAAAAATAGAAATTAAGAAACTACGGATAAGTCAGGGACTGATAATACCATATAAAAGAAATACTAATAATAGTTAACAAAACGGCTGCCCTGCACGTGCAGCAAACGACGACCACGCTTTCCTCATCACCACTCCCTCTCTTTCTCCGCCGGAGAGGTAGCGCCATGCACCGACTCTCCTCCCTCACCATTACCTGTCTCTTATCTCCCACACGCCCACGCCTAAAAGAATACCCTCAAGGGCCCGGCGTCTATTTCCCACATACTCTTTCTCTCTCACCAACGGTTTCAAATGTAAAATGCTGAGATTCGCTATCCTTCGCCCCCGCTCGCGACTTTTCCGAGAAACCTGCGGTGCAGCGAGTTTTCAGCGGCGACGAGCCCTATAAAAGCCATTGCCAAACCCAACAAAAATCAGAACTCTCCGTTCTCTCGACTGGCAATATTTCTCAATAAGAAATTGCTAGTCAGCGAATGGAATTTTCTCATTCATTCCTTACCTTTTTCTGCTACAGCACTTTAGAATCAACTTAGCGTTTGCTGGCGCTTTACAAAGTATTGTATTGGGTAATCGGCTACTCCTGACGTCGGAGGTTTAGTGTCTTTGGACGGTCGTACTTCTGAGACTATGGCTAACTAATCTACCGGTTACTCCTGACGTCAGAGGTCTGCTGTTTTTGGACCGTTGTACTTTTGAGACTAGGGCTAACCAATCCCCCGGTTATTCCTGACGTCGAAGGTCAACTGTCTCTGGACGGTCGTACTTCTGAGACAAAGGCTAACCCGAAATTCCCTTCCCAATAGCTTAATTTAATAAGGAATAACAAACTTCTGTTTTCAAAACCTTATTAGGTTAATCGTACGGCCAAGTAAAGGGCTTGATTAGGGTTTCCCTAACTGACAAGACATTTTCCGCGTATCCGCCATACGGACAAGAAATCAAAAGTAATGGATAGATTATTTTATATTGCACACTACTGTTCCATCTTTGATAACGAATTGCAAAAGCACGACTTGTACTTAAACGAATCAGAATTGTAACGTAGCGAAAACTTGTTGAAAGCGCAAATTCAAATTACATGTTCACAAATTTGTAAGCTAACTTTATGAAAATTCAATAAATGTAAAATTAAAATTTATATCAATTAATCGTACCTTATTTAAAGAAACCTCCTCTTACACAAGCTGAAAGGCTTTTCTAAGCTAAATAAAGAGAGGGCAATGTCTTGGGGAAATCCACAGGCTCTCGTCTTGGAGATAATCCCGGCAAAGTATACCATAAAATTGATTACCCCCTTTCGGCCACTGTTCCCAGGCTATTGGCGCAAGCCTAGGCCTAAAAATCGGCAATAAAAAGCGCTCAGTCTTCCACTGAAGAGCTATCAACTGTGTCGCGTTCCCAACAGAAATATTTATATTTTGGAATAAAACTCTCATTTATTAAAAATACATATTTTGTTGCCGGACATGACAATATCATACCGAAGGACTCAGGAAAACTTAAGATACCATACAAAAGCACCCTATCAACTCAATCTTGAAATAGAGAGCTTGGAAATGCTGTTATAGGTGTAAGAGATTTGAGAACTATGATCAATCGAGAAATACATTAGTATTTAACGCAAAACTATAACAATATTTTTAAAAAAGAACAGAAGTGCAGCATACAGCACATTACAGATCGCATAAAAATATTATTTTGGATTTGATTAAAAAAATTTTCTTGTAATTTTTGTAATCAAATAAGTAATCGTAATAATTAGTAAAATGTTAATAAATATATCTTATTGACTTTAATTACTTAACTATCTAGTAGTTTCTATAACAGTAATTACATGTTAATTACATCAGAAATTAGCAGCTTTCTGATACACATTCGGTTTCTACCATATTTTTTCAAAATTGCAATTTATAAAGTTAATAATTATTCTTGATCGATTAAAAAATTTTGATCAATAAGAGAATTGAGTTCATTATAGAGAAAAAATATAATTTGAAAATGCAGATTAAACGATTAATTTTAACTTCACAAAATTTTAAATGCAATTAATTATTGCTACACGTTAAACAATTAGATTTTTTATCTATGTTGAAAGAGAACGATGTACTTATTCAATTATGGCTGTAAGAAACTCACTTGTATGTTCTTGTGTCCCAGACACTAATTGTTTTGTCAAAAGATCCCGTAATTATTTCATTACCGTTATTATTATAATGTAGTGCAATTACTTCTGCAGTATGGCCTTTTAATGTCCCTAACTCCAGTCCTACGAACAAAGTTATAATTAGTTTTTATCTCTTGAATATGTTCTGTATCAGTTTTGCCTAAAACTCCAATTCTCTCTTTAGATTTCAGATTATAAGATACTACATTTATATGGTGTAAAAAATTATTAATTTCATTAAATTAAAATGCATCACCAGATGATATATGAAAAATTTTAGCAGTTGCATCCATCGAACCAGTTGCTATTTTACTCTGCGTTGGTGAAAAACGTGCGACCACAATTTCTGAATCGTGACCCCACATGCTTATGAGGCAATGACCAGTTCGAGAGCACCACACGCGAGCTGATTTATCGAACGAGCCGGTTACAATTTTGTCACTGCAAGTGTAATAGATTATCAATTGAAATTGTCAGACAATTTTATTTATTTAATCCACTTAAATGTAATTTTTTTTTATATAGTATCAACAATTTTAGTTTTCACGAAAGAATATATGCGTGATTTATATGAGTTTATGCGGTGTGAGATTACACATGACAAAATGAAATTTCCTGATATTAATGTGATTTCAATTGTTAAATATGTATACATACATTAATTGCGAGTGAAAATGTAATTTTTAACTGCGATCTTAAGAAGGATTTATGTTAATTTTTGTCTTATACTATAAATACTTCAAAAAATCTAAAATTTGAAAAAATTTATTGAAGTTTATGTTAAAAATATATTTAAATGATTTATAAGAATCAAAATTCTAATTTAACTAGATCGTTCAATACATTATTCAAAAAGAAAGTTAAATTTTGCATAGTACAAGGAAATGATCGTTGTTATCTACAAAAGTATGTAAGTGTAATTCAGTATAATTTAGCTAATGCACTTTTGTTTAATGTCAATGTGTATTAATATAGAACAGTATGTAAGCAATCATAACAATAATGCTATGTCAGAGATAAATAGAGAGAGAAAGAGGAAGAGAAAGAGAGCAATGCAGTTCAATGAGAGCAGTAATTCGCAGACGTCTATAATTTTGTTCTGGTGAATGTATCCGGTGTCCGTTTAATGTAAATTATCGTTGTTGTAAATGATCTTTAACAAGGAAACTTACGAGCTTGGTTTGTTGAAGGATACTGCGTACACTACATTTTTATGGCCTTCGAGAGTAAGAAGCTCCGTTCCACTTTCAATGTTCCAAACCTTACAAGTTCGGTCATAGCTGCCTGTCAAGCATCTATAATTATTTTATTGCGATTATTATTACTATTTGTATTTTAACTCGAATAGAATTTATTTTTTTATTATATTGACATTATTTTTTAGTAATATAAATATTAGTATATAAAAATATATTGGGTATAGTTTATTAAAAATAATTTAAAGAAATCAATGTTTATATTTGTCAACAAGCAATTTTTTAATATATAAGTCAAATGGATATAATATCAAACTAGAAAATATTTATATGTGCATTAATCTGTTGAAAAATTTGACAAAGAACTGATTTCGAAAACTTAGTATGAATTACAATAAACGAAATTAAAATGAAAATATGATACTAGATTATAGTTCTATACAGTATGCCAGCAAAGAGTTAAGTGAAATTGAAAGTACCTTTTACCTAATTTATCAAAAGATACATTAGTAATAGGGAGAAGATGAGTCTTAAGTACTTTAAATTTATAATAACGTTTAGCATCTTCTTGGCAGATTTTTGTTTGCAATTTGTGTAATGTTTCTATAAGTTGGTCCATAACTCCATCAGTAATCACAGGTTCAGCGGCTTTTATGTTCTCAGCTAAAGTTCTTATGTTTGTCCTAAAAATGGATTGTGTATAATTATAAAATGTATGAGATTCGCTATTGACAATAATTAGGAAACTAATAATTTGGAATTTAACTTTATTACTTTGCCTGACAGTGCCTTACCATAAAAGCACTACCTTTTAAATCAATTTTTATATATTTTTTAAGATAATTTTTAGAGAACAATGATTTATATTTTGATTATTATTGGATATTAGTATGGCAGGGCGCTGTTGCTAAAAGGTTGGGTGGTACATTCCTTGAAGCAAAACCCATACACAGAAAAAATGGAAAGATCGTATAGCAAAGGGTAGGTGTCAATGGCCCCAGCGTGACTTTGTGCTTAGCACACACATTATCCTATCATGCCAGTTTACCTAGTGCGATGCGTTACTACCAAGCACGCGTATCTATAGCGATTTGCGAAATTGAGTCGGAACATAAATCCAATGTTGTGAACTGCGCTTCGTCGCGACAAGTCGAATTATTATTAAAGCTTAATGCTACTAAAGCTAACTTAATCAGTTTTCATAGGTGAACATGTTAAATAAAATATTAATCATAAAGAGTATTTTATAGGACTGTAAATTATTTCTTTTTATTAGGTACTCACTGATTTTAATAATACGACTGGAGATATTAAAATAAAAATTATAAGTATTTTGTAAGTTTCAGAGATAAACGTTGCAGATTAGATTTGAATCAAGGAGAATATTTTTAATAATTTCTATTAATTTTATATTATAAATTAACCTTAATTTTATTTTATTAGTCATTAATAAAAATATTTTAGTGAAAATAAAATAATTCGTATTTTCTGTGAATATCAACATTTTCTTTTACTAAATTAAAAGAATTTTATATTAATTTTATAGTTAAGTTGATAAACTTGTCAACTGACAAAGTTTTTAAAACATGAAAAATATCTATAATTCTTCATTTTTTAAGATCAAGGCGTTTAAAACTAAAGTTATCGCAGTCTTTCGTATTCAGGTGTATAACCTTTCTGGTACGTCTTCAAGACAGTGCGTACCAAAGCTTTTCGTGTTTAGATGTACAATCTGCGCCTTTTATAGATGCTAGCTGTTCAGGGTATCAAAAACTCGACATACACATGGACATAGGAAACTACGATGCGTGCGACCTAGACCGCATCTCCGGGTACCCCGAACACCTAGACAGCTGCTAGCGGAGGCAGATTGTATACCTAACCTACATATTGCATAAATCTCATTAGTATATTAATGAGCTCTTATTAATTTTTTATAGCTCAATTTGAAAAAGACTTTAACGTTGCGTACTGGATCAATAAAGGGGTACTTATAAAACACTGTCTAAATTTTGATACTATTTTTCATTTTATTTTATTTATTATTATTGTTAAGTGCTTCAGAATAATAATGAAACTGTAATTATGAATTAATTTTAATGCAAAAATATTCTTGCCACTTCTCGTATGCTAGTTATCTACGAAAATACACTGGATATCACATTTTCACTTTTATTTTTAAATTTTTTTTGATCGACGATTTATGTTTTTATAAACCTTTATTTTATAGATTTATTTTGTCTTTGGTAAAAATATTATAATTTTGTATTTTTTCATATCAATGTTTTATTGTATATTGTTAGGAAGGGTGGGAATGCGACAAACATGAAAAAGTACCGAATGCGCAGAAGGTATGACAGCTGAAAGTTACCCTATTGACGTTGTGAACCACTCGTCTAGCTGAAGTAATGCATTATCGCAGGAGGTATTACCATAATGATTTGTTGTTGAGTCAGTAAGTAGGAAAGAAATAAGTCATTACATAGGTCGCGCGTCCCGAACTCTGCAGAAATAGAAAATAGCATTCGGCTTATACAATTAGATGCGAGCTTCGTGAAAATAATAAAACTACCTTCTATATTCATATAAGAATAAATCATTTAATAAAATATACATAAGTTAAATTTTTGTGTTTTACAAAAAAATACTACATACTCTGCTCGATTTTTTTTGCTACTTTTATATCAATGTTTTTGAATAAAATGTTTAACAACAAATTGTTTTTTTAAAAAATTATTTTAATTTATTATTTATTGTTCTGCGTGTTCAACTGATAGTTTGCATAATCAATATATTAATTATTATTAAAAAATTTATGACTATTAAATTGTCGATAAAAAGTTACATGAAAATATAATTTTAATTACGTTTTAACATAATTGTTTATACATTAAACCCACAACTCCACTAATGCAATTTTAATAATAAATTAATCGTAGACATTGAAATAATTTATTTAAAAAAAAATTGTTGCCAAACATTTTATTCAAAAACATTGAAATAAAAGTAGCAAAAGAAAAATCGAGCAGAGTATGCAGTATTTTTTGTAAAACACAAATATTTAACTTATGTATAGTTTATTAAATGTTTTATTCTTATATGAATATAGAAGGTAGTTTTTAGTCTTTTTTAGCTAAAATATTTGTTTTAGCTAAAAAAAAGAATTGTTATTTTTATAAACCTTTATAAAGTATCGACATTACCTTTATAAGCTGGCGACAATAGAGAGAAAAACAGTGGTACATCACGAGAATTTTGATTACCAATTTTTAGTTTACATTTTTCAAAATAATAATATTGTTTTAATTTGTAAATAATACAGTTTTTAGTATTTTCATAATACATTCGATATTTTACATTTAGAAAACCTTCAGTCAATTATAAAGTAAACTAATGTTTGTCGTACTTTTAATACCGATAATCGTAAAAAAACGTATTATGTTCTCAGCTCATGTCCAACTGTCGTATTAAATATGTGCCATTGTGAAATGGCCAAGTAATGTATTGAAAAATATCTGGTAATATTCAACCATTCATCTTTCTAAATAAAGGAGAAAAATTTTATCAATTTCTGAATATATAAAAATTGTTTAAATAAATTCTTATTTATTTACATTTCTATTGCTTGTCGCCTTTTTAAACAAAGCAGATCAAATAGGAATAAAGAATAATTTCTTGAATAATGACTATTTATGTCGACTATTATGTCCACAAATTTTCAATTTTCTGAAACTTTTTCAAATAAAATCCAGCAAGTTTGTTTCTAAGAGATCAAAACGCAATTTTGAGTACATTTAAAGTACAATTAAAGTAGTAAGTAGATTTGGTTATATATTAATTTTCATTTCTTGGTTTACTAATAAAATTCGAAAATAAGCTAGAGATTTGATAATTTTGGTTGTTAACTAATTAATTGAGCACTTAAACTTAAAAATCCTTAAGAATAAATTTAATTTTTTATTATATGTATGTGCATATTTATGAAATAGCTAAATATTTATTCAGAGAAAATAATGTAATATAATTGTATTTGAAAATACTAGTACTCGTATTTTGCAATATGAGTTTATAATAATGAGAATAACAATATATGCAACAAATCGAATCGATCAGTATATATTTCACTAAAAGTACATATCTACATATCGCATATACTGATATATTTAATGCTATTTTGAATATATAAAACAATAAATATTATATTGAATTAAAATAATTGTTGCGTATTATTGTAATATACATTACTATGAAATTTACTTTATTAAATTTTATTAAAAAATATAAAATATATTTACTTAGCAGATAAATCCAGTAAGTCTATCATTTTAGTTTTCACATAGCCACTTTGTGTATATTCCAATGCAATTCCTGTATTAAAATAAAATTATTTTACAAATAAGTAACAGTAACTGTAGTTTATGTAAAAATATGAAGTTTTCATTAGTCAGGAAAAATGTAATATTAATTACCAGGTGGAAAGTAGCGCAGTAGAAATTTTAATAACTTCATTTATGGCAATGAATTGATACACAAATATAAATTTCTTTAATATCTTGCATACAACCATAAATAACATCTATGGCAGACTATTGTACATGAGGTGTAAGCTTTGACTAATTTATTTTAACTACTGTTTCTAAGCAGCATGTTTGATCGATTACCTCTATCCGATTTTATGTTGTGTATGAGGTTGTGTATATATAATATGAACGCAGAAAAATATTTCTTTGTGTCCAGTAAATTGGAAAATTTTAAGTGTCTATAAGTGCCAATTATTTTCTATATATTGATGTTACTAAATGCTAATATTAAATCTATTTGAGTCATAAATTATTTGAGCATTAGATTCATCTATAATAAGGCTAGAAAAATTTACTAAAAAATAACTGTGGTACAGTAACATTATTACTAATTTATAATGCATGCTTTTAGAAATAAGTAGTTTATTATTGTTAACTCATCATTTGTGAATTTTGTAATTGTAATCGGTGTGGCTATTTCATCCCTCAAAACACGTCTGAGAGGCTGTGACTTAGGTGGTCTTAGGCACATTCCGCTGATAGACTTTTTAGTCTTTTGCGCGTAATTCAAATATTAAATTTAACATACTTTGAATTTATGTCAATCAAAAATGTTTGAAGCTCTTTTATTAATTCCACAGTAGCAAAAAAATTACTTTTAAATAATTAAATAATATAGTAATTGCAGTCTTTTACAAAATATAAATTTGAAAAATTAATAATTTTTTAATTAGTTGTCGACGCTTTGCATAATATTCTTTTAGAAATTATAAAACTAAAATTATTTTGTTTATCACAATTGAAAAAGAGTCATGCTTCGGGTAACTATTAACATTAACATGAAAATCTTTTATTATTATTTATCATATATAAATCAGACAATAAAGTTCAGATTTTTGACTTCTTGAATGGATTTGATACTCTTTGTAATATTATTTTTTTTATTACAAAAATTTTTCGACTCAAGAGATCGTGGTGATTAATTTCAGAACTCAAATTCCAATATCACATGTGACATGTTTATGGTGCTAAAAAAGCATGATTGGTTACTATGGAAACAGATAATCAGCTGATTGAACGCTTAAATATAACCTTTATTAATAAGTTTGTTTTTTTTTCGAAAATGTAAAAAATTTGAAATTATTGAAGTTTAATTATTAAATAAATTATTGCCTATATTCTTTAATTGAGGTTAATTATTAAGAATGTCTGCTGAATTAGAAAGATTTATTTTTGAAGCAGAATGGTATGATAAAGTAGCTTGTACATTAAAAAAGTTCTACTTACATTTTTTTCCATCAGATAACAGTGTAGAGCTTGTAAGTTAAATATTTACATTAGTTTATATATTAATTTCGTAGTAAATTTATTTGTAATTCTTTATATACAGTTTGATTTGAAAACTAAAAAAACATTCTTGAGGCGTTCAAAATGTGAGGGAATAGAAGCAAAAGATTTTTATGTTGGAGCAATTGTTACTATATTTTCACGAAGTATGAAAATACTTAATTTTGCAGATCCAACAACTCGAGATAAGTTATCTTCAAATTTAGTTAAGTAAGTTAGCTATTGATAATTTTTATTATTTAATATAAACTAATCAAATATACCTCTTGAAGGACGTTTCTTATTTTAAAGTCTAATGCAATTGACAAATTAAGTCATGTACTAAAATATATCATTGATCAAGATTTTCAAGTATCAAACATTAAAATGATAAAATTAGATCAAGAAGATGCCAAGCAAATTTTTAAATCATCAGATGAAAAATTACCGTTTGTGATATTTTTTCTTAAATTCTTACGTAACACAAAATAAAAGGTTTAATAATTTCTAGAATGAAAATCATTTTTTTGTAGTGACATTATTGAGAACATGACTTCTGGTCCAATCATTGGATTGGAATTGTTTTGCAAAGATGGTAAATCAAAATCACAAGAATTAAGATCAGTTTTTGAGAAAAGCGATGTTTCTGACTGCATTTATATTCCTGATAATACAGATGTAACAAATTTTATTCTATGAAATATATTATATTATGAAATATATTAAAAACATATTATAATTGATTAATTAGTTTAAGTGATAAATATCTATTAATATTTTCTGGTAATTTTAATAGGAAGTTCAAAAAATATTTTTTTTCCTTGATAAAAGCAGAAAAAAGAAATTAAAAAGTTCTGCTACAATGAAGAATTGTACGTGTTGCATTATTAAACCTCATGCAGTACAAAGTGGATTGATTGCACCTATAGTTAATGATATCCAAAAAGCTGGTTTTATTATTTCTGCGATACAACAGTTTCATATTGAACTTGTAAATGCTGAGGAATTTTTAGAAGTGTATAAGGGAGTACTTCCTGATTACTCAGTAAATATAATTAAATTATTAGTCTAATTTTGGTATCATAATTTATAAATGTAGTTTTTTTCCTCAAATATATACATTTTATTAAATCAAAAATTAAAAGAAGTTTTTTTGAAATCAATGAAACTATCTATTTGTAGGCAATGGTTAGTGAACTGCAAGCAGGGCCATGTATTGCAATGGAGATTACGCACAAAGACCCAAATTATGATATTGTAACTGAATTCAGAAAATTTTGTGGACCAATGGACACTGTAATCTTAAATTTAATAATATAATATTTGAATAACATGCGAAAAATAAATTACATTTGAAAAAACGTCCAAACCTATTTTTTTAGGAAATGGCTAAACAATTACGTCCTAACACATTAAGAGCAAAATATGGAAAATCTAAAATTCAAAATGCTATCCATTGTTCAGATTTACAAGAGGATGGATTATTGGAGGTATCAAAAAGAAACACAATTGTGATATTAAATTATTAATTGTATATTCATTTATGTATGTATACACACAATTTTTTTCAGGTAGAATATTTCTTCAAAATTTTAGATGATAATTAAATTACTTCATCTTATGTATTTACAATATTCCATTTTTTTGCTATAATTGTATACGAATAATTATGAATATTATAATAAATTTATAAATTTTAAAGTATATCTAAACTTTAAATAATAATTAACATATTTGAACAAAATTAATTTTTAAAGTCTTTTACGTCTTTTTGTCGTTTCTGCGACCGACGAATACCACATACATATAGATGGGTACACGAGATACACGAGTGTACGTCGATAGTAGTTTATAGCAGTTTATAGTGGTACATAGTACAATTGTCTTACTGTCAATTACTGTAAATTACTGTCAATCTTGCGGGAATAAAATTTTTGATAATTTATACTTTTCTTGTCATTTTCTTATTTGAAGCCATGAAGTGTACACATAAGTATTAATATATTATTCGATTTCTATATCAATGGCTGAGGGTGAAATGGCGAGAACCACCTAACTCGGTGGCTGGTTCAAAAACCACCTAACTCATTACATTAATAATTAATAGAATTAGAATGTGTCGTTTTTCACAAGTGCTTGTATCTACAACCAATGTGTGTTTGAGTAAATTTTCAATGCAGGGAAATGCCTGAGAAATTGCGATAAATACGAAATAAACATGTTGTTCCCTTGTAAAACTAATATTATTATATCAATAAATTTCCAGATCATGAAAGTACTAATACATTTTTATAACTTTCAGAAAGCAAAACTAACAATTATACTATAGTAATTTTTCAAATCTTATATCTTTTTATATTTAAAATTTTTTCTTCCAAAATAATCCATTCTAGCTAATCTATTAAGTTATTTCAGTAATCAGACACTTTGCTTACACTAAAGCATAATCTCCTACATGATTAATATTATAAGCAGTGTGACTAGACCGTGCACCCCGATGGTGCATGCGCAGTAGCGCCTAGCGCTGATTGGCTGCTAAGCGCGCTTATAATTCAAAGCATGCTACAAGACAGATGGGGAATTAATAAAGCCCGATGTTATGTTTATTTTAAACATTGCTTTATTGCAATATTAAATGTAATTAGTATATATATAATTATTAATAATTATTAAATTACGGCCTTTAAATCAAGGCTTAATTGATTTACTTTATATTTTTCAGAAATATCATTATAATTATGCCAATGACAATAAAGTTTAACAATCAATTTTTTGATAATCTTGTTTGGATTCCTTAATTGTTTACAATATAATAATTTCTAGTTTTAAGTATTTATGCCGCTTTCAAAAAAATTAACTTATAATTACTTTCATCTATGGGCTACTTTTCGTTTGATTAATTTCCAAACCTTTCGTTCGCCTAATTCTATCATACTACGAAATTTAAGAATTTAAATGGCCAAGGTTATGTTTTATTTATATAAATGCTTTAAACTTGTTGCATATAATATATTTTAATTTTATTAGATTATATTATTTAATTATATTGTAATGTATTAGATTCCGATCTGCGCAATACCAAACAGAGAGAGGAGTCGAGTCTTTCAAAAATGAATGAAGAAACAGGTTGTACTACCTACCACGTTAAGGGTTTAACTCCTTCTGAATTTCATCAGTTCTATGTGGAAAAAATGACATAAAAAAAGAAGCCATATTCTGTGAACGAAGATAACAAATATTCATCAAAAACAGAATAATAGTAATTATTGCAATTATAAAAAGTGTGTGAACATTTATTTTAATTAATAAGCACATTTTTTATGTACAATTAATTGTAGAAATGCTATAAATCTCATTGAAAATTGATACTCATGTGTTAAAATATAACAAAATTATCGCATATATTGACTTTACCAACAAATTCGCATTAAAATAGTCTAAATTTCTATTAGAACTCATTCTTTGGTACATGCGCGAGTCTGAAATTTTTTTAAATTTTAAAAATTTTTTACATGGTGGTTCCGTGGTCAGGGTTCCTTCAAGCCGTAACCCTCTCATTTCGTCTGCGTCGACTCATCGTTGGTCGCCGGGAGTGAGAGGGGGAATAATAAGGATAAGGTTGCGGGATGCAGTAGGGTGGTAGATTCCTCAAGGTGGGTTTCATGAATATGAACTCTCTTAGAGGCACTAGGGGAGCTCACATTGCGGGACTTCGTCTTCATTTACATGATCAACATACTTATTATCTGTTTGATGTAGCGGAAACCTGGTTGGTTTCTCATATTATGGATGAAGTCATCGGGATTGATGAATTTTCTGTACTTCAGCAAGATCGCAACGTTAATGGTGAGGGAGGTTAATGCTTAATGAAGTCGCGCTTTATATCGACAAGTAATTCCCAGTAAGTATACTCTGTACCTCAAACACTGAGGAGACTGGAAGGCCAGCGGTGCTAGAGTACTTGATCTGCTCTGTGCAGAATCGTGCCTCTGAGCCTACATTAGTTTGTGTCGTGTATAGGCCCCCTCATGTTTCATTTACGAGGAACTCTAAATTTTTGGATGAATTACGGCGATTAACACCGGTAACATTACTGTGATTAAATACATGTGACGTTACTGTTACTGTTTCAATTTAGCAAGGCGTTCGATACTATCGTTCCTACTCGACTATTAATTTGCATGAATCGTATGGGCTTTTCGCGATAAGTGCTGACGTGGATATGGGCATACCTGACTGGGAGAGAGCAACTTGTCATCCTTGATAGGGTCACAACATCTTGGCTTTCCACCACGCTTGGTGTTCCTTAGGGTTCTCTGTTAGGACCATTGCTGTTCTGTCATCACATTAATGACTTTGGTCTTGCCCTAGACTCCATGGGTGTAATACATATTTTATATTCTGATGACCTTCAGGTTTACCAAAGTTTATCAGTTTTTCTATAGAGAACCTTGAGGCAGGAGCTAGACATGTAATAACAGTGGCACGGGCAGTCTCAGACTGGGCCTCGTCTGTGTACTCAATTTTCCGACATTGAGTCAGCTGGGTTCAATTCTATTCAAGTTTGGGAGGGAACAGTCGTCTCTTTGTATGAGACTCTAAAAAACCGTGGTGTTGCACTCGATGCCGGTCTTACCTGGAGACCCCATATTGAATTGATCTGTAAAAGAATTAACCAAGTTTTATATAGTTTACATTTTTTTTGTCAGTACACCATGGAGGCTCTTCGTGTCAGACTGGTGTGGTCTTTCCTCATTTTAATTATTGTTCTATCGTTTTATCAACTACTCCAAGCTCACGAACTCGAACACCCGAAGAGTTTTCGCTATCTTCTCCGGCAGTACTGCTCGTGGCAATCGGCGCAGCGTCATTGGTTGCTCGGTTATCATCTTGAACATCTTTTTCCGAGAGGAAGTAGGCGGCAACCACAACTCGTAACACACCAAAGAAGGACTCAATAGGTGAGCATCGAAGTTGTTGTCGTATAAGCAGGAAACGCCATAAGCGTTCTCGTAATTCGTTCTGGTCGCCTTGAAGGCAAAAATTGCTCTGGCATAACTCCATGACTACCTTCTGTATTGGCATGCTTCGGACATACCTCTGTAGGTCATTGCTTTGTGGGAACCTCTAGCAAGGCACTCACGCACTCACAATAGCACTCGAAAACTCATTAATTACAGCAACGCGTTCGCTAATGCGCTATATCATCGCCACCTCCACCTCGTCTACACTATTCAGCTCGATGGTGTTAATGCAGGATCGTTGCTGTTAGTCCTGCATTATTGCACCAACCACAATCAATATGGTTGTACCGTTCTAAGAATAAAGTCTATCGATCGATTCGATGACTTACTTATTGTCTGCAGCGTCACTCGTAAGCTATCATAATCGATTATTAAAAATGTATATTGGACAGACTTTTCGGCTATCTTAACGTGATAAAACCTATCTCGTAAATCTGAGGCTTGATCTTGATAAAAAAATATTGGTCTTGCAAAATATTTAAAATTTTTTGCTTAGTTATTCAATTTTCTGAAAATTTTTAAATCGTAATAGTTCGCAAAATGATGTTAAAATAATTTAGAATACAAAAAGAATAGTTACAATACAATGCAATAAGAATGATATAATAGCTTGTGATGTGGTACTTCTACTCCGTACCCTCTTTCTTTCCCGCTGTGCTATTCCGGTGTAGAATTTTACGCCCCTATGTTACGCCGCTCGCTGGCTTCAAATTGCCTGCTAGTTGCCATGGTCAGCGGATGGCTCCGCTGCTCTTGCGCCTTCTCCTGCCGCTTTCGCCTCCAGGTAGTGTGAAGGCAGGGGGTTCACTTGGGACAACCGCTCACGGTCCGCCGATCTCGCTAGGCTCCGGAGACGGGGGCGGTTAGTTGTGGGCATGGCGCCTGAAGCGTCGGGGCAACCTCGCTACTGAGGTCCATCAAGGCAGCCAGTTCAGCAGCCGGTCCTTCTCCTTAATGGTCAAAGCCTGCTGTCGCAACCAGGATATTGAATCGTCCGGGGTGGCCCTCCTGGGGTCTTTCCTTCTCCCGCCAGCTCCTAGAAAATAGAGATTAAAGTTAGTGTGAAACGCTTCAGACCCCCCCCCCCCCCCAATTCGAGAGCCCTCTTTTAATTGATCCTATTCCCGCTCTATGCCCCGTCACGAATGCCTGTCCGTGGCGTTACGTACAGCTTTAGGTGCTGCACGTGCACCTTATTTAGTTTCCCTTCCAAGTCCTCCAGGAGGACCATTGTCTCGACCAGTAGGGACTTCACTTGAAACGGCCCAGAGTATTTGGCGGCCAGTTTCCCGCACACCCTCTTCGCGTCGTTCGGCAGGGTGTACTTTCGTCGGAGCATCAGATCGTCCGATTGGAACGTGGCATGACGCTGGTTTCGGTTATAGGCCCGGCTATATCTCGCCCTGGCCTCGTTATTATAATGACGAACCAAATCCCGGATCAGCGTTAGTTGTTCCATGTAACTCTTCCAGAGCTCGGGATCAATGGGGATAACTGAGCCCTTTTTCTCCACCTTCCTACTTAAGCTCCTGCTGAGTCGGGAAATCCTCCCAAAGTTCAGGACAGCTGGTGTGAACTTAATATTCAAGTAGACAATAGTTTTTAGTGCGTGCCTCAACTCCGGCAAGTGCTCATCCCAACTAGGATGATTTACGTTAGCATATTGTGCAATCATCGTTTTAAGATTCGACTCCATGGGAAAGAATCGGGACTACCATCTGACCATTCTCAAGAAGGTTTGAAGCTCCTTTATGTTGCGGGGGGCGAGGTATTGTAGAACTGAGGTAATCCTCTCGGGGTCTGCCCTTAGTCCTTCAGCACCCAGGCGAAATTCGAGAAAGACAACGCTTGAGAATGTAGTGGGACGTTCGATAGGCCGAAAGGCAATCGCACGAGTTGCCACTGTCCTGAGCTCTGAATCGCGAATGCGGTGTACTGCCGACTACATTCGGTAAGGAATATCTGTAAAAAGGTCTGTTTTAGAACGACCATTCAGATGTTTTTGCCCTCCTGAGTTTCCCTCTAAAATGGAATCCATTGGGCAATGGATAATTATTTTTCCGCGTAAATTTATTCACATCTCGAAAATCGATGTAGAAACGCTAGCTACCCTTCTGCTTGCGGATAATCACGGGCGCGATACACCATTCACTGGCACTTGGTTCTATTATGTCTTTATCGAACATTTTTTGGACCTCCTAATAAGCAAATTCTAAAATCTTTGGCGACATCCGCCGGAGCGCGTGCCTAATCGGTTATGCCCATTAAACATCTATTTGGTGTTCTATCAGCGTAGTCTAGCCATACAGCTTTCCGGGCTCTGAAATTATTGAATCGATCAGTGCCCTTACGCGCTCGCACTGCTCATCAGGGATCTCGATTATGCCGACATATTTGCCTGTGATAGCTTACCTCTGTTCAGGCAGGCCCTTTTCTACAAAACTCCGCCACTCTCCGCCCGGGATACGCCATTATCCCCCTGCCGAGCTCTTTTTTGTAATTATTTAAGTTGAAGCTTTGGCAAATATAAAATTGAATAAAAGGAGCTAGATCCCTTAGCTTGTCCCAAGCTCCTTGACTCATTCTCTCGCGCTCGCGTCGATATAAGTGAAATTTATAATAATCAAAATGAAATGAATATTAAGCAATAATGTTAAGGTGTACAAATTTCAAAATCTATATTGAATAGACAACCTCACGACATACAGAAAATATCAGCGGCCGAAAGCACCAGTCCCACCCCAAGTGCCCAACAGCACTGGACTCCAGCAACTGGAGCGACAAGTTCGAGCAAGAAGACAGTTGCTGCAAAGTGTCGCCAAAGAGGTGGAGGCTGAAACCGCAAACAAGCCGAAATTTCTAGTAGAGGGAAGATTATGGATTTTGCTAAGTGAGGCTTTGGAAAGAGCTTGAAAAATGCTCAATGAGTGTGAAAATAGAATCAATTCAGGGAATTTATTCTGTAAGGTAAACTCTAGTGTTAGTTGCATCAATAGAGCTTCCGCGGTAAAAATTTATTCATGAGCGAAAATTTTAGTAAGAATACTTAGATTAGAATTGGAAGTATGAAAGGAGACCAAAGCCTTCCTTGGTTTTTGAGTCATCTAAGCAGAATCAAGTATGAGCGAAAAGGTATGCTTTCAAAGTTTCCAGAAGTTTCGAATCTTAATGAGCTAAGTTCTTTATCTCTAGTGCCAAAGAGGTTATTATTATTAACATTCGTGCGGGTGCTAAGTTCAAGGAGACTTGATGGTCAGCATTGTATCCCTAGCCCTCGACTATTCCTTAGAGGCTTTCATAGTCCCTGAAACTGTACAATAAGAAAGTAGGTTATATATGTGTACCTCCGCAAACTGTTCTGGTCCGAAAATTCCAACTCCCAGCTACTTCCATCGATGTCCCATTAAGGTGGCACATTTACAAAGTACATGGCTGGGAGTTTCTTCTTCTGCGTCATACCATCTACATAGGTTACTATCCCCTTTAGTCTTACGTATGTAACACCGTAAGTTGCAATGTCAAGTTAGATTTCCCAGTACAATTTATTATTAATTGGTGATCTTACCTGACCAGCTATTCGCATAATTGCTTAGCAGTTCTTCAGACCACTTGAAACCTTCGAAATTTTTTCCAGAATTCTCATTCTTTCTTTTTTAACACCTCGTTTACAGCATTCCAACTTGATCCTTGCTTGGCAAGTTGGTGTACTTTTTCATTCCCTTTATAACCCGAGTGATTCAGTATCCAGGTTATGCAGACCTTATTTTTCCTGACCAGATTATTAAGAGCGATTTTTGTCTCTTTAACCAGGTGTAACATGGTACTGTATTTCTCCAATGTCTTGATTGAAGCTAGGCTATCAATACAGACGTTTATACATCTTCCCCTGACATTCTCTGACTTCAACTTATTAACACATGTTCAGCAGCCATTTCTGCCTGGATATGTTTATTTTTATATGGTTTATGACTAGGTTAAGAACAATTAAGCCACTGTATTAAAGTTCAATAAAGAATTTAATCGAATAATATATATACAAAGAATGTTACAAACTACAGACATAATTTAAAATCGGAGTGACGCGTGTGATTTCTCTCAGTCGACCTTCTCGGGGTAATGTCAGACTGAGACTGAATATATTTTTTGCAGATCGCTACTGCAAGCCTGAAAATAAGCTAGTATACTAATTTTAACTATAACACTTAATGGGGTGTGGGTTATGGGCTCCGACTGTCCGGCGAGTCCAAATAATCCCAAAAGGTTTATTGAAGGGTAAGGACTGTTCCAATTGAACGCAGGTATACAGCGGGTTATTAAAGATATTTCGTTTTACATAAGTTTATACTTATCTTAATCCCTAACATTGTATCACGTAGCTAATAAACAAATAATCATAAAAAATTGGAAAGCACCGTAATTAACTATAATTACACTAAAATATTCTATATTAAAATAGTAATCGGAAAAATACCAAACATATGCCGCCCACCTTGAAAGAATATCTTTCAACACGGTTCAATATATTGTAAAGCTTACAAACATTTATATATATGAATTAAAACAAATTTAGGAAGGGCACCCCTTAAATATTACACGTAATAATGAATATAACTTATAATAGATAACTTATTGCGAAATTACATGCTATACAAATGATACGTAAGTATAAATGTAACATAAATAATAGTTAATAACATAATAATAATAATAACGCAGTTAATACACCTTAGAGTCTATTACTTAAAACTGCTTATATTGCTGCTTGACGATAATCAGATTCGTT
Source organism: Sycophaga agraensis (assembly GCA_018906755.1). Lineage (NCBI taxonomy): Eukaryota > Metazoa > Arthropoda > Insecta > Hymenoptera > Pteromalidae > Sycophaga > Sycophaga agraensis. Next base: position 492,060 of record JACCIE010000021.1, on the reverse strand, counting down.
CTCCTCTTTTTCATCAAAAGGCAGTATACATATTTTTGTTGTAGGCCTTTTAACGATACCACGAGCAGTTCTTACGGAAACTACTCGCGCAATTCCATCCTTTCCAGGATATAATTCGGTAATACGGCCTAATGGCCATTGCATTGGAGGAGTATTGTCTTCTTTGATTAATACCATTGTTCCAGGCTTCAGTTCCTTGAAGAGGTTCTTTGTCCATTTTTGCCTTCTTTGAAGCTACGGTAAATACTCCCGTTGCCATCGCTGCCAAAAATGCTGAAACATGTACTGCAAATGCTGGTATCGATTAAGTCGCTGCATGTTTATATTTCTAACATCGTATTCCGGCAGGGCGTTAAGTGAATCTCCGATTAGGAAGTGTCCAGGAGTCAAAGGCGTAAGGTCGGAAGGATCATTGGAGAGGGGGGAGAGTGGTCGGGAATTTAGGCAAGCTTCAATTTGTGTTAATAACGTATATAACTCTTCATACAGTAATTTTGTATCACCTATGACGCGTTTTAAATGGTACTTCATGGATTTTACCGCGCTTTCCCAAAGTCCGCCAAAGTGGGGAGCACGCGGTGGTATCATATGCCAATTTACTCTATGAGAGGATAAGAACCCTTTAATTTCCTCTTGTGATTCCTGATTTTCCAAGAATTGGCTCATTTCATGCAACTCATTTTTGGCTCCCACGAAATTAGTGCCATTATCCGAAAATATATTTTTACAAATGCCGCGGCGCGATATAAATCGCTTAAAGCAATTTAAAAAGGCAGGAGTCGATAAGTCGCGGGGAAGTTCAATATGTATAGCTTTAGTTGAGAAGCAAACAAAGATACATATATAACCCTTTATGTTGGTTCTTGAACGAGATTTTTCCTTGATCAAAACAGGCCCGGCGTAATCCACTCCGCAGTTGTAGAATCCACGCGTAGGGGTTATCCTAGTAGCAGGTAGATTTCCCATTAATTGCTGCATTTCCAAAGGCCTTGCTCGAAAGCAGGTAACGCACTCCCTCAAAATCCCTTTCACCAGGTTACGGCCTGAAAGCAGCCAGTATTCCTTGTGTAGGGATGAGAGAGTGGCCTGGCAGCCCGCATGTAATAATTGCAGATGCTCGTGTCTCACGATTAAGTGTGAGAGCCTGCATTTGGGGTCCAAGACTATTGGGTGCCTTTCTTGGTAAGGGATCTCTGCACTACGTAATCTTCCTCCTACTCGTAGCATTCCTTCTTTATCTATGAAGGGCATTAAATGCCTTAATCGACTGTTATTAGAGAGTACTTTTCCTAATTTTAAAGCGCGTATCTCGTCTGAAAATGATTGCCCTTGAACTGCCTTAATGATGATCTGCATTGCTCGGGACAGCTCCTCGGCAGATACAGGGCCTGATAAAGGTTTGATAGAAGGATTCAATAATTTGAGATGTTTTATATTGGAGTTATGTGCAAATTGAAGAGCATATGCTATTGCGTGTTGTAAACGAGGTAGTGACGAAAATCTTTTAAAGTTAATGAATTCTGAGTCTGTGGAGGCCTGAATAAGGGGTTCGGTTATTAAAAATGTTTTTAAATACTCCCTTTCCTCGGGAGCTAACTCGGCTGCAGGTATAGAAGCAGGCCATTCACATGACCTTTGGGAGAGCCAAGTGGGGCCCGCCCACCATAATGAATTATTAAGTAAATCAACTGCATTGACACCTCATGAAATAAGATCTGCGGGATTCATTGATGAGGGAACGTGACGCCAATTATCATTTGTGTGCCCTTGTATTTCGGACACGCGATTAGCCACGAAGGTTTTCCACTTGTGGGGTGAGGCGTTAATCCATGCAAGGGTAACAGTAGAATCGCACCAAAAATACCAATTGTCCTTAGATGCTTTGCAGGCCGTCCTTACCTTGTGCGCTAAATTGGCAAGTAAGAGAGCCCCGCAAAGTTCTAAACGAGGTAATGAGAGTTTTTTGAGCGGAGCGACTCGCGATTTGGCGCATAATAGGCGTGCTGAATAATTTGAACTATTGTTTTTTGAACGAACGTAGATGCAGGCACCGTAGGCCTTTTCCGATGCGTCACAAAATCCATGAAACTCAAACTGAGTTACATCGGGGCACATAATAAAGCGTTCTATTGTTAATTCATTAATTTTTTCTAAGTTGCTTGAAATTCGATTCCACGTGGTGTGTAGTTCTTGAGGAATGGACTCATCCCAATCAAGCTTCAGAGACCATAATTTTTGTAATATAATTTTGGCTTCGACTATAGCAGGGCCAACGAGACCGAGCGGGTCAAATATTTGGGCTATTGTCGATGTAATTAGCCGCTTTGTCGGCCGCTGAATGACTGGAAATTTTACCTGGTAAGTGAGACCGTCGCTTGAAGGGTTCCAAAATAGGCCCAGGGTTTTAGGATCCTTGTCTACCTGGAGACCGACGGACGCATTGCTGATGTGATTATTTCCGGCTAATATGCGAGGCTCGTTCGAAGCCCATTTTCGCAGCTTCATGCCGGCCGATGCTAATACATTAATTAGTTCGTTTTTTAATGTTATAGCATCGGACACAGTTTTTGCTCCTGATAGCAAGTCGTCAACGTAAAAATCATGAGCTATGGCTTGACTTGCACTGGGATATGCAGATTGAGACTGCTCTGATAATTGTTTTAAGCAATGAGTTGCTAAAAATGATGCTGAGCCAGTACCATATGTGACGGTGTTGAGTTCATATGTGTCGATCTGATCAGCTGGATTACTGCGCCATAAAATGCGCTGAAGGGTACGCATAGGCGCACTGACTGTTATCTGCCGATACATTTTTTCAATGTCGGCAGAGATAACGAAAGGATGCATGCGAAATCGCAGAATGATAGAAAGGAGCTCGTCTTGAACTGGCGGTCCTGTATGTTGAACGTCATTTAACGATAATCCCGAGGTAGACTTGGCGGAACCATCGAAAACGACTCTTAATTTTGTAGTCGTACTGTTTTCCTTGAAGACGGCGTGATGGGGAAGATAGAAATGCGGTGTTCCAGGTGGCAATTGTGGATTTTCGACCTTTGACATATGCCCGAGTGACTCGTACTCGTTCATAAATTGATCGTATTGCTGTCTTAGATGTTCGTTTTTCGAAAGCCTCTTCTCCATCGCGAGAAATCGTTTAAAGGCCATTTCTCGCGAGTCGCCAAGTTGCGATACTTCAGGCTTAAAAGGAATGCTTACAATGAAGCGCCCACGTTCATCTTGCTTAACACTATTGATAAAATAATTTTCGCAATAACCTGTGATGTTTTTAGTTCGCGGTGCCGAAAAACAATCTTCAATTGCCCAAAATCGCTCAAGCTGGGCGCTCAACTCTTGATTTCTTACAAAGTTGCAAGAAACCGAGAATTGCGCAGGTGCGTGATTTATAGGGCCAGATACTATCCAACCAAAGACAGTTTTTTGAAATATAGGTTGATCCCTCTGCAATTGAATCTGTCCTTCTGATAGGAGATCATAAAAGAGAGAGGCTCCGATTATTAAATCAATCGGCCTCGAACGCGTAAAGTCAGGATCCGCCAAGTCCGTGCCGAGAGGAATCTGTATATTGGCCTGTCTTACCATATTGTGTGGCATGTTATCACCAATTTTGTCGAGAAGAAGACAGGTGATAGTGGCTGAGAAATTATTTATTCGCGATTGAATTTGAGCAGTAGTTTGAAATTATATTTTTTGTGTGCCTTGTTCAATACCGGAGAGAGCCATTTGGGATTTGGTAAATGCAAGCCCTAATCGCTTGCCGAGCTCTACCGTCATAATATGAGGCTGTGAGCCTGAATCTAATAAGGCGCGGCATTTATGACGATTCCCATAACAATCAAAAATAAATATGACCGCTGTCCCCAATAATACGCATCCCTGCGACGGCGGAGACGTGCGCGCGTGATGGCAGCTAAAGGTTTCACCGAAGGGAGTCGCAGCATCGGTAGGCTCATTAACCGAGGGGTCATTTGCAGGTACAGAAACGATCGGAGGCGGATTATCCCGAACAGTGCTTAAATGTAAGAGCGTGTTGTGTTTTTTATTACACTTACGGCAAGGTCCCATTTTGCACTCCGCGTTTCTATGACCGCTCGACAAGCAGTTAAAACAAATTTTGAGTTCTGCGGCCTTTTTTATACGATCGGAAACGTTTAAGGCCTTGAAGTTATTGCACGCGAATAATGCGTGCATGCCCTTGCACACGGGGCAATTCTTTGTAGTAGCTGTGAAGCTTCTAACCTGTCTTTGATTCTTGTTAAAGTGAGGATTTTTCGACGATTTATTAATAACATCTTTTTCTGAATTAATCTTGTGCAAAAACTTGCAATGCGAGGACAAAAATTCTATGAGGTCGCGAAATTTGCGTTTGCCTTCCTTAGCGTTAGCTGCTTTTTCCCATTCGCGCCGTATAGAGATGCTTAGCTTTATGTTAAACATGTAAATAAGCAGAGTGTCCCACTCATCTGCCTTTTCGCCTTATGCTCTTAAGGCTGCCATATGGTTGTTAGTCTGATCTATCAAAACCCGTAATTCGGAATGGCAATCGCGGTTGATTTTTGGCAACTCAAACAATCCCTTCACATGGTGATGAACAAGGACATTTGTGTCCTCGTAACGACCTTTGAGCGATTTCAAAGCAACTGCATAGTTTGCCTCTGATACGCCTAATTGCTCGATTGCCGCTGCCGCGTCACCGCTCAACGCAGCGTTCAAATAATGAAATTTTTGAATGGAAGTTAGTGTTCTATTGTCGTTGATTAAGGCTTCAAAGGTATCCCGGAACTTAATCCATTCACCATATGAGCCATCGAATGTAGGGAGACTTATTTTTGGCAATTGAATGTTGGTAGCATGTAACACTTCCGCTTTACGAGATGACTCTCTAGAAACACGGGCTTCCCTATTTTCCGCAGCATCTAAAATCTCGCGAGCACGACGAACTGTCTGAAAATACGTCGTTTCAAAGGAGTCGCGCTCAATGCTATGCGCGGCTGATGTTGTAGCATTCTCGTCCGCGAGTATTTCAATTTCCGTCTGTAGATCTTGATATTTTTCGAATAACGGCTCGAATTTTTCTAACCTTAATTTTACTAATGCCAAGTCAGACGTGACCTGAGTTGACTCTAAGGATCTAGAAAATCGCGTTACCGCTGCCTTAATCACTGAGCGTCTTTTCTTTAATTCTTCCATGATTAAATTTGTGTGGAGGCGATAATCACAAATTGAAGCGTGAAGGGAATTATGAAATAATGGAAAGGATTATCGGAGACTCACCGTGATGTACGTCCGATGTTGATGGTGACACTTGGCTGTGATGCAATGCCGAGAAGTACAAATTTTGTTGCTGCCAAATCCAAGTTGTATCAAAGATTGCTGTTGACCACAGTTGAAGCACGTAGGGCTTCGTGAAAAATGTTAAAACACTAATGCACCCTTAAATATGTGCAATTAATGTTGTGTATTGCAGAATCATTTGAATTGTAGAATGTGTGCCTTGAATTAACAAAACAAAGTTCAATGCTTAACTCTGTAAATAAGTTATTTAAATTATCACTCCGTATTTTAATAATCACTGTTCGTGACGGCGAGTATAAAATGCTCAAAAACCGTCGTTAGAAAATTCACAAAAGTATTGCACTTTCACTTCCGTATTTTGTAATATCCGGCTCGAAGGACCAATATTTTGTGACTAGGTTAAGAACAATTAAGCCACTGTATTAAAGTTCAATAAAGAATTTAATCGAATAATGTATATACAAAGAATGTTACAAACTACAGACATAATTTAAAATCGGAGTGACGCGTGTGATTTCTCTCAGTCGACCTTCTCGGGGTAATGTCAGACTGAGACTGAATATATTTTTTGCAGATCGCTACTGCAAGCCTGAAAATAAGCTAGTATACTAATTTTAACTATAACACTTAATGGGGTGTGGGTTATGGGCTCCGACTGTCCGGCGAGTCCAAATAATCCCAAAAGGTTTATTGAAGGGTAAGGACTGTTCCAATTGAACGCAGGTATACAGCGGGTTATTAAAGATATTTGGATAATAAAAGGTGTGGGTGATGTCAGGCAGAAATAAAGATGATAGTCCCACTCTCCAGTTGGTTCGTGGGCCACAAGACTCTCGGTTGCGGATTCAATAATTGATTTATTAAAAAGAAGTAGACTCCATAATACAAGTTGTACGCGGCACGCTCGTAACAGCTCGCGTCCGCGTCTCGCGGCGGCCAGGCCGGATCTGCCTTCTCTCGCCGCGCGCTTTCGCTCCTTCACCACATCTGAGGTGGCGCCCTCGCTAGGCCACCACGTTGGCATCCGTGCTTAGCCAGGGGCGTCGATACGCGGGCAGAGAAGCTGCTTGCGCCGATGCTGGTGAAGCGGGCGCTGCTGAACCGCCACATTCACTCCCCCACCAGTAACGAACGAGGGACGAGTGAGGAACGATACTCGTTTGAGAATCCTAGGCTTGCGGGATGAAGTTTCTGTTTGAGCGGAAGGCGCAAACGATGACGCTGACTCCGAAGTAGGTGCCGATGGATTTGACTGCTTCGGTGACAAGAGCCGGGCTGCATCGCAATTGCCAGCTGGTGGAGAGGAAGGACGAAAAGCTACGATGTCGTCATTCTCTTCAGACGGTGACGACTGTTGAACCGGTGTTAAGATCGGCGCTGACGGTGCGTCAGGCGCTGAAGCGTTATTCGAATGCAAAAGCGGTGAATGCTGCACAGACCGAGCTGCTGTGGCTGACGCGAGGGCTGACGATGTAGAAGCCTGCCGCAGGGGCGAATGCGATGACCTGTGATGCGGCGCTTGGTCCTCCAGCCCGTCGGCCGTTTCGATGAAAGCTGGTTTTAAGGCCGATGTCGAAACCACTTTTGCCGTCCCGTCAACTTCGATTTTGTAGGCGTGCTCCGAGATGCGCTCAAGGACCTTGTGAGGTCCCGTATATGGCGGCTGAAGCGGCTTACGTATAGCATCGATGCGCCTGAAGACGAACGGGCTTGAGCGCAAATCGAGCTGCGAGAAAGGACGGGGTGGTGTGTGCCTGGAACCTGGAACAGCCCGCAAATTTGACATCAGCTGTCTCAGCTGTGAGACGAATGCTGGAGCGTTTGCGGCTGGATGGCTCGACGGAACGAAGAAGTCGCCCGGAACCCGAAGAGTTGTTCCAAAAAGCATTTCGGCTGGCGATGCTTGCAGGTCTTCCTTCAGAGCCGTTCGCAGCCCGAGAAGGACCGTCGGAAGGGCTTGCGTCCAGGGCAGCGGTGCGCTGCACATCAAAGCAGCTTTCAAGGTCCGGTGCATCCGCTCGACCATGCCATTGGCCTGCGGGTGATAAGGGGTCGTGCGAACCCTATTTGCGCCAATCAGCTCGGCCAGAGAGGTGAAGAGCCTCGCCTCGAACTGTGTACCCTGGTCGGAAGTGATGGTGAGCGGAGTGCCAAATGAGCAAATCCAGTGCTCGTACAGGGCTCTGGCGACGGTGTCAGCCTGTTGGTCCGGTATCGGGATTGCAGCTGGCCACCTGGAGAACCTGTCAACAATGGTGAGGCAATATTGAGAGCCATTGAGCAGCGGCAATTTGATGAGGTCGACATGGATGTGCGCGAAGCGCGCGTCCGGCTCCGCGAACTCTCCTAGTGCGGTGCGGTTGTGCCGGTGAATTTTAGCACGCTGGCAGGCGACGCATGAGCGCGCCCAGCGCGCGATATCCTTCCGAAGGCTAGGCCAGAAGTACTTTTGGGCCGAAAGCTTAACTGTGGCTCGAATGCTCGGGTGAGCTAGGCCATGAATGACGTCGAATGCCCGCCTCCTGAGCTGTCGAGGAATGTACGGCCGGATGATGTTGTCCGTGACCGCACAGTAAAGCGCTGAGCCTTCGATGGAGAGCGGCTACAAGGCGAGGGCCGGCGAACCCAGGAGGTGTGGGAGATCGAGATCGATCTGTTGCTGACTGGCCAGTTCGGCAAAGGACAGCGTTGAAGGCATTGAGACGGTCTCCACCCTTGAGAGAGCGTCTGCGGCTGCGTTGTGTTCTCCTTTGGTGTAACGGAGCGTGATAGGAAACTGGAATAAAAAGTCAAGTTGCCGCGCTTGGCGCGGGGACGACCTTTCATGCGACTGCTGGGCCGCATATATTAACGGCTTGTGATCCGTGAGGAGCGTAAAGGGACGTCCTTCCAGCATGCTTCGAAAATGTTTGACGGCGGAGTATGCAGCTAGCAGCTCTCTGTCGTAGGTGCTGTAGCGACGCTCCGCATCCATCAGTTTCCTGGAGAAGAACCCAAGTGGTCTCCACGAGCCGTTGAGGTCTAGCTGTTCCAGTGCCGCTCCCACTGCGACGTCTGACGCATCTGTGAGGAGACGTAGAGCTGAGTTGAGTTTTAAAAAAGTTGTGCTCGCAGCCTTAGATAGGGCTTCTTTGCTGCGATAGAATGCCTGGTCAGCCTCTGTCGTCCAGGTAATGGTGCAGGCCTTCTTTTTGACAGGAAGATCTTTGAGAAGTTCGTTGAGTGGCGCTTGTAACCGCGCAGCTTCGGGGATGCACCTCCGATAGTAGTTGGTGAGACCCAGGAAGCGGCGGAGCTGAGTGGAGTTTGCGGGTTTCGGCATCTCCATGATCGCTCGTATTCGCTCGGCCGGTGGCTTGGTGCCCTGGGCTGAGACCTCATATCCCAGGTATACGACTGCCGGCTTCCCAATGGTACACTTCTCTGGATTTATCCGGATACGCGCCGTCCTGAGGGTCTGCAATAGAATTTTCAGATGAGCGAGATGTTGCTCAGCTCCCGTGGATGCCACGATTATATCGTCCAGATAGGCACGAGCGAAGGGTAGATCGCGCAGCAAATGATCCATGGCTCGCTGAAGGGATTGAGCGGCATTGCGCAACCCGAGCGAGGAGCGGGTAAATTCATATAACCCGAACGGAGTTGTGATGGCCGTCTTCTGCGCGTCCTCTGGCGCAATCGGCAGCTGGTAGAACGCCTTTTTGAGATCGATGACGGAGAAGATGTCGCCTTCCAGGCTCAGCATCATATCCTCGATGATGGGTAGGGGGTACCTGTCCGGCACCGTTTTGGCGTTCAAATGCCTGTAATCGCCGGTGATGCGATAGCTGCCATCAGGCTTCGGGACGAGCCGTAGAGGACTTGCCCAGGCGCTGTTGGATGGGCGAACGATGCCCAGTTCAAGCAGCGAGCGAAATTCGGCTCGAGCTGCTTCGAGACGTGGTCCGAGGAGGCGGCGAGGTTTAGCAGCCGCCGGTGGGCCCTTCGTCAGGATGTGGTGTTGGGCCTCGAGCTTGGGCAGGGCGATGATGGTGCTGCCCGGCGAGGCGAGGTCCTGAAATTCACTAAGAAGTTGAGCGAAGGGGCCTTCGGCTACGTGAGTCGTGATCTTGATGGCGACTGAGTGAACCTGCGCTGCTTGGATGGATCCAACGGCAAAGCAGGCCGTTTCCTGATCGATCAGCCTTTGCCTCCGGACGTCGACGATGAGGCCGTGATGCCCCAGAAAATCTGCGCCAAGGATCGGTGCGCCGACGTCTGCGATGATGAAATTCCACCTCAGCGGTCGACGAAGTCTGAGGTCTAGTTGCATACGATGAGAGCCGAACGTTGCTATATCAGACGCATTGGCGGCGCTGAGTATGAGCGGCTTGCGAGGGAGATTCGACTTAAACGTTGCTCGTGGCAGAAGAGACACTGCCGAGCCCGTGTCCACCAGGAAGCGCAACCTTGACGCGCGGTCGCAGACATGCAGGCGTTTCTCATCAGGGGTGGCCACCGCTACAACCTGCCTGGGCGGTGGCGACGCTAGTTTTCCTGGGCGGGATAAGTACATGGAGGCTTACATTGTGCTGCGTCGTTGCCGTACTGCCTGTGATACCAGCACCAGGCAGGATTGTCGGATGGGCGCACCGTTGACTGCGAGCGGCTGCGGTGCTGGTTATCCTGGTGCCACGAAGAGCGACCCCTCGAGCGGCTGCGGGACCGTGGCCGATCGCCAGCGACGGCTGCGGCGATGACCCGGAGCGTGGTCGTTTGTTGCTGTAGCGTCGTAGCCATCTGGGCGACGCCAAGACGAACAGCGGCCAGCTCTTGGGCGATGAGTGGCGGCATCGCCGGAGCAGGAACGCTGGTTGGAGTTGGCGATCGTACCAGGCGTCGGTCGACGGGCTGAACAGCCGACTCGGGAGCGACGAGCTCATCTGCGAGCATGGCTAAGTCGTCCAACGATGAGGTTTGCATAACTCTGCAAAGCCGACTCACATTGGGCGGCAGCAGGTCGAGCCACTTTAGACGTAGAGCGGCGTCGGAGATGGCAGTGCCCGCCAGGCGCCTCATGTGTCGTAGCAGCTGAGCGGGAGTGCGGCTTCCAAGTTGCACTTCATTGAGTAGCTGGTGCAGCTGTTGATCAGCCGAGACTGCTAAGCGCTGCAAAATAACGGATTTTAGGTTCTGATACCGATTGGCTCTCGGCGGGTGGAGGATGACGTCAGAAACCTCCTGCGCCACTTCCGGCGGGAGGCAGGCGACAACGCGATCGTAGCGATTCGCGTCGCTGCGCACACGATGTGCGTTGAAGGTCGCCTCCACTTGGGCGAACCAAATCTCGGGGCTGAAAGCCCAATATGAAGGTAAAATGCAGCGCGACACCGCTTCTATCTCGTTCTCTCCGTTTCCCCCTCCTCCAGACCGAGTGGGGCTCGTCGTAAGTAAGTCCGAGATGCCATGCTGGCCGGAGATGTGCGACGAGGTTCCGTCAGGTTGAGAACCCTGACTGTTGCCAAGCGGGTGTTGGTCGGAGTTACCAACAAAGGCCGGTCGAGGCGGGCTACGCTGTGTTGCCATGGCCGATTTAATTTATTGTCCAAGTCCGCTTGCTTGCGGAAGTTATGTCGACTCGGTACAAGCGCGGGCTGTGCGTTGCGACGCGCGCAGTATGCGTATGGGGACGCGGGTTGCCTCGCTCTACCGCTACGTGGTGGGAGGCGCCACACACTAGCGGGCCGCGACGTATGAAACTGGCCGGCGACGGTGGCGCGCCGGATGCGTCACGGTCGACGTCGGCAAAACGAGACGCCTCGGGTCGAAGATGGCCGCCCGCGCGCGAAAGCGACGAGGCGGGGCGGTTTTCTATTTGGCGGCAAAAATGGCCGACTTTGAAAAAAAAACGCGAAACGCAAAAATAATGCGTGGCCCGAAGCGAGACAGTCCCCGTTAAAAAAAGAACTTTTTATGCGTCAACAGATCACGCGGTCACTCTCGAACGACGAGGGCCGCGGAACTGTGCAAAATGCGTAAAAATTTAAAATTGATTTCGTCATGTACTCGGTAAAATAAAAAAAAATAAAAAAAATTGCGCGCCGTAATTATCCGGTCGGCTGCTCTAAAATGAGCTTCAGCGTTCTGTGCGCTGGTAAAAAGAATAGTTGAACAAATTTGCGCGCCTGCTGTGGCGGCAAGCCGTGGCTGCGTTGCACGCGAAGGCGTCGGCAACTGGTTGTTGTGTTGCTTGCGCGCGCGCGGGGATGAAAAAGGAGCGACTCACCCCGCGAGAAAGCGGCGTTTATGATGCTCTGGTGCTGCCGAGGCTGCCGTGCCGATGACGTGCTGGTGGCGTGCGGCAGCAGGTAGTAGAGCGCCGTGCTCCAGCCGGCGTCAACAGGTACCGCTGAGCAGCTGGCTGCGGTGGTGCCTGATGAAAATGCGGCACTTTTTTTTGCTGTTGATCGGCGAATCGAACGTCGGTGAACGCTACGCCTCCTCGATAAGCTGCAAGTCCGGCTGAAGTTGAGGAGGGTGCCGACAATGGTGTTGATATTTTTTTTTTCTCTATTTTTTCCTTGCTGATTTTGAACAGCGAAGTGTGAAGCTGGCCACCGGGAAGATGAGGCGTAGAGACGCGGTGTCGAAATGCGTGAGTCGCACTAAGATGGCGATCTCGCTAAAATGGCGGTGCACGCGTGCTGTACACGGTGCTCTGCGGTAGCCCGAACTCGGGGTCACCAATTTGGATAATAAAAGGTGTGGGTGATGTCAGGCAGAAATAAAGATGATAGTCCCACTCTCCAGTTGGTTCGTGGGCCACAAGACTCTCGGTTGCGGATTCAATAATTGATTTATTAAAAAGAAGTAGACTCCATAATACAAGTTGTACGCGGCACGCTCGTAACAGCTCGCGTCCGCGTCTCGCGGCGGCCAGGCCGGATCTGCCTTCTCTCGCCGCGCGCTTTCGCTCCTTCACCACATCTGAGGTGGCGCCCACGCTAGGCCACCACGTTGGCATCCGTGCTTAGCCAGGGGCGTCGATACGCGGGCAGAGAAGCTGCTTGCGCCGATGCTGGTGAAGCGGGCGCTGCTGAACCGCCACAGATATTTCGTTTTACATAAGTTTATACTTATCTTAATCCCTAACATTGTATCACGTAGCTAATAAACAAATAATCATAAAAAATTGGAAAGCACCGTAATTAACTATAATTACACTAAAATATTCTATATTAAAATAGTAATCGGAAAAATACCAAACATTATGTTTCTACTATTATATTTCCTCAGTTTGTGGACTGTATCTAGTGCCTGTTTTGGACCACAGACTCCATATCCAATGCCATTACCTGTCTTTGGGTCCGTCTGTGTACCATGTTTCTCCTCCTAAATGTAGGTTATTGGCCTAATCATTTATGCTCGGAATTCTGGTTTTATACCGTCGCTCAAAGCATATATGCTTGGTTATACGATCCTGAAGGAATTCCCAACTTGGTTCTTTAAGAATTTCCTTCAGGATAGTTTTATGCCGAGTTTCTTTTCCTATCCACTCTCCGCCGCATGTTAGTCTGTAGGCAGACCTGACCACCGCCCTCATTATTTCGAGGTTCAGGCCATCTATGCCCAGCAGAATTTTAACCGCGACTGTAGGTGTTTTTCTGCTTAGTCTGAAAGTTCTGCTCAATGTTAGAGACTGTATGTAGTCCAGGATTCTAATTGAGGTTTCATTTTTGGTAATTTTCCACCATACTCATGCAGCATAGGTTAGCTTCGGTTTCAGTATGGCTTCATATATCCATAAAGCTTTCTGGGGTTCAATCTCCCACCCTGTGCCGATATCAGATCTACACTACATAAATATGTTGAGGACTTTATTGCATTGCATCTTTAGATGCTGCCTCCATAATTCCTCTGTATATGGTACTTTTTGCCCGTAAAAAGTTACTTTTTTACGAATTTTACATTTGTATTTCCTCGTAAAGATGACTATCTCTGTTTTGTTTGGATTAGCCCTAAGAAATTTTGTCCTACATCATTCCTTTACCTTTTCGAGGTCTCCTTGTAGAAGATCCGGTTGGATTTCCTCATATTGTCCTTTGACGAGTATGGCAAAATCATCTGCATACCGAACAGCAAAGATACCCTCTCTGCTTAGCTTGCGTAATAATGAATAACAACTAAAGTCCACAAGAAAGGTTGAAGCACCCCTACCTGTGGACATCCCTCGCTGACTCTTCCTTTTACAAGTTTACCCTTCCAATCACTAAAGACCTCTCTATCACTGAGAATCCCCGCTATCTATCGCTGTATAGTGAACGTTACAGATTCAATTGCCCATATTACTTTCTTGGGTGTTACTATTCATGAGGCCGTCATCCAATCTGCGCTTCTAGGAGGTTTCATTCGCTCTTGCACATATAATTCGCCGTCTTCCTTTATAAAGCCTGGGAAGTTCATTCTTAGAAGAAGATCTATGGTATCTTCTTCCCTCCATGTCTTTCAGGCTTTATAACCTGTTGTCATTTTCTTTGGTCTGAAGTTTGGCTAGGGTTTCAATGCCCGTGCAGTAACTTTACCAACTTGCCTTCTTTGATTTGATTGCCATTCCTTTTGAAGTCATTTAGAGTCTTTTTATACTTTTTCCAGCCTTCAGGGCCTTTCTTCTTTTTCGCTCTATTAAAGTCTTTTCGGGTCCTTTTTTGGACCGCCTCCAGGCTTCCGTTCCACCAGGGGGTACTTCTAGGTACCCTTGCAGGTTTTAATAGGCAATTGTTTTCATATGCGCTAACAATAGTTGTTTGAATCTGTTATAGGGTTAATTCCAATTCGAACTCAGTATCATATACACCTTTGAGTTTAGCTTACGTTTTACGCATGATATCCCGAAGGTAATGGTCCTATGGTCCGACATGGATGGTTCATTTTCTACTCTCCATCAGTGGATAACCTCATTGGTCCCAATTGAAGCTATGGTGAGATCTAAAACCTCTCTTCTGCTTAATGTGACAAAGGTTGGTTCATTTTCCGGTTGATAATGTTTAATTGATTTCTCATAATAAATTCTGTTCTGTCAGTAATAAAGGAAAAATGTAATAAAGTATTATATATATTATATAGCCAGGTAAAATATTTGTCGCCTCTCTATTCATGTTTATTCCTGTATGCCAGATGACAATAAACACAATATAGTGCCGTTTTGAATAAGAACCGTGTCGACTACTTAACGGTCATCATCGGCATGCATAGATGCCCAGGCGACGGATTCAGGTATTTCCCGAACTCGTCTGTAGTTATAGCGAAGATGCCCAGGCGACGGATCCGGGTATTTCCCGAACTCGCCTGTAGTTACAGCAAAGGGCAAAGACAAGAGAGGACGGCAAATGCGTCGAAAAATCTTTATTCATAGTTCAGTCGTTGTACAGACAGCAAAAGGAACACATTCGTCCTCGAGCAAAGTCTTATTAATATTTCACACTTCAATTGTATTAGCCTTTAAGTTTATTTTGTGTTATTAAATTTTCATAAATGTTAAACAGTGTTAATTATTTTAAAAACCCAAACAGTTATGTCGGATTAATTTTCGATGTAACGTTCTGAACTAAAAAATCAATCACAGAACAAAACATTTAAATTCTAATAGTTTATTAAGTTAAAATAAACATAATATACTATTGTAATATTGAGTTGATATTAAAATCAACATGTGAAATTAAAAAATTTACGTTTGTACAATTATTTTTTATGAGATGAAAATATTTGTTATAGTTCGTAGAAAAGCATATTTTTAATTTGTGATAAATATAATGCACGTCATCATCGTATGATTAGATGGTAATTAACAGTACCACAATTTAAAAAACAAAATTTATAATTAAAAAAAAATATTAAAACATGATGTATAAAAACAGCAGTAAATAAATAATTTTAATATAAAAAGAAATTTACCGAAATTTATATTAGAAATGATTAATTTTATTAAATTTATTTAATATTTTTTAAGTTTAAAATAATATTTATAAAAAAATTCTTATTTTTCAACTTAATATAGATAACAGCTTATTATTCATAAATATATCTGTTGTAAAAGCAGGAATTTGACAACTAATAGAATAAAAAGCAAAATTTTGTTATTTATTACTGAAAGTAGCCATTTTTCAACATTTTTCTCAATTTTTCAGAAAAACACGTATACCGATTTGATTCAGAGAATTAAAATACATAAGATTAGCTTCGATATTTTAATAAGAATCTATATACAAAATTAAGATATCGACTGATATTGGTGAAAACAGTCATTTTGCAGCTTTTCTCTCGAGTTCTCTTTTAAAAGTGCTATGAACATATCTGTACTACCCCCGGAACTAATTATTTATGAATAATTAATTAATTATTTATCAATGATTGCCAATTGGGATGGTACAAAATCAAAGTACTATAAATTTATATTAAATCTTTAATTCAGTTTTGTATGTTATATTAATATTGAAATTCTTACTATAAAAAATACTACAAAATTTAATTTAATTTTCTTATTAAACTTAGTTTATAAATTTATAATTATTATTTCTACGTATATTGGGTTTTACTGAGACTTTAGTGATACGTAATGTACCCTATTTAACCGAGATCTTGCACGCTACGCTGCTGTGTACGTGGATTTACTGTACCTGCACCTTCGGTACGCTGGTCGCAACCACGAGGTATTATCGCATGTTGAATTGCCGGATAACAAAGTTAATGTTTAATTTAAATATGATCGAAATTTCGTGCTTCTTTATCTTTATGCGAAAGGTTCCGTGGTAAATCGCAAGCGAACAAGATTATAGGTTCAGTGCAGCAAGCCAGTTCCTAAATTTCTAGCAGTTCCTCAGTTCTAAATCAACGCAGACCAGCCCAACCACAGTAACTCCAGTAATCCACACTCTGCAATAACTAAGGCAACATTTAAAAAAATTTTGAGTAATTAATTATGCTTTATTATTTTAGTGATTTTTAAGTATATTAGTACTTAATAAGTAAATTCAAAGTCATAACTTGTTTATAAAGATTCCAACAATAGTCGTACAAGGTTAAAATATTAAACATATTGTTTAATAATTAGGAACTTATAAAAAATTATCTATCGATTTGTAAATTAGTTATATAAAGATAGGATTGTCAAGAATAATTATGATATGATTAAAAACAATTGTTTTCTAAACTTAAAAATGCAGAAGTTAAATATTTTATGATAATATAACCTTAATAATATGCATAGTAACTGTAGTCTATTTATAAATCACTTTTCACAGCTGAACATTAAATTGATAGTCTGACTATTTAAAGTATCAGAATGGAACAACAGGTATACAACAACAAACATATTTCATTGTTGATGTTTGTCAATGTTTCACATTTGTCTTTTATAATTTTTCATTTTACTATTAAAATTTACTTTAGTTGCATTGTAAAACTTACATAATTTATATTTATCATTTGATTAACTACTGCATGTTAAATATTTTGTAGTAACAAAGTTATTTTAAGATGCTGTTTTAGTTATTATTTTTTAGTATTTATAATTAATATTTAAATAATACTAATTTAATATATAAATTCTTTATTGTGTTTTTAGATTTTTTATGAAAATAAGCTTAAAATAACTCGTTCTAAGGCTAGACATTTACGTCGTAAACGATCAACTGCAGCTCGACGAGAAGCTGAAAAAAATAGCATTTCTTCAAACCAAAATATTTTAGAAAATTCAGTAAATGTACTTAATTTAACGCATGAACTTATTTCAAAGAATGTTGAATGTAGTACTAGTAATATTAAAATTCAAAAAAAGGATGTTTCAAAACTATTAAAAAATGAAAATAATATTATTAAAAGTGATTTAAATAAAAGCAATGATTCATTATTTAGTTCATATTTGATCAAAACTACTGATGTACAAATTGGAGTAAGTGAAATATCGGGTCAACATAAATTCGATTTGATCAATAAAGACAACTTTGATTCAGAAATTACAAATAAGAAAAAGATTTTAGAAATGAATATTCAAGAAAAATCAAGAGATGAAATAAAAGCTGAAAGAGAAGCTAAAAAAGCAGCAAAAGCAGCAGCTAAGATTAAAGCAAAAGTAAAAGATAAGGTAGAAGATAAATCGTTAAAACAATCAAGTCTATGTAAAAGTGAAGATAAATTAATTTCTGGTAAAGCTAGTGTAATTGCAGAAAATATATTAAATATGAAACC
The DNA here is from genome assembly GCA_018906755.1 of Sycophaga agraensis. Classification (NCBI taxonomy): domain Eukaryota; kingdom Metazoa; phylum Arthropoda; class Insecta; order Hymenoptera; family Pteromalidae; genus Sycophaga; species Sycophaga agraensis. Next base: position 474,525 of record JACCIE010000021.1, on the reverse strand, counting down.
TATTTCTTCAGCAAATGCTTCACTTATGGATATTGAAGATAAAACAGAAACTAATAGTCAACATAAGTTTAATGAAAATGTAATTCAAAAAGGAAAGCAAAAAATTGAAGAAAAAAGGAAAGCAGAATTGAAAGCTGAAAGAAGAGCTAAACAAGAAGCTCAAAGAGCTGCAAAACAGTTGCTACTAAAATCAAAATCAAGTGAAAATAAAAAAGATTTAAACGTTATTTCAGAGAAACAAAAAGAAAAAGTTATAACACCAAAAGTTAAAGAAGATTCAATGAAGAAAAGTATGTCAAAATCAGAAATTAAAGAAAATTTACATGAAGTAAATTTATTTAAACATTTGTACATAAATAGAAAAAATATTACACAACTTATAAGTAATAGTAATGTGAATATTCATCCAGCAATCATAAGATTAGGTATACAATATGCTGAAAAAGTTATTGTTGGTAGCAATGCTAGATGCGTTGCCTTACTTGCAGCAATAAAACAACTTATTGAAGATTATGAGCGACCACATCAAGCTGATTTTACACGTGGACTAGAAGCTTGTCTTCAAGAATCTGTAAATTATTTGAATTTATGTAGACCATCTGCAGTGTCTATGCAAAATGCCTTAAAGCATTTAAAATGGCAAATGTCTACATTACCTTCCACTATGCCTGATGAAGAAGTTTGTTTAAATTTAATTTAATAATTTTTTCTTCTCATTAAATTATGTTAATTTGTGTTATTTTACATAAAATACTTTTTTATCATAGGCAAAATCAAAATTAGAAAATGCAATCGATACATATATTCAAGAGCAAATACTACTTGCTGATAAAGCCATATCAAATGCCATACAGAAAAAAATTTCAAATGGAGATGTGATTTTAACATATGGATTGTAAGTAGCATTTTCATTTAAATAAGATTTTATAATTATAATTGTAATAACATAATAACAATAATTGTATAATAACAATATTATTAAATTATACTAAAATGATATTTATATAAGTTTTTAACACTACAGTTCTTCTTTGATTCATAAAATTCTGTGTGATGCGTATACTATTGGAAAACAATTTAGAGTAGTTGTGGTTGATAGCAGGCCATGGTTAGAAGGCAGAGAGTTGTTAAGGAGATTGGTTAGACATGGAATTGAATGTTCATATATTTTAATAAATGCTCTTAGTTTTATTATGCCAGAGGTAAAATATAATTTTTTATTTTAAATTTAAGTTTATACTAGTGGAATACAATCAAAAAAATTCATTTGTGACAACATAAATTGTATTAAAATTAGGTTTCTTAAATCTATTCTTTACATTTTAAACAACGACAATAACTTACATTAAACTTTTAAAATAATACGAAAAGTTTCGTTTTTGTTTTGTTCCATCTAGAAAACTTAAAACTTATTTTTTGTATAAAATATATTTTTGCATTTTATATATTTTTGATGTGTAGGTTAGTAAAGTATTTTTGGGTGCACATGCTATTTTAGCAAATGGAGCTGTAATGTCAAGAGTTGGAACTGCACAAATTGCCTTAATAGCAAATGCCTTCAATGTTCCTGTGTTGGTGGCCTGTGAAACGCATAAATCTTGTGAACGTGTTCAAACTGATTCTATTGTGTATAATGAAATAGGTATTTATAATATTTACAATAATTTTAAGCCTTATACATATATTTTAATTTAATTACTCTTTCAGGTGACCCAAATTTACTCGTTAAAAACACATTTAGTAATTCTAAAAAACCATGTTTATCTAGTTGGAAAACCAGAAAAACGCTTAATTTGCTTAACATTACATATGATGTTACACCTGCAGATTTGGTTACTGCAGTTGTTACAGAATTAGCAATTTTGCCTTGTACCAGTGTACCTGTAATACTTCGAATAAAACCATCAGAAATTAATCCATAAATTTAACATGATTATTTTTTATGTGTAGTTAAAGAATATGTATTATAGTAATATTCAGCCCTTGTAGAAATAAATACTGTTTTAATATAGCTAAGTTATTAAGCAAAATAGCTAAAATTAATTAAATGTGAAAGAATTAAAATGTAGATATAAGTTGAAATAAAAAGTTTTTTTAAATGTAACTGCTAATAATAAATTATTATTATAGAAATGTTATTGTAATTCAAAAAATATTTTAATTTGTTACAGACTTCATGTTTAATCTATAGAATTATTAAAAAATTTTTTTATGGCTCCAAATTTATACAAATTAAAAGTATTAGTCATACATAAAAAAATGTTTAATAGTAACTGAATAGTCAAATTAATAAAATTTATATTAGACATTAAAAATGAATTCGTGAGTAGTTATTTTTATTTCTAAATAGGATTTTCGAAGCTTATATAATATTTTATTTATTTTTTAATTTTCAACCACAGTATAATTTTTCAACGCTTGATACTATCAAGTTTAGACGAATTTATAATTTAAAATCATTTTATTAATGAAATAATGACAAAAGTATGAAATTGTTCAAGATCCTTTCCAGAATCATTTTTTCTATCGAGAAAAAGTAAATATTATTAACTTATATTTCAGGCAAATATTCCATTAAACTATAAATACCTATAATAAAAATACCTATAATATATAGTTGAGTATATTTTTCAATTAATGTTAGAGAATATTTTTTTATAAGCTTTAAGTGATTCAGATTTATCGGATATTTTTTATAGCTACCTTGTTCCTGATCGAATTTTCAAATAAAAACTATATGAATCAAAAGAGAGTAAAGAACAAATTTTATCAAATTTTATGCATTGAATGAGTAATTAGTAACTTTGCAAAGGGTATGAAACTGGTGCTTGTCCTTTTTGGGTTAAATCAGTCGGATTGAGCGCGGTTACAGAAAAAGTGCACTATCAAAGTCCAATATCATGTAAATGTTATAAATGTTTTGAAAACGCCGTCGCCTCAGCTTTCGAATATTCTCTTTAGCTTAATGCTTTGGTTAAGAGGCTCCGAGATATCGGCGGTTGAAGGATGCGGTTTACGGCTCGGCTCATTCAATCCAGTCGAGCGATGTTAAAGAAAAATGCGCCCTTTCGAGCTTAATGTAATGGGTTCTTTATAAGATATGTCTGAATGTAATTAATGTTTCTAAAACATCGTTGTCTCAGCTTTCAAATGCACCCTTCAGCTAAATGCTGCAGTTCATAGATTCGATTATACCTTCGCTTATACCATCGATTAAAACAATTAGGGCTAATGCAATGTTATCCGCGGACGCCATTGCAGTTGTTTTTGCTTCGTCCGTTCGTATTGTGTCGGGCTGTAGTACCGTGGCGGGAAAGGCGGCGAGACTCCTGCAACCTCCCATTTCCCCGTACCCGCCTCGCAATCATTTGGCTTTCTTGCCTATTTGTTGGCAATTCGGCAGTCGCCGAATAGGCACACTTCTATGCCTGGAGTGTGCGACCAGGCCCGATGTTCGCCTTGCGGCCTCAACAGCTCCGCCTTACTCTCTCCGATTGTCTGTTTCCTCTACTCTTATTCGCTGCAATGCGTGGATGGGGCCACACTGTTCGACCGCGGGGACTGAATTTTTATCATTTTTTAAACGCCCGTATCTTAGTGGGGGTGGATCTAACAGTTTCGCGACCGGCAAGAAAAATGTTTAAAATTACCTCAGTTATCCAGTGGTATAGCTGGAGACAAGTTATTAAAAAACAGGCCGTATAAAAGAATTAGTTCATTTTTTATTAACACTATTTATAGAAGTCCGAAATTTAATTTGATGAATGAATGATCAACAGCCCAATTCAATACTAGTTTAATAAAAAAATAAATATTTTTTAATGAACAACATAAAATGAAGCAAGTAATAAAGGATTTTAATCGTGTTAGTCATGATTATGAATTACAATTTATTCGAGCAAATTTACAATATTTTCTTATATAGAAATGAGCGGCATTACTCACATTGATAACATAGTACTTTAATATTATCGAATAAAAGTTTGCATTTATATCCACATATAAATTATTTTTATCGCGTTTTACGATTTTTAACATTAAACAATTGCTTTTTGTTGATTATATTACTTTATAATAATACTATATATACAAATTTTAACAATTGTTATTATTAATAAAATATTATAAAATATGTATAAAAAAGATGATTATAAAATATTCTAGTCATTGTTTTTAATATGATATAAGTAATAGTTAATATTTAATATCTTTAAAAAATTACTATGCAAAATTAATTGTTTTTTAATAATAATTTATTGAATTTAAGACTGTTAAATCAAACAAAAATAAAATATTTTTAACTTTTATTTAGAGTCTCAAATCTGGACTTAATATTTTGATATTAATGCTTGATTAACTTCAATTGTATATTTGGCATTCCAATGATGCGACAGGAAAATATTTGAATATAACATAAAAAAATTCATCAGACATGCTATTGAAAAGCCATATACAATATCAAAGTCGTATATTAATAGAAGTAAAAATCACATAGTAATATAAAACAAATTTAGTAATTAGCAAAAATGTTATTATAATTAAAACGTTTACGTATTAAAATACATTAATCGGTTCCAATTATAGCAAAAATCATCTATATATTCGGCTATACGTTTTCATATTTTTTCCAGAACAGGATTTCGAATTTTTTAAAGCAAAACTTTGTTACAAAGATTTGTAGTTCAAGCAAACAATTGTTAATGTAAACTTTCCATATAATACAAAATTAAGAAACACCATAACAATCATTAAAAGATGAAGGGAAGTTTACATTTGTTCAAAAATTTTTAATACCTTTAAAAATATATAGAGGCTGTTTTAAAAAATGTTATCTCGAGCTACACTACTGGATGGCTGAGAAAATTTTTAACATTTTTCTTGCCGGTCGCGAAATTGTCAGAAGCCGCCTTGCGAAGATACAGGACTTTAAAAAATGGTAAAAATCCGGCATTTGCAGTTGAAAAGCGCGACCCCTGTGGCAGCGAATAAGAGTAGAGGAAACAGTCAATGGAAGAGAGTAAGGCGATGTGGTCGTTGCCGCAAGTGGAGCAGCGGGCCATGCCCTGTCCTCCAGGCTTAGACGCGTATCTAGCTATGAGATAATGGGGGGTCGTAGGAGTCGAGTCGCATGTCGGCCGCCACTTTCCCCTCCACGGTACAACGGCCCGATACAATAACACTCAAGAAAAGCAAAACAAAATTGTGATCGCGACTGCGTAAATAACATTGCATTAGCCCTCGTTGTTATCATCCTAGTTATCATCGATAGTTTAATCGAAGCTATTCGGCGCAGCAGCTATATAGCGGATCGAAAGCTGAGATAACGGCTTTTTCGAATATGCATCACATTTATAAGTAACTTGTAAAAAATACATTATATTGGACTCGATTAAGTCACTTGAATTGAGCGTTATCAAAGAAAAAATGTAGCCTTTCCAGTCCAATGTCATAGGTTCTTTACAAGTTACTTCTAAATGTAATCTTTAAGTTTTTAAAATCTCGTTATCAATTACTTTAATATACTAATTTTATAAAATTTTTACTTTTTCATTTTATTTTTAAAATATATATAGAAATTAGAAAATTCAAATTCTTGTCACATTTTAAAATAAGTTTAAACTTCTCTTCTCCGTTTAATAAATTAAAATAAGGCTAAAGAAATTTCTGTCGTAATTTTTGAATTATATTTATTTTTATACACATGTTCTTATTTATTTATAATTTTGTCATGGATGTAGATTATAATATATAATATTATATTATGCTGTAGTTATAATTTACATAAAATTAAATTTTTCATAAAGAAATCAGAAACATATAATTTCTGTTATTATGTTTCCAATTAAATTTCTTATTCGTGACAATGGAGAATTAATCAATCATCAATTTTGATATCGCTGCAGTAACAGTAATGTAGTGGGATATTGCATATTACAGATATATAAGGCCGTACGATCAAAAACGAAAATCAAAAAAATTTAAAAATAGAAAATGAGGAACAGCTGCGCAATGCAACACAGCTATTGATTTTAATTTATTAAATTTTTTTAGTGTACTTATTAATTAGTTATAATTAAAATTTACCAACAAGTGAACAGGTATTTAAACAAATCTTTATACCTCTTTAAATATTTATTGCTGTCAGAAAAAATATTGTTAATTTTGGTATGAAACGCGATATAGTGTATGATTATTTTATTAGATAAATTAATGAAACCATTTACGATTGCTTTTTTTAACCTATTCAATATATCGTGATGCTACTTAAGTAAATATAATATGGAATTTTTTTTAAAGATTTATTAGAAAGAATGTATCAGATTATTTTTCTACTATTTGGTCCGAGATTTGGTCTGTTATATAAATTGTTACATATACATATTGTTACATATAAACTGTTATGTTAATTCTTTAAATATTATATTGGATGTATAAAAATTCTTTATATATCATAAAATAGCCGAACATTTCTTTAAAAATTTTTCTTAACCAAAACGATTTAATATAAATATGACCTAAAACTTTAGTTATTGGAAAGAATATTCATGTTTATATAAACAATAACTTTGCTTGAAAACTACATCTATTATTAAAATTACTTTTCGATCATTTCAATATCACTTTAATTATGGCCAACTTTTTCAAGGAAAAATTTAGACACACTTCTTATACAGTCTGTTTTTTGGAATATTGTCTCGAGCTATACCACTAAATAGCTGAGGAAATTCTAAACATCTTTTTAACCGGTCGCAAAACTGTTAGATGCAACCCGGCGAAGATATCCGCGTTTAAAAAATAGTAAAAATTCAATCCCCACGATCGAAAATCAGCGAATTAGAGTAGAGGAAACAGCCAATGGAGGAGAGACGGGTAAAGTGGCCTTCCAGGCTTAGATGTGTGTACCCTCATCGACTGAAGTATAGTCTACAACAAGAAGGCAAGAAGGTGGAGCGACTGCAATGGGGGAATGGGGGATCGCAGGAATCGATCAAGCCGCAGACCGGCCGCCGCTTACCCCGCTACGGAACTACGGTTAGATACAATAACAATGAGTCGAAGACAAACCAAATTGCGATGACAACCTTGGATAATTTCGAATAACCCCCGTAGTTTTAATCGATTGTTTCATCGAAGCTATTAAGCGCAGCATCTAGCTGTAGGGCGCATTTGAAATTGATAATGCTATCATTGTGTCGGGCCGTAGTACCGTGGAGGGGAAGTGGCGGCCGACATGCGACCCGACTCCTACGACCCCTTATTATCTCATAGCAGCCTTGCAATCGTTCCGCCTTCTTGCCTACTTGTTGACAATTACGAAAGTCGCCTGATAGATACGCGTCGAGGTCTAAGCCTGGAGGACAGGCTATAGCCCGCTGTTCCACTTGCAGCAACGACCACGTCGCCCTAATCTCTTCCATTGACTGTTTCCTCTACTCTTATTCGCTGCCACAGGAATCGCGTTTTTCAACCGCAGATGCCGGATTTTTACCATCTTTTAAAGTTCTGCATCTTCGCAGGGCGGCTTCTGACAATTTCGCGGCCGGCAAGAAAAATTAAAAATTTTATCAGCCATCCAGTGGTGTGGCTCGAAATAACCTTTTTTAAAACAGGCTGTAAATTATTGACCTCTCAACAGTTTTTTAAATTTAACTACAGGTAGCATTAAGATGTTTATAATAAATTTTTCTTTTATGTTTAACGTTATTTTGTATATAATACCTTCGATTTTAATTGAAAATCTACCTTCTCATATTAATAAAAAATAATATATGTTTTATTTTGTTTTCAGTGCTAAATTTAATCAAAAAAGGCAATTTTAAAATGTTTAAGAAATGGCATCCATTTTTTTTCATCTGTTTATTCGTCCTTTTTGAAATTAAGCAGTCTGGTGCAAACTATAACGACAAGCGTAGAGTATCTTTTTATGCCAGTAAATATTACATTTTCTATGTTTTAAGTCTTTTTTTCTTCAGTTATTAAAATACAATTTATTTGTTCAAATATATCTATCATCTTTGTATGAAAATAGTGGCCAATCCTATATTCTTTTGCTTTATCCTATCAATTTCCGTCCTTCATTATTCTTCGTCGATAAGGCCAGAAAGAGAAAATAATTCTACTCTTTCTATAATAAGTCTTCTACAAATAAAACTCATTTTAAATTGTTAGAGTTTTGAGCATTTTTTTGTTGAAGATCACGCAGAACATTCATAAATCTTCAAAGGGAATCGAACCCTCAATCTCTGGTACAGCAATGTTTTCGTATTCTGCAAGTTAACTGTTTAGCCAATACTATTCTCCTATTATAATCGCCAAAATACTACAAAAAGTATTAACAGAAAAATAAATTTCTTTATAAAATATAAGATAAAAGTTGTTTTTAGAAGTATTCATATAATAAACAGAAAATATATTACATGTATAATAATTCATTCTATAATAGATTATGGGTTATATACATACATATATGTTCTGGATATATTTAATCTGAGATAATTAAAAAAAACTGAAAATTAACACGTAAAGAATGTTATTTTAGAATGTAGTGATAAAATATTTTTCAAGAGGAAGTTTTAACCTCAGTTTTTACTATTTTAAGGTAGTTTCAGCAGGTTTTATAAAAATGTGACATTTGTAATTAATGAAGTTTTTAAATCAAAAGTTTCACAAAACATATTCACATAATTGATATAACGTAACTATTTTAATAGGATTAATCAAATCTTATTTCTTTATTAATAGCAATACTTATGTTATTACATGAAATAGTTAATTGCATAAATTGTGATTGCAGTATTATAATTAATATTTATTTATGATTTGAAAGTAAATAAAATAATAATATCAACCTCCTACAGTTGTCCTCGCCCGAGATAATAATCCTCACAGCTGAAGCTACCTTAAGTTTTTGTTATTTATGCGTTGAAAGGTATATTGTACCTTTGTTTAGAAAACTTATCTGTAAATAGAAAATAATATTATTTTTTATTTTTAGAGCAAGAGTGTGTGTGTAGAAAGATCGATCAATCATTCGATTCGGGTATTAATCAGAATGATTATAAAATGAAATGTCTTTGTCCACAAAATCGAGCTGAGGAATTCGTAAAAATGGGTTACGTTCTTCATAACCAGATTGGTATGCATAAAGTTCACTTAGAACCAAAGTCTTGGCCGGAAGCTCAAAAAATCTGCTTAAAAGAAGGAGCAAATTTGTCAGTCATTAACTCAAAAGCAGAAGAAATTGTAAGATTATCAAGATTGTTTTAATATCTGATTTAATGCTTTGTATTTATAAGTATTTACAACTTGAATATTAATTTTTTAACTATAATATTTAATTATAATTTATAATTATAGAAATTTTAGGTTTATTTAGTAAACTAAAAATGTTAGTCATGTAGTAAAGGGAGATTTACACTATTTTTTTGCTGGTATTTATAAAAATCTGTATAAAAATATCTTTTTTCTAAGAATAGTTACTCGTTTTTTGTAGAATATATCAAAACATATAGTTAAATGATACTTATCACGTATTTATAAACTCAAAATATTGTAGCATATTTGTACATAGGTTTTTCAAAATTTTGACATATTGGTCATGTAGATTGCAATTTGAATCGATTCATTCATTTTTATGATTTCAAATTTAAATTATAGGAATTTTTAAGTCATTTTATTTTTATTTATTAATATTAATAAAAAAATATTCATGATTTTTTAAAATAAATCATCTTTGAAATCAGCGCAATGAGTACAGTGAAATGGGAAGTTCCGCGGTTGTTGTCCATTGGGCAAGCGGCCGAGTAGTGGGAAATTTTCAAAAGATCACATTGCAGATGCACGATAGTATAGCGACGGTAGTACAGCGAATCTCATGCAATTTCTTTATAATTATTGTGAAATCATTCTTTAATAAATAACATAAATTCATTTTTGTCTTAAAATTGCCAGTAAAACTAATGCAAAAGATAAGAAAAAATAATGATTATTATCTTAAGTTTTGACGTAAAATTAAACTGAACTAAATTCACAACTTTTAACAGAAATAAAATATCGGTGGCTTAGTTGGTTAGAGATTATGGATCTCTCTACTTAATCTTGGAAAAGTCAGTTCAAATTCATTACATGGGCTATTTTAATAATTCAAAATATTTTAAAACTACTCTTAGTAATGAAAATTTGTAAAATACGTCGTAATTTTGATATTAAATAAAAATTTAATGGAAATTTGATAAGTAATAAACATAGATGAAAACGTCAGAACAAAAATTATAAAATTATTATTTCAGTTTTGAGTTAGTTTTATTTGCAAATCATCAATTTTTAAAAAAGTAAAGTACAAGAAAGTAAAGTTAAAAAAATTAATTTGTGTTATTTGTTAAAAATGGTTTATAGTGATTGTGTAATAAATATTAATAAACGCGTAGTCTCATGAATCATAGAAGTCTCAGAAATGTTCGCCGAGTCTTGTATTTTCGTGCACTACCCTATGATGTGTTGAAGTTTCCCTGCATACTGGACCGTCGCAGTGACCACTGAGCTTCATTCCACCCTATGCTCGGCGCGCTCACTTACTCTTGGAATTCTTATAAAATTGTTCAGAATGATTTTGGAAGAGTACAGAGATTTCTAAAAAGTGTATAGGTTTCTAAAAAAGAAATACTATCTCCTGTAATTGAAGTGAGCAGATCCTTGACGTTAGATTTATAATTATAACTATTGTCATTCGTTTTATTTTGATTCAAACTTTTTTAAAACTTATTTTGTCAAGTATTACTAATACTAAACTAAACTACTATTTTTAATGATTGATTTAATTAGAATAACTTAAGCTTAATCTACAGCCTTAACAATTGTACTAAAGTGTTAAACATACGAAGAAAAAATTTTTATTATATGAAATAATTAACCTTATTATATCTTTGTAATTTACTAATGTATTTGATATATTTGGTAAATGTAAAGTATTCCGTATTAGTGTTATATTTGCCACGTTAATATTAATTATTTCCTAAAGTGTAAAATATTTTTCAGATTCAGAAATACTTATTAAATAATATATTATTTCAGGCACTTAAAATAATGTTGAATGAAGCAAGGCAAATGCATCCTTCGGCATTGCGCGAGAAAATAGCGTTTATAGGTTTAATTAGGAACAAACAAAATAATTGGCAGTCTGTATTCGGTGAACCTCTACAATCAACTGGATTTAGTCAGTGGGCTCCAGGTGAACCAAACGTTCCAAACCACATTAAGCAGCCTGTATGTGGAGCTCTGTATTACACGGGTGGTTTGGATGATACACTTTGTTCAAAAAAGCTTCCTTTTATTTGCGAAGTAAAATTAGATAAAGTTAAAAACTAAAGGTGGTATTTGTGATAATTAATAATTAAAATTTTTAATAAATTTTATTCATTTGATATTATTCTTTTACTTTTAGGGAGGAGATAAATGTGTGCTAATAAAAATAGCATGGCTTTGATAAATATTTTATCAAAATCTTTCGGAGGTTTTTCAAACCCTTGCGCAGCCTCGGATCCCTGTTTACCAACAAACCGGCCGTATTTTAGGTTACCCGAGGGCTCCGTCACAAAATTTAAAAACCATTATTCAAGCATAAATATCATTTGAGTTTGATTATTTATTATAATTGTTGATGTATAAAAAATTAAATCAAGTATAAATATTAATTCAAATGGACTATTATTGAAAATAATTTTGTATAATTTATAAATTACATATACCTATATCTTCCTACAAAACCACATACTTTATTTTCTAATTAAACAATGCAAATAAAAATAAAATGGTATTAAGGATATCTTTATTTTACTTTGACTAAATAAAAAGTCCGGATTACAACGTTATTAATGATAATTTTAAGTCCTTGTTCACGAATCAAAGCTAATTTGACCAAGAAAATAGTTTTTGGGTAAAAACGTTTCTCCATAAATATGGGTTATTCGAAAAATTGAAAAATTATGTGAGGGACGATCCAGACCTTATTCATCATAAAGGGAGAGCCGGACAAAAGAGCCGAAATGAGACGCAGCGGGAGCGGACCATCAGTCGCAAGCGTCAGTAGAGAACGACCGAGCGAGGAATCGAGAAGCTGAGAGAGCCTCGGAAAAGGGCTACAGGGATTGTAGGTAGTCAATGGACCCGGGAAGAATAGGGCGTGGGCAGAGGAAGCCGAGCATCTAAGCTACAGCTTTTGAGCCAGCCTTAACCTGGCGAGCTTAGACGAAACTGCGTCCGTTCCGAGGAGGTCACGAATCTCCAATACACAAGCCGTGCGCCAGGTTATATATATGGGGCCGGATGAGTGGAGTACCCCAGAGAGATCAGTACAACTTGACTATAGGCTAGGCGATTATGAACCTTCTACCGTTCAACAGGAGTTCATAGAGGCTGCCAACGTTTTGCAGGTTGGTTCGGAGGACGGTTTCCGAACATTTCTGATTGCAATACGATTTCGCGATTATACAGCCTGTTTTCGAAAATATTGTCTTGAGCTGTACCACTGGATAGCTGAGGAAATTCTAAACATTTTTCTTGCCATTGCGAAACTATCTGAAATCGCACCACGATGATACAAGCGTTTAAAAAATGGTAAAAATCCAGCCCCCACGCTCGAAAAACGCGGCCCCTGTCACCGCATCGCAGTGAATAAGAGTAAAGGAAACAGGCAATGAAAGAGTAGGTAGTAGTTTTCAAAATATTTTTGTTTTGTATTATTATGGGTTTCCGTGTTACTCGTTTTCCTCTTGATCCATATGACATATCCTGAAAAATATAGACCAGTAAAATAGCATACATTGTAATTAGTTGACTAGCTTGACTCGACCTCCGTTGATTTTGTTGTATTCTGTAGAAAATCATCAATCTGACTGATATAAAATAAATCTGAAAATAAAATTATGAAGGAAATTGTCGATCTGTGAGTTTTTGATTCGATGGAATTTTTACTCTGTGTACCGGTATGAAGTGAGCGTTTTTCTGAGATAATAGAACACTAATTTTGATGGAAAAGTGAAAAATATTTTGTTCAAAGTATTCCCCGATAACATTGCGTGGAGTGCGCGAACGCGCTATACGCGTGGAGTGTGCGCGTGGAGCGCTGCTGTAGCCGTTGCGTCAACAGTCGTACTCTACAAAATTTGCGGTAGCTAATTCAATCGCTCCATGCGTGGAGTCTCCACGTGTACGGTGAATTTTATACATATATAGATATAATAATTCGTAAGGTTACGCGGGGTATTTTAAGGCGTATATTGCGCGTATTTTATACGCGTATAATACGTATTATATCCCTATTGCTATTTCGGTTGATTCCACGCGTGCGGTGTTTGGAAAAGCTCGCCGGAACCGTACCTGGGTATCACACTGACATTACGCATACTGAATACAACATACTGAGTTATGTTGGTTGGCCATTGTTTTCACTATATCGTGACCACCTTCATATCTTAAATTGTTTAAATAAAGACGCGATAAGTATTTTTAATTTGTTCATAACCAAGCGCATCTCTGCGTCGCAGTAAAGCAGTCACTGGCAGGTCGCGGCTGAAGCCTACGAAAGCTCGCGAAGAGTCGCAAATCCGCATGTCGGCAGTCGGCTGATCGGCTTCAACAATCGACTCACCAATACAGGCGACACGTTATACACAGCTGAAGCAAACAGCGTCTGCTACATGAACGCGTTTCTTTGCGCGCATTCACTGTCACGCACACAAATAGCGTCGGCCTCATGGACACGATTCGTCGCTCGCGGTCCATTCTTCCCTCTCCCTTGTTTCCCCTCAAATGGACCGGCTTACGATTTCATCCGCGAGGGTGCGTATTACTACGACGCGTCGAAACTGGCGCGGGTCGGTTGTATTGTATCGGCGATCTCGCTATTCATCTCTGGTTATATTCAGGGGGTCAACTCGCATAGGACGAGTGACTAAAATCCACGGGCTCGGCCAATTTGAAGAGGCGCCACGATCGCCTCAATTAGAAAGAGATAGTGAGATAGAAAAGACGGAGAGCGCCTTATTTGAACTGTTTCTACTCGAACCTTAATACTACCCTAATTTGTACAGCTATTTCCTGGAATCAATATTGCAAATGTAGAAAGAATTTGTCAAAACTCGAGGAATTTAATAAGATTTTAATTACTTTTAGAAGTTTATTCAATGGTATATATTCTGCAACTGAGCAGCAGAATATTTTCCTACTTACGCTATGGTATATTTTGTAGTGGCATTGCAGAACGTACAAGTGCTTAGTTTTTAAAGTGATTTGGAACTTCTGGTGTTGTGCAATTTTCCATAGCTGTACTGTGAAAATCCTGTGATATCTGTGCTGTTTTGTCATCGGGCAAAAATCCTTTTATTACTTTATTATTATATTATTAATTTTTTTATTATTATTTTCTTATTATTTATATTAAATTTTATTACTTATTGTATTAATTTGACACTTATTATATTATTTTATTAATTTATTATTACTTAATTATTATTTTGTTTTATTTTTTTAATTTTACTATCTTAATGTAATATCTTATTATAGCTAATACTTTTTATAATTAGTGATTTCACGTTGGTCTCAAGCCCAAAAAACGTAGAGAGAAAGTATTTTTAATCATTTAATTTTATTTTATTTATATGAAATATCAAATTTTTATATTACTGAATTTTTTCAGATTCTGTGTGCTATTAAACTCGTATATAAAGATATATTTTTTAAATAATAGGTATACAATTATTTGTATGTTTGTATTCTAACCAAACTTTAATTTGTATTTAGTATTTATATATTTATATTATATAGATTTATATATTACACTACCTGAAATTTGCTTATTTTATTAGGGAAATTAAATAAATCGTTTGTTTTTAGATAATAGAAATATTCTAAACGCTGAATTAAATAAATTCTCTGTACGCTGTTATACACACTAGCTATATCTATATATAGTCGACGCTGGCGCCCCCACGATTAGGCGTCACCGTCAAAAATTAGTCACTCATTTAATATTGAGCAATTGAGTTGACCCCCGTTGATTATGTTTATAGACCTTTTAAAGTTCAACTTGAGAAACAATCATTTATGAGAATAAAGAGGCATTTATATAGTGTAACTGTACTATAAAATTTTATTTAAATTAGGTAATGCTTGAAGTCGAAGTAAAAAAAATGTAGACTTAAGCATTTTTGAATAAAGATAAATTAATGCTCAAAAATTAAAATAATAAAAACTGTGTTGGTGAAACAGTAACAAGTTTTTTAATAAGTAAAATTATTAAGTCATGTATAATGGATCAAAAAATATCTGCAGAGCTTACCAAAGCTAAAGATTATAACCAGAAAGAAAATTGTAGTTTTTTTAAAAGTATAAGTCAGATAATAAGTGATTCTGAAAGTGATATATCACATGAAAATAATTATGATACATGCTCTGCTTCCAATAAGGTTGCATCTGCAAATAAAGTATGGGTTGGACCAGATTTTAAATTAAATTTGAAACCATTAGGATTTGATAAAGAATTAAATATATGGATAGAATCGATTCAAAATATCTCGATTGTTTCTAGCAGTACATCATCAGTAAGTTTTAATTAATAATATTGTTAAGAATATAAAATTTATTTTGTGTATATCAATAATGCTGTACAAATAATGTCTTTTGTAGGTATCTAGAGAAAATTTAGAAATAAATAAAATTAATCTGAAAGATTTACAAATAGAAATTTTAGAAAAATTTTATAAAGCTATCAATAATATTCCAGAAGCTGTATTATCTAACTTTCCTCAATTTGATCCTAAATGTTTTGAAAGATTAAAAATTTTGCATCAACAAGTAAAAGCAAAAATACGTCAAACAGAAAGAAGACTTTATTCTGGTACAAATCTTACAAAAGATAATTGTGATGTAAATACCTCCATTATTTGCAACAATGATAAAATTACATCTCCTTCAAAACTTTCTAAAGGTTATGATAACCTTAATTTTAACAAGCATATGGAAAAATATTTAAATAATGAAAAAATAAAAACAAGTATAATAAAAAATGTAACAAATGAAAAACAGCAATTTCATGGTTCTACAGATATAAATCAAAAACAAAATTCACAGAATCAAACCAAAAGAAAAAGTCAATTTCAATTAAAAGTACCTATTAAAGCAATGTTATCACCAGAAATGTCAAAAAAGTTGGAAGAAATGATGGAAAAAAGTCAAAGAACTAAAATTTATGAGGATAATGCAAACGCAAACAAATTATCTTCAAATATCAATTACAATGTTTGTTCAAATCAAGACAATTTTAAACTTTGTGATATGAGTTCAAGTTATATGGATTTACTTAAGAAAACTAAATCAGAAAAGACTGATTGTTCACAAGTACATATAAATAATAAGCCAGTGAGTGAAGTTGCAGAAAAATATACCACTACTAATAATATAGGTTTGATCACTTTCAACAATGTTAATATTTTTTGATTCATTGCTTTTTTATTTTCTAATGACTTTTACAGGTAAAAAATTTATTTTTGAGAAAGATTTAAAGACTGATCCACTTATGACTAGACTTCTTTCTAAAAATGTTTTAAATGTATCAGAACATAGTTCTAGTAATTATAATAATTTTACAAATACAAGTAAATCTAATTTGAGAGGCTCATCACATAATAAACTTTTTGAAAATATACAAAAGGAATTTAGTGGCAATCAATTCTCTCATTCTCAAGAAATGATGAATGTGTGTAAAAATGTTGTAATTATATTAAATGTAAATAAATAAATATTTATTTAAATTTCTTTATAGATCTTCAGACAAAAATTTGGTCTTTATAACTTTAGACCAAATCAACTTGAAGCAATCAATGCAGCTATATTAGGATTTGATTGTTTTATACTAATGCCAACTGGTGGAGGTAAATCATTATGTTATCAATTACCAGCTCTACTTACTTCTGGAATTACAGTAGTGATTTCCCCATTAAAAAGTCTTATTTTAGATCAAACACAGAAATTGATATCATTAGATGTAAGTTTTTTATTATGAAATCGAACAGCTAATTTTTTATATTCATTTACACACATTCCTTTCAGATTCCAGCTGCTCATTTGTCTGGTCAAGTAACTGATAACCAATCAGATGCAATATATAGAGAACTGTCAATGAAAGAACCTACTTTAAAATGTCTTTTTGTAACCCCAGAAAAACTTTCTGCTTCACAAAAATTATGTAATGCTCTTACTGTACTTTATGAAAGAGGTTTACTTGGAAGATTTGTTATAGATGAAGCTCATTGTGTTAGCCAATGGGGGCATGATTTTCGTCCAGATTACAAAAAATTGAAAGTCTTAAAGGAAAAGTATCCTAAAGTTCCATCAATGGCATTAACAGCAACAGCAACTACAAGAGTAAGGACTGATGTTTTACATCAATTGGGTATGACATCACCAAAATGGTTTGTATTAAAAGTAATGTTAAAATTATTTTTTTTTATAAAACCTGTAACTGGTAGTGTATTAAACATCTATTTCCTAACTTATGACCATAATTATTCTTCTCTATATTTAAATGATGAAAAATAGTCAAATGATTTTCATGTAACGTGAATTGTAACATTATATTCTAAATGTAACCAAAAATGTATCAATGTCTGTAAAAGGAATTTTTAATTCACTTTATTTAAAATTAATTATTTAAACTAATATAATTTCTTTATATTGTATTATTTTAGGTTTATATCAAGCTTTAATCGACCCAATTTACGTTATAGTGTTATAAATAAAAAAGGAAAAAACTCTTCAGATGAAGTTATAGGTATAATTAAAGCTAAATTCAAAGATGATTGTGGTATTGTTTATTGCATATCTCGTAATGATTGTGATAATTATGCTGAACACATGAAAATAAATGGAATTAAAGCAATGAGTTATCATGCAGGATTGTCGGATAAACAGCGTAATGATACCCAAAGTCGTTGGATATCTGAACAAGTAAGAAATGCCATTTTTATTTTTACTATCAGAAATTTTACTAATTTTAAATAAATTTAGATCAAAGTTGTATGTGCTACGATAGCTTTTGGAATGGGAATTGATAAGCCAAATGTTCGATTTGTTATTCATGCAGCCCTTCCAAAATCCATTGAAGGTTATTATCAAGAAAGTGGGCGAGCTGGCCGTGATTCAGAAAATGCCGAATGCATACTTTTTTATAATTATAGTGATATGTATAGACATAGAAAAATGGTAGAAAAAGATGTATCATCAAACAAAGCTGTTCAAAAAACACATCTTGATAATCTTACAATGATAGTATCTTTTTGTGAAAACACAACTGATTGCCGTAGATCATTGCAATTAAATTATTTTGGTGAATCATTTGATAGACAACTTTGTATTGCTAACAAACAAACAGCTTGTGACAATTGCAGGAATAAGGTACACAAAAAGTTTATGAAAATTAGATTATAGCTATTATTTAGTATCAGTAAACCATTTTCTTTTATTAGGGACAATTTAACAATTTGAATGTTACGGAAGAGGCAAAAGCATTAATAACTTTAGTGCAAGATTTTACAAAAAATAATGGTAGAATTACTCTTTTACAAATTGTCGATATTTATAAGGGTTGCGATCTTAAGAAAATAAGAGAATCAGGTATGTAATCAAATAAAATATAATTCATGGTTTAAATGACAAAATAAAATATAAATATTTTAATTATGAAGGTTATGATAAACATCCATTTTATGGGAAGGGAAAATTATGGGCAAAAAGTGATATTGAAAGATTACTACACAAACTCATAATTGATAATCATCTTAAAGAATATATGCACATAAGTAATGAAATAACTTGTGCTTATTTAACACTTGGATGCAATGCTAGGGAATTGATGACCAGCAGTGATATCACAGTAGTATTTATTGTTTAAATTTTTTTCTAATCTTTCAATTTGTTTTTTTAAATTTATTTTAATGACTTCTTTAAAGGTATCTTTACAAACAAGAAAAGTGATAGATAACCCTGTGTCAGTTGCTAGTGTTTCAAATATAGCAGTAGTAGGTGACAAAGCTTTAAGCAAACTTGAAAAAGATTGTTATGTTGAACTAGCTCAAATTATTAACGGCATAGCTGGTGCATTAGATGTATCTGCAAATTCTATAATGAACATGGCTGCTCTTCGTGCAATGAGCCAGCAACTGCCTAAAGATGAAAATTCCATGTTAAAAATACCTCATGTTACAAAAGCAAACTATGATAAATATGGAAGACCTTTACTTGATATTACACAAAAATATGCTGCTGAAAAAGATGGTAATTTGTGAACTTAAGATATAATGATGTACAATTAATTTTTTATTTAAAAGAATATACATGATGCTTATAAATAGTAGTAGTATTTAATAGAAATAGTAATAGTATATAGACTGTTAACTTACTATTTGTATACAGGAGAACATTAGGCAATTTTATAATAGTTTAAGACTTAATTAATAAGACTTATTAATTTTTATTTTAATATTATTTGATTCTATCCAGAGTTATTAAAAAAACATGAGATAATTAAGGCAGCAGCAGTTGCATCTATAATACCTGCTTTTAACAAAAGTGTAGAAAATGATTGGAGAGAATGTACGAATACCTTAAAAAGTAGGGGCACTAAAAGAAAAAGCGCAACTGGAAAGTCTCGAGGCACAACAAAAAGATTTAGACAGTCCAGAAGCACTAGAGGATCTAGGTTAGTTCTATTAAGTTAATTTAAATGATTATACTTTTAATTCTTACTACATTTAAGATATGTAAAAAATTAATTTCATATAATCATTAAAATATCTACTTTTTCCTAGTCGCACCAAAGGCAACAGAGGTAAAAACGTATCCACAAGAGGTAGGAAAGTATCATCAAGAGTGACTAAAGGTCCAGGTTTAGTTGAATTTTCTCAAAAAAAAGAATACCTTAGTAATCCAGAATGATACAATACTCTGCTATAATTTTAATGTTTAAAATTATAAAATAAATGTCACAAGTGCCTTGTGTACTTTAATTTTTAATTAACCATAATTTAATTTATTATTTACTAATGATTATCAAAAAATTATACACAAAAGTATTTTCTAAATGTTGTTTAGAGTAAGGTAGATTAGTACATTAAAAATCAAGTATTGCAGATGGGATACAAATCTTAATATCCTATTAAAATTATGATACAACTAAGTGATAAACTACTTATTTTATTTTTTAGATATAATAACATTTACATTAATTTAAAATGTAAAAAAAATTAAGACTGATCTACTTTAAGATTAATGTAAATAAAAAAATTTATTTAAAATTTCATTTAAGTCTATATAAGTAACTAATATTATATTTTTTATATTGTATAAATTGTAAATAATGTAATACAAAATTTATATTACATTAAATTAATATAATTTATGATTATTGGATTGAGTTTCTTCTAGTGTGTGGTATATTTTTTTAAATAAATTGTGAAATATTGCTCTTTTTTTTAGCACAAATTTACAAAACCTTTGTTCTTATTTGTTAAAATATTGATGTATCTAATAAAAATTATTTTTAAATGATTAAATGGATATTGATTATTAAACGTTTTATATAAACGTTTTTATTTTCGACGTAATTTAGTTACCGAATATACGTGTTTCTTGTACATTTCAGTTTTAATATTAATAAATATTATATAACATTTTGTTATTCTAAATTAACTTCTAAACAATTTGGATGTAATTAAGTTATTGATTTGGTTTTTCTCGTTTTTGAAACAATTTGTGTTAAATTACCTACTGAGACTTCGGTAGATAAGTCATTTTGCTTCTATAGCAGACTCAGTATTTATAGTTGTATTAAATCGTTGGGTGTATCGATAATTATACAAACACAAATTATAATATGTACCAATTCTGTCTTAGTCTCAACAAGATAAATTGAAATAATTTGCTTTAACCAAAAATATCTTTAAAGCATAATATATAAATATTTTCGGCAACCAAAGTACTGATTAGTAATTATAATATTCAAGTATTTGTACGATGATAACCCCTAAACGAAATTTGCCGGTGTATGTTTTGTATGAAGAACTGTAAATCTTTCTATATTAGTTTATAATATTTTTAAAAGCGACACAAAAATTAATTTGCAATGTATATATAAATGAAGAGAAATCTTCTTTCAATTCAGTACAAATAAAAAACAAGTGTTTGCTAAATAAATTCTAAACAAGAACACTGCTGACGTTATACATATACGAAGTGAGTTGCATATAATCCGTTATTGTAAATATTAATACAATATTAGAATAATATAAAAAATAAAAAAGTAAACTTTTCTAAATAAGTAAATAGAATTAATTTGCAGATTCAATAAATAAATTAAGCAATCAATATTTAAAATGGAAGAACCATCTACATCTGAATCAAGTAATTTACAGAGGTGGTTGGAATACAATTTTCCAATTTTAGTTAATAAAATTGTTCCTGATGCATATAACGAAGATATGGAATGCACAGAAGAAAATTTAAAAATGCTGTCTTTTAGCTTTTGTCTTCAAAGTCTTGTTATACCAAAAATTGAAGAGTATATGAGAAAAATTATTGCTCCAAAGTTTTGGTCAAAATTTACCAATGCTACTGAATGTAATGAAAAACATGGATTTCAAAATTTTACAGCTTCAGTAAATGAACTGTATACAGATTCAAGTAAATTCTTGCCAATGTTAAAAAAATTAGAACTAACTGGGCAGTGTAAACATGACTATTGTATGTATAGTAAAACAAATATACTAGATCACTTTAAACTTATTATTAGGGGTACATTATTAAGTCAAATTCCACTGTATCATACTACTATCATTGAACATTTTTATAAGACCGCATTCAATGTGTTCTGTAATATTGAAGCATCATCAGCAGATGATTTACATAATAGTTCTACAATACAGTGTGATGGTTGTGAACAAGAACAAAGCAATTGTCAATGTCAAGTAATTGTAGATGTTTTTCATGAAATAAATAAAAAACTTATAGAACTTGGTTTGCTAGAAAGACTTGTAGGTAGTATTTTGACTTCTTTGATACATATTCGTATCGAAAGTCATGTAAGTCAAATTTGTAATCGTACTTTTGATTCATCACAACTAGAACCTTTAGAAAATTGGCTAGAAACTGTAGTTATGAATTGGTTAATTAGAATATACTCTGGTGGATCATCGCGATCAATGACACTTGATTATAAGGTGAGAAATGCTATAAACACATTTAAGCAAAAACTTAGTTATTTTTTATATGAAACTTACACAAAATTTAGAATAGATCAACTTTTCAATATAATCATAGAATATCCAGATTCTCGAGCATCAATTGATGATCTTCGCATTTGTTTAGAGAGAACAGATCTTAGAAAGTATTTGATTCGTTCATTAAAACAGGCTTTGAAAATGAGGCTGTTGCACCCTGGTGTAAGTACACCAGATATCTTAACTGCTTATATTGCAGCTATAAAAGCTCTTAGACAATTAGATCCTACTGGTTTACTATTAGAGACAATCACTGAACCTATAAAAGTATATTTGAGAGGGAGAGAAGATACAGTAAGATGTGTAGTGAGTGGTTTACTGGATGAATCTAGTACTAGTGACCTGGCTGATGAATTGGCAAAAGGAGGTGACTCGATACAATTGGATACAGATGGTGGAGTATCACCACAAGAGGACAAAGATGACTGGGAAAATTGGCAACCTGATCCGATTGATGCAGATCCTAATAATTTTACATCAACGTCACAAGGTCGTAGAAGAGTCTCCGATATCATTTCAATGCTTGTTAATGTCTACGGTAGCCAAGATCTTTTTGTGAACGAATACAGAACACTGCTAGCTGATCGACTCCTTTCGCAGTTGAACTATCAAACTGAGCGTGAGATACGACATCTGGAGTTACTTAAAAGACGATTCGGTGAACATCAGCTTCATCATTGCGAAGTTATGATTAAGGACATTTATGACTCGAAGAGAATCGATGGTAATATACAGGCAGATAAAAACTACGATTCTGAAAGAGCTCATTTTTCCATTTCAGCTCTCATACTTTCCGCACAATTTTGGCCTCCTTTCAAGGAAGACTGGAAACTTGAACTTCCTAGTTTTATTCAGGAACAGTTAGATAAGTATGTCAAAGGCTTTGAGACACTTAAGGGCAACCGGACACTTTGTTGGAAGTCACACCTGGGTAATGTCAATCTTAACATAGAGACGAGAGACAGAAAACTAAACCTCAATGTATCTCCAATCCACGCTACTATAATCATGAACTTTCAAGCCAAAAATGAATGGAGTTTAGATCAGTTAAGTGAAGTAATGCATGTACCGACAACAGTACTCAGGCGTAAAATCAGTTATTGGGTTTCTCAGGCTCTTCTTAATGAGACATCTCGAGATACTTTCACCCTACAGGAAGAACTCGCTGGTAGCAGTTCGAAGAATCACCACACAGCTGTTGTAACAGAAATGATTGAAGATGAAGAGATCGAGAGTGCGATGGCTTCTGCGAGTGATCAGCGTGAGGAGGAGTTACAGGTTTTCTGGTCTTACATTGTTGGCATGCTTACAAATCTTGATTCAATGCCCCTTGAGAGAATTCATCAGATGTTGAAAATGTTTGCGTCCCAAGGTTCCGGTGCCGTTGAGTGCGGTTTACCTGAGCTCAGATTATTTCTTGATAAGAAGGTCAGGGAACACCAGCTTTTATTTTCTGGTGGACTTTATAAATTGCCCAAACCTTAAAAATCGATTGATTTATGTCTAATGAATAGCGATATCAATTACATTTTGTCATTATTTCGTTTGTAAATATGAAAATAAAATTGTCGAACAGCAAAACTTACATTCTATAACCATTGTACATATTTTTGTGAATTTACAGAAAAGTAAAAATTAGTATAAATTAAAACAATTAATTTGTCGTTGACTGTATGACTGCATATAAAACGATTTAAAAGAATGTACTGCATAAATCTTCTTTATATTTACAGAAGACATTAAAAAATAATCAATAGAAAAAAATTAAACTATGAATAACAGGCGGAGTTCAGGCTGACCGTGATAAGCTAACCGCGTCAGAGTTCCGACCACCACCTAGAACGGAAGGCTAGTAGTGCCGGTGCCTGGATGAAGGATAAAGCAGTCCGCTCATAGCCCTAGGGTGCGCGACCCGAAAAGGTACCCCCGGACAGCTTGAATGCAGCTAGTAGATGTCTAGATCATTTAGGAGGTAAGGTGAATACGCCTTATTTCATACTAAATAATAAAACTCAGATTGGGGCTCAGACGCTCCACCTGACGTCGAAGGAACCCGACAGAGTGTTAGCGATGCGCGGAGAGGGATAGAGCTCCCCTGCGACAGAGAGGGAGACAGCGTTAAAACACAAAATTAACTTGCAAAAGTTGCAATGTAAATGGAAATAGCTCGAAACAATATTCCTGAGGTTTATACTGGCCGTTGACAGTACCTTTCCTCTCTCCCTCTCTCTTACACAGAAACACTACTGCTGTCACATACGACCGATAGCTCGCGAAAATTTGTCTCCCGCGCGCTTAAAAACCAAAACCCTTAAAGAGGATCTTTCGCACCTCCGCACAGCAAAATTTCGGTACAAAACACAATTAAATAATTTATTTAATTTATTACTCGTTATTTTGTCACTGGCGTCCTGTTACTGTCGCCATTTGTCACACGACGCTTTCCATACGTGGCTAATCTTGCCCTGGAGTTCCACACGTTGCACGATCATTTTATAGATTCTATTTCATTGCAATAAGGAACGAATGCAGTAATGGTAAGCCTGGGTGGTCGTAGTTAGGAATCACGAGTGCGCGCAAAAATATGTTTTTGTGGGAAAGGTGCCGCAAAAGACTACTCGTACATTAATATTTAAACAAAATATTTACACATTAGTAACAGTAATTTACACAATTTACCTGCACAATAAGAGCTTCGATCGCGACTAATCTATATGTTCTGTCTCTCTTACTCATAGCACACTTGAACGATCTTTAGCGCGCGCGTCCGCGAGTTGCAATAAAAACGACTTAATCGTAGTGGTAGCCGTTCTCGTTGTCGCCCCAAAGGAGACCCGCTCCTGAGCTGGATCGCGCTGTTGAAGACTCTGGTTTGTGTTCGACCGGATGGTTGAAACAACAGCCAGGTCCAAAACGAGCAAGCTCGAACCTCGAAGTGACTGTTGCCCGGAGCACTCACCAAATAATGAACTCAAAAAACTATAAAATAATTAATTAGAGAACGACGGGCGTTCACTAATGATTCGCACAAAGAAAACCCTTAAAACGCTCTAGGTGACCTCACTACAATTTCGGCAATTATAGGAGGTCAGATTTTGATGTAAAACAAATCATAATAGAGTGCGTCACCTATCGTATACATCTCCCCTCCTCTGTCAAGGCCGAATCGTAGAGATGATACTTTTCGCGCGATCACGACGGGATACCCGTCGTAATATATACATCTACAAAAATTAAAATTAGAAAATTACGAATAAAAATAGTTCTAATACGTTTGAAAAGATTTATTTATATCGTACAATGTATAATATAATCATGAAATGTAGAAAACCATGGCTTCAATAACAATGAATACAGATGAATAATATAATTTTTTTATTTATTCTACTTAATATTATCTACTATATTTTAACTCTGAAAAGAATTTTATAATGTGCATGAAAAATGTTCTGTTTTTTATTATTATATAATTTCTTATAAAAAAAAATTCTTGTTTAATAAAAATTGTAATAGCTAATGAATCAAAATTTATTACACGATTTTTTAAATCATTCTATTACTTATTTTCGCATGTAAAAATACATATTCTTGGGTTCAATAACGAAACTTTCGCTGCAATTTGATAATAAAGCTGTGACGCCTGTCACATGCGAAAGTACGAGAAGCGTGTTTCACCTTTATTTGCCTCCTATTTTTGCCTAGACTGTGACGGCCAACCTCGCGGCCAACAGCGAGGAAGTGTGGGTCTACCTTTATTAAAGAAATTAAAAAAAGAGACTGAAACCTGAATCTTTCCTTATACGAATTTTCGTTTGTTATGGAATTAGGATGATCGGTCCCTGTACCGAGTTATGTGCTCTGATTGGGCAACCAGGAACTTTAGGATTTGATCAACCTCTGTGCAGTCTTGCTCTTTTCGAGGTGATCAGAAAGATTTTTTTTATGTTAAGGGCAGCCGAGAGAGATACGAAGGATCCTCATAAAGGTCCCTTGGAGGAGATTGAGTCTGTCTGAGAGAGCAGTGCCCCAAATAAGAATACCATAGGGCGCAATGTTAAGAATTATAGCCTTGAAAGCCCGGAGCTTGGTTTTGAATGAAATTTTGCTTTTCTTCGAGGCGCGTTTATTGTTTTTATACTGTCAGCTCTCCGTAAGGGCGGGGAGGGAGTGAGAGATAGATAGATAGATAATTTTTTTACAAATTTTTTACACAATTATTGCACAAAATTAACATTCAGAACACGCAACATCTTAAGTCTATTTATATACATTGATATTATAAATTCTATCACATGTTCGTCAATATCATAGATGTAGAGCAGTATAAGGCAATAAATAAATAATAGATACATAAAATTATACAAATAAGTCATATTTCTCACAATTTACTTTGGTGTACTGACGAAAAAACCATAAACTATATAAATTCTGGTTTATTCTTTTACAAACTAACTTAATACGTGGTCTCCAAGTAAGACCTGCGTCTAGCACAACACCAAGGTTTTTTACGGTCTCAGACAAAAACACGACTGCCCCCTCCCAAAGTTCAATAGAATTGAGCCCAGCTGACTCAATATCGGAAAGGAATCTGTAAGTTCCAAAAAGAATCATAGAAGTCTTTCCAATATTGAGTCTCAAGGATGCAAACGAGATCCAATCCGAGACTGCCCTCGTCACATCTATCATGTGTCTGGCTCCTGCCTAAAGGTTATTCCAAGAAAAGCTATGGTAAACCTGGAGGTCTTACATCCACGGAGTTCAGGACAAGACCAAAGTCATTAATGTAAAGAAAAAACAGCATTGGTCCTAATATAGAACCCTGAGGAACGCCAAGTGTGGTGGAGAGCCAAGAAGATTTTATTGCCCTATCGGAGATGACAAATTGCTCTCTCCCAGACAGGTATGCCCAGATCCACGTCAGAACCCTTCGGGAGAAGCCCATATGCTTTATACAACTTAATTATCGACGAGGACAGATAGTATGGAACGCCTTGCTAAATTTAAACAATAACGGTAGCGTCACCTGTCTTTTATTTATAGCAGTACGTACGTCTTCAGTCAAACTTAACAGAGCAGTTTCAGTAGAACTGTGCCATCGAGACCCAGTTTGGAGTGGGTCAAGGGTATTACAAGACACTAAATTTTCAATAAACGTATCATATATAATTCTCTTAAGCACCTTTGAGAGAAAGTAGAGCAGTAAAATTAGCTAAAAATTACCAGGTCCGAAAGGTGTCTTTGATTTGGCTAATGGCACTACATGAGTCTTCTTCACACCTCTGGAAAGCCTCCACTCTCAAGTCAACTATTGTACAGGCGCACTAAAAATGGACCAATAACTCAAAGAGCCTTAATAACTAAACTATGCGGAATGCCATCCTCACCAACTACCTACGATGTGAACTTGGATATTGATATAACAATATCGTTAATTTTTATCAGTTTATACCGAAAACCACCATCAGTGGCAGAGCTGAGCACGGTATCAATCCGATTGTCATCGATGGTATTTGACACAGATACCCGCGCAAAGTAAGCTCATCCGGCATGAACCCATGCAACAACTAAGAGAGAGAGAGAGATATCCAAGGAGGCCCAAATTTCTCACTCTCACACTTGACTTATTTTATTTGCTTAATTTCTATCTTTTTAATTTTTTAGCTTTTTTTATTAATTAAACTCTAGTTGGTTTTATATTTAATTAATTTAATATTCGTAGCTCGTAAATAATAGTGCTAAGTTTTGATTTGCTATTCTATTATTTATTTTTATAACATTATTGGTTCTAATAATTATATTTTCTATTTGCAGATTAGTTTTGGTAAGTAGAAAATTTATTTACTTATTAACTACATGAAAATTACAAGTTTT
This sequence comes from Sycophaga agraensis, assembly GCA_018906755.1. Lineage (NCBI taxonomy): Eukaryota > Metazoa > Arthropoda > Insecta > Hymenoptera > Pteromalidae > Sycophaga > Sycophaga agraensis. Next base: position 446,329 of record JACCIE010000021.1, on the reverse strand, counting down.
TGGTTAAATAGCTTTTTTTTAGTTTCAGGTATTTTAAAATTTCTTGGTGGAATTGTGATTATATTCATATAAATTTATATGTATTATTTAAATTTTCGTTGAATAAATAACCTTTATATATATATATATATATATATATATATATATATATATTTGTTTTATTTTTATTATTAAGTCAGAAAAAATTATAATCAATAATAATAATTTTAAGATTAGGACGCAGCTATATACCCATAACATTGAGCTGGAAATATGACGGCGCGCGAACGGCTTTTGCTCCGGCAAAACATGGCAATTTGTCGGCATTTTACCGTCTTTAATTCGGCAATTAGCAATCGTGAAGCTAATTTTTGCGCTCGCTTTTATAGGTTAGGAAACAGTTATATTAATATATTAATTAAAGTAAAATTGAAAAAAATAATTACAAAATTAAAATTAAAACTATTTATTAATAAAATACAATTACATAATTATTTAAAAAGTAATTTTAATACAAATTTATTGTAGCGTCTATATAGCCTTGACCCAGCTTCTCTGATGGTGATCGGTTGCCAAGTTTCAATGCTCCAACAGTGCCCGTGAAAAAATTAATTAGAATCTAATATTTATTTCAGCCAGCTGAGCCGTACAGCTGACAGTCAGCCAAAAGATAGAGCGAGAATGATTAAAGATCACACAAGAATTAAATAATAAAGTTAGTAATAATAACGTTATTATATAAATTATAAATTTTTAATTTTAAATAGCCTTCTAAACTAAGATGACATAGAAAGCTATTCGAAAAGTATTAGTAATCATTCACTTACCTTTCTCTGCAGAGAATCTATTTCAATGTAGCATCATTGTGTCTGCCTTTTATGGAATTTAATCGATACCAATTGTTTGATGCTTGATTTTTTATTGTACATATGCATATGTTACCTTTTTATTATACATATACATATATTATATCTAAAGAAAGAGTTAAGCAAAAATGAATGATAGCCTTTGAAACTAAATTATTTAAAAAACATATAATGTTAATATTTTAAGCATATAAATATATTCAATAACACTAGCACTTCTTAATCATTTAATACACTATACTACTGTATATTTAAATAAGGCTCAAAAACTTACTGTAAAAAAATCCTTTTTAAAGCTGCTTAATCTCTGGAGTGGGAGGTGGATGGGCTCCTCTGATGTTGATTGGCTGTCTAGTTGTAATACTCCAACAGTATCTGTAAAAGATTAATTAGTATCTAATATTTATTGCAGCCAGCTGAGCCATGTAGCTGACTGTTAGTCTAAAGATAGAGTGAGAATGTGATTACAGATCACATAAGAATTCAATAAAGTTAGCTTTAAATTCTATTAAATTTAAAATCTTATGTCGTTTGATAAATGAAATGTACACATGTATAAACAACAATAACAATAGATACAATAACTTGCAATATAATACAATTTACAATACAAATTTTACAATTTACACATAATTTACACACACGTGTGTAAATTCTTCGCGTGACGCTTTGAAGCTAGCATCGGTGTCTCGTAAATTACCGGACAATTGCCGACATGTGTCGAGTATTGCTGTTACTTAGCCTGTAAATTGCAGTTATTTTTAATGTTTCATGCTCGCGATTTTTGTAGCTACATCCTAACTTTAAAATTATATTATTTATATGTAATTATGATTTTTTTATTTTTAAATTAAAACAATAAATTTAATGTTAATATTTTATTTATTTAATAAACATACATACGTTGAAATTATAATAGTCAAAATAAAATTATATTAAATTATATATTAAATAAAAATTAAATTAAAAAATACAAAGATAATACTTTTTCAGCTGTTATAACTTTAATATTTATTGATGTGAAGACGTTGAAAAATTTATCGAAATCTGGAGACATAGATGAAATTGTTGAAAATTATTAATAAATTAAATAAAAATATAAAAGTTGAAATACACTAGTATTTAATGTTTTATGTACATACAAGTGAATTAAAAAGATGATACATTGGACATTTAATAGAACAAAAATATTCTGCGTGGTTAAAACAAAAAATATGTATTCAAATAAAAAATTACAACGCTAATTAATGACTAAACAAAAATGTTTGAAAATGTACGAAATGAATGGCCGCAGAGATTATGCAGCTGTTCATTCGCTTATATATCATACTACTATATATATATATATATATATATATATATATATATATGTGTGTATAACATGTATAAAATTTTCACATCAATTATCAGGTAATTTGCATGCGTATATTTATAAATTTGGTTGCAAAGTGTTGCTGACAATTTGGCGAAGATTTGCAGGACGGCAAACCTGCTACCCACAAATTGTCTGCAAACTGTGAGCATAGGGTTACTGCAATCAGCTCCCGAGAATTGTTCGGTACGTGATGCTATCTGGGCTACTTTACGCCCGTACATTTCCAACTATATTATCCGCGCTGTCAGCGGCTTTTTCGCTAGCAAGATACCGTTGCATTTTTGGTGTTATTATATATAACATTAGATACAACATAAAAATTATGACAATAAATTATAGTTAATAAATACATTATAATTTTTAAATAATTTTATGTATTCTAATAAATTATTGTTCGTAAAATATTATACTAATTATTAATTAGGCGCAATTTTTTTTTCTTTAATTATAGCTATTTTAAATAAAAAATAAAATATTATTGTTTGAAAATATTTTTAAAAATCTTTATTTAAAATTGATCGTATAACCTTTTTTTTATCCAAGTTAAAATTTATTTACAATTTATTTTAACAGACCAAAGAACTTATAGACCAATAAGGTTTATAATTATTTTAGATTATCAGCATCCAATATAAGAATAATTCAAATGACAGAATGATAGGTTAAAATAGAAAACCAATGTGGATTCATCCCAGAATCCAAGGTTTATTTTTAATTTAACTTTTACCTTACAAAGGACCACCTGGCCTATTTTGTTTTATGATAAATGATGTTCCTGAATTTATTTTTAGTTAAAATACATGCTGTTATTTTAAGATTTTTAAAAATATTTATTATACTTATAATAAATTCTAGTTGTAAGACACAAATTAATATTTGTTATTAATTAGTAAATTAACTATTTTGATAGAAATAAATTTTTAGAAGGGTTTTTCAGTTACACGCAAATCGTAATAGACTTCGTAATCGAGTCACGAATCGTGCTAGTTTTCGTAAACACGCCGCAAGTTGTGCTACTCTTGATAATCGTGCCTCTAATCGCGTTAGCTTCGCAGAATTTTCAAATGGTGCTAGTTTTTGTAAATGTTCGAATCGTACTGTTCTTTATAACAGGTGTCAATATAATCCATCCAGACTCTCACGTATAACAATTAACATGTGTATAAAATATATTGTTGCACCAGCTCCTCGTCTCATAATCCTTTTATAGCGACAAATATTTTTACAAAAATTATTCAAATTTTGTTGCAATTTCATGATCGCGTATCTAGATCCAAATTTTTCAAAATTTTAGACGATATTTTTATCTTAACTTTTTCAAATAATTTAAAAAATTTTTTTAGTAATCAGGCTTATCAAATTCAATTATGAATAGAATAATTTAAAAATATTATCAAGTATAATTAATTAAAAAATAAAGCAAAATCAATCACTGATTTTTTTTAAAAAAGTATCTCTTTAATTATGACTATGATATCGGTAAGGTAGAGCGCCATTACCAAATATGATGGATTTCATGCCCCCTTAACTTTGATTGAATCAAGCGTAATTCGTTGCACCACGTTACACTACGCACACAATAAAGGTAACAAATAATTAACCTTAAAATTTAGACAAATCTTGGCCAGATTCTAGTCTCTTAGTTAAAAAAGCCGGTCCTACTATTAATGATGGAGACAGACCTAGAGTAGACTTATGAAGTAAGCAATACTAAATATGGTTTGTGTTTTCTTACCTCGTGGATGATGCAACCTCCTACCGTGGCTAGAACTTCCAGGAGCATACGCGTCAAGACGAGTTGTACACCGAGCATTCTTCCAACGTGAAAGTTTATGCGCTATGTTCTTTCGTCGGTAGTACTTCGTAGATACTCACCAGAACTTGATTGTTCCCGGAGTCATCTCTTTGCTACCTCATAGAGACGGAAGATAACAGCTCTGTCGTTGCCTGCGACTATACCAGTGCTAGTGCGTAACGCTTTTTGAACATGATACGAAAAACTCCTAATTTGAGTTCATTTAGCATGGACCTTCTTCTTTCGGCTCACGTACTTCCTGGAGGTAGGACCTGACCTTGGAATAGCTATCGCAGGCAATCTGAATGAATCCTGAAGTCGCATCGTTTTATACGCCAAGCAATGCCGTTACTTGTGCAACAAACAATCTCTTTTAGTACCCCTTCCCTAGGTAAGTTATCAGTTTCCGAAAAAGTGTTTAATTCAAAATGTTGAATAGTTGCCAGAAATTGACATAGTTTATCCTATAGACATCAGTAATCTGTATTAAAGATTATGGCTCTGATTTGATTCAATTTAAAACCCATTATCAGAAGAATGAAAATCTGCAACCGTCGATACAGTGTCCATTGAATGCAATTATGGGTATTCATTTTAAAAAATTTCATTCATTTATAAAATTTAAAATATCAATTATATATTTACATTATACACTTTATATTCAAACTACAAAAATATACATCGCGTCTTTTTTATCTAATTATTTTTGCCATATGTACAACTGTTTTCTATTTTCTTGCAAATCTTGACCGCTATAAAAAAGTAAACGAAAGAACACTTTGACACCAATCACACGTAAGTTGCATGTAGATTATTATCGGTGAGGTAGACTGTTCAGCTTAATACACACGTGCACGCATCAATGCATAAATTGATAAAAAATTAGTTGATGAGATTTTAGCTAACATAATTTGTTACTTGATTGCAGTAACATGAGTGCACACAGGATCTATGTGCGTGTCTAAAAGTGGCCGTAAACTGATTGACAATTCACTTCAATCCTGTTTCTGACTATTTACGTGATATTCATCTATATTCATTCTAAATTACTATCCTCGTCTATTTATTATACACTTGTTTTTCTTATTGTAAGAAATAAATAAAAATTTTGTTTTCAAATGTATTGCAAGGTATTGGTATACAAACAACCATGCGTGAAGTCTGTAATAATAAAATTTTTCAATTTGCTTGGTTGCAAAGCAAAGTGTATCACTCTAATGTTTAATTTTTTATTAGTTTGGGGCATGTTGGTTTCATCCTTGCGACTTTACTACCTAGTCGTTGTGGTGGTGTAACTATGTTTAAGCCTCGAACCTCCAAGGCATCACTAAGGCTCTTATTTTGGGCGCTACTCCGAGGGGAGATAGACTGGATTGAACGCAATATTGGACTTAACGAATTACGCGTTCGGCGAGCAAGTACGCTTTCCGCAGTCTTGCTTGACCTGGAACCATTTAATAGCACATTCATTTTTTTGATTTTGTACTATAAATAATTGTTTACAATAATAAGTGATGTAATATAATATGTTTACAAAAATCTTAATACAAAATATATAAAAAAATACATTGATTTATTTATTTTTATTTAATGGATTTATAAGGTATCTTATACACAGTTGCAATCCATTACTATAGTCTACTAAGTTACTCATACGTATCATCCCCGACCGTAGTCAATCTATATTAAATAATAATTTTCATTAAAATTATAGCATTTTTGTTTTAATCATACCTTCGCTTAGAACTTGGAAGCCTTGAGGTATCTATAGGAGTCAGTTTAACGTTTTTTGGCCAAATTGTAGAGCAAGTTGGCGTATTCCGCTGCTGGGGGGGGGGGGGGGGGGGGGGGGGGGGGGGGGGGGGGGGGGGGGGGGGGGGGGGGGGGGGGGGGGGGGGGGGGGGGGGGGGGGGGGGGGGGGGGGGGGGGGGGGGGGGGGGGGGGGGGGGGGGGGGGGGGGGGGGGGGGGGGGGGGGGGGGGGGGGGGGGGGGGGGGGGGGGGGGGGGGGGGGGGGGGGGGGGGGGGGGGGGGGGGGGGGGGGGGGGGGGGGGGGGGGGGGGGGGGGGGGGGGGGGGGGGGGGGGGGGGGGGGGGGGGGGGGGGGGGGGGGGGGGGGGGGGGGGGGGGGGGGGGGGGGGGGGGGGGGGGGGGGGGGGGGGGGGGGGGGGGGGGGGGGGGGGGGGGGGGGGGGGGGGGGGGGGGGGGGGGGGGGGGGGGGGGGGGGGGGGGGGGGGGGGGGGGGGGGGGGGGGGGGGGGGGGGGGGGGGGGGGGGGGGGGGGGGGGGGGGGGGGGGGGGGGGGGGGGGGGGGGGGGGGGGGGGGGGGGGGGGGGGGGGGGGGGGGGGGGGGGGGGGGGGGGGGGGGGGGGGGGGGGGGGGGGGGGGGGGGGGTGGGGGGGGGGGGGGGGGGGGGGGGGGGGGGGGGGGGGGGGGGGGGGGGGGGGGGGGGGGGGGGGGGGGGGGGGGGGGGGGGGGGGGGGGGGGGGGGGGGGGGGGGGGGGGGGGGGGGGGGGGGGGGGGGGGGGGGGGGGGGGGGGGGGGGGGGGGGGGGGGGGGGGGGGGGGGGGGGGGGGGGGGGGGGGGGGGGGGGGGGGGGGGGGGGGGGGGGGGGGGGGGGGGGGGGGGGGGGGGGGGGGGGGGGGGGGGGGGGGGGGGGGGGGGGGGGGGGGGGGGGGGGGGGGGGGGGGGGGGGGGGGGGGGGGGGGGGGGGGGGGGGGGGGGGGGGGGGTGGGGGGGGGGGGGGGGTGGGGGGGGGGGGGGGGGGGGGGGGGGGGGGGGGGGGGGGGGGGGGGGGGGGGGGGGGGGGGGGGGGGGGGTGGGGGGGGGGGGGTCCGTGGAATCGTCATTAGAGGCATTTCTCGCATTTTCTTTGATAAAGATAATCTACGTTTCGTATTATCTCCTCGCGAACCTAAACGATAAGAAAAGATTTATTTAATTTTACCTAAATCTCAGTAGTGAATAACAATCAAAAATTTATTTAAATTTTATACAATTTTATGAAATTAATAGTATAATATAATAAAAACTTGTGTATAATGCAAGCTCTTACAATGCAAACTTTACTAGAAAATATTGTTATTATTATTATAAGTTAACAAACTCAGACCAATAATTTTTATGGCAAGCTTACATTATTATTTTAGTATTATTAATATATAATTTCTATAACAGTTACATTACCCAAACAAGTACTGCTAGTGGCATCATTATCTTTTTGAGAATGTATTGGAGTTTTACGAATAGTAGAGAAACTTTCTGTCGTTGTGGCAACAAAAGGTACCGAGCTAACGATGATCTTTTCATTAAATATTGTACCAAGCTTATTTCTTCCTTGATTTCTTCCAATGTTTAAATACTGTGCTTTATTTTTGTCCTTGACTGTTAACGTGGTTTTATCCTTAGCCAACGTTTTGGTACTCTCAATGTTCCAATAAAAATGACTACTATTGAGAGGATTTATTCCAGTACAAGTCGGCGCAGGAGAAATTTTCAGAAATTCATTAAAATTATTGCTAAGATCTTGATCATCATTTTCAGTTTCAATTTCAGTAAGTTTCTTGTAAACAAATTCGACAAGGTAGTCTAATACTTTTTCTTTAGCTGCTTCTTTATCATATGCGGAATTCGGAGACCGTACAGTCCCCTTATCCTATATAACACAGGAAAAAATGATATATTTATATTACTTGATTATAAAATTACATAAATCAAAATTTGTATAATAATTTTATAAACTTTTACTCTGGCAATTATATGTAATGTAAATGTTGTACTATTAAAATATTAATCAAAATTAATATTTCATTTAATTTATGATATTTTTTTAATATTTATAATATCAAAAAAGTATACAATTCAATTATTTTTTATTTATTATATTTTCTTGCTATATGTTAACTTGTTATTTTTGGATTTACCAAGTTTAGAATATTTAGTATAATGATCACTTATTCTAATGTTATATATATGTATATGTATTGTATTTTTATATCTATACTTTTTAAGTATGTACTGTATTTTACATACATAAAATATTTTACATACTAATGAGAAAACTAAAAATTCATGATTATTAAGAAAATTTAGCTTTAATTTTTTAAGACTGGTTTAAATTTCGTTAAATGTAGTAATTTCGCGTGTAAAATCTTGAAGATCAAATCAACTGTTATTTTATGCGATTATGCATTGCATGATGAAAATCCAATATTACTTCACAAATTTTGACATGGTTACAAATTTACAATAATTTTTTCTAAAAAAACTTAGAATTCGCATATAGAAAAGATAGATCATAACTGACAAGAGATAAATTATTAATTTCTTACGTTTAAATTTTAATAGATTATTCAATCAAAAATCCTATACAGCAAATTCATAGTATCAGTGAATGGACAATAATGATTTAAATAGTTTTATATGTGAATGTTTAATAATAAATAAATACATTATATACCACGTATACCGCTATGAAGTAAGCGTCAAGGTACAAACGTGTCGATAGGAAACATTTGTTGTGAACAAGCCTTAATATTTTTTATTTGGTTACTGTTAGAATTGTGAAGCATATTTAGTATACATGAAGTCATTGAACAAACATCATAATATTTTTTCATCGTGTTCTAAATGTTGAATTCTACACCAGAAAGTGATGATTTGCGGAAAACATTAATTTTTTGTGTTCATTTGAAGAAAAGTGCTGTAGAGTCACAGCAAATATTTGTCGAGGCATATGGTGATCATGCTCTATTAGAAGCAACATACAAAAGACGGTTTCAATAGTTTAGAAATAATAATTTTGATGTGCGGAATGAAAAGCGTGGTAGACCGCCAAAAAAGTTTGAAGACCCCGAATTGAAAACGATATTGGATGAAGATGACACTTTGAGTTAAAAGCAAATGGCAAAAATATTAAATTTTGCACCACAAACAATTTCTGATCGTTTAAAAGCTATGGGAACAGTCCAAAAGTGTAGAAAATGGGTGTCACATGAGTTGAATGAAAAACAAATGGAAAACCGGAAAAACACTTGTGAAATTTTGCTTTAAAGACACCAAAAAAAATTAATTTTGCATCGAATTGTTACTGGCGATGAAAAATGGATCTGGTCAAGACTCCGAAATGAAAAAATCATGGATTAATCCGGGACAACCTTAAACGTCGACTGTAAAACCAGTTCGTTTCTGCAAGAAGACAATGCTGTGTGTTTGGTGAAACCAGAGTAACGTAGTCAATTACGAGTTGTCAAAACCTAGTGAAATGGTTAAAACTGACCGACTAACACTACCGACAACAAATTATCAATTTGAATCATGCATTGATCGAAGAACGATTCTCGTCGTCTGATTGGTTAGCTACAAAAGACAAAAAATTCTATTGTCGTGGTATTCATTATATGCCAGAAAAATGGTCAGCATGTAAAAAAAACAATGACCAATGCTTTGAATAAATTTTTTCACTTTTTGATAAAAATTAGTGTTTTATTTTCACAAAAAACGCTCACTTCATACCGGTACACGTAGTATAGACTATAAAGATTTTTACAGGACATAAATTTAAAGAATTACAGAAAAAAATAATGGCAATAATTTCATAAATAACATTATAATAATATATAATAAATTATACTTCGTAAAGGTTATGTAATATTCTCTTTTAAAGTATGTTTTAGCCAACAAAAGTAGTTCGAACAATACAGAATTTTAATGAATTTAAACAGCTTTTTAAGATCATTTGATGAATTATACAGCGTAGGCATGAATAGGTTGGCTCGAGCTATACCACCGGATAACTGACGAAATTTTAAGGATTTTTCTTGCCAGCCGTGAAACTGTCAGATCTATCCCTGCTAAGATACGGACATTTAAAAAATGGTAAAAATCCAGTCCCCGGGTTGAAAAATGCAGCCCTCGTCGCTGCATCGTAGCGAATAGAAAGAGTAGAGGAAGCAATCAATGGAAGACGAAAGTGAAGAAAGCGACAGTGAGGCGAGTATGTTGCGAGGGGTTGCATGATATTGGATTCGGACTAAATCACTCGGGTCTAGCGTTGACAAAGAAAAAGCGCATCCTATCGAATCCAATGTCATGGCTTCTTTACAAGTTTTTAGTGTTTCGAGAAAGCCATTATTCCAGCTTTGGAATGTGCCCTACAGCTTGATGCTGCATTTAATAGCATTGATGATTCATCCATAAATTAATACAACGAGCGCTAATGCAATATTATATCGCAGTTTTTTAGAAAACTTTTAAAAAAAATGTTAGCAATTGCCAAATGGACACGCATCTAACTCTATAAGGCAGGCCCAGGCCAGCTGCTCGCCCCGACCACTTCGCCCTACTTTCTTTCATTGATTACTTTCTCTACTTTTATTCGCTGTGATGCAGCGGCAGAGGCTGCATTTTTCAACCCGGGTACCGGATTTTTACCATTTTTTAAGCGCCCGTATCTTAGCAGTAATAGATCTGACAGTTTCACGAACAGTAAAAAAAATCCTTAAAATTTCCTCAGCTATTGAGTGGTATAGTTCGAGACAATCTTTGATGTCCACGCTGTATGTAAATAAAGGTTAATTAGATTAAGTATTGCTGCATACGATGTTGAGATTTAATACAGAAATTTTAAAACTATATACTATGTATAATAATAATCGAGCACCTTAAGTGAAAGATCAGATTCTAATACTGATGATTCACTTTTCTTGTTCTTTTGTACGCCAGGATTCCTTGGCTTGTCTGCCGAGGTAAACTCGACATTCGTGGCTATGCATTGCTTGTGACCACTATTTAGATGATGTTTAAGGAGACCCTGACCGACGAGCCTGAGGTGGGGTATCTGAGTGCGCCACTGGAGACATTCGTCGAAGAGGGGCCCTGGCTGCAGTTGCTCTTCCTCATCAAAGAGCGTCTGCTCCACCATACGCCAGTGCTCAAGGGTATGGTGAGCAGCTACTTCCTCAATGTCCTCCGACCAGGACCTCTGCTCCATCTGCTGACTGCAGCTACTCAACGAACGTGATTTCTCGGAGCTGTTACTATTCTGCAGACCCGCCCTCGCAGTCTGTAATATCATCTTTTCCGCCCGCGAATCATTTCGACTTTCCCGCAAACTAAAATTTTAAAAAACTTACAGAACCTTAATATAATTTGAATAGTTAATGTAAATTGTACATTTTTCTTATTTAGTTAAATAAATTACATTATTATATGTAACAAATCAATTGATTTTTTGTTGACGCGCACATGCAATTATTACGAAATAATGAAATATAATTTTATTCTGAATTTCGGAAATTTGTAGGTTTTAATAAAGTATTGTACAAAGTATTGCATACTTTGTCTAGGTTGTTTAACAGAAGAGGAAATAAAGTTGGAATTTTTAAGACTCCCTTTTTAAGTGCCTTTGGTAAGCCCTTTATTTATATTTTAACCTGACTAATTGGATAACTGTATCAAACCCTAATAATATTAATATTCTATTTTAAATTTGAGAACTTGCAAGCTCTAATTAATGTAATGAATCGTTATTAGAAAATAAATTGCATCAAACCAAATAAAACGATAAGTAGAATGTCTGGCGTCCAACGAGTCTTTACATTTAAATTCATATTAACTGTCGATAAAAAATTATCAAATTAATCAATCATAATTATAAATGAAAATGTTTTTACATTCTTTTCTGATCTTATGTACACCTACACTTAAGAGATAATGATTGCAACATGTTGATAGACGCTCCCGATTTCAATCATCCTTTTTTAAATTAAATTTCAAGTAAATTCAAATAAACTATATTTATTATTCACATATTATTCAAATAAAAAAATTCATACGTGGTTCAACTAAATATAGGATGTTTTTATCAAATTATAAGCAGAAAACGATACTAGAATTCTAATTTTGGCTGGTTTTTGACTAAAAATATAACGGTAAACCCAGTTACATAGCAAAGTAATCGGGTTGGAATCTGTTCGGAAACCCAACTAACATAAACGCAAAGAGCTAGAAAGAAATAAGTGATCGGGGACAAACGATCAACAGTCGTGTTAATTTGTGTAGGGCTAGATTTGCACGGTGAAATATTAATCTGTAAAATAAAAATCTGTAAAATATTCGATTCGTGTAGTGCTGTATTTAAAACTTTTTGAACAGCTTTACAATAATTTTAATAAGTTTCCTTTAGTTTACCGTTTTAATATGATCAAAAACTCTATTAAAAATACCTTGCTCGATTCCGATGAGAATACACCCAGATTCTGGTCGAAATCTGGCGTTATTTCTAGGAATTCTAGTAGGGTGCTTCTTTTGTAAAGTTCTACCAATATTTTTTTAGTGAAAATTAATTTATTTAAATTAGAGATGCTTGATTGCCATCGAGTGTATGAGAACTTTTGCCTTATTTTAGGTGACTACCTTCCTTCGACGATGGTGATAGCTCAATGCATTCATCTATGTAATTACTTAATACTTTGTGTAAATGCTCTAGTTCAAAGCAATTGTGTGCGGTATGACTGTACTGTAACTTGGCGAAAATTTCATATGCTAATTTTATTGTGGACTTTTTCAGAAATCTCATCAGCTTAAAGTATTGGGCACTCAAAATATTACATTTTTTATATATAAAAAATTACCAGAACAAAATTGACCGAGAACCATTTTCGCAAAAAAAATTTAAATGAACTATTTAACTTAAAAAATTCGTAAAATAATAAATTGTTCTCAATATTATGCTATTTTTTTAAAAACATAAAATTTTATATATTTTAACATTGAAATTGATAAATAACAATGTATACCCAATTTGAAAATCAAATATCTATAATTGAGGATCTTAACCAGAACATATAATCAATTTAGTGATTCAAGAAAAGATCTAAAAATCAAATATTCTAAAATATTAACATATCTGAATTAAATTAAATTAGAGTGTTATGTAATAGGTTTCATTCAATTACAAAATTTTAACTTATTTTACGAAAATATTTAATTTACATATTCTTTGTGGCATAGATAATTTTAATTTGAAAAAGAGGTAAGTAGAAGATCCCTTTTAAATATCATACTGAAAGATTTGCATATTATCGATTATATCTTCATAAGTATTTTAAACTTTAGTATTGTTATTACGCGCGATTGTTGATATAGTGATTTGAGAATATATTCTGACTTGTTTAAAAACTGAATGTTTAACTCGTTTGATATCTTCTCTGTAAGGTTCATTTTAGCTGTACAAAAAAAATACTATCGTAGAAATTTATAGACTTTCTATAACGAAGATAAACCGCTTATATGTTAGCCTTTTGATTAACCCATTATTTTTAAGATACTAGTTTTTTAAAAATATTATCAACGTTATACTCAAACGCATGTTAGAAGTAATATTTATTAAATTACATATGTGATTAATATCACTATTATTATATTTTTACTGTCGTGATATACTTATATAACGGTTTAATTGTAAGATGATAAATTTGAATAAATTTGATAAAATTGAATTGGTTCCCACAACATTATTATTTTTAAACTAAAACGGGGATTAAAAATGATTTATTTGTTCAATAAAATAATCAAATATATAACAAAAATATATTGCCTGTAATGACAATTATCGTCCGATGTGATTAAATAATATAACAAAAAGTTATCTAAAAAATATTTTTATATCGCAATTAATGTTTCAAAATGTCTAAATATTAAATTAAATATTTCAGATTTTATGAAACTTTAATGAAATTGTAACAGACCACTTTCATAAAAGAAATTTAGATAGAGCTTATTATTTATTAGGTGAGTTAGTTATATTTAAGTTAAATGTACTCTAAAAAAACATTAAATCTTCTAAAGATCATATAGAATAAATAATTTCTCTAAGTTATCATTTTTAATTTGTTTGTATAGTAATATTGTTACTATATAATATATTGCAACAAAATAAAAATAAATAATGTAAATAAAACCGAAATCAATTTCTATTTAAATTAATTATCATTTCTTAACAAAACATGCAAGCGGAAACTCGAAATTAATTTATTATTTGTAAAAATTTAGACGATTCTTTTTATATATGTACACATGACTTATTTGGATTATTGCAACTTCATTTAGGTGATTTAATACAATAGAAATTAATTAACATTAATTAATAACACAAATAAAATTATAAACCGCTTAGTACAGCGACATGTGTTAATAAACTCCTACACATTATGTATAAGTATAGCCTAAGAAATACATTTAAAACATTTTTATTAATATAAGATGAAAGCTGTGATACAATTTAATAGACTTTACTTACCGGTATCTTTTCGTTGTTTTTTTATGCATTGCATGCTTCGTTCATGTTTAGTCTGTAAGTTAAATTTGGTTAACTGAAAACAGCTGTTCACCTTGCACTATACCACACTGTCTTTAACGCTTTGAGATTCGTCAAGTTACGTCGAGTTATTGATTTTTTCTATCGGCAAACTCCTCTTCGTTTTTTAACCTCCGCCATATTTTCCGTTCGTATCTTCACGTCTTTGTCCTAATTAGTATCTCTCATAACCTCTAATTAACAAAAACCAAATAAAAACAACTTGTGCTTATTTTAAGTAAAAATCTGTTGTCCTTAATACGTTACTTAGTTAGAACGTGTTCAGTTCGTGTTTACGCACCGTGACGGTAAGGGAGGCACATAATGCAAGACCAGCGTACAATGTCGTGTTTTTGTACGCATATAAAGAGAATCTGCTGTACTCAAAAGTTGTTCGACAGTCGTAAGATTGCGAGTCTGCTCCACGCATCCACCCAACTCATTTACTATTCGCGAAATAGGCAGGATTTTCGAGCGTGCGTGCCAAAGAGTTTGATAATCGGCTGCTATATAGCGGACGACGCCTACAAGGTTATCGAAGAGCCATCTAAGCGTGGTAACGAAGAGAGAAATATATACATTCGAACTGCGGTAACGGACCTCTTTACAAATTACGACTTCAAGCCAAGAACAGCCCTTATATATGCATGAGCTAGCGCCCAAGCGGACACTAGCGAGTCGGACGTCAGAGTTGTCCAGCTTATTCAATATATATACTGTTACTGTATACTGTATATCATTTGTAGTATACAAAAATAAGGCTTTCATTTGTTTATGTTGTTTACTATTTGCCCTTGTGAATAATTATGATGGTTTTACAAGGTAGTATCAGAGATTGAAGTTTCTTTTTCAACGGATATTGCAGTTCGAAAATTTCGAACCGCATAACATTATAAATAGTTATAACTATTAATCAATTCAACTTTGATACTAAACAGTGTGATATATGAATATAAAATGTTGATTAAGTCTGGATGCTTGTAGCTTAGATACTGCGATATATAAGCAAGTTTGGTTTCGCGAAATAGATTGAATAAATAATGTGCATGTATTTCTCTTTTACTGTGTTATCACTTTTATCTGAACAATGAATTAAGTTAACACACGCGAGAACACACTTGATTATCGTGAAATTTCCCCTGAAAAATCTCTTATCGTAAAGGATATTACCCAGGGTCGTGTTGTTACATTTTATTATTTTATCGAGAACAATGGCACAAGAGGAAACCTTCGAACAGGTAATAAACCTACATGTAACCTACAATCTTAACTTTATTATTTAAAGTAATATTGTGTACATGTAATTTGTCTTTACACGTATTTGTGTACATTTTTTAAATTAATAACTATATTATAGAATGTGTAATCTACAAATTTGTAATTTTAATTTAAACATTTCACCTAGTTAAAAATTATATTTAAACTAGTGCATACACTTAGTAATTAATTCTTGGTTTTAAATTTTTTATAATAAAATTATATTTTTACTTTATATTTTCTTTTGGCTTAGTTTTATTTAAAATTATCATACAATAATATTTATTAATTAATTTGTTTATTATCGGTGTAAAATTGCTAATAGTTTATTCTTTGCTCTTAAGCAGTTTGAAGATGAAGAGAGTGAAATTCCAATAGGAGGAAGTTTAACCAGTGGAAAAAAAAGACTTTTTTCAAAGGAACTTCGGTGTATGATGTATGGCTTTGGAGATGATCAAAATCCATACACAGAAAGTGTTGACCTCTTAGAAGATCTTGTAATAGAGTATATAACAGAAATGACTCATCGAGCTATGGAAATTGGTAGAACTGGAAGAGTTCAAGTGGAAGATATTGTATTTTTAGGTGCAAAGATTTAATGAATATTTAAAAAATAGCTACATTCACAATTAACTGATAATTATTGCAATGTACTATTATTTTTTCAGTAAGAAAAGATCCTCGGAAGTATGCTAGAGTTAAGGATCTTTTAACAATGAATGAAGAACTGAAAAAAGCAAGAAAAGCTTTTGATGAAGTTAAATATGCAGGTAATATGACCCAGTAAACAAACTTAAGTGACGTTATCATGTACTTGTGTCAATTATTTTGTTTATATAGTTTATCTGTAGCTTGTAATTCATTTATTTATTTAAGGATTTGAATTTACTTTTAAGTTTATGATAAATAATAATAGACTGCATGTTATACATTATCTTAAGCATGAATTGTCATGGACTTTTTAAACAATTTATATTTTAACTTATAATTTTTGTAAATATATATAGTTTGAAATTAATTTTATAATTTTAATGTATAATAATAATTTTTTTATTTACAAATATTTATTTAGTACAAATAAGGTTTTGTAAAGATTTTTGTCCAAATATTTTTTCCCATTCAAACTTAGAATAATTGTTTATAAGAGTGCATGTTTCATAATGCATGTTTGCATGGAGCTTGAGATTTGAATAAAAGGCCAAGGCATTAAGCAATATGAGAAACGGCCTGTTTTGCTGACAGAATAACGTCATTCAAACCAACACCATCATATGAAGAACCACAGAGAGCCAAAGGAATTTTGTGAGCTGTTATGTAATTTCGAATGCGCTGTACTCTTTGACTATGGCCAACAACATACTGGGGAATGCAGTCCTTCAATACAGCTACATCATATTCTATTGGATCTTTATTTATATTCAGTATGTTTTTTGTGTGATTGACTGCAGTGGACAAAAAATTTTCCATTGTTGAATTTTCACTAAAGTACTTGTTAAACCAAACACCACCCATCATCACAGTCAGTACCTGCAAAATGATATTATCATATATAAGTATTATCAGTGCCATTTTATGAAAATATAAATTCTTTTATTATTCATTTTAAATGCATTTTCAATAATTATTGTAAGTTTTATTTTTTTATTTGTATATAAAATTTATTTTTAATATATGCTACTCTGTAATTTAAATATCTTACTGTATTAGAACTATTTTGTAATATACAGGAGTCAAAAATAACTCCTAAAACTGGTAAATTTTCATTTGGTGGAATTAGAAACCCAAAAGCTTTCAGTGGTAAAATATTTTCAGAGTAATAAAGATTAACAACAGCTACTGTTGCAAATGGTATCGCAGCCAGCTCTCTTGATAATTGTGGATGCTGTTTTTGTAACAATGGAGCAAGATCCTTTGATGATAAAGTCGAAATAACTCTCTTAAAATTTTCAATTTTACCATTAACTTGCAATTCAACTTTTCCTGATTTAAATTTAATTTTTTCACATTTTGTTTTTGTATTAATTTTAATATTTGGATTAGAGAGTAAAGTAGTTTCTAATGCTTTTGGTAATTGTTCAAGACCACCTTTCAATGACCACACTGACCATTTTTCTTGTTTAGCTTTTTTTACTAAAATTAATTTATTTGGGTTTGAATTTGTTGAATTTTTTGATTTATGAGAATCTTTTTTTAATATTTGCCAAAGTAATCCCTTAAATATTGAGCCATGTTTCTGTTCCAAGTCAAAGGCTGATTTCATTAAAAATTTTACACTTATTTCTTGAGCATTACCTGCACAAATACCACAAATCATTGGACTAATTAAATAGTCAGCAATATCTTTTCCCATTCTTCTCTTAACAAAACTGTAAATACTTTCATCTTCATTTAGGATTTTTGGAGCTGTTAAATCATTCCATAACATTGTAATCAGAGGTCTATTAAAGGGTGCTTGAACTCGAAATAAACTACCCAATGAGTTTGGTAGAATGTGCAATTTTTTATTTACATAAATTAATCTGTTTTGAGCTGCAGGATGTGAAACATTAATTGGTATAACTTTCTTATTTAAATTCAATTTACTGATGAGCTCTAAAGTATTTTCTCCAGCTGCTCCAGAAGGCCTAATAGTTCGAGGACCTTTTTCAAAAACTGTGCCATTAGGTAGCACTTTGCTTTTAACCCATCCTCCAACACGATTTGAAGCTTCATAAAGTACAATTGATCTTAATTTAGATTTTTCAAGAGAATAATACCCTGCACTTAAACCCGATATTCCACCACCTAAAATTGCAGTCATTGTAATTCTGTTAACATTAAATTATTAAAATTATGTTCATGTGTTTAATTTGATAAACATATTTCAATAAAAATATTTTTTATTTTAAATTACTTGCATTTGTAAGAATATGTAAATTATAATTAAATTTATAATTTTTTTTATTTAAATATTCATATGTTGATGTTCATATTATGCAGTCTTTTAAAATCATAAGGTTTATAGAAAGTGTTGTTTTAAAGAAAAACAATTTGTAGTTGGAATACCAAATAATTCTTCTTTAATACAGTTATTAATTATTATCGGTACAAATACGTACGATAATAAATAATTGATTTCTATACAATTATATTCTATAAAGTAAAATACAATTTCGTGTACAGTATCAATTACTGTGAAGATGACTATTTTTGTATTTATACTGATATCAACGATGTACTAGGTCTACTTTAGTTCTGACCTAATATGATGCAAGTTACTCATATAGGTGGCGTTGACATATTCAATGTATGCATGTATATGTTCTTGTTCTAAACCATACTACGAGTACGATCTGCTATGATCTATATATTCATGTACGCGTGAAGCTGCAGCATATAGTGTACAAATCAGTGATGCAAAGCACTCAGTCAAAACTCAAAATCTATGGTAGAAAAAGGAAAAGAGAAGGAAAGTGATAACAACATATAGAATAAATATATATTATAAATTTCAACATTGTAATAACTAAGTATTTATATTTTTTTACGTTTTACTGAATTAATAACATATTCAATTTTAAGTTTAATTAAAAGATAATCAGAAGAAAATTCTATACAAGGTAAGATAACATTTGCATTATTTTTATTATTTTTTTAGAATGTTTCAAAACCAAAATTTGACAAATTTTTTAAAAACAGCAATCACTAAAATTGATTTAAATTCAAGAGAACGTATAATGACATAAATTTATGAATAGAATGTATAATGTACATAATATTTGTATGGATGTGAATTTAAATGACAATAGCATATTGATGTAGTTGACAATGGAAGTTTATTTTCTTAATAGAATTATATTGATGTTATACAAGAACTGTACTTTCATATGGATTCTCTTTAAGCTTCAGTAGTAACATTGAACACAAGAGTGTTACAGTTGTATTCGAGACGTTATTTGACTTACTTGTAGAAAAAACTCTTTACTAAACTCTAAAGATGAAGGACGGTAGTCGACTATTACAAGTTTTATTAAAAGTATCTGAAAAAGCAGCTAATATTGCCCGGGTCTGCAGACAAGATAAGGCACTATTTGCATTACTTGTTCAAGAAAAAAGAGCAGAAGAAAAAAATCCACGATTCTTTCAAGATTTTAAAACATTGGCAGATGTACTTATACAAGAAACAATAAGACATGATATTGGATTAGAAGTAATATATTTTATTTAAAATGATTTATAAACTACTAAAATTCCATGAATTAAAAGTAAATGAATATTATGAGATATTAGAATTTTGAAAAATATAAAGTATAAGTTTGCAATATAAAACTTGTGTATATTTGAAAAATTGTCATTATTTTTTTTATCAAGATCAAGTTCTTTTATATGAAAAAATGCAGAAAGTATTTTAGTTTCCAGAACTTGCTGGAGCAGTTAAAGGTGAAGAGAACAATGTTTTTAGCAATACTTTGGGAGAAACAATTACAGTTGAGGTCTGTTCTAATTCAGATCAAACTGCTAAACTATTGAGAAAAGTATTAGACGATGACCAAACAACTGCTGAATTGCTTTCAAAAGAAGTACACAGAGATATAATTTTAGCTGATGTTGCAGTTGATTCATTGAATCTCCCTACAGATTTAGAAATTAATGTATCAGATCTTGGAATTTGGATTGATCCTATAGGTACATCGATTTTTTACTTTTAATTTTTATATTTTATAATGAGTAGAGAATAATTGATTTTTTAAAAATTTAAAAAAAATTAAAGCTTAAAAGAATTAAGAAAATATTTACTTTGAAATAATTATAATTACTTTTATATACCTATAAGGGGTTATTGATTAAAAGAAGGTCATATGGTTTCTTTCTTTCAATATTAAAAAATTTATGCTGTTTTTATCCTATTTAAATAGAATTCTGCATAATATTATTTTTTTAGCTGTTTCACCTATATTGTAAATAAAGTCATTATTCAAAATTAAAAAATATAAATTTTTTGAAAAGCTTGACCTAAAATCATTATCGTAAAATTAATTTTCAAGTATTAACAATTTTATTAAAATTATTTCAAATGTGTCGATTTATTAGTAAGTGTATTCTATTATTGAAACTTACATAATTTATTTTGATAGTTATTAAATTAAATTAGTATAAATGTATTTAAAAAAAATATTTGTTTAAATTTATAATTTGGGTCATTTAAGAGGTTACATAAAGAATTTCTAATGAGAATCTTAGAAAGGAATATTTATATGTTAGAGTCATGCAGAATATATTCATTTTTGTGTTTCATAAAGCTGTATTATAAAGAAATAATATCAAGTAGTAGTTTTCTACTAGTAGAATATAATTTATTACATTTTGGACTAATTTAACACTTTTTAAAAATATTGCGAGGTTCCTTGAGTATATCCAATGCTTGTTTATTTTTTATTAAAAATAATTTTTTCATACTTTACAATATTAAAATTGATTAAACAAAATTTGTATAGTAGTATAAGCATAAGTTTACTAAATAATATAAATGAAAATCATCTTGTTTTCTTTCTGACTTTTCTATTATAATATTATAATTATTATTATTTACATAATACAATTTATGTAATTCAAAAGATATTAAGTAACTACAACAATAACATTTATGTTTTCAATTCGTTTTATAGATTCAACAGCTGATTACATAAATGGAGGTGAAGTCATTGATAATGCAACTGGTCTGCATTTACATGGTTTGCGTTGTGTAACTGTACTTATTGGAGCTTATTTTCAAAGTTCAGGATTGCCAGTTATTGGAGTTGTTAATCAACCATTCTATACTCAAATAGAAAATCAGTAAGTTCAATAAAAATAAATATCATATATGTATATATATTTATATACATCATTTTAACAATTAAATACTATTTTTTATAATAAAACAAAAAAATAAATGATTTGAAAAAGATTTAATATTTGTTGTGACTAAGCTATAAAATAAATACATTTTACAAATTGTTGATAGATTTAAAAGAATGTTTGATTATTTAGTATTGAATAAAAATTATTTTTTTTTCAAGGTGGAAGGGTATGTGTTATTGGGGATTTTCCAATAATAATATAAACTACTGTTCAATTAAACAAATTAAAGAATCATCCAATAAAGTTATTTTAGCAAGTAGATTTGAAGAAACTTCTTTGAAAAATAAATTACAAGACGCTCAATTTCAAATAGTGGAGGCTGCAGGAGCAGGCTATAAAATTATATCTGTTGCTTTAGGTAAAGCAGCTGCTTATGTTCTTTCAAAAAGTTCTACTTACAGGTGGGATATATGTGCTCCTCATGCCATACTAATGTCACAAGGAGGAAGTGTTCTAGATTTTAATAAATATACAAATAATACGAAATATAATAGTGCCATTATGAAATACACAAATGTTGATAGTGAAGTTTCAAACGATGGAGGATTAATTGCTTTTAGGGAAAAGGAAACTCTTGATATCTTACGAAATATTTTGTGTTAAAATTCTAAATTATTTATTTATAATGGACATCTTTTTAATATTATTAAAGTAGGAAGAATTTTTAAAATACCTTGCCTCTACTGCTTTTTAAAGATAAGATATATTAAAATTAGCAATTTATGAAATGGAAGTCTTCCTCAGCTCCACTTAAAAAAGTTTCAATTTTTAAGATTTTATTTATTTCTACAATTTTTATTTTTTATCAGGCTTGCATTAGATTTAATAGATATAAAGTGTAAGTGTGTTGATAATTGGTAAAGTTTGTGTTTTCATGTCAAATAATAATAAGGGATGTAAAAACTATTAATATATAAATGTTTTTAACAATTTTTATAAAAGAAAATTTAATTAATTTTATTATTATCGTTACATGAGGCAAGTTTTTGAATATTTTTTTAATGATTAATCTTATAACTATTAAAATTTTTTTATACTTTTCTTTAAATTGTCTCATTTTGAAATAATACATTAATAATGATTTATGTTATTCTATAAAGTTAATTGAACTGATAATAAACATTGATCACAAAAAAAATATAAAATACTTAATTAAATACATATATAAAGATTTATGAAATACTTCAAAAAACAATAGCAATAAATGAAATGATTTAAATGATAAAAAATATACAAAACGTAGATCCTTTACATAAACTTATGTAATTTATGTTTTAGAGACTTCATTATCTATGTTTTAGATGTAACATAAGTATAAAATAATAAAATATTAATTTGTTTGAAAATGATGTTTTTAAAATCGTAGTTTTTAAATCAATAAATATAATTTTAATTGAAACTCAATTTCCTTTTTCTTCAACAATATGGTATATATTATTATTTAACTTCATAATTAGAATATCAAATTTTTAATTGATATAAATTAAAAAGGTGTTTAGTGTACTAATTCTTAGAAGAAATTTAGTGTTAAATGTCTGTATATTCGAATATCTTATATTTTATGTTATTAGTTTGTTGAGTATTATACCTGCAGGATGCAGATTCGTCTAATATTTTGGAGTGAGTATAGTATTATTAAGAAAGTAAGATGAAAACCATTGTTTTTAATTACATATTCTAAAAGTTTTAATTAAAAAAAATTTAATTTAATTAGAAAAATGACTATGTTTAATTTGATTTTATTTAAACAACATTTATGTTTTTTTTTATTTATAATTATATAATTAAGCATTTTTACATTTATTTTATGAAACTCTGTCTAAGTTTGTAAACTGATTTATATTCTCATTCAAGTTTAATTGTCTTTAAATAATTTTTTTATATTCATAACATTCAATAAGTTGTAACATTACCTTGATTGAGTTTAGTGTCTTTAATCATGTTTGAAATTTTAATTGAATCCATGTTCTGCAGGTGCAGTACCACTATATTTTTGAGTTTTGTATAAGTATTGTCAAATTCGTCTTACTGTATATTAAATGATTATCTAACTATTCATAAATTAATAAATTCTTTTTAAATTAAATATCATTAATATTTTTGAATAACAACAGATATGTACTTATAAATTCTTAAAATCTTTTACTGAAAATTGACGATTTCGAATAAAAAAGGTTCAAGAGTTCTTTGAGACACTATTAAAAAAATTTGACAAACTATTAAAATGAAGAAACTTACAGAAGAGTATTTGTGACAATCCTAATAATTTTTTTAAAGAAACTATTACTTTATTCCAATTGTTCAACATCTGTGATCTTATTTGTTATAATTTTTATAAAAGTTGAGTTTTTAAATAAAGTTTTAATATAGACCAGATAGGAAAAAACATATGTATCTTTATTTATCTTATTTTATCTATTGGTATGGATTATATCACAAGAAACGTGAAGTACAATGATGATTTACAATAACATGATTTATAATGATGAAGAACAATAATGTATGTTTAATGTACAAAGTTTATATAGATTCTTCAGGCTGAACTTCAAGGTGCATGAAATGCCTGTGCATTGGCGTTGAAGACCTCAAAGAATTATTGCATTTGAAACTTGCACTCTTAGCTGGTGCTCCAAAATTATTATTTATCTTTCTTCTTACACTTATATAAGTAGTGCAAGTGTTAATTCTTCTTAGACCAGAATGACTTTGTCCTTCAAAACCTGAAATCACAATTCGCAATAAATGTAATTTTTTCCATATTTCCAATACACATTTATATGATCCACATTTTTAAATTATACGAATGTTGAATATATAAAATGTATTTTCGATTTAATTTAAAAAAAAATAATTTAGAAATATGCCGAGAAACTTTTCTCGATAAATCGACATTTTGAATATATTATCCATGGAACAAAGGTATTATCGATGGATAAAAGGGAACAATATAATAGCGACATATAATATAAGAAAAAAAGTTTTAAGTATAGTTTGATTAGTTCTTAATTCGTGGTATCAAAATGCCATAATTTTATGCATGATAGAGTAATAAATATTTATTGTACCAGTAAGGGCAATACCAGCTATGCTGGTATTGTATGCACGGCTCTGGTCAGGAATAATGCGCCTGATCATAGGTAATCGGCTTAATACCGCAAGGAAACCACTACGAAATCGTGCATTCATCCAGCAGTAAATGACTGGATTATAACAAGCATGAGACATCGATAACCAGTGCATGCTAGCCCATACATATGGTACTCCGTGCCACTTTGACAAGCGATCGTCATTGTCCATTATTAACTGCAAGTAAAAAAATTTCACATTGTTCAATTAAGAAACAACATATTATTGTTAAACGTAGATAATTAATATTATTATAATTATAAGATTTTGCATATTTATTGTAAAACAAAAATGTCAGAGTAATATTTTAAAAATATTATAGTAGTGTGCTGTATCTTACTTATTTTTATTATATAATACAATAAAAAAAGCCTTTATGCTATTCATCTGTATTTATGATGTATAACTATATTTAAATATTAGTAAATTTATTTAAAATGGACTTCAATATATAACAAACAAAAATAATAATTTTTATTTTAAGTGCAGCATAATCAAAACTATCGTACTCAAGATATAATATACAATTTGTTAATTGCCATTGTGCAACTTTAATAATAACGAGAAAAGGTTTATTAGATCGAAAATGGCGCTCAACAGTTTGGCCATGAAGTATCAATTTCATTAAAAAATAGAGAAAAACAACGAAAAATAATTTCCTGGTAGAAATACTTTGCGAATGAAAAAAAGGAATTTTCGCATCGAAATGACATTGGTAGGGAAAATGGATCCATTATGGCAATTTCATAAGTATACAAAAAAAAACATGAGTTAAGCTCACCCAAGCACATTATATACTTTCAAACACGTAAATGGAAGTCCTATACCCATCTATATATTAAACGCAATAATTTCTGTATGATGCCCTTTAGCATCATAACATAATTTCAATCAATTCTTGGAGACTTGTGTAGCCTTTCTGATTGCGGTTTATTTTTTACCAAAATTGTCAGGAAGAGGTCAATATTTGAATTGCATCTAATATGCTGATAGAAAATATTTGAAACTTATTTTATAATACTTTTAAAAAATATTTTCACTAATTTGACCTATGATCTCATAAACTTTTAATTAATTTTAATGATCTTATTAATTCTTACACTTATTTTAAAAGATTAATTTTGTTACAAGTTTTTATCAAATATGATAACTTAAGCAATTAGAAAATATAACTATTTCATGAAATTATTTTTATATTATTTTTATTTTCAAATTATTTTTTACTGTTATGTTCAACAATTTATAATCGCTTTTAACTAATTATTGTTAATGATTTAAATTTAGTAGAAAGTCTCTTGCATATCTCTTGAATGTATAGTGAACAGCACATGCATGGCGTGGTAGTAGAAAGAGCGGAGGCAAGAGAGTTAAATTTTTATCGCGTCGCATTTTTTTCTTGCTGCGAACGATTCTTTTGATAATAATCTAACACGGTGTTGAGGATGTAACAATCTTATAGGGACAAGTGACATTATACTAGACAGTAAGCGTCATGATACGTTATAATATTCATAGCAATATTCTAGATTAGCTATGCGGCGAATAAAGTAGATCTTGCAGGTGTTATTAATATATCTTTTGATATAGACATTTTAAAAAAAAATAAATAATTAGTATACGAGTACTACCCCCAAGAAGATTCTGAGAAAAATTCTAAAATATGTTAAATGTACTGTGAATTTTGAAATTATATATATATATATATATATACACACACTCTGCAAAGGGGAATTTACGGACCGAACAGGTCATGTACAATACAGGCGACTTCTAATAGTCACCTGTTATGAATCCTGCAAAGGAGCAGTGTACCTAACCCATAGCTATACAACTAAGGCGGCGTGGATTATCTGACCGCTGATAACTCTTTCCCACAATCTAAGGGAGGGACGGGAAATATGACGACGAACCGTGAATAAACAATGTGTTCGTTAAACATAAATATTGCCGCCTACGGTCTCGTTTATTAATAATATTAATATTATAAGAAACTCACCAGCGTCCGGCGGTTCGGCCGCGCTTAAACGAAAATACGGCCTCATTCGGCCTTAATGATTACAACTTATCTTAGCCTTGAGTCAGCCCGCTTAAACTATATCTTCGTATCGCCACGCTACGCGACGCTCAGGGGATTAAAGGGCGTTCCCTGGGGTTCTATTCAATTAGAAGGGCTTCGCGAGGAAGTCAGGCCGAAGCGTCGTGCTCTCTTCCCGCCACGCGGAATCTTGACGGGCGGCGGCTTGACGGTTTCGCGTCCGACATCCATATATAAGCAGCGGAAGTATGGTAGAGTTAATGAACGGTTTCTGTAATTCGGTCTTTTGCAGACGATCATTTAGTACGAAAATCAACTTCCGGTTTTATTTTAAAAAGAATGTAATGAAAATCACTACAATATAGTAATTGATACTATAAATTTTATGATTATTCCTACAAAATATTGTAAAAATCTTTATAGTAGCAAACATGTTCTCGCATTAGATCAAAATATAGTCAAATTTAATACACTGCTGTGTTCTAAGTTTTTTATAATCTATTGTAATTCCAATAAAAATATTTTTTTGTAGTAAAATATGTTTTTATAATGAAGTTAGCTTTGATTTGTGATTGAGTTCTTTAAAAATCCAAGTACAAACTAAACATTTTTTAATATCTTTTCTTTCAAAAATTTCATTGAAAAGCTTGATTTTTCTTTTACTTGCATAAAATTGTATACTTTAATTACATTTTAGCTAAATTTTTTAGGAAAATCAATATTTTTATAAAATGTTGCTGTTATAAGTAGTACGAAGGTTCATTGCTATCCTTTATGTTATGTAGATGCAGATAATGCACAAAAGTATTTAAACAGTTAGAAGTGTCAGAATATATTTTATAATTTTTAGCAAGTATACGTATTGCCCTCAGTCACTGTATGTTATAGCATTTTGTTTAACATAGATCTGTGTAATTAAAGTATCGAAAGAACTGCATTATTTCTTTTATGTATAACATGGAAATCTAAATGTGCTTTTTACAATATATACTAAAATAAAATAGAAACTTAAAATAATAGAAATAAGTAGTCCAAATTTTAAGTAATTTTCTGCGGTTGGAATAAGCTACACTATGGGGGAAATGTACGCTATTATTTGAACGCCATTTTTATTGAGAAGATGGAATTCTGTCATAGTGACTTGTGTGATCGCATAACTTCTCTTCATTTGGAGAATCTTTCGATTATTTTCTGTGAAATTATCCGAAAGGTAAAGTATGTAATAAAATACAGAAAGTAAAGCAATGAGTTTATAAAAACAATAATAATACATAATAGACGGGCGTGTCACTGTATTCCAGATATTTTTCATAAATACACTAAATTTCTTTTACAATCGATTTACTTATTTTTCAGACGTTTGTATACATAGGATGTTTACGATTTAATTCTGTGGCTTTTAGGAGCGTATAGTTCATGATATTTTAAGTGCATAGTGCTTTTAATGTTCAAATTCTTTGATTTTTTGCAAAGATAAGGATAATCTAACTTATCGATAAATGCAGCAAATTAAAACGCATTAAAATGCATTAAGAGAAGTAGGTATAGGCAAAAATGGTGATAACAGTTTGCGATTGCCACCTCTTGACTGATGTTTATAGGTATTTTAACCTAAAAATGCACCGTAGCCTTTTTCATATAACTATGCCAGTCACCTGAAATTTTGTAGAATTGTTCGTAATGCATTAAGAAAAACTATCAATATGTAGAATATTAGTAGGTTATCAGCCTTTCTCAATAAAGTGCTGATAACAAGTTGTGCTTGCGGCAAGGCTTGCGACCGTTCGACTAATGTTTGTGTATCGTAACGTAAAAGCGATCCATATCTTTTTTCATATTTATGCCATGCTCTTAAAATTTTGCAGAACTGTTCCGAATACTATAAGAAAAACTAACAATATGTAAAATATTATAGTAATAATTCTGCGAAAATTCATGTGCATGGCATAAATATGAAAAAATATATGGATTATTTTTATGTTAAAGTACACATAAATATTAGTCGAGTAGTCGCAAGTGTAGCTATTACAACCCTATATTGAAAAAATCTTAAAAAACTTTTGCCCTGCATTGTTGCTATAATTTTAATAGGATACAAAGTACATCTATAAAATTTCAAGTATATGGCAATTAATAAGAGAAATGCACAATATTTTTGTATCAAACTACATATGAACTTGTTAGTTTGGCGGCCACAAATGCAGTCTGCTACTAGTACATTAGGTAACTTGTTAGTTGTTATATTTTATCACGTTACATTAAATCTGTTTTTGAAAAATTATTACTCGTCCGTTAAGTTTATACTTGTTATTGATCTATGGTATGGTTCGAGATTGTTCGTCAGATTATTTACCATTGTTTATTGCTCATTTATTTAATATTTATGGGTGCTGAAAATTGTGGGTCGCTAATGTTCTGTTGAGAGCAAGCGAAAGCTTAGCTTTGTTTATTTTGACTGTCAATTTTTCACATCAAAATATTTGATTATCGGTCTAGCTCTGTTGAATTTGCCTTAATTATCCACGTAAACTACACAGAATATGTTTTGAAACCCGGGATCATGAAGGCCTCGGAAATTAAATTAACAGATCCGTAGAACATGAGATTCGTAGCAGAATGATGAGGACTCCTTGTGGCTTCAACGGCAACTCAGTTCCACAATTTCAACTTGCTAGAAGAATAATGTATCGACTATTTCGAGAAATCTCCGAGTAAGGGATTTCGAGCCAAATAAAAGGCCGGGAGCTTTCCAACCGATAGACCAAGCGGAAGTTTTAAATTTGCGATCAGGCGGCATTCATCTTCGAAAAAGTGAACACCGAGGATAGTAAAATTGTACTATTTCATCCTTCCTTCACCGTGAATAAATACTTTTTACAGTAATACCGATAAATCAGACAAATCCTTCATATTGGTCTTCGTTTCTAATTTTATTGCAACAAATCGTCTGCCAGGTATTATTAGAAAAAAAGTTTTGAACTTTTATTTTGCAAATTGTACGCTTTAACTAAGTACGAGTGTTTGCAAGCTGAATCTCCACTGTTATCCATACTGTTAAATTTAAATTTAAAACGCTTATATAACATAGTTGTATATGTAATATTTTTATTCGCGTGCTAGAACAGAAGATTCATTCGTATTTCACTTAATTATTATATTCAAAAATAAAATATTCCCTTTTTTGCTCAAATCTATATAAAAATTGTCTATGAATTTAATTTTCTAAATATATGATTAACTTACTTACGATAAGAACGTTGAAAGGTAACCAGCAAATTGTAAAGACGATCACCACAGTCATCATCATTTTCACCATCTAAAATTAATGCAAATAAAAATAAAGTAATTGTCTATTTACATAATAATTATTAACATACATAGCAGAAAAAATATTTAATATTTTTAACTTTAAGTTTAAAGAATTTTCTATACTGATAACTACTTTAATAAAATATCCTTTACAATCGTTAATATAATAGAAAGTGAAATGCACAAATTATTACAAACGTGTCTATAGTTAAAATTATCTGTAGAAACATTTTTGAAAATAGTTTTATCGGTAAGAATGCAACAATCTAATCAAATAATTATATATATTATTTAGTATATAAGACCTCGAATACGACTAATCTTCTCATATATTTTATATTACGTGTAAATTTAATTAGTACTGATCTCCTAGAATAGTTAATAAACTCATTACCTCAAGTGAAACTCAAATCTAATCAACTTATTTCCTTAACTTCAAGTTTTTGTTGAAATGGTCATACTTTTTGCATAGCCCTTTGTGTTGGTACTTACTTAACCTTCCAACATCAATTCATAATTCACTTTCGTTTACAGTAAGAATGAGAATCCCAGGAAGTATAGGCATGACCTCACACTTGCATATCAAAAAAATGCGAGTAAACAAAAGCGATAAATATTTTATAAACGAAGAAGGAAGGGTGAATACTGTTTAAGACGTTATTACAAGTTCGAACTCGAGTTCGAAAGAGTGTGACCTTTACTATATAAGAGGCCAATGATACAGGTTTGGATTACAGTGGAATTGAGAAAATCATTTAATTACATATATTCATATATATTATGGACGCGTACCTACGTTTAATTAACATATTTTCATTTTGTGTTTATATGAATTCACTCTTTGCCTTTTTAAAAATCATACAAAAAATGTATGAATAGATTGGCCGCTAAAAGGAGTATATCAAAAACACAAACAAAAACTATTTTAAACAATATATATTTAAAATAGTCTTTATTTTAAATTATCCTATAATCTATATTGAAATAGTAATGCATTCCCGTTCAAAAAATATAGGTATATGTAAAAATTTAAAGTATATCTACGCACAAGTATGAATAAATGTAGTTGGATTAAAAAGGTAACCATTACAATTTTTAACTATAGACATGCACGCGTGCGCGTGTGCGTGCGTGCTTGCGTATGTGTGTCATTTTTTTTTTGAGCGAAAACAGTTAATTTATTTATTTGTAACTGTAAATTAATCTAGAAACATAATCCAAATCTATACAGCTGTAATCCAACTAAGAAAACTATACTTAATGACAGGTCCAGATGGAAATTTTAATTTCAATTATTAAAATGTTGACTTTCATGCGAAATAAATTGTTGTATTTTTTTCTGTAATTAAGATAAGAAACAATTATAAACAACAAAATATAAACCTTTAAGTAAAAACATTTTAAATATTTGCAAAATATGTTTTTGTCATTTGCAATTAAGTTATGTATGCATTTTTTGATAAACAAAAGCTGTTTTTTAAATCAATCTTAGAGTTTAAAATGTTGTATTTTCTTTAAAAGACATACATTAAAAAGGAACTACGTAATTCAATTTTTATTAATGTAATTTTCTATAGTGATTATTCTGTATCTATGCCCAATAATTGGAAAGGTTTAATATCTGGTATAAATATTTGTTAAATAATCTGTAGTCGTCACTTACAATCATTATTTTTCTATCAATATTTTCATAATTATTACAAAATCTTCAAATAATCTATTAACTGATTTAAATACATGATTAGAAACCGTTGTTATTTTATCTCATATAATAACTTTAATTTTAATGAGGTTCAAATTTTTGCAGGTATATTTTTCTTTTCGTAGAATGTATAATTATATTATCATTATATTAATGAAAAATAAGTTTTTACATTATTATTATTTTTAGTTTTCAGTAAATTGTTAAAAATTTCTCGTTGAGCTATATTAATAACGTATTTATGCTATTTTAAACTGTCAAGTTATTGTTTAAATCATATTTATTTTCAATGCTTAGCAACTTAAAATCTAATTTATAACTATGTGATACTAATACATTATCAATAATTATTAAACTCTATAACTCTCCATTTGCATTTATTTTTAAGTACGAAATAAAAAATACATGTATATAATCAAATGACGTTAGAAGTGACGTAAATGAAACAAGTAATAAATTAAGGAAACGTCGGATAGAGCGACAGTCGTGTGATAGAATATACGTGCAAGTTGTTTTTCTTCTTGTTTCAAAATCGCATTATTCTTACTAAACTAATCAACTGTTGGCCTCTTTAACCCATTTTGTAGAAATGGATATATAATAGTTAACCTCGATTAATGGTAAAATCATATTAGTTTGTTATAACGTGTTTTCAAAGACAGTTTATGGAGTATCCTGTCCAGGCAGTTTTTAATATCTCTTTTTGTCTTAGATACAAGTTTTAATACTTTTGGAAGAATTTTTTCATTCACCCTTGCTCCTTTACGTCGTATAGCCGTATGAAATATCATTTTCATTATATTTGTAACTACAGTTTTACTTCTGTCAAGTGAAAATAAAGTTAGGTAAGGATTGTCACGGAGCTCGCTGGATTAGTAATAAATTTACAAGTAGGCGTAGATACGCGTGTATTGTCCCCTTCAAATGCTCTAATTAGAAAAGGGGAGGTATAATTTAAATTACGCAGAGCCCTCAAAAAGTGTTTCATTCGAACAGCAGCATTAACCGAATAATTACAGTTATAGTCTATTGTAGTCACATGATGTTACTACGATGTTTATTCACAGTGGTCCTTTTCTCTGTTAGTTCTTATGGTCAAGGTTAGTATTACTTTGTTATATCTGTTTTCTATGTCGCAATCCGAAAAGAGTTTGTATGTTTTAACTAATAAATATATATTATAGAATATCAAGCTAGTTTATTTTGTATATAAAATTGGTATAATAAAATAAAACAAAACTCAATATTTTAAAAGAATATTTAGTTTAAACATATGTATATAATTTAAGAGTAATATGAGAAGGGGCATGATTTGGATTGTAAAA
Source organism: Sycophaga agraensis (assembly GCA_018906755.1). Lineage (NCBI taxonomy): Eukaryota > Metazoa > Arthropoda > Insecta > Hymenoptera > Pteromalidae > Sycophaga > Sycophaga agraensis. The sequence goes on along the minus strand of JACCIE010000021.1, from coordinate 413,327 downwards.
TAAAATTTTTCTTGTTTCATTCCTGAACGAAAAATTAAATGTACTTTTTTGTATATAGGCTCATAGACTAAAGTGAGGGAAAAGGGGTAAAAATAAAGTATTTCCAATAAGCAGCTATAGAAATTTGAATGTTCTGGTGTCAACTCTATAAAGAGTGAAAAGTGAAATAAATAATAATTAATTATTGTGTATAATGATTACATACCAAGATTAGAAAATCAAAAATGAAAATTTATATAAACTAGTATGCGCGGGCATGATTATCCTCCAGTTATTAATTTCTGGCTCTCTTCAAGATAGACACCGTTCGACCGAATTTGTGAATTTGTCATTTATATTATGAATTCCATTAAGATTATTTAATTCTACATTTTAAGAACAAAAATATACTTGCGTTTATCTTACCTATTCATGTGGCTAGCTTATCTTAACTATTCATAGTCAAGAAGCTTTTACTACGTATAATATATATATTAATTTGTGTGATCTCAATACAGAGAGTCAGTACATAAGCAGACTCATTTTTTGGTTTTTTATGAATTTAAAAACATTGGTGTTCTTTGTATCAAGTCTTGATATTATTATTCTTATTTTGAGAAAAGTCAAGTTTAAATTCATTGAAAACTCTAGCATTAGCTTCACAGTTAATAATTTAAAGTTGAATTTATCAACAGGATATATAACTGATATGACATGTCTAAGAAAAAATAATTAAGCAGATCTTCAAACACTGCTTAAGTTTAGTGTTGAATTTGGACAGAGGTTAAAGAAATTCTAAAACTTTGTGCGAAATGTTCATGATATAATTTTAAAATTCTTTCCGATTTTACATTTCTCTCTACGAACACTTACAATTTTGGTAAAGGTTAATTTTTTCTCTCACCAAGACACAAATATTTATTATATTATAGTATTTATTATATATAGATATTAATATATTTTTATAACATAAAAAAATTGATATTTCTTACAGTAGAAGATTCAAAATATGATGAAGAACTTAGGTCAATTTTTTTCAGACTCCACACTGGGTAAGATTATGTATAAACATTTAGAAAACTAAAATTTTTATTACTGCGCTTTAAATATCATAAATCAATTATGTATATAATGTTAAAAACGTACATCGTTTGTAAAACTAGAACAATATTTATTAAAATTGTTCATGAGATAAATGTTAAATAATCCATAAAAATAATTATGTTACATTATGTTATGTTATAACTTGTTTCGACATTTTTGGGTACTATAAAAAAATATACTAGGTATTCAGTGTTTACTAAATAAATAATCCTTTTAGAAATATATTCATTTTAGAATACACACGGTACTACTCAATATACATACAAATTATTACGTAGAATTTCGAAAATCTGATATAAAAAATATTCCTTTACTTAAAATGTAAAGAGTTTTTTATAAAAAAAGATTTGATGCTTACTTATGAGACTTAAAATATAATACTTACAATATTCAGATAATGTATAAAAGATACACATGCATGCCTTGTGCTAAACATGTACCCATATAAAAACACATGTACAATGCATACTAGCACCCTCAAGATTAATTCTAAAATATCAATCTTACTTTGAGTTGCCTATTTATATTCTCCGCAACCTGGTAAATGGATACCAGGCTGGAGGTAGTACGACCTTCTAGTATCCCGCCAGTCACCTTGCTTCGAATCTCAATTTTGTTCTATTCTAACTCTTTATGGATATTATCCATTTTCTAAAATACTGATCATTAGTCCATGCCGCTCGAGCAGAAAACTACAGTTCTTTTCGTAATGGCTTTTATCTCGGCCATGAACATAGTAGCATGATTATCAAGTGAGTACACAAAAAATTGTGTGCTCCATCATGTTTCTATGTACCCACCTTATACCTTCGTCCGTTTTTGAGTCATCGATGAACATCACTACACTAATATGAAGAAGAGTACGTGTTTCCTCTGCCCGCTCTTTACTACTGAGAATAATGAAGCTGTATGGCATAGAAAACAAAATTATATCCACTATATCCGTTGACCTATTACAGCTACTTTTCTTTACGTGTCACCAAAGCATTCCACGACTTTCTTATCAATAAAGAATTTACACTTTGTCAATCCTAGAATTATGCAGAATGCTTTGAAAACACTAGTCTTAACGGTCTTTTTTAATAGAAAGATAACTAACAAAATTTCCATTGTGGTCGTCGGTGTAGTGCATATCGAACCCATATGACAATCCTTTATATTTGATCGAGTAACCTTTACATATTTTTAAGTCCCACTTGTGTCCCTAGACCAGACTCATATATTCTTGGTTCAATGATGACATCTGTGACGGGGCGCCTCCTCCCCGGAAGCCGGATTGTTCCCGAGGGGGCCCGGAGCGCCGCGCCATCCCCAAATGCGCCTCTTGCTCCGCGCAGGCTCATGGCCGCCTTGGAGGGACCCGGCCGGGCCGACCCGGGCGGTCGACCCACGACGGTCGCGTCGGTTATCGGGATTAGGAAGAGGGACGGCCGGGCACAATAATGATTCGCGCACTTTATTTTGGCTAATCTCTATTTATTCGCGGGCGGCGGGACAGGCCCCGCCGCCGCACAACTTCGTCAACTCCGGGCGCACGGCGCCCGCTGTCCGCACGCGGGGTCGACGTGGACCGTCCCCGGCGGGTCCCTTGCGGGGCCCCTGCGGCTTCGGCCCCGAACCCCCGTGCGCCGCTCGCCGGCCTCGGCAACCCTGGCAGGCCACCTAGGTGGCCCCTGCAGGGTACCGAGGTAGACGCCGCGCCCCTCGCACCTAACCGGGGGAACTACCCGCGCCGCGCTTTCTCTCCGCGCGCATTAATAATTGGAGGCTTACCTTGGCCGTCCTCGGCGGAATCCTCGCGGGCTGTCTCTCCCGTCCCCTCTCGCTCGGCAACGACGGGGCTCGGCGGTGTAACGAGCCCTCGTCCTGGATACGGCTCGGGTCGGGGCGGCTGCCTCAGAAGCTTACGCGAGATCGCGGGCGCAGGAGTCGGCCTCGGGACGTGCTCGAGGCCAAAACCAAAACTGAGGGTTTTCCCTCCAGAAAACAAACTCGAGCACGCCCGATTGCCGCGGCCCCTGCGCCTCCCCCCCTCGCGCGCGTTCCTCACTGCGCCCGCCGATGTAAACATCGGCTCGGGTCCGCTCGCACGGCCGATCCCCGCGCCCCTCACCCGTGTCCCGACGACACCACGTCACACATCATATTACAAGGCTCTTACCTTCACAGGTTCTAAGCGTATGCTGTTTCCAAATGTCCATCCATGGAGTCAGAACGTACTTACTGCTTTGTTCTTGATGTGTTTTCTATATGGTTCAGTGTGGAGTCTATCATTGCTCCGAGGTAGCTGATCATATTAACCGACTAATTGGGATCCCCTGCAATTGAAGTCCTTCTGCCAGTTTGATCTTGTACCTATTGGTACATATCATGACATTGACCTTAATTGTAGTTAACTCCAAGTTTTATACCCACTCCATTAAGTGCTCTCAATAAACCATCTAACATATAGCTAATATATGCTCTTTTTTCAGAGCAATTTTCGATACTTTCCTGCACCTCCAAGTAATTTCCATACCAGTTTTAGTACAACTACTTCAATTCGCCACTGTGAATTCGTCATAGAGAATATTGCCCATCCACCTTACTAATAATCTCCCTAGTTATGTAGCTAAATGAATTTTCTACTTCTAAGTAGACTATGAACACCATATTTTTCTGATGCATTGAAATTTAAATATATTTTCATAAAATATTTTTACAGATTTAACAAATTTTTTTTCAGATATTTCAAGTTCAAAGTAGTAATTAATATAAAACACTCTTAAATATATTGTATTAATTTAATCGGTAATCTTTTTTATACTCTTATTATTGTTATTTTATTTCAGGGGAACCATAGATAAATATATTGATTCATCTCTCACAAATATTACAAATCTCATTTCCACTATCAATCTTCAAATTCCAACTGTATTCTACATACACGGCTATCAGGGTAGTGTTGAGATCGAAGAAGTCACTACTATTGTTTCCGGTAAATAAAATTTAAAAATATTATTGGCACCTTAGTTATTATAATTCATTTTAATATCAAGTTTAAGTTTAACTAGCAAATGTATTGTCATCGTAAAGAAATAATTCAGAGCTATTTGGTATTGAAATATATCGATTTACTGTATGACCGACTCGGCTGTGTACAATGCGAGTGGCAGGAATGACGCCACCTGCTTTTACGTGCAATGGCACCTGGCTAGTCGCTCGGCTAATGAGCTATTGTTGCAGCTCCCGGTGGAGGCGGCGTGGCTCCTTGGATCGCAGTTCGTCTCGCAATACTGAGAAGAGGGGAGAGAGAGATGCTTTCGTGTCATTAAAATTCCGCTATCGTTCAAAATACTTCTGCCCGCTCGCTCTGTGAGTACTTTGCCGGGCTCCTGATATCCGGCAGGAGTTTCCCGTCACTCATTATATGAGTGGTGCCCACTGTACCATCTTATTTCTATTACGAACTAGTGCACCTACTTCTTGACTTCTGGTATTCCTTGGTTACCTGCTGCGATGACGGACGGTCGGGGGTATACTATACGAGTCGCGCGCCCTGGAGAGGCGAAGAAAAGAGGTGGAGGGACCGCCTGTGCTTTGACGCCTCCTCCGGCCCGAATCTGCACGGGTGGTCATCGGTGACTTGCGCTCTCCACCAGAGTACTACATAGTATATATAGAGCACTATATAGTAGTACCATATGTAGTGCAGCATTACCACACTAAACAGCGCAGACACCGTCCGCGTATAAAGCCATATAAAGCTTTGAGCGGTGCGAAACGGGGTGGCGTGGATCTCGCGCGGGACTTACTCTCGGGCGCTGAGAGGATCTGCAGCTTTCACACCCCCTTTCCTTTGTTTATTTATTAAGCCCGTTGGCTCGACTCGCGTTTTTGATGGGCCCGGCGCTCTGGGCCTGTTATAATATATGTGTATACATGTACGTACGTTATTTATTCATTAATAAAAAAACATAAAGTAGCCAGATTCATTGATACACATAGAAAAATGAATTATTTTCTAAGAATAAAATAACATTATAATAAAGAATAAAAGAAAATTATTCTGTAAATTAATAGACTAAAATAATGAGAGAGACATTTGACAGAAAAATATCATTAATAATTTTGAATGTTAATTTTTGGACAGAATTTAGTTACTTTAGACGTTCGTAGACAATTGATTTAAGTAAAAAAAACCTTAAATGTGTAGAAGCAAGGGTGGGCGATTGATAAAAACACACAAGTTAATATTAAACAGTAAATTTAACGAGAGCAGAGAAAATACAGATTAATAGGTTCACGTCCGTTCGCCTTCTCAGTGCAACTGAGACTGACTTCTTACGCTCGCATATTCTGCCGCCGTTTCCGTATGCCTACTTCTTAACCAATTGCCTCGAGGTTACGACTAATGTATCGGTCATAATTCGCTACCTTCGCTATCGGTGCTGACCACCCCCGACCTTCATTATACAGACGCGGGCGCCCGTCCGCACCCCTCCCGACATCTTTTGAGTTTCCCCTCCCCTTTTTCTTGTCTCGTCACTTTTATTCTTCATCTCTTCCTATCTTAAATTGCCTACAGCTCGGCCATTCTGGCCTTTTAGCCGTCCCGGCTAAACTTATATTTTTCTGACTATCCTACAGTGATACTTTCTAGAAAACTATTGCTATACTATAATATGAATAAAATTCTTAAAATAAAATATCTTGCGACTCATTTTATATTGATGTAGAGTTTCATATTGTCTGGTGCGAGTACCCCGCTATAAGGTATTTGCGTAGTTTGAAATCCTTCGATGTCCCCAATTATATATCGATCGTGGTTCAATACCTTTTTGACCTCGTATGGTCCTATAAACTTAGGGATAAGCTTTTTGTTAACTCTTGCCGTAGTGTCATTATTTGTACTCATCATTCTTATGTTATAATAGTTCCTATTGACTATTTGACTTTTCTCGATATTTTCTGCTTCTTTTCATCGTCTTTCTTCTAAATTCCTGTCTCCGCTAATATCTTTTTCTATTAACTCCCGTAAGAGATTGCTTGTTTCCTCTCGCTTATCAATGCCGAATAATAATCGGCTCGGTGTCTCCTTCGTTGTTCAGCAAATTGTATTATTTACTGAAAACACAACTGAGTTCAAAACCTTATCCCATTTATTCGGGTCCGTGCATAATTTTGCTATCATTGGCGTTATAATTCTATTCAATTTGCTCATTTTCTCGCGGTATAGTAAATGTTACTAAAATATGTTCAATTTTTTCTGTTTCTAAAAATTTGCCTCGGGCCTTGGGAAACCAATATAATTTGAAAATACTATCTACGACTTTGTCTTGGCTCACGTGCCCTAGGTCATCATGGCACGTTCGAATAATGTTTTGTTCCATTGACCGTGGCACATAAAATAGCAATTTTTTCATCTTATCTTTTCTATATACTAAACCATCACGTAATTTGAAGAAGGGCATTTCCATTTTTTCCAACCTATCCCGTATTTCTTTTATTTTCTCATATCGGTCTTGACATATCGCTAAGGTTTGTTCGAATGAATTTCCTTTAATCACCAGGACGCTATGACCACGGCTTAGAGCATCAACATGGCTTATCCTTTTTCCTGATCTATGTTTTATTTCGAAGTCGAATTCCTGCAGCAATATAGCCCATCGAGAAATTCGCCGGTTAATATTCTTCTTACTTAACGTAAGTCTGAAGTTGTCACAGTCTGTAATAATAGTGAATGGAATTTCTAAATAAACCTTAAAACGTTGAATCGCTCTTACGACCGCAAGGCATTCTAATTCAAAACTATGGTATTTCATTCGACCGGTGATGTTCGTTGACTAAAATACGCTATAGGTTTAAAATTTCCGTCCTGTTGTTTTTGGAGTAGCATAGCCTCTAATCCTGAGCTGCTCGCGTCGCAATGCAGTTCTGTTTCTGCTTTTGGTGAGTAGATCGCTAAGATGGGCTTGTTGTATAAATATGTTTTGAGTCTCTCGAAAGCCTCGTTTTCTTCCGTTCCAAATACAAATTTTGTATTTTGTTTTACAATTAGATACAAGGGTCTCGCAATTATTGAAAATTGTGGGATAAAAAACCGAAAATAACTTGCCATAGCTACAAAACGCAACATTTCTTTTGCATTACGCGGTATCGGATAATTTATTACTGATTCGATGCTGGAATTGCTCGGTCGCACTCCAAGAAATCCGACGCGATATCCAAGATAGTCGATTTCGAATTGGCCGAAAAAACATTTGTTTAATTTAAAAGGTAAGTTATGTCGTCCAGGTGTTTTAAAAACTTCTTTTAAAATTTGTAAATGTTGTTCGTATGTTTCCGTCGCTATTAAAAAGTCGTCAAAAAAATTAATATTTATCTCTCTTTTATTAAATTGCAAAAATTTTTCTTAATGAATCGACTAAAAACTTTGAGAGCATTTGTCAATCCAAATGGGCATAATAAAAATTCAAATTGACCGATCGGAGTTACAAATGAGATATATTTTATAGATTCTTGAGACATTTTTACGTTATAGTAGCCATCTTTCAAATCGAGCGTCGTGAAATACCGTTTGCTTTTCAATGGATCTATATTGTCTTCTATTAATGGTACAGGGAAGTTGTCTTTGACAGAAATTTTATTTAATTCTCTGAATTCTACATAAAGTCAGATGTCCCCACTGTTCTTTGTATTCAAAACAATAGGGCTAACATAAGGTGAATCGCTCGGGCGGATTATACCTCGACTTAATAGTTCATCTATAATGCCTTGAACCTTTTCTTTATCTGCGAAAGAGAGACATCTTGTTCTAAAACTAATCGGTTGCTCGTCTTTTAATTTAATTGTCATTTCAAAATCTATTTTAACTGCGGCGGTTTGATATTTCTTTACAAGATAATTGGAATAATACTCTTTAATTTTTTCTATGCTATTGCTGACCAACTCGGGATTTATTTATAATTGGTATTCCATTCCCGAAGACTTATTAATGCAATCTATGTTTAAAATTAAACGTGAAAAAGTTTGGGTGGGATAAAAAATCGCATCCTAGGATTGCTAGATAAGCCATAGTTTGATCCGCGACCACATCAAATTTGTGTTCTAATCGGATTCCTTCAATTTTTACTTGGCTAGTAAAAAATGCTAAAATCTATGCGCGAATCGTTAATCCCACAAAATTCATGGATGTCTTTGGGCAGAGGGGACCACGCATTTTCCGGGACGAAACTTTTTTTTATCAAACTAATAGGTGATCACGAATCTAACATGGCGCTAACGCTATATTTACATTCTCGATTTCTATCGTAGGTTACTAAATATGATAATGATACTAAATACGGTGGGGGTAATCCTGTTTGTATGACGTTAGTCAAGGTGAGATATGCCGTCAGTTTATAAAATCATATGAAATTAGTTTATTAATATTGTTGATTCTAATGATTAATTTCTTATTTTATGAGTAAGTTCAATACGTGCTTGAATACGGTGTTTCTTTTTAAAATAATGATGATTATGATTCATCAACTGATTTTTTCACCAATATGATTTTTAACCAAATTATTGGTTACCCACCCGGGCATCTGAGTGTCCATTAAGGAACAATGATGATACTAGCCAGCATATTGATATTACTTTAACATAAGATGCTATAAAACTAAATAAAAACATAATATAGTTTTGTTGATCTTTTGTCTGTGTTTTCAGCGTATTTGGACCGTGGTGATCACAACGTCATAGCAATAGATTGGAGAGTGCTCGCTGGTAAAAATTACCTATCCGTTGTAGGGAACAGCAAGAATGTAGGAAATGTAATTGCAGGCGCTCTAGATGACATGGTAAATGAAGGTTTAGCTCAGCAGAGTATACACGTGGTTGGACATTCGATGGGTGCCCAAGTTGCCGGATATATAGGACGTCGGATATCCTTCAAACTATCGAGGATTACTGGTAAGTAATATTATGATGATTCTTGAGCTTTGTAGAAAAGTGTGTGTGTGTGTGTGTGTGTGTGTGTGTGTGTGTGTGTGTGTGTGTGTGTGTTCTTGATAGAGTGTATTTTTTACTTAGTAGAAATTTTATATTTTATATTGTATCAGATACCAATCAGAATATATATTCATACAATGATGCTAATTAAAATTTTGATATTCTGAATCATTGTAATTGTTCGTTTATATAATGTTTTAAATATATTTAGGTCTAGATCCAGCGGGTCCGCTTTTCCATCTTCTAGAAAACTACCTGAAAGCAAGTGATGCGAAATTCGTAGATATAATTCATACGGACGCTGGAGCTTATGGAAATAATCGCGCTTCCGGCTCAGTAAACTTTTATCCCAACGGCGGCCGACGGATTCAACCGGGTTGTCCAATTCATTTCCACCTTCTTAGCTCAGAAGGTACAACTTTTTTTGTTCTCGTTTCTTCCAGACAATAAAATTTTATGATGAATATTTATAACAAATTGTTTATTTTTACGTAAGTATATTATTTTTTTCAGAATTTTGTAGTCATCATCGTTCTTGGAGATACTATGCTGAATCTTTACAAGTCGAAAATTCTTTTTTTGCCACAAATTGCAGTTCATACGTCAAATTTTCTGAAGGAAATTGTAACCAAAATGCAAAAGTTATTATGGGATATGCAACAAATTTAGAAACGTTAGTAATATTTATATTGTTTATGATATATCAAGATATGCATTCATTAAAAAAAAACAATTTATTGATAGATTTAATTATATTTTAATTTTCTTGACGATATATTTTGTTTAAATGAATTCATGTGCTTTGATAACTTTCTATTGAAAAAATTTTTGTAATTTGCACATACTAAGTTCTTTTGATACATTTAGTTTTTGAGAATTAAGACAATAAAATGTGAATTTTGGAATGAATTATATTGCAGAAGGCGCAACATTTGAATATGCAAATAAACTGTCATTCATTACAAATTGACAAGGAATGAATATTGATGCATGTTATTAAAAAATGCTCATTACTTGTCTTATTAAGAAGATCATTCCAGCTGATATAGTTAATTTTTAAAGAGAATTCTACCTTCTGATGTAATGAGTATGATCATTCTTCCCTCTGTTTGAAAATTACACCTCGTTTGCGATTGTGTTAAAGGTGCAGAAAATCTTAGATCCATTTTTCTCATTTCTGATTGTAACGATTACACTGCCTAATTATGCAATTAAATTTATTCAAGCTAGACTTTAGAATATTATTATCCTTGCCTTTTTCAGAATAATGTACTAAATTTGAAAATCACTGCATAGTTGAGGAAATTCTAAGGATTTTTCTTGCCAGGCATGAAACTGTTAGATCCACTCCTGCTAAAAAACGAGCGTTTAAAAACTGGTAAAAATCCAAATAAAGCGATCGAAAAGTGCGGCGCCTATCGCCGCAATACAGCGAATAAGAGTGGAAGAAGCAGTAAATAGAAAAGAATAGAACCAAGTGGTCTCATTGAAGGTATCATCGAAGGTATCATTAAACGTGGCATCGGTTCTTTACAGGATTAAAACAACGAGAGCTAATGCAATGGACACATGTCTAAACCTGGCCCAGGCTCGTGCTCGTCCTGCGATCCCGACTATTCGCTCTAGTCTCTTCCATTAAATGCTGTCTCTACTGTTATTCGCTGCAATGCTGTGACGGGGACCTCACTGTTCGATCGCGGGAACTGAACCTTTACCATTCTTGAAACGCCCGTATCTTAGCGGGAATGGATCTGACAGTTTCACGACCGGCAAGAAAAATGCTTAGAATTTCCTCAGCTATACAGTAGTATAGCTTTAGACAACCTATTGATGTCCACGCTATATATGAATAGGATAGTTTTTATGTAGATAATTAAATGTGTAAAAGATTATTTTTAATTTGTATTAGGGTTAAGTATAAAATGATCTTTTTATACATAAATGAGGTTAAATTTGTGTTAATTATTTAGATATTTTGTGAAGTGCATTATACATTTCGGCACTTGATCATTAGCTGTAAATTTGTACCTTATTAATTGTGATAAATAGACAATCAATTTACATGCTTAAATTGAGCTTTTTACACATGTATTCACAATATATGTCCACTTGTTGCGCACGAGAACGTCATTGACAATATATTGTTAAAAAAATGGACTTAATTTCTATGTCAGACTCCATTAGAACTATAATTATGTTTAAAAAGATTAAATATAATTTTATATTTCAGTCAAGGCAGTTTTTACCTAACAACAAAAAGTTCGAGTCCTTTTGGTATGCAAATAGACGGGGCGTTAGCGAATTCAGAATAAAATGTTTTTGTATAGCATCGAATATCATTTAAGTCTTAATAAATATAGTATGATGTACATTAATACAAGAAAAATTATATTGAACAGATAACTTGATTGTGTACTTAAAATGCATAAATAAAATTTTACATTAAATAATAATCATTTTTAATCTGAACAAATATTCCAAAAGGTTATCAAGATCTCACTCATGCAAAGTATAACAGATGAAGAAAAATTATAAATGCAGAATAAAATCTCTGCTTTCTGTTTGCTGTCTACTAGGTAGAAGATATTCTTCTACTGATTTTTAGTTACAAGAATAAAATTTTTTTGAATGGAATCATTAATTTTTATTTAAAAGGGCCATTTATTCCCTCCCTAGATTCTTTTAATATCTGTAATAAAAAATATTTTATTTATGAAACTATAATTTTTTTTATTATAAAAAGCGTTTAAATTTATTGTTGTTTGAGATCTATGATAATATTTTTATTATTTTTCTAATATCTATAGTTATTCTGAGGTCAATCCCTGAGTCTTTATAAAATCCTATGCGCAATAAAGTTCCTGTAATGAGTATAGTATACAGGTTAAAAAATGATCTATTTTAATCAAACTCAAAGCCTAGTATTTCCAGATTTTTTCCTATTATTTAATATGCTAACCCTACTTTTTATAAAGTTCAAAAAATAGTATATATATTAAATAATATATTATATATTATATATTATATATTTATATTTATATTTATATATTATTATATATTATATATTATTTTTATATTATTATTTATATATTATATATATTATATATTTATATATTATTTTTATAAGCATTCTTTTACTAAAACAATTAAAATATAAAAACAACGATTATAGTACAACAGGAGTGTAATATAATCGCCGAAATAAAAATCATAACTTTTCAGGAAAGCATATCTGTATCTTTTTTAAACATTTCACCTTTTTTAGTTTTTTAATAGAAAGATATTTTGAATTTTGTTACTATTCAAATTATTATTATTATTATTATTATTATTATTATTATTAAACGCTGCTACCGAAATCGCCATTAATGTATATAATACCTTATACTTAATTTATGTCTATATATCCGATAAGTATAGATATATAGTATTTAAGCTTCGGCTTTCACCACTTTGTGACCAGTGCCCCGCCAGTAAATATTGAGAGGTGATTAGGTATCTGAGTAGTTTTTGCCTGATACTGACAAATAGTTTAAAAACTGACCACTAACTGCCGCCAAACTGGTATAAATTTCTAACAGAGTTTATTAATAATGTATATTAAATATCACTGTGAAATTTAATAAATTTAGAAATTTTTATCTCTTACCTTTCTTTTCGATTGAGCCATACGCTGATCGCGAATATTTTCTGCTTCTCCGGGAGGTCGTTTACCCCAGACCATAATAGCGATACTTGTATAGGTAAACATTAATACCGACAGCGGCACCAGATATTGTAGAATCAATAGAGCCATGGAATAATAATATCTGTATCAATGCAAAATTGAGACATAGTCTATTAGCAAGATATATTAAAATAATTGATTTACTAATACATCTTTTTAATAATGTCATTAATAATATCAATAACATTAATATTACATGATTTATTAATAAATTAATCGAATATGGAAAGAATATTGCAGTAAATTTTAATACTTGAAGGCCAAGCATTCTAGACTTTATGGGTACAAACAAACAGTTGTCTGACTACAATAAAGTTCGGTACAGTTTATACATCATTAGGATAAAAATGTACTATTCTACGCTAAACGCGCTAATTATTATTATCTCAAAATATTATAAAGGAATCAAAATACTGCAAAAGAAAAAGCAAGATCCACAACTATGGTACGAAACTTCAATTTTCAAAACCGATTTGAAAATTATAATTCGATAAAATTAAATTATGGGTGAAGCAGTTTGCAAGTTAAAAGTAGAAAAATTCCATTTTTTCCATTTCCATGAAAGAGTCCATTTTTTATACATATTAAAAGTGAAATAATAGCTATTTATTCCTAAAGAAAAAGCTTTTGAGCTTTATAATTAACAGAGATATATTTTTTAAATAAAAACAAGAATTTTCACTTTTTCCAATTTTTCTCCGCTTTTAATTATCCGATTTAGGTTGCTTTAAATCTTGAATTATTTATTTAGATCGCTTTTTAATATTTTGAGTTATATGCAAAAAATAAAAAAAGTTCGATAATTTGCATAAAAACGTTTATGACAAATAGCGCCTTAAGTGTACAGTGGTACTCTTTCATCCTAATGATGTATATGCTATCTCGAACATTTTTGCACAATCAGATAACTGTTTAGTTATTTTTACATAAAAAGTCTACAATGCTTAGCCTAATACTTTAAACTCGAAAAATACATTAATTTAGTTTCTAATCCATGAAACTAATATATTTTTATTATATTTACATAAATTATTGAACGTGTGCGCAAGACTCAAAACTCAGAGAAACTAACACATGTGTTGAAAAACATGTATTGAAAAAACGGGTCTCAAACATAGATGGTGCTAGTTTTATTGCATTCACCTCGTTTTCAGTTAGTACTAACATTTAAACGACAACTGTTCAAATTTCATGATATTCTATTCATTAGTTTCTGAATTATTGTGTCAAGAAGAACGATACTTTTGTTATTTTCAAAACAATGGATCAAAAAGAATTACGTGTTTTAATTTTTTACTGCTTCTTGACGGGAGAAAATATTGTTCAAGTAAAAGAATGGCTTTAAAAGTGCCATGCGCATTCCACTCTATCAGAAACAATACAAATACGTTGGTTTGCTAATTTCATACGTAGTGACAGAGACACCATTGATAAGTTTTTTTATATGTATAATGCAGTGAATATCCAAATGAGGGGTAGCACTAAAAAACATAAAAAACCTACGAAAATCCTTGTTAATTATAGGAAAGTAAAGTTACGTAAATTAACTGAAATTGTAATGATATAAAAAAGTTGTGTTGAGTTTATATTGCATGAGCATTTGTGCATGAAAAATCTCATCTACATGTTTAAAGACAACAAACAGGAATTTTTGTATTTATATGTGACATTGATGAAATATTAATCCATCATTTCACTCCGGAATCAAAACGATCGTCATCTGAATGGATAGTAACTGGTGAACCTCGTCCAAAGCGTCCGAAAGTACAATAATCAACTGGAAAAGTTATGGTTTCGGTATTTTGGGATGTGCATTGTATTATATTCATCGATTACCTTGAGAAAGAAAATCCCATCAATAGTGAATATTATATATTGTTATTGGAATATTTGGAGCGCGAAATTGCAAAAAACTATCGCATATGGTCAACAAAGAAATTTTTTTTATCAAGACAATGCATTGTCGCACAAATCTACGAAAACAATGGCAAAATTATATAAATTAGGCTATGAATTGCTTTCGAATCTACCGTATACTTCAGATTTGGTTCCCATCGACTGTTGACTATTAGTAGACCTCGATCAAAAGCTCGCTGGTAAGAAATTTCACTTCAATGAAGAGGATATAGCGGGTGGGGTAAGTTTTCCCGTTTATGGGTTGCAAGCATGCCTTGTCAGGTTTTGTGACATGTGGCTGAGCATTGTCATGTTGTAGGACAATCTTATCATGTTACTCTTGGTACTATGGCCGTTTTTCCTTCAATGGGATACCGATCCCCTGCAATGGTTTCTCTCGGTTTCAACAGATCATAATACACCGCACTGAGCTGATTCCACCGAATGCAGAGCATAACCCTGACATAGTGAATATTCGGTCTGGTCGTCGATGTGGAGGTATGTCCGAGCATTTTCCATGATTTTCTGCGCTTGGGATTATCGTGGTGGGCCCGTTTTTCATCGACGATTACAATGCGATGTAAAAATCTTTACGGTAATGTAGGAGTACGAAATATCAAATACTACGGTCAAATGGATCAGCAATATGCTGAACAATAGACGTATAATGCTAAATTCGGATATGTTGAGCAAATTATATAACGTATATATTATTGCCGACAATACGGTACTTTATGATAGACGGTTTGTTAGGAGTTTTAAATTGAATTGGCATTAATGTACAAACTTACATAGACTTGGATATTATCCAATTTATTTTGAGTTTTGTAGACAACTCACTCAAAGTATTGAAGTTGTGTATTAACTTTAGCAAGGTCACTGTTATGATGTAAATGAACAAATACAAGATGAAATCGGTTTAGAGACTCCTACCACAGGGATCCTTTTAGTTCCTTTGAGGTTAATTGGTGAGATAAGATACATGGAAGTGACAATTGGTTCTTGACTGAACTGTATGAAATATATTATCGAGAAATATGATAAAAGTATCGGTAGCTTCTGGGTATGTACTCGTAAGTGGGTGATCTAAGACAATCATCGATCG
Organism: Sycophaga agraensis; assembly: GCA_018906755.1. Classification (NCBI taxonomy): domain Eukaryota; kingdom Metazoa; phylum Arthropoda; class Insecta; order Hymenoptera; family Pteromalidae; genus Sycophaga; species Sycophaga agraensis. The sequence goes on along the minus strand of JACCIE010000021.1, from coordinate 397,542 downwards.
TTGGTTTGGCGACAAAAATGTGAGATAATAATAATAGCTTATGCAAGATTACTTAATTGAATGCAAAAAATTGTGTTGCGGGAATGACTAACAATGGATAATCTATTAATCTTTTTTCCTTTAACCAAGATCGTTAGCATTCGTGCTTTCAAAATATTCTACAGAATATTAGGATTTGCATGTAAGCACTTCATAGATAGAGAAATTGAGGAATAATTCAGATCACCCAACAAGGACAAAGATTATGATGGGATTATGGAGAGAGTCTTGTTCTCTAAATTATATAATGCCTTCATGCTTCAGAGAAGGTTGGATTGTTGGATTAAATGATCTACTGAAGAATAGCATTGTAGAATAGATTTTAGAAGAATAGCATCACAAATAGATTTAAAATAGGTAGCATGCAAAAAATTGTGTACTGTTTCGTCAACGATGCTATAATGTTCATTATGAAGATATGAACCGTTACTGAGGGCATTATAAAGGTAGTAAATAACCTAACAAAGAGTAGAACGATGAACAGATGGGCCAAGACTCTCTGGCAGGGACACATTAGAGCTTCGGGTAAAAGAGATAACAAATAGGCACCAGTAGACTCAAACAAACTGATATTCTAATAGGCATTATTGTATTAGCGAAATGGACAGCATCTATTGACAGTTTGAATAGAACAAATATTAAACTCACAGTGGGATGGTTAACGGATCACTAAAGGTGGTAGACTACTTACAGAAGCTGATTAAAAACTAATATAACTGTAGGAGGTATATATCAAAGAATGAGACCATCCTGTAAATCCTATGTCATTATTTTCGTTTTTTGGGAATAAGACTGCTGGTGTTGGCTCCCATCGAAGAAGTAAATATTATAAGAACATGTTTGGTAATTAAATGCGTTTTGAAAAGCATGATCAATCTGCTCCTTGTGATGGTTTCAAAATGCAGAAGGCTTGTTTGTTCAATCGTAACCTTTGATTCATTGACCTTGTTTTGTTTTGTTGTTCAATGTTGTTGTTTAATTTTTTAAATAGCGTTATTGATATTAAAATTACAAAATAAAACTCATAAGTCCTAATTTTACTAATAAGTTTTACTTATATTACTATATAAAAATATAGTAATCTCACAAGTTTTACCTTTGCTCCTGTAAAGGCCAGTCCTCTTGACATACGTACAAGTTGCAGTATTTATAAATCTCATTTGGTGACTTTATTCGTGATACTACAAGTATAGGAAATGAAATTATTAAAGCCAATAACCAGACTGCCAGAATGGATAATTTTGCAAGCTTTTTACTCATCCTAGGTTTTAAAGGCCACATAATCGCCATATATCGATCTATGCTAATTGTCACCAAGGTATAAGCACTGACCAGTACAGACACTGCCTATAAATAATAATCATTGAATTATCGTTATTTTTCATCGATTACATGGTATTTATGTGTGTATACAGCCTGTCCATGAATTCCTTGTCTCCAGCTACATGGCGAAATCGCAGATCATTTTACTCCCGGGCGCAAAATTATAGGTGTTTTCGCGGAGTTAGAAGCGATAGAAGGGTAACCAAAATATGGTACCACCGGCCGAAAATTCAGGCCTCCTCAGGTGCAATGCAGTTAATAATCGCAAAAGAATGAGTCAACCAACATAACACGGCAAGGTGAATGAAGCCTCGAGCAGGGAAAGGGACCTAGCTCTTGCTATGAGCTCCAGTCGAATCGTTATTCGTTGATGCCTCGAAAAAAAACGACTAAGGTGGTTGGGGGCAGGGGGGCCGGGCGGCCGGACTATCGGCCCCCTTTACCGCCGTGGCCCCAAAGTTTACATACGAATTTTTACTTCGGCCGGCGGCTTGGCTCCCGCTTTTTTTTTTAACCGAGGTATCGACGAATAATGATTCGACAAGAGCATATAGCAGGGCTAAGCCCCTTACCTACTCAAGGTACCGCCTACTTTGCCGTGTTATCTCTCACGCTCATAGCCAGCATCGCCCTCACGGAGGCCTACATTTTCCGCCGCCGCTACAACTTTTTAGTGATTTTTTTTTTTATTTTTTTGATTGAGTTCGAAACCTCCTACAATTTTGCGCCTGGGATCAAAATGATCAGCGTTGTATCAGCGATCTCACCATACAGCTGGTACAAGGAATTCGTGGACAGGCTATATATGTAGTGTATATATATACAATTAAAATAATACAACATATTTAAAGTAATATAATTTTTATCATACTTAACCTGAGTAATATATTAATTATAACGCTTAAGATTAATGACAACATTTTAAGTTGTTTACATTACAAATTTTATATAACTGGTATCAAATTAGATATCAATTAATTGGCTTATATAATAGCATAGTTAATTAGTAAAAAGCTGCATAATCTGATGTACAAATATTATTAATTTTTAATCTGATTTATTGTTTGGTTATCAGTATTGTGATATTGATCGCAGTGATGTAACTACTGTACAGACAAAACTATTTTATCTCCACAAGAGACTTTTTTAGATTAAAATAGTCTGTTAATGTAAATAATTTACCTGAGAATAATTGACGCTAGGACACAACTTTGGCCCGAAAGGCCAATACTGTAGAATTAGAGTACTGATAAAGCTAGTTGGTACGCAAAACAGATCCATCAATATATCTCCCACTGCGAGGTTGACAATGAAGTAATTAGTTACTGTTTTCATGCGCGGGCTTCTATACACTACATAGCAAACAAGTCCATTTCCCAATAAAGCTATAAAGAAAATACTCGTGTACAAAAAGTATATTAGGGTTTGAAACCAACTACTCGACAGGACACTGTCACGGGACAAATTGCTGCAATCGATTATAGATTCATTCAGCAGCGTCAAGTTGTGCAAGTCTTCGGCTGTGTTATTGCTTTCATTCATCTTGTTGCCATCCTGCTTTGTAATGCTGAAACATAAGTCAAAGCGTATATTTAGTTAATACGTATTGTATGAGTGTTATATTGTTTATGGAAATCTATTAATTTAAATTACTACTTTACGTATATTTATAAATATGAAAAAACATTAATTACATTCATGAATATTAAAATTTGTATTAATTAATATTTGAAAGCTATTATTTTAGTTTATTTTACATTTGTTGGCTAACCGTTGTTCAAGTACTCAATGAAGCTTATAGCTAAAAGAGATATTATTTAATGTGAGAATTAAATAAATTTTAATAATCAATGGCAAAGAGTGTATGTATTAATAATAATAGTGTCTTGAAAATCTCATACATTCATATTATTAGCGTGAACATAGCATTTGTAAAATAAATAAAACAGTCAATCTCTGTCTTTTTTTGAATTTAATTTATGACTTCATAATGCTGTGGTAAAATTGCTTTTAATAAGAAAAATTAGCTAAACGTAATGCATTTATATTCTACGTGCATGTATATATCAGACGAGCCTTTAATAATTGAAATTTGTGCAATTATATTATTAAATCTTTTTAAAACATTTTATACGCAGTTTTATATGTGATTTTAATATAAAAAAATCTAAACAAGAAAAGTAATATCTATTTTTAACTCTATTTATCAATTAAAATAGAAAATTAACAAAATTAGTGAAAATAAGTAAAGTATTCTAAAATATTTAAAAAGGTAGAGTGTATTTTCGAAGTATCCCAGTAATTATATTCCAGAACGAACTATGCAGTAGCCTTATAGTAGAAAGTATCAAGAAAAAATTGTGTAAAATACTATTTTTGTCATTGATCTTTTGTGAGTGTTCACTTTTACGAACAATGTATCATAATTAACTCAATTGAGTTGAGTCACAATAAGTTAAAGTATCGAAATAGTAATACATGTTTTCATGTATCACAGTGTTTGTAAGACTCAGGGAGAAAAAAATGAAACTGTCGTTGTTTTAAAATTAATATTGTACTCTCTGATAACGTTTTTGTTCTGAAGTAATTTGAAACAGTAATAAGTATAATTTATGAAAAATCGTATTGAAATTGAATTGAAGCATACCATTCTCAATATTTGCATTCATTCGTGCACGGTATTAAAGATGCGCGAAGAAGCGTGCACATCCGCTTGTCCCGAAATCGAGAGAATACCGTATACATGCCACATGACATGTGAGTTTCTCCCACTCGTTAGCAGTCTGTGTGCGGATAAATAAAGTATCAAAGCTTGAGTCGACAGAGAGGTCGCGGGCAATTCATAGGCTCATAAACGCCGTCGAGACATCCTCATAAGTGTAGTTCACTGATCGGTTACGTTGTCGATCCTTATACGCTCTTTTGTGAATTCATACGATTTACTTTACAAAAACTTACGTCCTATTCGATCTTCCTAATCGGAGGTTTTCATCGCTATCAAATATGAATTCCTGGATATTTATTGATTTTATTATTTTAATTCAAATGGCTGTACTCAACGTTGTTGTTTCCAGACCGCACATTGTGTTCATTATCGCAGACGATTTGGTAATTATTCAACACAGCTATTTTGTATCAAAAGGTTTTAAATTTTAAAGTTTCAACCAAAGTTTTATCAAGATTCACCAATGATTTTAGTTTTAGATACATTATAAATTTATATGAAATTAAACTCTGTTCTTCATACCATGAGCGATATTGGTTCGAGTCACTTTTGAAGTTATTTCAAATGAAAAAAAGAAATATTTTTCAATTCTAACAAACAATAGATATAAGATAAAAATTTGTTTCATACAAAATATTTTTCTTTATGTACTATTAGATAAAATCTAATTTATCATTTATTATTATATCATTTTTATTATTTCATTATTATATATCGTTTTTAGTGAGAGAAAAGATTTCTTTCGAAAGTAATTAATGCATGTGAAAACAAGAAGAATCGTTTTTATATTTATATATAGTATATATCTATAGTAATAATAACAATACCATCCTACTAGATCATCTTTGCATGGATTTTTACAGTCTAGTATAAAAAAACTCTATTCAATATTATAAATAAAATCCGATAAAATCTGTAACATAGCATTTAACTGTGCATTAATTTTTCAAATTCTTACTTTCTATTTTTTTCTATAAAATAAAAAAATAGCTGTCTTAGATTTGTTACTGTAAAAAATATACAGAGAACCTCTTTGACAAATGTATCTTTTGATTTAATTTTGGTTATATTTTAGGGTAAAAATATAAAATTATAAAAGAGTATTAACTAAAAAAATTAATCTAACATAATACCGAATATAATATTAATTGTATGTTTTTCGACTGACAGTCGCTATTCATTTTTCAATTAGTCTTATCATTTTAAACCACGTACGTGTCATGCTATTTATCAAAAGTTGTATACATGTATGTTTCTTATACAAGACATTTACTATCAAATTATTATTAAGTGATGACTTTGTTAGATTTTTCCTCGGATACTTAATTTTAAAGTGGCTTAAAAAATAATACGTCAAGATTATTTTTCAGGTTTATTAATAGCGAAATATAAAAAATGTATACATGATTAAATATGTGTTTGAAAATATTATGTTTAATATTTATTCATGGATTTGACTAAGAATTGATTATTGTATATTCTTTAAAATTCAATTATTTATTATTACTAATATTTTTTTAAAGCAATCTATAATCGCAGTTTAATACATAAAAATTCTCAATTTTTGAAAAATGTTTTGCGTTTGAGCGCATATATGTTATATATATATATATATATATATATATATATATATATAAATTCAGATTACAAATAACAAAATATTTAATTGATGCAATGATTTTGATTCGAAGGGTTGGAATGATGTAGGATTTCATGGTTCAGGGCAGATTCCGACCCCTAACATTGACGCCCTCGCTTATAGTGGTTTGATTCTAAATAGATATTACGTTACACCGATTTGCACTCCGTCTAGAAGTGCATTGATGACTGGAAAGTATCCCATCCATACTGGTATGCAGCGAGGGGTAAAATCATTTCGAATAATTTTACTTTTACTTAAGGTGCGCAACTTTGCTTCCGTCAATTTTTTTCTAACATTCGAGGCTTTATTCTTAAAAAATGATACCTATTTTTGATTCAAAGTCTGTCCATCACTAGTAACTAGTTTTTACGATTTTTTGGGCGACTGTCGGATAGCATCTCGAAAAAACAACGCGTCTTTTAAAGCGATCCACTGTTGTGGTGTTGTAGTTATTTTGACATATGTCCAACCTTATTGTATGAAATTTTTGACTACCTATATTAGCCGGCATTTACCGCTGTAGTTATCAATCAAATAACGGTGGAAGCAAAGTTGCGTATTTAATATTTTATTTATAATAATGTTTTTAAGAGGATATACTATTCATCTGATCGGTAACAGAGTTGTGCTATATCGAAATTAAACTTTAAATAAATTTTTATATATTTTCGGGATACTTGTTGCAAAACAGCGATTTGCATTTTACTTTTACGTGGAATGAGAAATGTTCAATAAATTTTTTAAACCATTCTATTTTTCATTGAAATAAATAATTTAAATTGAAAATATTGGTTTACTTATTGTAATTATTTAATTATTAAGTTTAATTATATTAATTATTGTAATACTTGTTTTGCTGATGGACTGGCGGTCATAGACGTAGTCCACGTCGGTATTGGAATGCAGTGACGAGACGTGAAAGGCTGGCGGCGAGGTATTGAAAGACGATGGTTAGGAGCTGTGATTGGCGCCTGTGGAAGCCTGATGTTTAGTGGGCCCCGTAGGAGCACTGAATTTGGAGCAGGTCTTTGTTGCGATCTGGAGCACGATTGCCGCGTGCCGATCCTGGCGGACTCTGGGAGACCAGAGTCAAGTCTACTAAGGTCCATTAACGCAGGGCCGTCGGTCCAAAAAAGCTGACCTTCGAGAAATTTGCCACGTTGCTGGCCGAGATCGAGATGATTATCAACTGCCGCCCATTATCTCCACTGACAGACGATCTCGAGGACCTCAACGTGCTCACTCCAGTACACTTCCTCGTTGGAACTTCTCTCGCAGCTATCCCGCGGCCTAATCTCGCCGACGCTCAGCTCAATCAGTCTCTCCCATTGGCAGCTGGTTCAAGATCTGAAAGACCAGTTCTGGGCCCATTGGGGCAGGGAGTATATCAACCTCCTCTAGGACTGCACGAAGTGGACTCGCCCTCGTCCGAACTTCAAGGTCGGGGATCTCGTCATCTTGCTGGATCCATCTCTTCTCAAGCCAGGCGGTGTTGGTCGGCTGCGGGTCAAAGCGCCCAGAAGCTAGCGGTGGTAAGCTCGTCCACGAGTTTAAGGTAGACCACATTGGTGCTAAGACAGACGAAAAGGGTGATATAGCCCTTCAAGGCCACACAGTGTGGACCTCTCGAACGGTGAATGGCGTAATCCAGACTACAGTGGCTGAATGATCGGGATGGAGTCACCCGGGCAGCAGACAGGGGGGCCATGGATTGAACGAGAGGACGAGCTTTTTCACGGAGACATACGAGGCAAGTCCACAGGTATTTCTTGATGCAGGCGCGGCCGCCGATGAGTCAGGCTCGCTGAATTGCATAAGAATAGTTGAGGCGGAAACCGGTGTGTTGAGCTCAGATGTGGGCAGATCGGATGATCGGATGGCGCTCATCATCGGGCAGCTGGAAATGCTGCAGGCGGCTGCCTACTCGTATGAGGCCGGTATCGTTGACGAAGGGACGGAGAGAGTGGAGCTCGCTGCGGAGACGCGGATAGTCATGGGTCCCGGAGGTGGTCGATCTAGTCGGCAAAATCAGCCTGCTTGGGCAGTGAGACGCTGCTGAGAAACGCGCGACGGCGATCCTGGACGGTGATTGGAGCCATGGGTAGGAGCGTGGCCAGCTGGATGCGCAGCAGGAGGCGGCGGCAGCGGGTCAGGGCCCGGAGCAGATGATCGAGGTCCGAGAAGCGGTCTATCAGCTGCCCGGTCATGGAGACGGTCCGTGTGATGGGGCATTGTTGGCTCAGGGGTTCGAAAGGTGGTGCATCGGCGGAGAGGTGCCATGGAGAGCTGGAGGACTAGTCGCTCTCAAGTCGAGTGAACCAGGGCGGGCTGTGCCACCATAATGGAAAGTTGCGCAGACGGCAATAATCAAGGCCTCGGGTAGCAAGTCGGCCGCGTTGTCTGCCAAGGAGACACGATGCCAGATCATGCCCATTGTGAGCTCCTGGATCTGTCCAACATAGTTGTTCACCAAGTTGTTGCGGATGGCCTCGCTCGAGAGAATCTAATGGTACGTTACCTGAGAGTCACTCCGCAGGTGGCAGGCATGAGCTGGCACGCCAAGATTTTCGGCGATGAAGCGAAGAAGTTGCGCCGTGAGGAGGGTGGCGCGAAGCTCCAACTGTGGGATGGTCTTCCGAGCCTGGACAGGAGTTCGACCTGGTTCGAGACTGCACAGAGGTGCTAGCTTCGTTTTGGCCCGCATGAGATGAATGATCGGAGCCAGGCTCTGTACAGTTTCTCGACTGTAGACTGCGGACGCCAGAGCACGCTTGCTGGCATCGGCGAAGGCCTGCAGCTGAATGAAGTGATTCGGCGCCCAACTCAGTCATCGAGGAAAGGTGATGTCTTTGGCTAGGCCGGAAGTCGCACGGAAGGTAACCCATTGGGAGGACTAGGGCTTCGGGATCGATTCGTTCCAGTCGATCTTTGCCCGCCAGATATCCTAAATGATCATCTTTGCGACGACGGTAACGGAGGCGATCCAGCCAGCAGGGTCGAAGATCTGGACAAGTTCGGAGAGGGCTCCCACTTGGTGCTCAGGCAGTCAGGAGTGGATAACGGCGTTGAGAACCTGAAGCACCAGGATCAGGAGGATGGCGTGACGATACCGATGCTCTTGAGCCGATACACCGTCAAGGACCAGTATGCACTACTAGAGGGCGGGTGGATGAACAGCGTAGTGTGGAGTCGGACCCGGTCTTTAGGGGACCGGCCACGCCAGCAACGCTAAAGGTGGCATGCTCTACACTGTAAAGGAAGTGGTACTACTACAGTCTGCTAAAGCGCGGGACTGTATATGTCGTCATGCACGGTACAGTCACATGACAACATCGGTACCGATGAGGTATAATGTCTGTTCGCCGTCACAGACTGTATTGACTAACGCCTCACACTTCTGCGCCTGAGTTAGGCGAGTTCAATGTTTTGATACGCCGCCTGGCTTTAGCAGCCGCAGCATTGAAGTCGAGATGCGGTACTGCCACGGTCCCGCATTTAAAAGTCCTGCTCTAGCATGTGCAAACATATATATATATATATATATATATATATATATATAATTTTTAAAAGAATAAAGAAACAATGAAATATACACACGCATATAATATTAAATTAACCATTAATTAAATTACCTTTTTGGGCTAAACAATGAAAAATCATTGGACTTGTTTTCGGATTCAAATTCTCTTTATTATTCATATTTTTGTCTGTAAAAAAGGACTTATAATTACTTCAAATTCCATCGTTCAGTAAAAAAGTAGACTACTTTATGATATGATGTTTTTACCTTTGTCTGTTTATACAAACAACAAAGGAAATTGAGTTTAAAACATAAAATAACTTATAGTTACCTTCACTGCGAATTAACTATTAAGGATTATTCAACTATAACTGTTCAACGATTCTCACTAACTGCAGCAAGCACGATGTCAAACGCTGTTTTTAAAGTAAATATACATATACAATCTCGTATACTACAGTATAGAACTTTAACTTGCGGGACCGTGGTAGTACCGCATTTTGCAGTCAGTGTTGCCGCTGCTAGAATTAGGCGGTGCATCAAAACATTGAACTCTCCTAACGCAGGCGCAGAAGCGTCACAGGCTAAAGGTTACATTCTGCGACTACCGACAGTCACTATACTGTACGAGTAGCGACTCTGTATTGCCTCGGTCTCAATGTTGTCATTTAAGGCTACCACGCATGTTGGCTTATACAGTTCCGCGCTTTAGCAGACTGTAGTAGTACCACTTCCTTTTCAGTGTAGCCGGTGTTCTAGTCGACGGGTTAGGCTGATGTGTGCAAGGGTAGCCTCGGAGCAGGCATTGAGGAGCGCTCGGACTCTCTCACAGCGTGCATTGCCGTTTCCGATGAGAAGCGTAGCCGTCGGCAGGATGGCTAGTCATGAGGCAGGCGGCTCGGGCTCAGCGAAGTCCTCAGAGGTGGTTATGCTGCCTGCAAGCGAGAAACCTTTAGAGGCCGGCCCGTCTCGATGAGACTGGGGCTCCTTCATGAAGAAAGGTGTGGTGGCCGTCCTGGCAGGTCCTGCAGAGAGAAAAAGATGGGCACGTCGACGCTGAGTGATTGGGTCTCAAGTAGTTGAAGCACAGCCTGTGCTTAACGGGGATGTGTCGGCGAGCCGTTGGAGCCATGGAGTCCGACGAGTCTAGGGTTGAAGCATGTACCCGCAGGGCGCATGTACCCAGAAGCATGTACCCAGAATGCGCAGCATCATCGACCTTGCCGATAGATTTCAGGGTCATGCATTGTCTCTGAAGAAAGTCGACGGAACGGCCCAACGTGCTCGGTTGACGGTGGTGTCACTCCAAGGAGTCCAGAAGGCCCTGAAAACTGGCGGCTGATTCTTCCAACAGCGAACGAGTGCTCATGAGGGCCGTGATATGGTTCTGCACCACGATCCGCTTCTGGTCGTAACGCGATACCAGCGCCGCCTAGCATGTTTTCCGACGTTTTTGGGTCTGATCTTTTCGAATCCGAGATCAGATTCACGAAAAAATCAATTTAAACAATAGTTTTTTAATGTTACTTATAAAAAAAATGCAAATTTTAATAGGTGATTTTTTTTTGAAACGTGTTTTTCACTTCGATTAAATTATAAAATAATCCTATAAACTGATCTATCGTGGTCATCGATAGTTGCTCTTAAGATATGAGTGGGTCAATAATTTTTGTCGGTCATAATAAACAATTATGGCGGTTGTTTATAAGTGACGTTATTCGCATAGAGCATTATGTGTATTTACTCGTCGAGAATCCATTTAATTGAAAAAATCATAAGTTCAAAAGTCGTTGCGTTTGTTCATTGTTTCAAAATGGTGGGCCCAAAATTAGTGCCCGATAAATTTTTGGGTCGGGTGAGGCCCAAATCACGAGTTTTCATTAGAAATACACAGATTTCATCAAAACTAAGTTTCACATTATCTAACGCTTTGCTGTTAGTAGTCTCCAAATTGGGCCTCATACGAATATTCAGGCATATAAGGCCCAAATAATGTTTTAATTGCAATTTTTATACCTATATAAGCTTACGTACTTATGATTTTTTCAATTAAATGGATTCTCGACGAGTAAATACACATAATGCTCTATGCGAATAACGTCACTTATAAACAACCGCCATAATTGTTTATTATGACCGACAAAAATTATTGACCCACTCATATCTTAAGAGCAACTATCGATGACCACGATAGATCAGTTTATAGGATTATTTTAAATTTTAATCAAAGTGAAAAACACGTTTCAAATAAAAATCGCCTATTAAAATTTGCATTTTTTTTATAAGTAACATTAAAAAACTGTTGTTTAAATTGATTTTTTTGTGAATCTGCTCTCGGATTCGAAAAGATCAGGCCCAAAAACGTCGGAAAACATGCTTTACACAATTATCGAATTCCTTTTTCGATATAAAATATTAGGCCAAAACTAGCGACGAATTTTGGTCAATTCAGGCGTTAAAGGGTTAAGTCACCGCGGCTAGCGACGAGGCATCGTCATGATGGTGTTGGCGAGCTGCTTGATGTTGCTGAGCAGTGCTACTTGCGGCCGGATGCATTCCAGATCTGAAAGATACCAGGGAGCGAGGGTTGGGTTAGCCCTGTGAACCAGACTCCCGTTTTGACGATGCGCTAGGGAGTGAGACCCGAAGCAGGAGATCCGAGATTAGAGAGCCCGAGGAGCCCGATGCATTGAAGCAAGTGAAGTCGGCTTGTCTGACAGACAGTCATCATAGCGTGCGCACGGTAGTCCGAACGTCAGTTCTGAGTGCAAGGCGAAGGCAATGTGTGAGGTGGCCGCGATTCCCGCGTAGAGGCTTCGAGGCGAGGCGGACGCGAGCAGGTCCGACGCACAGACGGACCCTGCGTGGGAACGCGCGCCGTGAGAAGTGACTAAGGAGTCGCGTTGATTCTCAGCGCAGGGAGCAGACAGAGTGCGCCGCGGGTTAAGCGAAGAATGCTGACCCGACACGACTTCGGCAAGAGTGAGTTGATTATCAGAGCGGCCTCGCAGCTAGCCGATCTCAAAGCCCGAGGAGACAGAGTGCGCGCCCGGGCGAGAGCCAGCTCTGCCATCCGTTGCGGTCTCGGTTGCGTACGATGTGGTCTGCGGGTCGCCGCCCGCCATCTTGGATGGTCGAGCGTGTCAGAGCGACGACAGGCTCTGCCGTCCGCCCTGCAAAGGTGAATTGCAGTGGCGACGCTCCGCCGCCCGCTTCCTTGAATGCTCGATTGGAGCGAAAATGCGATGCCGGACAAGACGGCCACGACCGGAACGAAACACGGGCTTTATCGAGCCTACAAACGCGCATGAAGTCGGGCAACCGAGCAAGAACGGGCTCGGCGTCCATGGTAGTGGGTGATAACGCCAGACCCGCGGAGCGAGAAGCTAGTTCCGGTGTCCTCCGTCCCAGGCGCCCAGAATATAGTAGCTGAGTGCAGCAGCCCGCATAGGCCTCGTACTTACCCGAATCTATGGCTAAGAAGGCGAGCCTGATTCAACTCGAATGACCGATTATGTTTCGCTGATGGACGGGCGGCCGTAGACGTGGTCCGTGTCTGTGTTGAAGCACAGCGGCGAGACGTGGAAGGCCGGCGGCTTGGAGTCGTGAATGGCGCCTGCGGGAGTCTCGTTCGGTGGGCCCCGTGAATACACCTGCATAGCGACGAGATCAGCGTCGTTGAACCGAAATCAGTTCGGTGCGGCTAGACGTGTCCATGAGCAGATGATAGGAGCGCTGAATCTGAAGTGGGCATTTGTTGTGAGGTGGCGCAGGATTTCCATGTCGCGGCCGCGTGCTGATCCCGGTAGGGGCGCTCCTGTCGCGGGGCGAGCAATCGACTCGAACGGAACGTACAGCTCTGTTGTAGCGGTCTTGTTAATAGGGACCGTGGTCATGTACGCGATGCGTATTATTGTGCCGCGACGGATCAAGTTAGTATTTGGCCACGCGCCCTCGCGCCAAAACGTATACGGACGTTTTGCTGCTCTTGTAGTCACTAGCCTCGCGGACATCACCACGCTTGGTCGCAGTCCGATTATCAGCTCGAAAGCCTGAGTCGAGCAACATCGCCGCATCAGTTTCGCTGCTCGAAGCTGAGAGCAAAGCCCGTTAATGTATTTTTGGGCTCATTCTCTACCATCGACTGTGAAGTTGGGATCATACACCTCAACGAATGGACTCCGAGACCTTCGTGAAACCATCGGCGGTTTATGGTACCGACATTACTGTTATTGTGTGCCATATATCTTGTATATTTATAAGTAAATAAAGTATTCCCTCCAGTTGTCTACTCCCATCCAAACGAATCGATGCCTAAAGGAGTTCAGTACGTATGTCTTCAGTCAGTCTTAACAGAGCAGTTTCAGTCGAACTGTGCCGTCGATACCCAATTTGGAGTGGGTCAAAGATGTTATGAGACACCAAGAACTCCATTAATTGGTCATATACAATTCTCTCAAGCACTGTTGAACAAAAGCAAAGCGGTGAAATCTGCCGGAAATCATCTGGTTCAGGTGTTTTTGATTTGGCCAATGGCATTACATGAAACTTCTTCTATACCTCAGGGAAGCGTCCACTCTTAGCCGAGCTATAGTACAGGTGCACTAAAGGCGGACCTATGACCGGAAGAGCCTTCACAAGTACACTATGCGGAATGCCATCCTCACGAACTGCCTGTGATGTAAACTTAGATATTGATAGAACAATATCATTAATATTTATAATTTTAAACAGAAAGTACCATCAGCGTGCTCAACTCTGCTGCTATAATATTTTTCGGGTTAAAGATTTTAACGGTGATCTCCGCTACCAAAATTCCTGCTCCTTTTCATAATAAGCACAATATAATTAATGTTACGGTAGAGGCACCTGTCCCTAAACTTATCTGTTCCTCCTTTAGATATAGTGATGAGCATTGATATTGAAGGGCTTACACAGTCGTTGTCGAGCTGTGATTGGCGTCGTTACTGGTGCAGAATTTTGTTGTTCAGTCTGCAATCGCGATGCTCAACTACAATTTAATAACAACAATTGATGAATTTGATAAGAAATTAAATAAAGATCGCCTTCCTTGGATTGGACTTAAGCTTCGTGATCTGCAGCGCAAGAGTGGAACATTGAACAGACGTTATAGACGAATAGGACGCAGGCAACTCCTTGAGGATTTCCTCGATCTCCGCAAACACATTCAGAAGAGGGTAGATCAGGCGAGGACTGAATATGTTCATGTTCAACTCTCAAAATTTCAGCAGATTCTGGCGTGAGTTGCAGAACCTGGGGTTGCTGCCGTGAGTAAGTGGGTCTTTGCATGGACTCATGCCGGATGAGCTTAACACTCTCTTTGAGCAGGTATCTATGTCAAATACCATCGACGACAATAGGATTGATAGCGTGTTCAGCTCTATCGCTGATAGGTACTTTCTGTTTAAAATTATAAATATTAATGATATTGTTCTATCAATATGTAAGTTTACATCACAGGCAGTTCGTGAGGATGGCATTCCGCATAGTGTACTTGTGAAGGCTCTTCCGGTCATAGGTCCGTCTTTAGTGCGTCTGTACTATAGCTCGGTTAAGAGTGGACGCTTCCCTGAGGTATAGAAGAAGTCTCATGTAATGCCATTGGCCAAATCAAAAACACCTGGACCAGATGATTTCCGGTCGATTTCACTGCTTTGCTTTTGTTCAACAGTGCTTAAGAAAATTGTTTATGACCAGCAAGGATCGAAGGCCGATCGCGCGCCTCAATGCCCTTTTACCTTGATTAGACGCCACGACCGCGCAAGCTAATTACCGCGACACACCGAATTCGCGTCTCCCCACTCGGCTCCGAGTCAAGACTCTGAGCACACACTCAGTACATTGGCGACCGTGGCGAAATCCTCGTCGCAAGTTATAATATAAAAGAAATAAGAATGAATTATACAGAGTCTTATGACAGGTCCTCAAAGGAGCTGAACCACGAGGCCTACCTTTAAATGAAAAATTACTTCCCGAATATCTTCGAGATCTTGGATATCGTACACATATTGTTGGGAAGTGGCATCTGGGTTTCTATACTAAGGAGTACACGCCAACATATCGCGGCTTTGAAAGCCATTTGGGTTATTGGACTGGCCATCAGGATTATTATGATCATACTGCTGTCGAACAGGTAAGTTTCTGAATGGTTTGGCTTTACATTTTATTATTTACGCTACAAATCAACAATTCGTTACACTTTTTCCTTTTTCTGTTACATATATACGAGTATATATATACACACACATTATATATATACATATATAATTGAAAATTATATTCCATCAAAGAAGTTCATAACATTTAGGCTGTAAAAGTAGACTAAGGATAGAAAATGTAGATTAATATAGAAAAAAACTTTTTTACCATAAAATTTCATTTTATTATTCAATATAGTTTTCTTCGAAAGCCATACAACAATTATAGCGATTATACAATTTTTGTATACCTTTTTGTAATATGATTTGTCTTTAGCCTTAAAATAAAACTAAGTATGCGATTACTTCTTCATCGGCGCAAAATTTCTTTCCAGTGCGTATTTCTTTGAGGTTTGAGAGCAGGAAAAAGTCGCTGGTGTAGTCAGATCTGGAAAATATGGTGATGGTTATTTTACGATTATTTTTATTGATTTATAATACGGTGCGTCGTACCATGTGTTTCCCAATATACCGATGCCATAACCTTGCCAGCCGACTGCTGCGTCTTTCCACGCTTTGTAGTCGGTTCATCACATGTAGACCACCCAGCTGACTATGTCGATTGGACTCCAACGTGAAATGATGGAGCCATGTTTCATCCATAGTTACATATCGAACCGACAAGCGAAGATTCGGGTTTATTACGATTAAACAACTTCAAACACTGCTCAATTGGATATTGTTTTTGGTCGATTGTGAACCCGCGCGGCACCCACTTTCTACAAAGCTTTCGCATACCCAAATATTCATTCACAATATGTCCAACACATTCGTTCGATATCTTTATGATCTCAGCTACCTCGATCAACTTCACTTTACGGTCATCCAAAATTATTTTGTGAACTTTTTTGAGTTTTTCGTCTATAACAGTCTTTTTGTCGCGTCCACTGTGTGTATTGTTCTCGATTCTCATTTTGCCTCGTATAAACTTAGAAAACCATTTTTTAACAGTTGATTTTCTTAGTGCAGAGTACACATGATGTATATCAACCCAATCCTTGACGTCACAGAATTTTTTTCGCCAAAAAGCAATGCTTTATTAATACACGAAATTCCTCTTTATAGATTTTTTAATAATACGAACATAAGTTTCTTTACTCAAAATGTTATATCTCACAAACTATAAGTTCGACAGCTGTCAAATTTATATGTATCATTTCCAGGTTAGTAAAAATCTAAGTAAAAATCATATGAATTTAATACTAGAAGCGCCATTTATGCGTCAATCTACGAAATTTCTAGCCCACCTGTTATATGTGTGAATACAGCCTGTTTTTGAATTAGTTGTATCGAGCTATAGCACTGAATAACTTAGGAGGTCGCGAAACTGTCAGATGTATTCCCATGAAGATACAGGCGTTTAAAAAATGGTAAAAATTAAGATTCCGTGGCTGAAAAGCGTGACCTCTCTCGCCGAAGCGCAGCAAATAAGAGTAGAGGAAACAGTCAATGAGAGAGATAGGGCGGAGTTATTGGGGCCGCAAGGCGAGCAGCGGGCCTGGCCGCGCCCTCCAGACTTAGACGCATGCCCATTCACCTACTGCCAAAATTATCAATAAGCAGTAGTTGGCAAGAAAGCTGAGTGACTGAGGCGAGTATGGGGGAATGAATTGGTCGCAGGAGTCGAGCCGTAGAACAGCCGCCGCTTTCCCTACCACGGTACTACAGCCCAACACAGTAACTCTCGCGTGAAGACAAATGAAATTGCGGTGGCGAGTGCAGATAACATTTTTTCCTTTGCATTTATTCTTTGACAGCACTGAAGAACTTATTCGAGTCTTGAACTTACATCCTTTAATCGCCGATAACTCGAAGCCCTTTAACCGCAACTTTTAGCTGTAGCGCACATTCGAAAGATGAGATAACGGCGTTTTTGAAACACTTATTACATTTACACGTAACTTGTAAAGAACCCATGATATTGAACTAGAAAGGGTGCATTTTTTCTTTGACAGCGCTCGACCTGAGTAACTTAGTCAAGGAGGGCGCAGCAAGGCCAGCTGCTCGCCTTACGGCTCCGACCACTTGTCCCTTCTCTCTCCTATTGACTACTTGCTCTACTCTCATTGGTTACGTTGCGGCGAGTAGGCCGCGCTCTTCGGCCGCGGGGGCTGGATTTTTACCATTTTTTAAACACCTGTATCTTTGCGAGGGTGCATCCGACAATTTCGCGATCGCAAAAAAAACTCTTATAATTACCTCAGCCAATAAACTGTAATAAAGTTCTGTGAAAAATGTTTGCCTCTTTATTATTTCAACTTTAAAAAAGTTACTACTTTAAAAACTATTACATATCAAATTAATTTATAATCAATTTTCAAATTATATCTTATAAAAATAAATTTTAGAATCAAATGAAGATCAAATATTTTTTCGCTAATTTTTAGTTTATTGAAAAACATTTATTTGAAAATAAAGTTGGTTGAACAATAAATCACGTAATTTTGTATAGCCTTTTTGGGGTCTGGACATGAGACGAAATATGGATCCCGCTTGGGATTTGCACGGTCAATATTCAACAGATGTTTTCACGAAAGAAGCAGTAAGATTAATAAACAACCATAATGCTAGTCAGCCTATTTTTCTTTATTTTGCTCACGCTGCGGTGCATTCCGCGAATCCCTATAACCCTCTACCTGTAGACGACGAAATTGTCGATAAAATCAAGATTCCTGAGTATAAAAGACGTCGATTCGCCGGTAAGTCTTCTCAATTTTATTTATACTCTAATTCACTTAAATGTTTGAATATTTGTTGATGTATATTTTCAAGATTTCTCCATCTACTTAATGAATTTGTCACTTTTGTATCATTTTTTATAGTCTTTTTTTAATTTATTTATTTAAAGTCGCATCCTCCATCTGGATATTAGCGACTGTGTACATTTGTTTCACTTAGTTACAATAAAAGTACATATTTATCTGTATACATTTTGGAAGTACTTTAACCGAGGTTAAAAAAAAATTACATTTGATATATTTTATATTACAGTACTTTTATATATAGTCTTGTATAATTCTTGTATAATCTTTTTGAAGATTAAAGCAAAAATGTAGAAGAGAATGTATTTTCATTTTGTATGAATTGATAGTTTCAAAAGAATTTACAGCTAATAAATATTTTAACATGCTTTTGCTTACATTCAATGTGACAGAACCTTTAACTTCTCGGACACTTGAATGTTTTAAAGGAATGAACATTTTTTTGTTAACGTTTATTGCATATTATAAAACTTATTTTAATAGAAAATATTTTATGAATATTATAAATATTATATGAATAGTATAAATAATTCTATTAAAAACATGTGTTCTTTTCTTTGCATTGTATATAGGAATGGCAAGCGTAATGGATTCATCAGTGGGGTCAGTTGTAGAGGCACTCGCGACAAAAAATATGTTGCGAGACAGCATTATCGTGTTTACAACAGACAACGGTGGGCCAGCCGCTGGCTTCAACTTAAATGCTGCCTCCAATTGGCCTCTTAGAGGTGTTAAAGATACTTTATTTGAAGGTACGCTTCGAGAACGATGTTATTTTATTGATTCTAGGCTTTGTTACGACCCTTCTCTTTATTATGATCTTTTCGAATTTCAAATTCAAATTCAGTTTTAAATATATATTTACGTAAAATAAAAGCATACATTACATACGTATAATTATAAATATTCTATTTCAAAAGTATTTTAAATGTTATTAGCTGTTTATAACCATTATCTTGTACTTATTATTAAACTGGAAATATATGCGATATATTTAATTGATGTTAAAGTCAAGCAAGTAATTTTTTAAATAAATTTTGCAGTAGTTTTTTTAATTAGAACAATAAAATAGTTATTTATGACGGGATCGGAAAATTAAAATAATTATTCAATCACACTAGCTATGGTAGTTTATTAGTTTACTTGACATTAGGAATTGTACTGATATAGAGACTCTATAATTACAAGAATATATTTCGAAATGCACTGTATATGTATGATGGAAACTGATCAGTTTTTATAATTAATAGCTAACAAAAATAAGCTGTATAGATACCGATAAAGTTATCAAATAAGTTATCAAACCCTTTATGTAAATAAAATTTATATTTACAAATGATAACTCAGAAATGTATTTAGTATTTAATTTCTATATCCGGGGATAGAAACGAATTAAATAATGTAATTCTAAAATATAATTTCATTATAAAGGCAATATTTTATTGTGATGTCAATAGTAAATATCTAAATTAAATTTTTAATACTTTTTTTTCTATAAGATGCGCAACTTTGCTTTCGCCAATTTTTTTACAATATTTCAGAATTTTTTTTTAAAAAGCGATTACTTACTTATGATTCAAAGTACTGTCCAGTCACTAGCGATAACTTTTTGCATCTTTTGAGCAACTGTCGGATAGCATCTCGAAAAAACGATGTGTCTTTTGAGGCGATCCACGAATCGATCTAATCTTTGGAAAAAATGGTAGTTGGAAGTAGATATCAGCATGGTGCAACGAGTGAAATAAGTCCCATTTATGGTTTCCAAATATTGGTAGGTTTTTGTAATATGGGGCTGAACATTGTCACGGTGCAGGATAACTTTATCATGTTTCTCGTGGTACTGTAGCCGTTTCTTCTTCAATGGTTGGATCATACGTATCAATTGTGTTCGATACCGATCCCCTGTGATGGTTTCACTTGATTTCAACAGATCATAATATATAACATCAAGGATGACAGCAGCTAATGCACAGCATAATCTTGGCACCTTGAACTTCGGTCTGAACGATAATGTAGAGGCATGTCCGGCCAGTCCCCATGATTTTCTGCGCTTGAGATTATCGTAGTAGACCTATTTTTCACCGCCAGTTACAATGTGATGTAAGAATCCCTTCTGATTCTTTTTTTGAAACAGCTATTTACAAGAAAAAAAGCGCTATTCGAAATCACTCTGCTTCAATTTCTGCGGAACCCAATTTCTTTTCTTCTAAATCATTCTGACATCTTCGATTGAGAATATACTTCTGATGCAAACACCAATTCACTAATGTGGTACACTATATTGACAGATGTTCAACCTGACTGTATGAAATTTTTAACTTGCCTATTTCAACCGACACTTTCCGCTGTAACCGTCTATCGAAAAACGGCGGAAGTAAAGTTACGCACCTAATATAAAAATAATCCAATTTCATAATTTTTTTAATTTTTATCATTTTTAATCTATAATATCATTTACAATAATATTTTACCTATTTTATACATATTCTACCTATTTATTAAAGGTGGAGTTCGAGGCGTTGGATTAATTTGGTCATCTAGTTTAACTGGCTCAGGGCGTGTTTCGAATCAAATATTTCATATTACTGATTGGTTACCTACTTTATTGAGGGCCGCTGGCAGTAATCCCGATGATATTCAGAAAATCGATGGTCTGGATATATGGGAAGCGCTGAAAGAAAATAAGGAATCTCCCCGCAAAACAATTCTACATAATATTGATAGTATTTTAGGTACAGCAGCAATTATGAACGGAAGTTTAAAGTTAATTAAAGGTACGCATATTGAAAAATTATTATGAAAATTAACGCTTCATACAAGCACTTAAGGTTTTGTTTTTTTATTTATTTAAAGTTCTTTCAATATTCTAGCAATTATTAAATGCCAGAAAAATGATTGTTTAACAGTGTCATACATTTTTTTAAAATTAAATTACATTATATTTAGATTTGATATATCTGGTACAGATCTGAACTGGGTTTTAACTTCATAGCTTAATAATCATAGAAATTTTTGATTTTTAAAAATATTTATTATAAACAGAAAAATATTTTTTGAAAGCTTTTTGAAACTAAATTAAATCTAATGATGTATGAAATAAGACGAATATAGTTGAAATTCGTATTTTACAGAGATACTATCGCCGTTCATATTTAATTTTACAGGTGCAACATACGGAAGCCGTTGGGACCAATGGTTTGGACCATCAGGACGTGATTACGATTATAATGCGACAAATGTTATCGAAGGATGCCCAGTGGCCAAAGCCTTAAAAAGTATTGGCGTAGTACTCGATCCTATGAAGGTTTTATCCTTGAGGAAAGATGTAACGGTGCAATGTCAGGATCAACTAATAAGAAACATTTGCGAGTCGCTAAAAGCGCCATGTCTCTTTAATATCCTCGACGATCCATGCGAGAAGCGTAATTTAGCTTCCGAGTAAGTACAATTCTATATTATGAACATTAAACATATTTCAATATTGGTTTTATTTCACTCTATTACAATTCTCTGGAGCAAATCTTGCTCTAATACCTTTTCTCGTTTAACTTTTTAAACCTGAGCGATTACTTTACATTATGTGAGTCCTTACCCACAGCTTTACCCATTAAGAGTAACCGTGTTCCCCCAGGGTGTTTTGATAATCGGCCTGTCCATACGCGTATCCAAAAGTCTACTTTCCCCTGGTACTTTTGGTTTCATCACGTCCCCATTTCCGGCTTACAATTTCTTCAGATCACTATAAATTCATGGTTGCAATATTTTGTATATGTGAACTTAACCACGTTATATATTATAATATATATAAAATTCTGAGTTTATTTTGATTCTTAACATTATTTACCCATTATTAAACATTATGAAAATGACTATTGCAAACTTTAAAGTTAATTTTGCATTTTTATGTAGCTTATTTATCCAAAAAATGCAAATTTCTATTGCGGAACATAATGGTCATAATATATAATGAACAATACAGTTTTGAGAAACTTAAAAGTAATATCTAAATTTTCTGATATTCTAATAGAGATATGAATTATTTAACTGAATAAAATACGGAATAAATAGCCACTTTAATAACTAAAAATTGATAACTAAATATGATTTCGAATATTACATATTTATTATATACAGTCTGTCCTCTAAATCCTTGTTTCTAACTATATGGTAAGAGTGCTGAGATCCCACTAATCATTTTGGTCCCAAACACGAAACTATTTGCTGCTTCACCGCGGAACTCAACCCGGTTGTAAAATAGCTAAGAAATGGTAACGACGGTCAGAAATTCAGGCCTCCGTGGGCGGAATGCAGTCAAGGAGGCTTAATTCTGTGAGACGGACGGGGCCTCGGGTATAGCGAAGGGGTCTAACTCCTACGAGCCATAGTTGATTTACTATTCACCAGTCTCGAGCTAAATAACAAGAGCAAGGAGAGAGGCAGAGTCGGCACGAGAGTCAGCGCGAGGCAACTGAGTTGGCCGGGGCTGCGGGAGCCGAGTGACTGGTTTTTCGGCCCTTCTCCCTCTGAGGTTCTGGCAGTCAGACAGGGGGCTGACACTCCGTGTTATTCGATGGAACGTTTCGGAGTAGTTATCGCTATCTCCACCAGTGTGCGCTACTGTCAATTTCTGATATGTACATACACTTCGTTGGCGATCGTTGGTGTTCGTACCAAATCGGCTATCTTCGGTTCTCAGAATAGGGCATGTGTATTTGCTTCGTTTACGAACTTAAATAGGAAAAATAGAGCAGTTATGAACAGAAGAAAAACAAGCGTATTTGAAGAAAATCTTTATCAACTGAATTTAATTTAATCTATTATCAGAATTACATACTCGTATATGATTTATAAAAATAAAAACACATATTTGTTGTTTAAAACATAGAATTTATTATTATAAAACATTTTTATTACAAAACATGATGTTCCAATTTAATTGTTGATAATTTGTGTAAACAATAACACGTAACAAAATAATTAAAGTCTGTATCGAATGTTGTATCTAAAAAATATGACTAACATTTATAGTAGATTTTTGGTTTATATCACAAAGTATTAGTAAGCCTATTAATATACTTATCACATTTTTTGACAAAAACATACGTTATACTATTACACGACAAAAAATGTCCGTCTTAAGTTTGCTATAGCGCTTATTAGTGCCCTCTCCTTGCTTTCTGTATATTTTCAATCATCTATGTATCAAATAAATTCAATTTGGTTCAAGTGAAGCCCTTTTATTTTTTCCTTCACCCTTTCCCTTCTCAATAAAATAACAAGCCCTTAACCAGTGATTTTGAAAGAGGCATACTTACCGGAAGGACTCTTTAAACCGATTCGATGAACGCGCTGTGGTCGTCAACTGGTTCACTAAGTACAGGTGGATTTTTCTTACCCGAACAACCATGTCAACCTCGATGTCAACAGAGATGGTGAAGAAACTGCGTGTGTTCCAGCAACATTTCGGCAACCCGCGGCGCGTCATAACGGATCGAGGAATCGCGTTTACCTCGGACGAGTTCAAAGACTTCTGTTGGACAGAGGAAATCGTCCATCTGATCATAACGACGGGCGTGCCGAAAGGGAACGACCAGGTTCTGCGAGTTAACACTGGTGGTCGCGGGAGTTTTGACGCGGATCGTGGAGAGGAGCCGGCGAAATAGCACCGATACGTGAACTGAGCGCAGCGAATCATCAATAGGACGGTTGAACGCTCAATCGGATCCTTGTTCAAAATTCTTATGTAGATCGAAACCAAGTGCGAACTTAAGTTTCACTGATTTTCATCGTTTTGCGTGGGATAGCCTGTGCGAGGAGGCAAGGCGACAGATCGTTAAAATTCAAGATTAGAATTGGCGGACATATAATCGGTGTTCGCCGTTGTATGATTCTGACTTAGTCGCAATCAAGAAGACCCAGTAGGGTTTAGGCCGTAATCAGGCCATTAAGTTTTTGGGCCGTATCAAGTGGAACAATGCGATGAATACGATGGCTATGCCGCGCCATCTGGAAATTAGAACTCGGGGAAGTGCCAAGGGAAATGACCACCTTGTCCTTCAATATAAAGCCTTAGCAAGAATTCAAGGACGGACAAGAGGAGGGGGAGTCGGAGGGGGCGAACAAGCGGAGCGACAAATCAAGAAGGTCGATCGTGGAGTATAGATACGTATCCGGGGATGAACAACGAGCCGACGTGTGTGCGGCCCAGGATCTCTGTGGGTAAGATGAGAGTCCTTATGCGGCGCATCTGGACGCCGAAGTTATACCCGGAGCAACGGGCCCCAAGATCGACTGTAGAATCCAATATCTCAAGTATTTCAAGAATATACAATTACCTATTTTTAAAATACAAACTCTTGCATGGCTTCTTCTCCCACTTGATGTTACCTTACCATCCTACAGTAGGTAACTAAGAATCGTAGCATAGATTTTCAAAAAGAGAAATTTTACGCTTTTTTGATTAAGTCAGCGATATGTAGTCAACGCTATTCTAATGGTTATAATGGCTAAATGAAAGGTTGTTTTTATCAAATGTGCTGTTTTTCGAAAAGCTGCATTTAAAGATTTGTTTTACTTGCCTTGCCGAGCGGTCCGGCAAGCTTGTTTCGTACGGCACAAATCTCTCTCGCCCCCCTCGCCACGCACCAGCTCCTGCCAGACTTTGTTAACACTCCTTAGCTGAACTTCGCCCCCCCTTCCCACCCCTGACACATCACTCGCCACGAGCTGACTCTTGCTCCGATTACACCTGGTTCCTTATTGTTATTATTTAGTTCAACGCTTTGGCGAATAGTAAATTTTTTAGCTACTTTTCTATCACCCCTAGCTCACGGGAAAGTCTCCTACAGTTTCGCGCCCGAGGCCAAAATGACCAGTGTGATTACAGCTACATCTCCACGTAACTGAAGACAACGAATTAATGGACAGGCTGTAATAAAGAAACAGTAGTAATTATTTTTAGTGGTAGCTATGACCTGAAAATAAAAAGTAGTACAACTGTTTTTCAACACACAGGTTATATTTCCTTAAAGAAGAGTCTCGAAAAAGGTATAGACAACATATATAATACATAATCAGCTGGTCATCTTTGAACTTCTTAGCATAAATTAACAGTACTTTAAATATTTATAATAATATTAGAGTATAAACTATTATTTAAAAATAATAAACACGATTTGTTAATTCAAAACTTGTTTTACTTTTTTTCACTGATTCTTTTGCAATTCTTTAAAATCCCAGTCATATCAATGTTGAGTACTAAAAGTTGCCAAGTATTTTGACAATGTTTAGAGTCCCAATCTTTATTGTTTTGGATCTTTTATAAAGTTCTATTTTTATTGGTAATATCTCCTCTCTATTTTCTATGATTCTAAACATTTTCTGAATCGCATTAATTATGGATTACCCTTCTTGAAAGCGGTGCTTTCGCAGAGATAAAATATCCTGTAGAAGCATCCTCAGAGATGAGGTGTTAATAGTCGCTCTAAGGGTCGAGTCTGCCTTTTCAGTTATGCATGCGCAGAGGTTTGTAAAATGGAAATTCTTTTTAGTCATTTTTTATATATCAACACCATCATTTCATCATTTTTATGTTAAGTAAAAACTACGTCAGAGAAGTGCTGTATATATTTAAAAATTATCTACATAGTTTGAAAATATTAAATATTAAATATTTAAAATTTATGAATTTCACATATTTTTTTAGTCTTTAAATAATATTATTAGTTGAAAAATGAACTTCCAGTGAATCTTACAAAATAGTAAAAGTATGTGCAAAAGATTATGCAGTTTTCTTGAAGTATTCTATTATTTATATCAAAAAAATAAATAATACGGTAATCGATAAATTTTTAAAAATCCAAAGTTGTGTATGCTATGATTTTTAATATATTGGTTTAATTGAATGGTTTAGTCTCGAGATCAATAAAAAAAGCAGTTCTTTAAAACCCAAGAAAATATCGACCATTTATACTTACAATAATTGCAAATAATAAAAAAATTGCTTTTCCAGTCCTTAAATGTTTAATAAAAGTGAAATATGAAAATTTATCAATCTGAAATCTTAAAAGCACCAAATCAATATGATTAATATTGTATTTTCTTTTGTTAACATTATGATTTAATTCTTGCACAAAATGATTTTTAGAAATATAAAACATAAAATAAAGAGCTTTCTAATAAATACTGTAGATAGGATTAGTACGGTTACGCATAGTCAATGAAAATGAATATTAATATTATTAGTTTAGGTCAATAAATAAAATTAATTATTCACATAATATTTTTCTAAAATATTTTTTCATTTTTTAATGTAAAAACAATTTCATTTTTCCTGGAACTGCAATTATAGAATTATTGTAACCTAAAAAGTATAGCTGAATGAGACCAACTATTTTTGATTTTTGAATTTACTTAAGCTTGAATCAATTAATGGACTTTCATGATTAAAAGCTTAAATAATAAGCTAAAAGCAATTGGCTCCCTAATCCCTGGTTTGTCTTATTCATTTATACTTCTTAATGTTTTTCAGAAAAAGATTAATAATTTTTGTTTTAGCAATATATTTTCGTTATGTAGGCATTATAAATATAATACAAGGAGAAATTATTGCCCTTAATTCCATTTAAAGAGATTTTTATACACAATACTAATTCAAATACTGGAATTAACACGAAACGGAGAATGTAAGCAAACATAGGCTAAATCCTGTGAACTTTCAATTTAATCAGTAACATAAATACACGCATGTGTGTTAAGAAACACATGGCTTCTATCATTTTCCTATGTTAAGCACAGATATTGTAAAAGGCTATTAATTTGTAGTTTATCTACTTAAATATACAGGTCTAACAGTTCTGTGAATAACATTCTTTAAAAAGACACATAAGTATAAACTCGAGTAAAAAGCAATTCAAAAATATAAAATGGGCTTATTTAAAAAAAAGAATTTTTGTAATAAAATTGTACAAACTCAAGTTTACATAAACTACATAGAAAGAGAAAAAAGTTTTAGTATTTGCAAGTTCATACCTTGTAATTCAACTAATTCAAAAATAGCAGTAGGATCAGATCCCCCTTCAGATCCAAATATCGGTGTCATTAATTGTAATTCTAAAACTTTTACGTTATAGCCAATTATAAAGTAATATTGTTCTATATTTTCAATGATTTGAATATCTCAGGCAAATACTTAACTGATTCTAAGCAAATATTTAAATGATATCTTGTTCTTAAAAATATAATTCATACTCAAAACAAATATTTTCAATAGATATTGATAATATAATATAATGTAATAATCGCTATAAAAATGAATCATCATGCAAAATTATAAGCATTAGTGATTGAAACATGTTATTAACAGTTACATTACTGCGGAAAATACAATTGCATTTTTTATGAATTGGAACGAAATTAGCGGTACTTTATCTGTGTTTTATGTTACATTTTAAGTCTCAATAACTAAAAAAATTACTTAAATGATGCTCTTGACCTTGTTCTCTTAAAACAAAAAATACAATGTGCTTATATACACTGATCTTTCAGGTTCTCTACAAAAACTACGGTTTGCTACTCAAATTTAAAAAAATTCATTAATATAAAAAAATTTTGTAAAAAATAATATTATGGATTCCGTCGTAAACATGTATACCTATAACTTGCGATACTGATAAGGCATCGTGTACTTATCCCGCTTAGCACTTGTCATATATCATACACGGGAATTTGGTGAATATTGAACTTTTGTCCTCAAATGCAGAAATAAAAACTCATCAGAAAAGACTAGAGAATACATTAGCTTTACTTGTAGATTTCTCAAAGTTTACAAACAATAATATGCAAATTTTATAACACCTGATTAATTATTATTAATTATTTAATAAACAGATTCTGCACAAAATATCCAAGTTAGATCCGTGTCGGTCTCAGTACGCATTATCGCCTATTTGGGTCTTTTTGTGACACTGTAGGTATAGCTAGCTTCAGCATTTAAGTTGTCCTCAAACAAATTTAGGTAAACTTAACGGTCATTCGAATATAGAATGTATCTCGCACTCGTGGAAACAGTATAAAATCATTGATATAGAAGCAGAATAGGAGGGATCCGATGTAGAATTCTGAGGTTCAATAAGCATAATTGCGATCCAAAAAGATGGATTGATTCTGTTAACTACGAATAGTTATACTCGACAATTAAATACAGTTGAATCCACCTAAGCATACCACGGAAGAATTTCATGCATTCTAATATAATAGAATCAATTTGTCTCCAAGAGTCTTACTGAATGCTTATGAGTATTCTCTGCTGGAAATTTACATCAGTTAATTGCCAGTTATTGACGAGATTTTTCAATTAATGACCAGCACATGATGAAAGACTTGCTAGATGCCCGTCACCTTTCGACGATAATTAGTGTGCACACGTGCATGTGTGCGCACGCGCCTATGTATTGGTATGAAAAACTAGTGCGCACCATCTGGACTTCGTTTTTGGGTACCCTGAATAACTTGTCACTTTATAGTGACAGATTGTGCACCTGCACACGAAAAACTATGGTGCGCACTATCTGATCTCGTCTTCGGATACCTAAAACACCTAGACACAACAGAGATAGATTGTACATTTGAATACGAAAAGCTATGATGCGCACTCAGTTACTCTAAATACCTAACAGGATTGGATTGTGCACCTATGCATCAGCTAAGATGCGCATTATCTGGACCTTAATCTCGGAAACTACAAACACCTAGACTTCTAATCGGGACAGACTGTACACCTGGTTACGAAAACCTATGCCACTACTTGGATCTCGTCTCTCGGTACTCTGAACACTTACACAACTATCAGGGATAGCTAGTACACCTTGATATAAGGTTTTTAATCTTAAATGTTAAACAAAATTCATTTGAATCAAGTAAAAACAAAAAAAAGTTTAGGGGTATGTTATATCATTTTAGAGCTCTAATATATTATAGTTAATATTTCATTTTAATTTAAATTTTATTTATTTTAATTTATTTTAATAGAATAATGAGTATGAAAAACAAATTTAATAATAAACAATACGGATTAATTTATTACCAATTTTTCACCAGTAAACAACTGGTGTTAATAGTTTTACTATTGACATTTCTACAAGGGTTAAAATTGTCCTTCACAGTACCTTTAAGCCACTTTTAATAATTTCATGAGCCTCTTACATTTTTTGATTGACTATAAAATATTTAAAAGAAAACATTAATAGTAGACACAATTATTTTCAATGAATAACATTTTTTAATAAAATACAGTTAATCATTATTAGACCTTATTTAAACAATAAAAATTTATTTATTTTTCATTTATATTCGTTTATATTCATTATATTAATATTTGTTTTGTTTTAAGACACCCAGAGATTGTAAGCCAACTAGAAGAAGAAATATTAAAACTGAATTCCACTGCGATTCCGCCAGGAAATCTTCCATATGACAATAAAGGTAATCCAGCACTTTGGGATCATACTTGGAATAATTTTGGTGATTATGCATTGCCAATAACTGAACAAATATCAGATGTAATGAAAAAATGTTAAGATGAACAACCAAGAAAGAACAACCAAAAGAAAATTCGGTCTAATTCAAATAATTGTATTAAAGTTACTGCCTTTAGTTCCAATTGGTATATAGTATAAATTGGACAATTGTGATAAGTATTTTGATCCTGTTTAACTTGTATTGCTTTATGACAATTTATTCTATCATTTTTCATTTATCATTGTTCGTTTTAAAAACAATGGCTTTTAAAGCCTCTTAAATATTAGTTTAAGAAAACTAAATTTTTTAATTATTTATATCTTATTATTAGAGAAGCAAATTTTATGTAGACATTATACATGTCTTCTATAAATGGTTTGATAAATGTAGAAATTAATAGTAATTTTGCGGCAATTTTCAGTAATTTAGAGAAAAGATTTACATACTATTTGTTTAATTTTCATTCATATTCTGAGTGGACTTAGATAGTATGAACAAATATGTTTATTCGGTCTCCTCGTAAGTAATTTTTCTTAATTTTTTATATAATGTAAAGCAAAGTTTTTAATTAGTTACTTTGAATATTGGTTATTTTGTTTTTAAATTAATATTTGTTTTTGTACAAATATAAAGTAAGGTTGTATACTGAGGTACATAAAAATATTCAAGTATTAGTTTATATATCCAAAATTGTTGCGAACTTATGGCTGATTTTTTATGCACATTAATCCAAGTTGTTTAAAACGCTATTTGATTATCTCGTAAGCTATAAAAACTAGTAAAGTTTCTACCAAAATATTGTTTTCACATACAAAGGAATAAAATGTACTTACGGACTATATTTTAAACAATAAACCAAGATTCTAAGAATCTGCATTATTTAACGGAGTTATTCAAAATAGATAACTTTGCATGTTTTTATATTATGTACACCTAACTAGAAATTATTAATTTAGAGACTATAATGAATAAAAAAGTTTTTTATAAAATAAATAATCACTAGAATAAAAAATATATACAAAAACACAAAAATATTTTTACATACTGGTTGTATTATAGGTAGAGGATAAAACCAAAAGTACATGTAATAGAATATATGCGTTAAGAAAGAAGACATGATTTTTTGAATAGACATACCTTAAAGATAAAAACCCTTGCAGTTCAGCATGGATTACTTTTATCAGTTCTTATCAACAAACGTAGAATCTCTAAGACTTTGGTGTTTGGATTTATTCGAGGATTTTGTAGTTCCAACTCCTCGGCACCTACCGAAAACAGAAGCATGTTGCTCATTAACGTCACCTCATTATTCTGAGTAGATTTTAAGCCTCATCGCTGAAATTAATGCCGGTACTTGAATTATGCCTTTAAGCCGTGCGATCCGTGAAAATAGATTTGAGAAATCCTCCGATCAAGGAAGTTCCCGATCGTTATGTTGCCTTCATTACTTGTTATCGCGTCACTAGTTTCACATATATGCTCTTATGTCATTTTTACTTGTGAAATCAAACCTTATTTGGCAGATTATTTGGCAAACCATGTTTATGGGAATAAACACATTTTTTACTTATAAGCGTACTTTTTCATTTTTCCGATAACAGTTTGTAAAATTCGCGGAATTATTATGCGAGAATAGTTATGTATGTTGATTTGAGGGAGATTTCTTCCAAACAGTTGCTTGATTTTATGAACCACTATTTAAACGCTAAATAATATAATTTTCTCGACGTGAAAGCATATTTAGTATTTTTAAGTATTAACTTAGAACTGCGGTTAGTTAACAAAGTTATTGTTGGCTCATAAAAATTTAAGTTTTATAATTATAAACAGATATTAAACACAATCTAAAAAAAGAAATGTTTCACATACGAGTTTACACAAATAATAATGGAGCCTCGGTAGTTCTGCGGTGCGGTAGAGTCGAGCGGGTTGCAAGAGTGCAGGCGGACTCTTGCCGCTTGCGGCTCGTCGCCAACTGAGGAGCTCCGCTCTCGAACAATAATTTTCCCCCTACGCAGGAAATCTTCTGCGAGCTTTCAAAGCGCGCATGCGCTCCGCGCGCCCAGCTTCGCAACTCTCGCAAAGTATCCCTTCAATCATTCAGATCGAAACATCACCTAGCATCCCCATCGCTGCCGTGACCACTACTGCCACCTTCACCACCACCGTCAGGCTATATTAATTACAATGAGGCATATCCGAGGGCAAAATTACAAAATTTTATTATAAATTAGATATAATTAATACTGTACAATTAAAATATAGTTTAAAAATGAACACGTATATAGTTGAATAAAGTATTTAAATATGTATTAACTCTCAGAAAAAAATGTATTTGTAAAAATGGTTTTAACTCTTTAACATGGAAATTACACCTTGCTGTTTGGTTGTATTCCACGATATATCAGTTAAAAAAGAGTAAATATGTTCCTGAAAATCTGCATCTTATTTATATTATATTCTTTAATAAGCATTCATAACTCCTTACTACTAATTGCTTTAGTATAAAAAACTGTAAATAAGGTAACTCATCCACAAACTTTTGATGAAACTTTTTTAAAGAAGATGTCACTTTGTATACACTCTGAATCTCATTCATCTTCTATTTTCCCCGTCTTTCTATTTTCTTTACTGTTAATCACAAGCCTCCACGCATAATATTATAATGGTTTTTCAAATTAAATAAACGACCAAACTAAACTAAACACATTATATAGACGATAAGTTGTTGAAATTATCTATAAAAAATGTTGCTATATAAATTACATTAAATATATAAAAATTTCTTGTTGCATGTTTATAAAAGAACATAAAAATTTGAAAAAATATATACAATATAATGTTATAATATAGTTAGTTTATCCCTTATGATTTTTAACACGCTATCTATTGTTTAAAAAAAATTATTTATATTATAATTAGAAATTTTAATTAAGAAAATAAGAAGAATTCATTTGATTTAAATATTGAATTTTACTTGATTTTTATTTATAGGGTGTTTAAAATGAAAATAAAAAGTGAATGCAATTTTAATATAAATTTATGATGATTAATTAATCACAAGAAAAACCTTATTTCTATAAACCCAAATTTTATTATCATAACAGTTTATTAACATAATAAACTGTCAGTATAATTATATAGATAATCATAGAATTAATTATATCTGATCTATAGAAATCTAACCACTCAAATTTAGAATATGGAAAATTCTATAATTCTGTAAATTATAATGCTAGTGAATAAAAAAGCGATTTATATACATTTGCACAATTGTGTGACGCTCATTCTGTAAGGAAATAAGTTCTTAAAATACGGCTTATGATGATTTAATGATAAATAAGGATATCGAGTTAAATTCATAAATTTACTTACAATGATAATCAAAATCTGATTTTATATATATGGTAAAATTAATTATTAAATTATTTATATGGTTATTTTTCGGTCGTAGGTATTAATACATATTAAATCATTTCATGACCCTTCTAATTCACAAAAATGTAAAATAAGTAATTTTTACTTTTATGTGGCAAAATTAATAACATCTGTAGTTTTAATCAACTGTTTGCTTTTATTTTTATTATTTTAAAAAAAATAATTGATCCATTATAACTACTTATAAGTATTTATATTCAATCAAATATTAAAATTTTAAGTACATTTAGATAAAATGCTTTAGCTTTAATAAACGAAACTGTAAATGTTTGAGTTACAATTAATAACAATTACTATTATGTCATGAATTTTATATAGAATTTTAGTCAATTATTTACATTTGCATACTCACATAAAACTGACAAAAAGACAAGAAAATAACACACCTACAAAGCACGCGTGCAAAGAACAAAATTCTCAAAATTAGAATAATATAAGAATATAAGAATATATAATTAAGAATATATCAATAAGGATGCTCTATAATCACACTGCGAATGTGATCATGATCTTCACTTGAATCTTAAATCCTTATTTCATGCAGAATTTAGATGAAAATGTGATGTATTAATAACAATGGTCGTGACTTGAAAAAATGGGGGCTACAATTAAAAAAAATACTTCGACCTTAAAAAGTGCGATTAATTGCTAGATGATGTACTTCTTATGCGTTTCTATGATTGTTTTTAATATTTATATTTTAACTTATATTAATGTTTCTGTTATATCTTGTATATTCATAATTAATAAATAGTCGATTGTTTTTAGTTTCTTATATTGTCTTTAGTTATAACTCACTCAACTTATATGGCGATCGCAATAATATGCACTTTCACTTGACCGACAACTTTTTAATATACGAGATGTATATATAATATACTATGTATATACTCCTTGAAGAAATACATATATACGTAAATTATCACCTCATATATACGAGGGCAATTTTTTCTTTTAATGCCATTCTTTGAAGGACAAGTAATTAGGATTCCGAGTTTGTACTGTTGAAAAGATCATATAGCCTTTCTTCATGAAACAATAGCACCACTTTTAGTCATAAATCTCGATAGGGTGTGGACGATCTCAAGCAAGACCAGATAAGCTAATTATTATGGTTTACTCTAGCAAAGATTCTTTAATTTATTTGAATTTGCTATATTTTGGATAATTTTCATTTAATTTAATTTTGTCATAGTCAAATGATCTCGTAAATGCGATACAACACATTACCTATTAATTTTTTAGTTTATTTTTTAATTTAATTTAGTAACCTTTACAAAATCAGACTGATATACGCAATTATATACATATATATATTTTTAATTTGAATCGAATTAAATTTTTGTAATTAAGTTTATTTTATAGAACAAGAATTTAACTTACATAATTATATAATCAGCTAAAAATAAAGTGGTGAAAGTTTTAACAAATGTATATTATATTTCATAACTGTAATTGTAGTATTTTCTAAAAACTGGTGATAATACTTTCACCCGTGAAGAATTATATTTGCCACAAATATAATTATACTTAACTGCAGTATACAACATGTGAACCCAACGAAGAACCTTAAACTACTAACTAGATAATTTTTTAGCAAAGTTATATGTTGTCATGAATGCATTGTTATATTATATAATAAATAAAATGTTTTACGTTTTGAAATATTAATAATTTACTTCTACTAATTTCTACCAACGTCTAAGTCTTATAAAAAGTTTCATAGAAATACATTAAACAATTAAGGAATTACACTTATTAATTTTTTTTAATAAAAATATTTATGGAGTTATTAAAAATAATTGTTTACACACATTCTTAGAATTTTAATTATACGTAGGTAGATTTCCTCTTATTAATTTTTAAAAAAAGGACATATAGGTTTTTCTGGTTTTTAAATAGTTTATAAAGAATTAAGGATACACTATTAATGGAATTGTATTGAGTAGCAGGGAAATTGCAGCCTTGTTATTGTTTGTTCAGCTAGTTCGCAACTAGTTAAAAAAAATACTATTAATACAAAATACAGATATTTTTTGGAAAAACTACAACATACTACTACAGGTAAGGGAATATTGACGTAGAAACCGCTAATAACGTAGCATTGAGGAATTGTAGTGCACAATTAAATTACAGTGTGTTACAGATAAGACACGAGCTAGCATTTTTCATAGAAAATCATGAATGAAGCTGACTAATACGCAAGAAAGATATTTCAAACTGTTTTAAGCGAATGCGATAGCAACATTGCTACATCATGCGCAAGCAGCCTGGGCAAGTATCACTATAATTAAGTATATAGAAGACGAAATTACTATTAAACAAATATTTCGAGTTGCTTGCGATACTTGAATGTGTTACTGAATCTTGTATAGTGTAGAACCAGCAATTTTACAGGGTAACAAGAAGAGATTTTTGTATAATTAAGTACGTACTTGAAGCATCTTGGACGCGAGCTCCATTGAGATTGCGGCGCTGTTAGCGGATTAGCTAGAGGCAATAAATCATTTCTCCTGCTTTCTGCTGCTTTTGATTAGACATACTTGAGTAGCCATGAGACATTTATAGACCATTTTTGGTTCAAGCGCGGACGTGCAAGTTTTGCAGCAGTCAACGTAGAATACGGAGAAGCACAACAAAGGGAATATATAGGTTGGTGGGATTTCCCCGCGCTTTGCTCTTTCGGGTTTCCCCGACGAGTTGGCGATGCGTGGAGCTGGATAGAATGGACAAGGTGCGAAAACAGCTGTGTGCCGACATTGAAGCTTCTTAAAGTTAAGCTTTCAGGTTTTCTTGCCGAACAGAGCGGTTCCAAAAGCCTTATAAACATCAAGCTCTGTATTTTATTAACATTAAAGCTCAATAATGATTCGCGGTAGTGCAAGTATCGAATTAGGTCTTTTTTTTATTCAAAAGCATGTGATCAAGGTATCAATAATTGATTCAAATTCAAGAAGTGCGTTATCTCATAAAAAATCGTAAATCTCGATAAAGTCGATTTCGTTTTACTTTTTTCATAATAACTGTAAGTCGTTCGAATCCGTTAAGCGCAGGAATATCATGTACGGCATTCACGTAGTTGGCATCGATATCGAAAGAAGCAAAGCGTAATCGACTAAGTCTCTTGAAGTTTCAGTAACAGTATTTGTAACGATAAATTATCAACTAGGCTCGAGACTAGGCTTCAAATAAGCAATAAATCAATAAATCATATCGTAGTTCATAAATCTTTATTTGTTTTAGCTGTGTTTAATTCATTTCTATATTTCTTATAATTGATTCCTTGATATAAATAAACAATTTCTAAGTTATTGTAAAATGATTTTTAAATATTAAAATTTCACATAGAAGTATTATTTGACAAATTAACTATGTTAAATTGAGCGTAAACAGAGTATATATTGTAATTTAAAAATTTTTATTAAATTTTTACATATGCATCCACGTTTGACACAAACGGATGCACGCATCCATCTACACATTTTTTACAAAACGTAATAAAAATAGTTATATCATATTTCAAAAATATTTTGATTGATAAGCTTATATCATTATTTAATATTTTGTAAGTAAATTGTGAAATCTTTTTAATAATATTTAAATTTGTCTCATGTGTAATTTTTGTGATTCTAGAATAAAAATTACACGTATTTGCCTATAAATATTTTATAAACCATTTTAGACTAAACAATACTTATTAAAAATGACGTTTTACAGTTGTATAATTCAAACATGTACATAATATATAAATAAAGTATGAATAATACATTAAATATAAAAAGTGCAACTTCCGTAAATCGTATAAAAATCTAAGTACATTTAGATTATACTTATATATACCAATCGTATAGACAAATATTTGTACCTATTGAATAATTAAAGAAACTTTATCTCTCTTATTATTTTCGACATATAATAAAAAGGGTTTTAATAAACAGTATCGTTATTATTACTAACGCTACCATACTATAGTATTATAATTTGACTGCCCACCTGCAAAGAAGATGGCAATCATTTTGCATAAACAGTTTTCATTCTGAAATTGTGTCTATTACTTCAATCGCACTTCCAACTATGTTTTAGTATGATAAAAATTATATTATATACACATTAATGCAATACTTTAATCACTAAAGGCCTCTGAACCAATAAAGCAAATCTTGAACAACATTTGTCGTAAAGTCAATTTTTCTTGTTCCGTATTTAATGAATGAAATAAATATCATAACTATCTGTACTTATAAAAGAGTACGATTTCGTCGATGTGAAAGTAAATATTAAACTCTAAAATAAAAGATTAAAAAGAAGATACGAAGAAACGTATGCATTTCTATTTCGTATTTACTTTAGAAGTCGGAAGCTCACTCTTTTTGTTAGCGAGACCGAATCGAAGTAAAGGGTTGCCTGTGAACTTAATATGACAACAGCAGCTCGCTGGAAATTCGAACATTTTCGGTTTAATTTGACCAGCCGATGATACTGCTAGGAGCTGTCTATAAATGAATTTCTGTTTGCACGTAGTTTTGTAGCCTTCCGCAAATCCGTCGATTAAATTGCAGTTACTATTCTCTTTTCTGGAAAAAATATGGAATGACTTGCACAGGTCTAATTTTTTTCTTGACTATATAAAACTATAAGAGAATTTAAAAACTATAAAAACTTAAAACCAAAAATTAAAATAATAATAAAAATATTTATAGAGTATATATAGTATTATTCATACTGCTGAATTTTTTTTAAATTTAGTTAAGAATAACAGTGTATGATATGTATAATTGGATTAAAATTATTTTTATCCCAAAAACAATTTAATTAATTCCGTATTTCATAAGTGAAGTAAATTCTTTAATTCCATTTATTTACAAAAGACATGGAAAAATTACTATTTATTTAACTGACTTAATTTTTTGGTAATCGCTGTATACATATTCAAAACAAGAAAAGAATTGAAACTCGAAATTATTATAATATAAAATAAAGGGTACTTAATAAAAAGAGAATAACATGAAATTTTTACAGACGAGTAAAGCATGCTTTGAAAAATGCAATTTTGTGTAGGATAAAAAAGTAAAATGTTAGACAATATTCAATGGGTAAATTTCTGAAACATTTCACTTCTATTTCATAGCCTTCTTTTCGTGAACTATATTACATATCTTTAAAAGATTATTAAGAAATAAAAAATAAAGAATTGAAAATAAGTTTTCTATTTTCTAATTTGTACATGAAGTGATTGTTCACATAAAATGACTAAGAAGATCAAATTTATTGCGTAAAGGAAATGGTGTTAAAATTTTTACTATACTGTTGAATAAACTAGAAATATGCTTATCAAATCAAACAAAATAATCATAGTTCGTACTTAAAATTCTGATTACAATGCTATCTAAAATTAGTAGATGTTTATTAATTTATGGGATTCAATAGCTCAGTTTCCAACTTATTCAGAAGTGTAGTAAACATTTTTCAACTATTTCTAACTTAGATTTCGCATTAAAAAATATTTTTAAATCCCCACAGGATTTACCACATATTATGTTAAATATTTTGATTCTTTAAATTAGGATTTTCATGAATACTGCACAATAGTAAATTGATTTAGGATCATTGATTAATTTTTTAGTTCATGCTTGAATAAACAATAATGAAAAAACAAAATTATACTGATTTTTCGTAATAAATCTTTTAGAATATATTCATTGAATCGTTATGTTTTAAAAAAAATAAATTAATGATATTTTTACCACTTCTTTGATCTCTGTAAAATTTTATGATTTTGTAATTTTTTAATACTAATTTAATGTTAAATAAATTTTAATTCAAGAAATAAAAGTAAATATAATTTTTTATGTATTACAAATTATTATTTTTAATCATATTATAGTTTGTTTTTCATACGTTTATCTATTTACGTATAAACCCGAGTATAAACCATTAAAACGGTGATTAAGTCAAATAGTTTTTGGTGGAAAAAAGAAAATAAATGAAATAAAAAAGTTATAAATTACTCACTGGCATGTTTCCACTCTGACACCCTGGACAAGGTCCCCATGGTTTACAACGAAAAGCCACTCTTTATCCTTGCTCTGGGCAACCTTGGGATATACAACCTTCTCCTGCGAAGCAAGAATATTTTAATAAGTATCCTTAATATCGATATTAGCTATTAATCAACGAATGCTTAATATATTATAGGATCACGGTTAAAAAGTAAGCATTTCTTCATGTCTAACAAAATTGCCCATTTTTGCACATCAGTTGGCATACAATCCAGCATAAAAGTTTTTTTTCCAGGATTACTGTTTTGAAATATAAATGTAATGCATAATGGTAATGGATTATTTATGAAACATAAATAAACTGAATTATTTTTATACTGAACAATGCTGCTAAACTGAATAGTAACTTATTATATCTTAACAAGTAAAAAATAGTATAAAGGTATTTCAAATTTTCAAATACACGAATAATAATAACTTACTTCAGTTTCACACAAAGAAGAATCTTCTGGAGAAAAATTATTTCTATGTACTATGTCAGGTACCTAGAAACATACCGAAAGTTATAACAAACTGCTTTTGCTTTTTCATTAAACTAAATTTTAATTTAAATAGTAGTATGTTAACAACAATTTTTTAAAACTGACGTCATTTTAGTATATTATAAAAATATTTTTTTTAATAAGTCAATATACCGAATCTCCGCCTGAAAGTAATTTTAGTTCCTTATTCATTCGCAAAGCAGCTTCTACAAATGCTTTTGGATAATTTGATGTAGTTTCACAAAACGTTGAATTCTTGCAGTTAGGATGAGGATGTGGTATAAATTGCTGAAGACGACTATCAGATTCATCAGATGGAAAAATAATTTTTCCATCTATTCTACTGGCAACATCTTCTGTATTTGAACCTGTAAATAAGTACAATAACTGCCCTTAAGTATTATTATATATAACGTAATAATTTAGTAAACAAATTCAATTAAATAAATAGAAATTGTTTTAGGAGATCAAAATAATAAAATTTGCCCAAAATTTATAAATATACTTATTCATGTTATATTTAATTCCATTTATAATTTACAATTACCATGGTTCCCTTTAGCCAAAATTTTGCGTTGCGTGTGTAAATGATCATTCAAGTGGTAAGGCTTTATTCTGTGGAACGAATCAAAGCGCGATGAATTAATCGCAGAATTTTCTAAGTCACCATACCATCTGCGTGGAACAGCTTTGCCTCCGTTTGTGACCTAAAATATATGTATAATTAAAATAAATTAAATAGACATTTCCAAATATCAGTAGTAATGTTTAGTCTTATTTTTTCAATAAGACTAAACAGAAAAATATTTATATATGTTTATCAAATTGATTACTAAATTATATTCAAATTTCAAATAATCTCATAAGCTGATTAGAAAATATTTATATTCTATTCTATATGGACAAATGTAAATATTTTTTAGGCTAATATTTTCATATTTCACAAATTTCCATTGAAATTTCATTGTAATATTAATTTAAAATTAATAATAATTGAAAAAATATAGTTTTATTAAATCTTAACGCCCTGAATCGTAGCTTATCTTTTTCGGTTTACTAATTCTGTAAGTATTTATTACTTAGTACAGCAAGACATTAAAGGAAAGAAGCAAAATCAAAAAATGAGTTGAATAAAGAGTAAATAGTAAAACGAATGGCAACATTGAGTCATTTAAGAACATTGTACAATTCGACTTCAAAAGTGGTGAGATTCCTGGACCTCTTTTCTCTCTATATTTAAGCTTTGACTGCGTCATTATTGATAGTATAATTTTGGAAACGTTAAATCTGAATGTAGTAATTTAAGACTTATTACACTTTACTTATTATGACTCTAAGTTTTCTACTTGAAAATTTCAGTATTGAAGAATATTGTTTAATTGTTAGTACACTTTTTAATCTTGCAGATAGATAATGTAATATAACTTTTCATTTTAATTTATTTTTACACAGTTTACGGATTAAAAAGTATTAGCTAAGATTTCGGTTATATATTTATTTATCAACATGTATCTGAAATTTTTAAATTAAAAAAAATTATCATAATTAAATTTAATTTTGTGGTAAAGATTTGGTAGTAGCCATTGTCGCATAATTATTATAATTTAATA
Source organism: Sycophaga agraensis (assembly GCA_018906755.1). NCBI lineage: Eukaryota > Metazoa > Arthropoda > Insecta > Hymenoptera > Pteromalidae > Sycophaga > Sycophaga agraensis. Next base: position 356,207 of record JACCIE010000021.1, on the reverse strand, counting down.
CTCATTTTCAAATTTTGAATAATTGCTCTGCATGTTTCTTGTCCATTGACTCCTTCTCATTTCGTACTTCAAACATTTTCATTGTTATGAACGTAACATAATAACTACATACATATTGCGTATCATTGCTGACTGTTCTTCCTCAAACAGTAGCGGAACTCTTACTCGGATTCTTACTTCGTGTTCTTACACAGGACGGCACACCAGGCGTGGCGAAACCGCAAATGAGAATAAACAGGAATGTGAATCTAAATATAAAGGTATCCCGTTCATGAGATAAAAGCGTGAAAACCGGCCACTTCAATTAATAAACATGACGATCGTGCATCACGGTTGTATACGTTCTTAAGTTCACACACGTCATGGTCATATTGACATATTATATACAAACTTAGAATGATATAAACTACTATTGTAGGGAGTTTGATAGGTTAGATTCATCGACTTTTAGACAGATATATTTGTATACACTTTATTAATTATGTACACTTTGTTTAGAGTTGCCATTCACAAAAAATTATTGTAATAAATATTCAAATGTCTTGCATATTGAGATATGTACAGTTCATATATATACTAGTTTTTAAAAACATAAAAATAACATTTATTTTTCATATGCAAAATAAGGGTTTATAAAAATATCCGATTACCAGTTCTTTTTTTTACTTTTAAACGGTAACTCTATTCGGGGGTGAGACAGTTGCCTTATTTAAAATGTTAATTTGGAGAACGTCGATTCTGAACGCAATAGATTTTTAAATTTTCTAATTGATTGACTTTTTATAGAGGTAGACTCAATCAAAACTTTAAAAAATTTGTTTAATCAGAATGAAGTCGATCGTATTAAGCAAAATAAGCGTCGAGGGTTCTTCGCTATTTTCATACGGAATCAAGTATCTAATTTTTAAAATTTTTTTTAAACCTAACTCTACAAAAAATCAACCAATTAGAAAATTTTAAAAGTTTTGTGCCCAGAGCGTTACTAATTTCTTACACATCCTCCAAATTAACACACTGAAATGGAGAGACCTATAATCAGGCAAATTCAAGCAAATATTTACTTTTTATCATTACTGTTTCTTTTGGAAAAAATTGAGGTTTAACTTTTTGAAAAGTACTTACATAATTATTTTTGAGAACGACAAATTGTGAAATCACGATTACATATTATGCAACATAACACAATAATACAAAATAAAGTTTTTTAATAATTGTTTTTTATATGCTAATTATTTATGAACCAAACTAAAAAAAATTTTAGAACAACATGATAAATACGATCGTCACATGCCTGCAGATAAAATAAAAACATTTTTATATAATAAAACATATGGATGCATGCAAATCTTTTGCATTTGTATTACGTACACAAACCAAATTTTAGTATCTATTATAACTTTGTTTTGTAATGTAACTTATTTTATTTATATAACCAAATGTTAGTTAGTTAATCAAGAGCCAACAACATTGGTTAAAACTTATTGTTACTATTTTCTGAATGCGTTGCTCAATAATTATTCAGCAATCTTTTTTCACTACTACATATTTTCTAACAGAATTTTTACTCTTTGGGCTTGTCGAAGTTTTCATATTCTTTAAAAATAGTCTGTTTATCTAAACGGTATGAACACGAGTTTTTCATAATTAATTGATCTTTGTGAGACTTGTGCTATACAATGTAAATAAATAAAGGAAAAGCTTTCACTATTTTCAGATTTCGCTATACTACGAACATCATAGTATTTTATTTCAGTCCTTTATTTGGATCGTGAACGCATGATTGTAACATTTTTATGAAAGTGTTTTCAATTAAGAAAATAAATACCTTATTAATAGAACACAAAAACCTTTTTATTATTTTATTTTACAAAATTTTTGTACTAATATTCGTTTCATCAAAAGTATTAAAAAATGTTGAAGACAATGAAAAACTGCCCCTGATTTGAAAATTCATGATCATTAAGTATAATACATATATTTTAATACTTTTAATCAACCTATTTTTAATAAATTTACTGAATCGGAAGAATGTGCAGAAAAAGATATAATTTATATTCAACTACAATTACTACTTTGTACATGAGATAAATATTTTACATTTATAATATTTTTATAAATTGCAAAAAATTACTTATTTAAAAGATTGTAGAGTTATACGTATTTAACATCACATATGAAATAATTGCAATGAATAAGATGTATTGATCGTAAAATAATTAAAAGATTAAAAACATAATTTTTGTACATTTTTTGATTTTATATTAATGTCGAAATAGCTAATTACATAAATTTTTATAATAAGCATATTGTTACAATAATGTATAATAGTGACTAATGTAAATTTTAATTTATTACAAAGTACTGTTAAGTTTTATTAATTTATAATCATGATTTTAATATTTTGTAAAGAACTGTTCATAATTTTTTTTAATGTTATTCACTAATATAACTACCAATACCATATAAACCCGGTAATTGATTATATTGTATTTATTAAGCTATAATCGTTTTGAACGATTGCGGTTAAAAGCTCCGCTGATCTTCTAAGCCACTCTTTTTTTCTAGCCTATGTGCCGCAATTATAAAAATATATTGAATTTTAAAATTACTTAAATAATATACAGATTTTAGGTATTAAGACCCGTTACAATTGCAGTCAGAATTTTAACTTACCATTAATGTAAAGAAGAGTAAGCGTATGAGCATGTTTACACCGCAATTACACCGTTATCTAATGTTAATTTTAGCGAGTTTACGTGTCGGCTCATGCATACATACGTAAAAAGGCCTTCAGAACCGTAATATAATATAACCGTAATTTCACAAAAAATATTCATAAAATAATATGGAAACGCTGCTGTTGACAAGTATTTATATTCAATATTGCATACGTAAGTATAATACATAAATATTAAAAAATATTATTGAACAATAATAAATAGTAAAAATATGCTATAAAAATAATGTGATCACGATGTAGTTTCTAAACCAAGTACATGCATTCGTAGATTATAATAAAAAATTAATTTTAATATAATATTATACACAATATTATATTATAAATAATATATCTAGTGCAGTCTTAATAATAGAGATATTAATAAATCATCATATAATGCAATTCTATCGAACACTTTTATAATTGAATTTCATTGTAATTTGCAATTTGTATTGTGCAACATAATTGAATGCATGTATGCATTTTTATAATAATTATCTATCTGAATAACTATCTACTCATTGATGAATAAATTACAAGCAATTTAATTACGTGAAATTATACAAATATCGCATTAGTGTATTTTGTAAAATCTATACTCATTATAATTAAATAATACAGCTAAATAATTTTAAATATAACAATAAGTATCATTTTATAGAAAGTTCTATTGAACTGACTGTAAAATAATATTATGTAATAACATAATGTTTTGGAATATGATTGGAATACATCATTGAAATATTAGAAATATATCAGCAATACTTAATAATATTAATAGAAATATTTTAAAAGTTATATTAATGTAGTTAGAGTTTTTTGCTACAATTATATTGAAATTCTGAAATCATGTTTAAGGGTAAAAAAATTGTTAGCTCTTGGAATATGGACAAAACACGTATTGCCTTGTATATCAATATTACACAGTCAATGAGTAGATTCTTTGCAAGCTTTGAAACATATGCGTTCATTACAACAACAATAGAATAAGTAACCCGCAATAAAATTCAAATTTGCGCGTTTGAAACCGAAGTCATATGAAATCTGTAGTCATATTACAAAGCATAAGAATTGATACTAGAAGGGAAACGCAAGATGGTTTGTAAAGCGCAGTCGAACTCAATTAGTATAGACAATATCATCGTCAAGTTTTGACCTCGTGTAATATAATACCTTCGCTGGCATCATTACGAATACCGGGAAAGTCCACACCTTCACAAACAATAATTTAATAGTGTATTTGTATACTAGGTGCTGTCGGTTATTTCTCTATTGCTGTATGAATAAGAGTATTATAGCTCGAAAGAAAATAATATACAATGTAAAGGAGGCAGAGAGAGAGAGAGAGAGAGAAAGAGAGAGAGGAAGAGAGGAAGAAATTGTATCCGTCGTGACTCGCAAGTGGTAGACCTAGTAACATTTACAAAGAGAATACAAGGTATTCGCTCACATTCTGTTGAAGTACCTTGTAATCCGACGAAATACTGATAGATTACATTGTACATTTGATTACATAGTAACCCTCACTTACTATGGTAGTGTCGACGGTGATCGTGCGCATTTCCTAAGCAATTGCAGAATCGGTAGCACCTATTCTTTTCCCTTCGATTTTCTAATCAAAACTTGAACAATTCGAGAATTTTCACTACTTAATTGACTATCAAAGTTCGAGAAAATTGGTGATTTTCTTAATCAAATTAATTTCAGCTATCAGTTATGTTATCGGTTGTGTCTTAACTTCCGTGTAATAATTATTGACTAATGATTTATGAAATACATTGAATGCTGTAATTATTTTGCTATAATATTTTATACTTTATGTAAATGATGACTGAAAAGTATAAAAAAGCTGCTCGGTCTAATGAAAAATGTTGTATATTTAATTAATTCAATACGATGTTTATGTTACAAGTTAATGATTCTTTAAAACATGCATCTTACTGGAGTAGATGCATAAGTATACAGGTATAATGCCTTACCTCGCTATAGTACGATGATTAAAAGAAGACTCTGAGAGAATATATGCGTTCATAAAGATATTGCAGAGGGAAACCAAATGTAAAAGAACGAAATCATAGAGCTGTATAATCTTTGTAGTAATAAAACCAGGTTGAAAGACGGTTGAACTTTTTGAATTTTAACTGCAGCGATAAGTGCAATAAGCCGTTGGTGCATAGTTCATAGGTCTCCGGATAGGTTTTAATGGGAAATATTCCACAATATTCATTACAAGTTAAAGTTTAAGTTAAGCTTAAAGAGGTTCGAAGATTGGAGAGCACAACGAGCGTTACGCGCGGATAAGTAGGTCGAATATATTGATAAATGAAGTTACCAAAGTCACGAAAAAGATAACGGATAGCAGCTTCTGTTGGGTGCATGCCATTTTACTGGAGTGTCGGGACGTGGTCAGGCAGTTGAGTAGCGGCGCCCGCACAGGCTGCAGGCACTCAGAGGAGGGCCTCCTCTAGGGCAAGGGCTAGGGCCGCGGCGCCCATCGAGGAAGCGCGGACGGAAAAGCTGCACCGATCATGTGACCGGCCTGGTGGTGCGCGGGCAATCGGCGCGCTCCGACTGCTCGGCCCGCGCTAGAAACGAAAATAAACGCGAGCGTTGGTGGCTCGGTCGGCCGTCGTTCGCCCTCGCTGTCGCCGCCCGCACTCACACTTGGACGCCTGCTCGCGGCCGCGTGTATTGTGACGCGCGCGCTACCTCGCGTATTTATGTTAACGACGCTTTGGTGCGACTCTGCAGGCCGACTGGCGGAGAACCAGTCCAACGGCCGAGACGGTGGCGCCCGTCGAGAGACTTGCACGCGGCCGCCGATCGCCGGTCGGCCCCCCGCGCCTCGGCCCTCGCGGGGATCCCCCCAGGTAGTCGCGCGGCAGCCCTCTCCGATCCCCGATGAATCTTGCTTGCCGCCCAGAGTCGCTCGCGCGCCGCTCCAAACCCGACACTTCTTGTTTCCCCTGCATAATACAACCTTTGAGACGCCCCTTTCAAACCCACCCTTCCCTGGCAATTTTACTACTAAAGCTTTTCTATCGCAACCTTATTAGCCTGAAAGTACAGTTTATACGAGAATGGAACACTTTTTGACGGGTCGCTCCAAAAGTATCCAGTGGAGAAAAGGCAATCCATTGGCGTGAGCTATAATGAAAGTTTACAATATCAAGATTTTTTAATTATTACTATAAGTAATGTTAATTATCATACCTAGCATTTTAGTATTTCATCAATATTACTCCGCCACTCGAGTGTGCGCATGGGTTCTGTTGACTGCCTGTGTTATAGAAGGATGGAAATTAAGAAACTGATAAAAAAATGGCATAATTAACTTTATACATATTTACCTTATTCCGATTTCATCGAATATTCATTCATTTTTTTCTTATCTCATTTGCTCTTTACAGTTATCATATAGAGTATTAACGTACATATAATTCATAAAAGTTTGTCAATCAATAATACATTCGATAGAAAAAATATTGTAGAAAAGTAGATCGCAATAGTTTTTCCTATAACCCTTAAGGGTAAATTAAATATACATGCAATAATAAACTTATCTGGATGATTACATAGCACTCTTTATGAAACTGCAATTACTTTCATTATATTGCATTGAACTATCTTTGTTCATACTACAGTCTGTCTATAACATATTATTTATAATTTAAATTAAAGTAATTTACTCAATTTATTATTATGTATAACAAACAGAAATTATGCTTTTAAATATATCTTTTCTCTCTTGGCTGTAATAAACTTTAACAAGTGCAAATGAAATTGTCGAAAATTAATGTTCTTTCATTTTTTTTCTCGTAATTATCCACATTTTTAACTTAAAGTCATTATTAAGGTTTTATCCCGATTATTTGATATCTTCCTCCATAGTAATATAAGAGTTAATTAGGAATATTTAGTTCCTTTTAGTAACATAATTAATAACTAATACTAATTCATTTGCAATGATTCATTACAAATCATGTAATAACATCACCGGTAGACCGTCAGTTCAGAAAAATGCATTTAATATTTGGTTACTTCTCCATAAATTCTTGCCTGCAGACTCTTAATATTAGGAAAGAAACGAGCTGGGAGGAAAAAGAGTGCAGTGATCCGTGGAGCCCCGATTGTAATGGAACATTATGGGAGGTGCAGTTGCATTGTTTTTTAATAATGTTCAACAGTTGGTGCGAAAGGACTGCGATTGCACAAAGTCCTGAAGACTACTCGAAAATGGATAAACAATATAGTTTATGTTATATTTTACAAATGATTATCAATACTACATGTTTCGTTGAGTACTTCCTCTGCGTGGAGATGTTTCGTAACTTAAACCTTAAAACTTTAATTTAAAAAACTTAAACCTTGACAGTAGTCCAACATTGGATTACTCCAAGAAAGAGAGTAATAGAAACCGATACAGTTTATGGATGCAAAGCAAAGTTATGAAGAGGCTCACTAAGTTCTGCGAGCGGTAAATTTGACGCAGAGTAACTATTATTAAATTATTAAAAATTAATTAATCTATTTTAACTGGACTAACAGATATAAACATAATAAATTCAAATCTAATTTCTTCTGCTTAAAAAATACTTCTCTTTTAAACAACATAAGTATCATTTATGTATTTCAAAACTATATTATATATAGGTACTGTAAAATCAAAGTTAAAATTTGTAGTCTGCATATAAGAATTAAAAATATGAAAATTATTTTTGGGGCTCAGGAGCCCTAAAGCACATCTGAAGTTAGTATGTAGAAAAATCTGATGTACGAAGTGAATTTTATAAGTTTTAATAGTTGGTTAACTATATTCAGTGCTTTCAATAATTAATGCATCCTACGCTTTTTTTTTGTACTTCAAAACCAGCGATCTAACGTACATTTTTTCGCGTACAAATTGGAGTTTGCTTTTGTTGATTTTGTTTTACAAGATCGATATTTCATTATGTTTTTCTTTTATCTTTTGCGGATATTTTATCATCCATAAATAACTATTAAAGTCTGTAATTCTATGAATTATATAAATTAGAATTAATGTTAATAAAATACCATACAATAATATTACTGAAAATATAACAGATTAAGTGTAAAAAATTATCTGAAAATATTCACCCATCAATCCTTACTTACTCTTTATGCTTTCATACTTTGTAATCTTACTTACTTTTTATAGTCTTAGGTCTTTTTGGATTGGTTCGAGACATGACCACCACGAAAATATCTCTCACGCCAACATAAAAAGATACTATATATCTATACAATCTGTAAGATTGTATTTATCTTAAAATATATTTTAGTACAAGCGCGTTTAAAAATATTTTTCTTCTGATACGTTTATTTATATTTTAATTCTTTTTTTACTAATTAAAAGTTCTTACTGCTTTTCTAAAAGCAAACGGTTAGTAATTATCACCTGCTTATGTATAGTAATTAATCCTTATCTACTACATTCTGAAAAGTATTGTTAGTTGGGACTCATTACTAAAAATTTGGGGAATGAGTCAAAATGAATTTTATTTATTCGGATTTAACCTACCGTTAGGTAATCATTACTAAGTTTTTCCCTCGGTGTATATAAATTCATCCATCACTTGAATCAGAGTTTGAATCATATTTTCTTGGACAACGCTCCAAACAAGAAATATTTATTAGCGTGAACCTTACATAATGTCGAAACTCAGTTAACTGACATGTCAACGATCGCGAGTTGGCAGTTCTCAAACTTATATAATCCTGTGTATAAAACCACTTTCCCATTCCCTTCAACATTCCGTCAATGGATAGCACTTCTAACGGATTAAAAATTCATTTTATTTTACGCCCAGCGGCACTTGCCTATTAAGGTTCCGATAGATCTCTGCGACAGCTTCACTCTGTTTTTTATTCTTTCACTGAAAATTTGTGCCATTGTTGCTATACATCATTTAGAAAATGCCTCTTCTTACCGCTAATTATATATACAAAAAATATTACCTTTAACTATATTTTCTCACTCAACTTAGTCGATGATTGGAAGGAATACACCCTGTTTATAAACATTGTATTCCTCAACTTCAGAAGCAGTTAAAAAAAGTAGCATAAAGCATTAAATTCAATTTAAAGGTTATTGATGCTGAAAGGACTGTAGAAGAAATGATATGATCAAAAAATGAATTATAATTTTAATTATTATTTTTTTAGAAGATAAGTATTTAACCTAAGAGTTAAATACAATCTTGAACAACACTGATATTAATATTGATATTTTTCATAATTAAGGACTAATGTTTTTAATAAAAGTAAGTAAAATTTATAAAACAACATGTAGGTTGTCCTATACTTATAAAACATTAATAACAAAAATATAATTAAAAAATAACAAGAAACCACGAATAATTTTAATAATGATAAAAATACTTTAAGTACCATTACAAAACAAAATACAATTAACTATGCTAAGTGGTAGTTAATAAGAAAGAAACTTAATATATCTGAATAAGAATAGAAAAGATTTTTAAGTTAAATGTAAAAGTCAATATTATTTGCTAATGAACACACGAGCGACAGGTGTTATTTATCTGGTCAGTAATATAGGAGGAGATATAAGCAGAAAGAAAAAGAAAATGAAAGATGAAGATGTAAATGAAAACTTAACAAAAAGTATTGAAGAGATTTATAGTAAAATAACGTAAACTTTAAAGATTAAAAACGAAACAGAAGTGGATAGATCCTTTGAACAAATTATTTAAAATACAGTGGAAAGAAAAGCAATACCAATTGGATAAAGGATGTGAATAGTTTTATACGTAGATAATATAGTTTTTCTATATAAAATAATGAATTTGATTTAAATTAACTACCAAAGACATTTAGAATCTATCAAAAACACAGGATTATCGCCTGTATCAGGGGGAATTAAAACACGCGAATTTCGGGATGCGGACCAGTGGTCAGCGCATGCACGTTTGAATTAGATCTGGACAACGTTTAATCCAGAATGAAAAATCAAAAACGGGATTTTTCTAAAGGGAAACCTTGCGCTCTTGTCAGTGAACAGCTTTGATAAATAAATAACACTTCGTTGCTTGTGGAAGTCATCTTTATTAATATACTAATAGAAATATAGCAGAGTATCAACGATTGATCGTGCGTAAAAAATAACAAAACACTCGCATTTCTTATTTTATTCTACATTCTCAACACTCCCACTAATCACAAATGCTCAAAAATTAGAATATATTATAGACAATTTAAATACATTTGAAATTTAACAAGTCTCTCTGATATTCAAAGGATTTTACTGGTAGAGCCTTAGTCAAAATATCCACTTGTTGATTTGTTAAGCTTACACATTGAATATTAAACATTCCGTTATTATAGTTTTTTCATATGAATTTATATTTAATATCATATATGCTTAGTGCAACAATTATTACCGCACAGAGGCTTAATCGCTCTGTCCATGTGATGTCTTGTATAGCTGTGCATGCTACTACAAATTCAGACTCGGTGATTGAAATTGCAACCGCGTTTTGCTTACGGGATCCCCATATATTACACTTTCGCTTAAAATAAAACCAGTGACAGATTTTCGTGTTCTATGATCGGCTGCATAGTCAGTATCATTAAAGGCGACTATTTGCTTACAATTATTATTTTTCTTATGAATTAAACCATATTCCAATTTTTCTTTTATGTATTTAAATAAATGCTTTACATGGTTTACATGAATTTTAATATCTGCACCTGTTTCAGATCCAAGAAACATTAGGCTACCTATTGCCATTTTATATGGAAAATTATTGTATTTACATTTTCATTTCATTCAAAAATTGTAGAATACTATTCCGATCAGCTGGTATACCGCTGTTTGAACTTACGATATGAAATTTATTGATAATCTTTTCAGCAAATGACTTTTGGTTTATGATTACTCATCCACATGGTACACTGAGAGAAATTATGTATGATAAAATCTTCAACAAATATTATATTAGAAATATACTAAATTTTCTTTAAACTATTTTTAAATTTTACAATATAGTATATAGTACTTTTTTATATACGAGTATACGTTTTATTGCATCCTAATATTTGTATTAATATTGTGTGATATTATTCGAGTTCATTTATTATTATGAATAAGTTTTGTTAAAATAAAATACGCTGAATTTTAGATTTTGTATAAATTATTTAATAAATTATATGCACAGAAAATAAAAATATAGTCATAAATGCAAGGTAAGCTTTAGCCTTGCAAGCTTTCTCTATTCCTCGATAAAATCAAAGCTGAACTGTCCTTTGCTGGAAACATTATAATACAAAAGAAATTCGATCGCATTAGATTCCGTAAGAGATTCAGTTTTTATTAGCGTTACCAACCGATTGACACGTGACTCAGATGCTCAGATACTTAGATTAGAACTTCTCTTCGTATGTCACACTATTCAAGTTTCTAAAACAAAAAATCACCACGTCTAAAAATGACTTAAACTAAGAATTTGCCATATTTTAAACTACTAATTCTAAAATTAAACAAATTTATTAAACGCTAATTCACGATTTATGCAATATATGTGCATATTCTCTCGTCTTTAGGTGTAAAATCTGCCCCTGTTATAAGTGCCTAAATGTTGTAAGTTCTCGGACATAAGGCTCAAATGGTGCACACCTTCGTTTTTCGTGTCTACAGCTGTACAATCTCTACCCCTGTAAGAAATCTTTAAAAATAATAAATTGAATTCAATTGATTATTCACGCCATTATTTTTAAACAGCTATCTCTTCCAAGATTGTTTAATACGGTTTGCAATGTAATCCATTAAAGTGTTCAGAAAAAAAATCAGTTATAATTATTATCAATAGTTTGTATAAAAAATAAACCAATAGTTTTATGTAGATAGATTGGAAACTTGAAATGAATTATCACTCACAAACTATACTTAATTAATTTTAAGCAGTTGGAGTCTTAATAAACACTGTCTAATATCATACTTTAAAATACATATTCTTTACCATTTTGTTACTTTTATGTACATAAACACATATTCTTCACAAATACGTTTAATAAATATGTATTTTTTACAGCTAGTAAAAATTAAATTTCTGACCATTTCTAAGGATTTCAAACCACCAATTTATGTTAAACGCCCATATACAAGAGAATAAGCATTTTATGAGCATAAAATTTAATCTTACAGAAAATCTGCCATTGCTCCTAGCCTAACCTTTCTAACTATCACACTATTGTATAATTTGTCGGAGAAAGTAATCTTTAAATTATTGTATAATGTGATACCGTATAATGTAATTAACATATGTATATAGATACCGAGATAGATACATGTATAACAATATTTTAACTTCTTCAGTTTTTATAATTTTTTTTTAAATAAATTTCTTAATTTATATAGCTTTTAAAAGAAAAGCTTTTTATACTTTATACAAATCTTTGTGTTAGATTGTACTTATATGCTAAAAATGTTTGTTAAAACAATATTGCTATGATTTGCTTCGATAGGATCGGTGATAGAATAGAGTTCTGTTTATTAACTTATCCTCTTTATTCACATCGATTTAAGTACAAACAAGTGTTTGTATTTACAGATCCACGCGTTCAGGAAATGCAAGATCAAATTTACTTGAGATTTACCATAATGGAGATTTCCTTTATTCATTTTTTCGTATAAAATTTTAATCCATCCTAGGTAGTCGTGCGCGAACTATATCTTCATGTGCAAGAGAAAGTGGGCTCTATAGTAGTGAAGAACATTATAATGGCAAGGACAAAGCTCTGACGTATAATGGACAAGAAGTTACGCGGTTTTGCGTAGTGTATCAAGTTAAAGGGCGACTTAGCGCGACTGACATGGTGACGAACTCTGCGTGGTCACCAGGTGGCAGGCACGCCACGGCCGTCAGCATAAAGGTCAGTTGTGATGTGGGCAGTGTGTGCCACGGCACGTTTATGAAAATTTAGGACAAATGTAATAAAAATATTCTAGGAAAAATGTTTTTTGTATACCCTGTGCGTATGTCACAATATTGTTAATTAGTAGAAAACTTTAATATCATTAACATTCATGTAAAGAAAATAAGCCTTTGTAAAAAAAAAAGTAGGAAGCAGATTGTATTGTGTATATATTTACAATGATTAAAAGTAGAAGTTTACTAGTAAGAGCTAATTATATAGGATTGTTATGAAACTAAAAAAGTTTTAACGAATTTCTCTTCATTTAATTTAATACCTCTGACTCATTATTAAAGTGATTTGAGTGGACTAAACATCACCTCACTAAATGGTTTTAATTAAAATAATTAAAGAAATGAAAAAATCTTGATCCTACTGTCGAAAATAAATTTTCCAATAAACATATAGGTCACCTAAAAAGCGAGAAGAAATTTTCCACATAAAAAAAGGTTGGAGGTGAACTCGTGTTGAAGGACACGGTATTAGATAGATTAAGAAGCGCATTAATAAAGAAAAATTAGTGGAGAAGGAAACTGGGCTAACCGAAATAGAGTGCACCGCATGTGAAAGCGATGAAACCTCGAATGGAACTGAAGCTAGTGCCGCCTACTACTTCGCCCCCGGACTTAGTCAAACCGATGCTCAAAAAGTAAACGTAGGTGAGGAAACTTACGGACAACAAGAACATTTGCTTCGTCGCGCAAAACTGGAATGTGTTTCGGGATACGTGATGCCCGGCGTTTTGCGATGAATCGAGACAGCAGTAAGTCGCTGCGTTACTAAGACGGATATTCTTCCTAGACTGGGGCTCCTTGACGATGAAGTAAACAAAGATGCTGCTGGTGAAAACGTAAAATGTCCCAGAAAAGGTCCGAGTCCCCCTGCATTGTTTTTGATGAAAAATGGCGCGAGTGAACGAGAGCTCGTACTTCATTGTGCTCTCAAGAGCCGTTTTCCGAAACATACAACGTGACTTATACTTATGCAACTTCGTCGTTTTGACAGTATACTTTGTATTTTGAATTATAAAAAATGTATTTATTATTTCGTTCGTTTTTTCCTTGTCAAGACTTACATATTTCTTCTCATTTTGATTAAATTTAAGACGATTGCTATTTCAAAAATTAAATAAATTTTTTTGTAATGCCCGTTTTGTACAAATCTGTTTTGTACAGATCAACACTATACAATATATTATTAATATTCATGAAACTGTTTAGTGATTACAGCTATACAACTTTCTACAGTTTTAATTTACGAAAAGTTTTAAAAGTTAATAATATAATCATTATTCACACAACAACGATGTCTTTTATTCCTTCTGATTTATTTGTATTTTTATCGTTCTTATTATCAATATTGTACTCTAAGTACTATCTAATAAGTTTTTTTATTGAAATTGTTGAGTGATAAATTGTTCCACACACTGTCTAACAAGGTCATTGTTTGGAAGTCGGTTAGAGTGAAAATAGGGGAGATGAATTCCTTCATCTCGCACGACTGTGTATGCCCATTCCGTTCTCCGCTCCGACCTCGGCTTTTCCCCTTATTCGGCAGCTAGCTCGTTGAAATTATAGCGTTTTTTGCTCTCTTGCGTGGCGGATTTCAGCCGATGTAGGCATTAGATTTTCGCGTGGACTTTCGCCCCTTATTTCCGCCCTTAGCAGTCGTGGCTAAAACATATCTTTTCCAAATCAATATATAAACTTTCCGCTTCGTAATTTGACTTCAAAACAATCGTATTATTAAATAAATTAAATTAATTAAATTATTAAATTATTAGTCATTACATCATGAGAAACGGTGTAATAATTTGTACTTTATTCTTAAGTAAGTTTTAAAGATATACAGTAATTTTAAGTATGCCAACTTTATATAATACAAATATTTATAATTTTTACTAGAAAGTATGGAAATTTTTTTAATTTGATAAGGCTGTTACTAGATTATACAGAAGAATAGAAAAGATTTGTGTATTGTTTCTTTTTATTATTAAAATAAGCCACTCGTGATTTATATAATACGCTTTTTCTGATAATAGGCGCGCACACGAGCGTATGTGCGTAAATGTATAAAATTCCAAGTTTTTTAAAAGTAATTATAAAAATATTTCAATAAAGCATAATTCTTGATAGCCATTTCGACTAGTTTTTATAATTTATGTGTTAATCAATATTAAATAAGTAGCCTAAAAGAATAAGGCCATGACAATATGCATTGACATATTAGAAAACAATGAATTGTTATAGAATTAGGAAGGAAAAAACTGAAAATCGATTTAGTCTATAAATTCTTCTGTCTAACTGACCCGGCACTAGATTAAAGATCAACTGGAAAAATGGTTCTAAAATTGTTGATATAAATTAATTTTCATTATTGTTTGTTTATTATTCCACATGCAATATAATATCGAAAGCGCATATTTATATTTAGAAACATTTTCTAACCGAATGAAGTGCATTTGTAGGCAAGATGGAAACGCAACTCGATTATGCATGTATAGGAAAAAAGCAGAGCAGGATTTAACGTGGTTTCACATTTTAAAAGGTTTGCGAATTCGATATTGATTTAGTGACAGATAGATTTTTCTTGCTTCGAGTATACTTCTCGGTATACTGCTCGAAGTGCGTATGAAACTATCTCTGACGGAAGGGTCCGCTCTATGCGCTAATATAAGCCTGACATAATTCTCGATTTCTTGCGAGTACTTCCATTCCCAGCCCAAGCAGACCTCCGCAACTTGTATAGGAGCGAATGCTGCGGCGCGGGTATGGAAGGGCGCCGCGAAATTGACGGCGGCTCGCCGAGCTACTCGCAGCGGTGGGAGCGAGTATAAAGGCGGGAAATAAACGATGGCGCCGCTTAGTGAGTTCAGTGAGAGTGCCGTAAGCTTCGACCTGTCGCGAAAGTCCACCATGAAGGTATAGTTTTCTGATTTTTTGCCGATACCCCGCGGCGCCGTGAGGCAACCAGCCCTGATTCTCATTTAGCTGTGAATTGTGAGGAAAATTGATTTTTACCTCAGTAGCTCAACGGTTGGAAAAGGCTCGAAAGTTGGATCGGCCATACCAGGACTTGAGTCGAGTGATCGAACCTCGCTCTGCTTTAACTTGTCCGCACGCTCGACATTTTCGTGGTAGCTTCGATCAACGAAATTTCACCGGCGCGCGACAGTGTAGGCATTTGTCTATTAGTGTACAGCCGTGCGAATTTTCATTGCTTTTACCAATCCTAACTTTACTGATTCTCCCCCTTTCCTAAAGTATAGTGTCAAGTAACTATGATTTTTAACGGGAACTCGATCATCTCGCGGGAACCATTTAAAAAATAGTGCATCAATTTTTAAGTACTTTGTGAAAAACTGTTCTTTTTAAAAAAAGCACAAGGAAATTACGCCAGTTATACACATTATTTATTACTCCAAAGACTTGTAATCAAGGCTGCATATAAAGTAAGCGATAGAGTAAAGAAAAATTTCTTTTTAATTTTCTAAATTCATTGACGATACAGCACAAAGGCAGTTAATCAAAAAAAGACTTTCGAAACGACGCTTAGACTCGGGTAGCCAAATGAGTATCTCACCATAGACTATGGTTTTATGACCAAACAATACGCTGCTACGGAAGAAAGTAAAAAAGAACTTTTCTCCGTAAAAGTGCTCAATGCAAATGCTTGGAACGAGCCACATTGGCCGTGCAACGAGCGGGAAGGGAAGTTGAAGGGAAAACGGATCGCGTTAACTTTGTTCTCGAGCGAACCGAGTGAGATAGGGAGGTGGCACGTGCCTCGGGAGAAAAATAGAAATTCCGGCGAAACAGTCTAAATGGGCAAAAGTGGATAATCGCAGACGGCGCCGAAAAGAGGATCCTGCCACCGCGCGGCTTGCACGTGCGAGGACCGGCAGGAAGAGTGAACGCACGCGGCTACGGCGGCGGGTACATGTGAAAGTTAAGCGCTACGCGGCCCGTAACCTTTCCTCGGATCTCTTTCTCCTTTTCTCTTTCTCGATGCGCGCGCGCGTTCACCTCGCGTGGGGCCGCCTTGGCATTGATCGCCGGCCACCTCGGGGATTCACCGAGTTTCTCGCCGGCTTCATGGTCGATGCCAAGGACGAGGTCTTAGGCCTCGCGCGAAATTTCTCGACCTCCGCAGCGCTAGATTGAGCGCCCGCGGTGGTTCCGAATTATCGGCGGCACGTGCGACCTACGCCCCGCCCCTAGGCAACGGGATCTATTGTTGAGAGAAACTGATCGTCAACCGGGAGCAAGAATTGATCAGTCCGATTAAACTATTCTCAAGCTGCAACATTTATAATTGCAATTGCATTTTGCGAAAGAAATTCCCAAGGTAACGCGCTCGATGATTTATTTCCCCCTGATAAACAAATGAATGTATATTGAATATTTGTTTGTTCAAGTTTGTTCAAGTTTCGCGGTGGCTTTAATTAAATTACAAAGCTTTATTTTCGTGGAAATTGGTTTCTATTTTTAAATTGTAAGTTCATCTTTCATTTATCAACATTAACCTGACTCTTCATGCTGTACCTACACTATTTTTTAAAGTATTTAAAGTTATTAATTTTTACTTACGATATTATGTTGTACGATACAGATATAAAAGTTTTAGAAAGGTGACCAGCTTTTTATTAATCAAAGTGAATGTCAATTTTTGACTAAAAAATTAATACTATGCTATACAATTTATTTTTACAATTTGTAAATTTACAATTGTTTGGAAAATATCTTTTACTCCAGTTCCAATTTCTGTTATTATTGAAATGCGAACTATCTAGTATATATAAGTAACGAAGTAAGAAAAATTACTCGATTATGGGAATCTTACTCAATATCGGAATTCTATACATCTATTGCACTATGTTTATCACCCTATGCTTTTGCGCAAGGAATATAAATGCTTAAAAGAGTACATGATCGACATTTGCCACCATTCCGTATAATATTATAGATAACTTCATCACGATCTGTTTCTCAATATTACTGAAACAAGAGTTTTTCAGCTCTTTTGCTGGATCAAGTATGTAACAGTTCAAGAAAAGTTAATTACATACTCCTATAAATTACGATGCGTATGTTTAAATGAATGTTCTAAAAAACTGAAACGATTCAATAAATGCAATGAGTGAAATTTCGATTTCTTCTTTCTTTATACTAACAACTTTTAATTAAAATTTTTTTAAACAGTTGGAATAATTTTGTTATCGTAGGTTTTTGTGTTATTGCATGTGAGTTTTGTTATACCTGTGTTTTATTTAAATAATTTTTAAATATTTACTGTTCGTGCCGATAGAAGTTTATAGTAAAAATTATGCATAGTGAAATGACATGAATATCCATGGTTCTATATCTTAGCTTCAGTTTCGTAAACATTCAAAAATATATAGTTATATACACGAGTAGTGGAGAGTTCTATGAAAAACTCTCATACTAAGGATGCATACATAAAGATCCAATATCGAATCATCAATAAAAAATTTTAATAAACATTTGGAAATCAAACAACAGATAAAATCATAAAAATGAACATTAAATCTTTTATTGGATAAGACCTACAAGAAAATCATTAAAAATCAAAGCTCATGAAATGAAAAATTTAATTTAATCATTGATCGATCGCTAAGCAGAAATTACTTTGAAATCCTTTGTTGGGCCCCGGTCTATATATCTTTTATACTGATTGCGCTGGATAAAGTCCTCTTCATTCTTCTTACAGAGCAAACAATTTCGCTTTAATCGTGTACATTGTGAAACTGTACAATTACTGACGTAGCGCTTGAATGATTGAATACGCATATTCATTTGTTTATGAAAAGTTAATAAATAATATGATCATAATTAATTGATTGATTCTAAAAAATAGGATCTAATCAAGAATCTTTAGTTGGATTTTAAATATCATTTATTAGTATGCATGTAAAATATGCTCAAATTCTTCGAAAAATATTCTTCAAAATTAGATTTTTCACATGACGTGAATTCTATAGCTTCTGGCGACATTCATATATAATGAAACTTATAAGGTACGGTAATATATACAACAAACTTGCTCCTTTCAAAATTTGTAGTTATAGTTCGTGTTTAAAATCGAGCACATAGCTGTTTTGCCCAACATCGACCCATTACATGTACAAATTTATATATGATTCAAGAATATGATTATAAATATTAAATAAATAAATAAATTCTTATATAAAATTAGTAGTACAGTAGTAAGAAAAATTTTAAACTAGAATAACTTTTAAATTTTTCTATTTTACACTTGATAAGTAATCTACGAAAAAGTTATAGCAAGGAACCAGATAATAATTGGTTAGAGACAAAAGACTTCTTTTTCCATTTAAGACCTTATTTTTTATTAATTTAACAATATGATATTCCAGATGCTTTCCAAAAAATTATACTTTTAATCCACTTCTAAGTGAAAGAAGCTAAGTAACTTAAACCTTTTTTTATTAAAACAATGTTTGGAGCATTAACATAAGTACTTATGTAATGTTATTAAAGTTCAGATTAACATAAAACTTTCACGTAATCTAGTAATGTATCTAATCAAAATTGGATTAAAGTAATGCCCTCTTAAGTACCTGTTATTAAAATCTCGCACGTCTTAAGCATGAACTTGGGGGAATAAATTGCGAGAATGTCCTGAATTCCTGATTAATGAGAGATATCACGCATTCGACGCGTATCCGATCTGAATTAGAACTAAGAAGTACCAAAATAGTCCTACCCAAACAGCTTAGTGATCAAAGAAAAGCCGCATCAAGGGCATTCCGTCGAGGCGTTCCTGATTGAGAATTATATGTTCTATGCTCCTACAGCGTTAGATCAGACCGGCCTAATGACCGCAAGAACCAATGGAGTCCGCTCGTGCACCTAAGCAGGTAACCAAGCAACGAGCGAAAGCTGAAATTTGATCGGGATAGGTAGCAAAGTATGAAGTAAATGATGAATGAGAAATAAATCGACGAATAGCAGAGGTTGAGGCCCAAAGGCTCGTCTGGAAACTTCGCCAAGGGTATATGAGCGGAGAGGAAAAGAGCGGCTCGAATAGGCTCGCTCCAATTTTCCTTTTCCTTTTTTCTGGCGCTCGGATACATGCGACATGTGAAGCCAAGTGCGTCGCCATACATGTATCCGCGGTTCCTCCCGCTTCCTCGTAACTTTCACCCGAGCGGCGCACACTACTTGCTCCACTTGCGTCGCCTCGCCCGGGTCTTGAGGCGCTCTTACGGCTCCCTATACTCTACGTATCCACCGAACTCTGCACACTCCCCGCCTAATATATATGCTATTCTAACATAGTGCACATCACAGGCGCACATGTTAAGGCAAAGGCTCTTTTTCGATCCCCAAGAGAACTCGCATGAGTAGCGCTGAGCAAGCACATAGTCTCACATGCTCTATTTATATAGGCAGTCTCTTTTCTGCAGGATCTTACCTAGAATCTTAATCAGCATAAATATGTACTAGTTACGCCGATTTAGTCAAAAGTGATTGAAATTCTAATTTGAGCTGATAATATATTAATATTACTGAATAAAAAATCAGACATAGGTGTTAAATAAAGTTTAAAGCGTTAGAATTATCTATAAATAATCTTATTCGTCTTTATAGAATCAAGTACTACTGCATGATCCATGCTTATGTTTGTTTTAGAACTTATTTTTGAGTCCGATATTCATTGAGTACCTTTTTTCTCTAATCAAAGATTATGTAATTATATATTACTTAATAGAGAATCGACACACGCGTTTAATGTATACTATAAGATAATACATAACGACAAAGACTTATTATTAAAAGTATTATGTTATGTTGATTATATTAATTTTGAAAATGTTCTAATTGAAGGACTAAGTTTAAAAGGAGATTAAAAATTGAATTGTTTTTACTGAATTTTTGAATTGAATTATTATTTTTTTATTAGTTATAAAACAAAATAATGTGTGCGAATATAGGTGCATTTATATTTTACAAGTAATACCTCGAGTAATATTTACTAAATATGCAAAAATACAATACAATTAAAGTTTCCTTAAATATAGTTATTCAAACAAATATTTTTTTTCTATGACATCCGATAAAAATCTCTAATCAAGAGGTCAAATATTTTTAAAAATCTTCGACTTTTTCAGAACTTTTAATCTACCATAAAAATGATTTGTTTTTAGGCTATCATTAACGGTCTAATTTTATCCACCGTTTATATATATATAGTAACATAAGCATTAAAAATAAAATATGCTTTACTAATCTAAATCTTTAAAAATATCGATAAAATTATGAAAATTGCCAAATTAGACTGATATATGAGTATACTTATTCTACGTAGATTATTATTAGATCGTGTTTTCTTAAAGAGACAGTTAACCATGTGCTTATAACATTATATCCATTTTAGAACATTACGATCCTTAGATAAGAGTAGAACTGTCGAGGAACTTTAAAATAAGAACTTTCGTAAACACGTGATTCACAAATCGTTTTGCGTAATATGTTTCAAGTCTGTTTTTTCCGTATTAGCACTTTTAGAAATATAATAAATTCAGCTGTCATAGTTGTTGAATGCTAAAGAAATAAACTTTAAAGAGAAATTTGTATTTAATAAAAAAATATATTTCAAACAAATGGTTTATCAAATTTAAGAAAATTTTTATTTATAAATTTATCAGATACTTATAAATTTATAAATTTTATGATTACTAAAAGTTTGATTTCTAATATATTCAGTAAATATAACTTTATAACTAAATAATACTTTGTAGCTTAAAAATACTGAATATATGTTCAATTATTATATTTATATTATAATATAATTTTTTAGAATTAAATTAAATAAAACTACTATAAATACTTGACTTTTATATTTTTTATGAAATAATATTCTTGCATAGTATAGTACTTATAATACTTTGCTCGTATACACGATATGCATATTTTATTACATATATAAAAAGCTGAGCAGAAAATATATTAAAAATATCATAGAATTGGATAAATATTATTTCTACAAATAAATTAAAAACATATTGATATTATATAAATATATTCCTTATATGAATTTATAATTATATAGTCTAGACTATTCTTTATAGCAAAATCGATTTCACTTACGTAAAATATTAACTCTCTAATGTGAATGTAAATGTGAAATTTCTGCAACAGGCTAAGTAAGATTTGATGACATGAGAACATAATAACCTGCATACCTAAGGGTATGTTTTCTTGTATTAATGTTCCACGATTTAAATTAAGCATTTCCTCAAATCAATGGAATGACAAATACTAATCATGCTTTTAGTTAATGAAAGTGTTACGATGCTTTCATCAATATATGTATTACAGTTTATTTTTCTAAATAAGTAACTACTTTATCCCTTTATTCAATAGTATTTACCTACAATTTTCAATAAAAATAAACATTTGAGTTTTTAAAGCTATTATTTATTCTTATTAATCGTTATTATAGAAATGCTATAATGGTTATATTTATAATTAATAAATTAACGAACCCATTTTGACAGACCGCTCAACAATATATAACAAATATAAGCTACAGATTTTTACCTAATTTATTTCTATAATACGATTTATAGTGCGATGAAGCTTGGCAAGCAGTGTAGTATTTTTTATCTCGTTTTCTTTCTACAGGTTTAACCTTGTGTAAAAATCAAAATGCAAGTAATATAAGAATCATACAGTCATAAATAAAAACTATAAATTTGCCTTTATTCAATACTTAGTGTACATAATTACTTACTTTTTTTATATAATTATACGATTAAATTAATTAGAAACTGTTATGCGTGACCAAAATAGTTTGTCATACTTCATTTATGATGCTTATTATACAATGTTACTATTGTAAAGTGCTTATTCCAGCGTCTAATGCGGTTACATCCTTTTATGTTCATACAGAAAATAATGTAATAAGATATTATTAAAATTTATATAACAATATAAATATAAGATATAAAGCTGTTTAGCAAATTATCTCAATAAATTCAAGTAGCCGAATACAAATACATTATACTATATAATGGCATAAATTAAAATTTTATATAGTATTTGATGAAGCATCTTATAACATGACTAAACATATTATATTAAAATTACTATGTTACCAAAAATAATTTATTTTTCGTACCATCTATACAAACAGAAATATATAACTAATATGACTCTTACAAGCACTATGATACTTAAAATTTTGTCTTGTTTTACAATGTTGAACATAAATAACAAATAATTTCTTTGATGTAACATCTATCATTTTGACATATAATTATTTTTACTGAAAAGCATATCATTGACAAGTTCAATTAACCCGTATATAATTATTAAATAAACAATATATTTGAAAAAATATTAAATATGGGACAGGATACTTGTAAAGCTAAATAAGTTTCAACTTTCTATTTATGCTAAATGGAATACCTTAGACGAGTAAACTACTTTCTTTTGGTTCTGCAGTTTCCCACTGCTGTTTAAAGAATAGAACAAATTTCTTTGACAAAAGATACTTGAATTATTAACTTGAAACCTAAAAAAATGGGAAAAATAGCAAGTTTACAATGCAGTTATTGTTCCAAATTTGCGAAAAAAGTATTAAAATTATATAACATTTTAAGAAAATTACATTAAACATACATTGTATATTTCGAAATAATATAATTGTCTTTAAAAGTATTATCATCTATTTTATATAAATCAAATTTATTATCGTGTATTTAAGATGTTATCTTAATTGATAATATCTTCATTGAGCAAAAAATTTTTTAATTAATAAAATTTTTTAAATGATATATGAGAGAGTCAAAATACTTTAAATTTAATCTCGAAAGACTTAAAGAATTATTAAACATCATTGTATGTGCATATAAAAAATTATAGATCTACTGAACAGCGTTTTTTACCTATTGGTAAAAATTTGACTGGGTTTTTAGCGAGTTTTTACTGAAATATTTCTAAATTAGCTAATAACTCATTTTCTGCAGACACTTACTCGGTAAAAACTGGGTAATATATAGAATTTGGTGGTTAAAAATTATAGAATTTTTATAATAGTTAATGGACTTTGCGCACTTTTACTCGTCCGCATTGACATATCAATACATCTATATTATATTGTATTTTCGACGCTAATAAAAACTGCTATTGATTGAGTATTCGTTTATGTAACTAAACCAAAGAAAATAAAGAATAAAAATGGATATTTAAAAAGTGCGTGAACTAAATATTGATAAATTATGATTACAGTTGTGATTGTCGAGATTTTGTCGTGAAAAGTAGGAGTATGTAGAGAATCAAAAATGAGACGACCTATTTATCAAAGGGAAACGCGTTCGCCTAGTGTTTAGGATAACTAGTACCACACTCGTGTCGAATTCTCAGACAAATCCCACAGGACCCACCAAAGCAGGTGCATAAATGATAACAAGAACGTATGAATAGGAAATATTGCAATGTCATATCTTAATGTATAAACGATTTATCTCTAATATTAAAAAATAGAAATATTAATTACGATCTATTTATATTATCTAACATATGGCAGTTAGCTTAATAAACAATTTTTAAATATTTTAATATTTAGAATACAGCTTTGATAAATATTTTTGCTGTACATACTTCGAAAATTTTATTTATTTTATAGAAATATTTTCCCTGGTGCTTCATAAAAAAAAATTTATTGCGCTTAATTCTCTATATTTTTTGCAGATAGTGGTGCTACTAATGGTGGTGCTGACATGTACCACGCGGAGTGCTTCTTCTGATCCGAACACCGAGCTGACAAGTGCGGCCGCAGCTCAGCTGCGTAGGCTGTCTTCCTTCCGGCGATCGACGACCAAGGAGTCGGAAACAAGAAGTACGCGCTCCTCGTCTGCGGTTGAGCGCAATGAGCAGCAGCTGCGTATTCCAATAGACTTTGGAGAGCTGATGCGCATATTTGAGGAGCCAAAGGGCGGAGTTAGTCGCGATAAACGCAATGAGCAGCTGAGTCCTGCCAAGATGGACGCTCTCAATAAGTATGCCGATAAAATAATGCAAGATGAGCGAGTACAACTGTACATGCGTGAAAGGATCAAGAGGGACGGCTATGGGGGAGGTAAGGGGGGTTCGGGCGCCTTTGTTTCGGGTCTCGCCGGTCAACTTGTCGGCGGCGTCGTTGGATTGGCGAGCACTGCATCCAAGGGTTCCTCTAGCTTCAGCAAACATAATCCTGCTCCCGTCTACGGGCCTCCTGCATACCACTCGGTAATATTTGTTCTTTTTTTTTATCATCGATTCAAATTTGTGAAAGCTTGTCTGATATCCATCAGTAGTCTTGTTCCCGGTCTCGATATAGTTACAAATGATTGTTCAGCTAAAATTTATCATTAATTATAATAAATTTATGAATACAATTATATTAAACATAGAAAAAACTTTTAAAAAATACCCTTTAATTTTTAGCATATTCTATTATAGAGATACACCCTCGTGGTAGCCACCCTAATCTTACACGTAGCAGTCATAAGGCTGGTCCTCGGGCTGATCATTCATGAAGTATTTAATAATTTTTCATTTTGTTTCTGTTTCTTTTATAAATCAAATATGAGTAAAAACTACTCTAAATAATAGTACATTTTTCTATTAGCTTCTAACTCATAAAGTATTCTTAACTCATAAAGTTGCATTAATCAAAGAAACGTAACAATTATTAGAAAAATTATAAATAAAGCTTAATTTCTATCTTAAATTAATGCTAAAAAGATCAATTCTGAAACTAACTTAGAGTATATTTTCAACAGTTTATTGTTAATCTTATGGTAATCAAATTCTTCTATTTTGGTAACACATCGACATTGATGTACAACGCATGTCATCATT
Source organism: Sycophaga agraensis (assembly GCA_018906755.1). Lineage (NCBI taxonomy): Eukaryota > Metazoa > Arthropoda > Insecta > Hymenoptera > Pteromalidae > Sycophaga > Sycophaga agraensis. Next base: position 330,641 of record JACCIE010000021.1, on the reverse strand, counting down.
GTTATAAAATATGATTGAATTAAAGTACTCTTTAAAATATAAAATCTTGTAAGACAAAAGGTATTGAAACAAAATCTTTATTTTTTAACAAGGTTTTGTTTTAGTTTATAAACTATTTTCCAGAAAAAATTAATAGTTTAGATACACTATTTGCACGGTGCAGGTGACTATCAAGCACAATATGCAGCTATCATCAATCTGTCAATCTTTCAAACTGTATAGGCTTAACCTCTTTATTGTTAATAAATATTTTAAACATTTAACAGAGATCTCTCGACTTTTCATCATACTGCTTTAATTTGTAATTATGTAACTCAGCTAGAAAGAACTACGTCTGTGCTCTGTTGCAGTGTGCATATTTACCTTTAGTATAGTTTGATGCAGGATATACGTATGCATTAAATAGTTAACGTGTCGTAACCAATAACTATATAAAAAGTGAAATTTTTTTAGATTAACATAGTGGAAGCTGAACTCATAGTAAAATCTATATAGTTATGTATACACAATTTTAATTCGTTTTATAAATGGTTTCGATAATAAAGACTATATAGTTAACTTATATTTTACTGCACGCTTCGCATATATGCAGATTTAATATTGTTTCGTTGCCAAAGAATATTTAATTCTTATGTTATTATAAATCTCTCTAATATAGCCAAATTGATATCGAGCGTTACAAAATTTAAATATTAATCTTTATGTAAAACGAATTATAATACATTGAATTCAAAAGTAAATAAAATAAGTTAAAAATGTTCAAATTCATAATTATTAATATGCACAGTCACCTATTTTTAGGTTTTTTCAAGGTTCATATTTTAATTTTGTATATTTATAGGCATTTAAATTACATACATTAAAAAATAAACTTATACCATAGTCTATAGATTAATTTTATAACTTAAGATTTTTGTAAGAGTTACTGTAAGTAATATTAGCTATATTGCTAATTTTTGCAGTTATTTTAGTTTCCATACATTACATATATTTTAGAAAATTAATAAATTTATTGCAGGCCTAGCTACAGGCAAATTACAAAATACACCATTAAAAAGTTCAAATTTGACCTATGCTAAGCATATAAAGAACATAAGATTCGGAAATTGTATCAGTAAAAAATTATAAATAAGTTTTATAAGAAAATTAAGAAATATTTTTAATTAAAAGTTTTACCAACTGAATAAAAAGATATATATATATATATATATATATATATATATATATTATCAGCAAGCAATAATTAAATAAAATAATAGTAAATATTGTTTAATACTTACTTAAAAAATCATATTTTTTCGTTAATTCAGTGAATTTAATGAAGTTGTTAAATTCATTTATAAAATAACAATCCTGTATAGATCTCAAGTGTACCTCGAAGCACGCAGATGATTTAGTTAATTTCAAATAATCAGAGAGATGTATAAATATAACGAATATTGATGAATTTTTTTAAACACTACTTAAGAAAATATCAAGAGTAAGACATTGAAATAAAAGTATAAAATTATTTAAAACACGTTCGTATTTATTTTTGGCAAAAGTAACTGCTAATCGCTTTTTATTAATTATAATACTTTAAGTGTATTATGAGAAGAAATTGTTGAGAAAGTTTTATAAAAAAAATATTCTGCATTTAAAAATAAATGCCTGAAAAGTTGTTTTAATCATTCATATTCCAGTTTTTAGCTTTAACTGTTTCATTTATAAGTATTCTAACATTCACAAGCATGTGAATATAAGATGCGCAACTATTTATTGTTGCATATGGGTTAAATTAAATTCGATCATTAAAATTTAAGATGTACAGCTTAAATGCTAATCTCGGTGCTAATAGTGTATGGAAGTAAATAGGATATTTGTAAAGTGTAAGAACAGAAATAATTGGAAGCAAAGCAGAAAGTAGAAATTCACGATGCAAAAGACTGATTTGAATATGTAAATTACATTGAGAATTATATCCGAGAAAAATAGAAGTGCGTCAATTTTGTTAGATTTATTCATACAAGGTAAGCAAAGATTGGGTTCAATGCCCGACTTCGTACGTACACTGATTAGTAGATGACCTTTTTAACTTTTACATCCGAAGATATAATTACCGAGCTTGTCTATATCCTGAATTTGTGGTTCGCATTACGTTGCGTAGATGTTTTAATTTTAACTTGCAATTCGAATAGCTTGATGGTTGCAAAGCTACCGAGAATTTCATAATGTTCTGGATTACATTCTTAGTTTTCACGCAAGACTCGTCGATTCGAGAGACAGATAGACTGCATGTGGGTCGCTGCCGTATGTGATTAAAGGAGGGAAACGCGTGCAAGTCGTTTTTCCATTTTCCCTTCTCTACACTTGCTGCTCTAGTCCAAGCCACCTGCGTGTGTCTCTTAATCTCCGGCTTTAATGGGTTCATCGTTCTTTTACTTAATGATAGAATTTTGCAGAAATGATACATATTTCTGTTTTGTTTTCTTTTTTAATAATTATTATTACACGTTAATACGCGCATTTCATTTTACTCACGTGCGTTATACGTAATATATGCTTTTAAATAATATATATAATACGTTAATATTCGATTATATTTTAAATGCTATATAAAATTATATATTTTATGTATAATATTTTATATTCATAAAATTAGAATATTGTAAATATTATTTTTACTTGTACATATATAAATCGAGATAATAATATTAATTTAATTAAAATAAAAATGAAAAAGAACTTTAATAATCGTGAAAGTCTTTAGTACTTAGCATACAAACAGAAAATGCTACATCCTCTTTTTGAAATGGAACTCTACTTCATAAAGGCAAAAGAGCGACAGCAGTTTCGTTAAAATAACAGCTCGAGGTATGAGGATACCAACCATTCATTCATGTTTATTTTTTAGTAAGTTATGACCATTCAAGATTTGCATAGAAAGAAAGCTGACACATAATTATCATATTATTACTATTCTAAGGGAGTAATGATATTTAGAGTAACTTTTAACTATTTACTATCTTCAAAGCTTGCATGAAAAATATCGATATGAAGAATAATCATTGGCATTATTTTTTAGGCATGGTAATTTAATTACGTTATAATACTTAACATTTTTTAATCGAAATTAATTCTTACATACAATTGTAAAATAAATTTTTTACAAAATAATTTTGATATATGATTAATTCTATAGAAAATTAAGCGAATAACAATTTTATATAATTTATAAATAATGGTGTATATCAATTATTATTCAAGTAAAACTTATATTTAATAATGTATAAATATTTTTTTGTATTTTTCAGTATAGCAAAGAAACTTTTAATATTTGGGACTTCAAACGAGCCATCTTGAATACACTTATTCAGGCAGTAAAGGCTGTTAGTGGAGGTGTATTGGCCTTAAAGGGTCAATTAATTAAGGGCGGAGGCTATCTTGTGGCTACCAAGGGTAAGATAATAAGTAGTGCTGGTGAAGCTATCAGTGGCCTTGGCAAGAATCTTGCAAGTAGTGCTGTTGTACAGGCTCCTCAACACCCGGGGTACGGATCTTACGGTTACGCATACGAATCTCCTGCCCAAATGATCTGTAAGTTAATTTTCATTCAAACTGTTTTATCGTTTTTTTTAGAGTTGAATACAGAATTTATATATATTTATTAAATAACTAGCATTTGAAATTTATGATCTTAAAGTAAAAAGAAATTAATTCTTGAACTTACAAAAAATAACACTAAAAGAAAAATAACATCCGTTTTTGAATATTTTTTCGTTTCATATGCTATTCCAATTTATTGATTCGTTTATTTAAAGAATTTTTTCGTCATTTGATTTATCAAATAATAAAATGCAAGATATAACTAATTATTGCAATCGCACTATATAATTTCATGCTTAAATTATGCAAAACAAATTTCGACAGTGCTCGCAAACGTTTTAGCTAATAAATTTGTAAACTAAGTAGTCTAATCTGTTATGGAGCTGTTATGCAATATTAGCAAGCATTATTTTTTAATACTTATATTTAATTATGCTACTTCGAATTATATTAATTTATATTCATATATTCATGTAAAAATTTAATTACTGTATTTATGAAATAATGAAGTGCAACAATCTTGAGTTGAAAATAAATAATTAAGTATTATATGAAAATTATTACAATGTTTTATAAAATGTATTTATATTTTTATGAATTACTTATGATTTTATTTTATTTTTGTCAATAAAAGCTCATGACGTGCACTATGATGGCCCACCACCTAGCATAAATAGTTACCACAATTTTGGTGCAGCTTCAGATGGTAAGAATCCAACGATTTATACTAAATTGAAAGAATCGTTTTTATTCTATTGTTTGTGGCATTAAAAAAGTTTTTCTAAAATGATTGGTTTACAAAATATACTTGCCAAGTTGTGTCCTAGTTGAAACTGTCTCTTTCTCTCTTTCTCTTGTACTTGGTGAAAAGATGTGATTCACTAATGGAAAAAAGTTGTGAGAGTTGAAATTTGTTGATCCTATAAGCAGAATTTTTGTCTAATATAAATTAACGCTAACACGGTATTTTAATAAGCAAATTAATTATAATATTTATGAGCTTGTAATACTAAAATTTCCAATTACAATTGTAGCCTAATTCTCAATTTCAGTCGATTTGTGGCATTGAATTACATTAGTTGAGCATTAAAAAAATGAAAATGTTTTAGTACTGAATAGTACTATTTTGTAGTTCAAATCGTACGTAGTTCCGTGTAGTTTTGTATGAACTGTTTGATTTTCTTTTGAATAATACTTTACAAATTGTATATTAGTGAGTGTCAACTGTCCCATATTATTATTTATAATGTGAGATGCATTTATAAATGTTTACTATATTATTATTGAATTTACTATTAATCTATTTTTATTCTTTAAATTCTTTATAATAATTCTTTTATCCATAAAATATTATTCGGAAGAATTTGACATATTTTGGTGTTTTTACTATGTTTATTTCACTTTTAAAATGTATTATAAGCTAAATAATTTTAAATAAATCTTTCACGTTATTACTTAGTAATAAATTAATTGCAAAAAATGTCTTATACATAAGAACTAATCTTTACAATGAATATTAACATGAAATAGTATGAGATGAAAAGGAAATCAATTCATGATCATGCTCTTATTACGGGGGTAAGGTTTATACTATTTTCTAATATACACTATAAATACATGTAACAAAAACTACATTTATATTAAAATATTTTTCTGTAAAATATATTAAAAAGTTCAGTTACATAAGACTAGCCAAAGACTTCTAGACCCATTGTTTTGTGCATATTAATTGTTCGAAATTTCGATTTTGGAATGGACTACTGAGTTTTGAACCAATTAAAGGATTTTGCTAAGATTTTTTATTAATTTGAGATTTTTATCAATGGATAAAGCGTAAGTGATAATATTTTTATGTTGTTTTTGTTGATGATTTGTTCAATATTAATTTATAAAAGTTTCTATACATTTATTTTATTGTATATTAAATAAAATAGACAAAGATATAGAAATTAATATCAAACAATATATCAATCAAAAATAATATAAAAATAATATAATTTAAGGTTTAAATTAGAAAAATCTATGAATTTGTAAAAGCATCTTCGCTAAAGTAAAATTTTGAAAAATTAATATATAAATAAACAAATGTCTTAAAAATTACTGACTGGCCTTATTCAATAATACTTTCTAATATATATTTTATAAAAGGATTCAAATTTCTAATACCCTATACATGTTGTTATAGGTATTTATATACAAAGGGACAATTAGTGCAATACGAAACATCTCATCTTAGAATGATAATAATACATTGGTAAAAATATTCATGATGTAATTAGAAATATGTAATCAAGGTAGCGATTAATTATGACATTCTATAGTTAGGCAATGGCGATGTAATCTTGCACTCTATATACATATTAAGAAAAATATATATTTATTAAAATTAAAAATACTTGAATAAATATTTTGATTAATGATTTACTACATGAAGTAAATTGCAAAATATCTATTTTTAAAAAAATCGTTTTTCGTTTGTTTTATTGATCTAGAATAAATTAGGTTTATATATTACCAGGTATAGATTCAGGAAGATAATTTCACTTAATATAATTAACATCATATTCTAATATTAATCTAGCCACCCAATAATGATCTAACAAATTATCAATACTAAATTATAGCTGTCTAAGTATTTAATAATAACGTTATAATTTTTAATATAATCATATATTACACGATTAATTTATAAGCATGATAAAATAATTTATCTACATTATTACATGGATTAAATAATTTATCATCAACATAAATAATTTATTTAATCATAAACCTTGTGAACTTACATATATATTAAAGCAAACCAATAACAATTGACTATTTTCAAAGTTTCGACTGTATTTGTAACTCAACTAACGATAGTTTTGCATAGACCTACTGACAGACGTTACGTTTACAGAGAACGCTATTCAACCGGGTCTTCTGATTGCTAAACCATCACCGTCTGTTGAGATTCACTCGGACTATCTTCAAACGCATCATCATTCCGAACAAGTGCATGTCGACGATGTCAATCCACGCAACCCTAGTTATGATTTGAAAGAAACAATTAGCCATTTGACCGGTACTTCAAACTTCTACCAGCCTGAACATCTGACACTACCAGGTACTTCATCGTCCGAAGAACAACCGGTTATCCCAGAAAATACGCTGCAGCTACAAGATAATAACAAAGACAATTACGATATATACCCACCTCTAGGAAGCGACCCAAGCGATGATGACAAATCGGTGCAGCATCCAGCATCACACGAAAGTTCAGTAATTCCTTTGAAAAATTCGCCAGCGCATGTACACAAAAACAACGAATTTTCGTCCATAACTTTACAAGATACTCTCGGTGGATATCCGAAGCCCACGAATCAATTTCACTCTCAAAATTACTTGCCTTCGCCTCGCCCGCAATCTCTTTATTCACCAGACATTCACATCGAGATTTCTGACCATGATATCACGGGCTTCGAAACTGGTGGCTATTCACAGCATTTGCGTCCTCATCCGGGGCTCCACGTCCTCGCTATGCAGGGTCCTCTTAAAATTCCAATACTGGCTTCAGGAGGCCCGGGATTTCACAAGGACATAGGCTATCCGCCAGGACACATGAACTCGATAAGTGGTATCGGTAAATATCCGACATACGAGCCAAGCTTTGAAATCCAGCAATCGGTTGGGTATGAATTACGTCGAGATGGATCCAAGAGAAATATTCACAGGATATAAGTTACTCGTTTACGTGAATGTGATTGATACTAAGGTAACTTACTGAACGACTGTTAAAACTGATGCTCGAATGTTATCTTAAGCGGTCTTTGGAATGCCATGCTATAAGCAGTATATTATCCGTGACAATTATAGCTTTATATTATGTTTTAAAAGATTTGAAATGTGTCCAAGTACTAAAATAGAATAATTAACTCTAAATCATAATGAATATATATATGTATAAATATATAATTTGTTCTTATATAATAGAAACGTATATTAGTCAAAGTAATTTTGTAGGGAAATGTCATGAAAACTTATGGTCACGCACTAAAGTTTCATGATTATCTTTAGAAATATATTTTTATATAGACCTCTCATAGATATACATATGTGCGATGTATGTTCGAAAAGTATCCGATCTGTTTTCATATCTTCGAAGTGCTCCCCATTAGATTGAACCAAACTCTTCCAGCAGAGCTTCGACATCTTAAAGCAGTGTTTAAACTCAGATTGTAAAATGACCTTAAACTTGCATGTCGCATTACACTGTGAAGTTGTTTTGTTTCAAGATTTTAGCCATAAACCCATGATTTATCACCAGGACATTTTCATCGACACCGACCGTTTTTGGTCAAAGAAAAGCGATTCGACATAGATACGGTACAGAGTAACATTACACTTGATCTGAAGGCCATTTTCAAAAGATGCATTCGAGAAGTGCATTGAAATGTAAAAGTCGCTGGAAACATGTGATTCAATCAAATAAGGACTACTTTCAAGAGTGCCACGGTCTGAATAAGAAGGAATAGCACGAAATGAAGATATAAACTTAGATTGGACACTTGTTGGTCATCTTCGTACAGCTCTCACATTTAATTTAAAAACATCTCTCTTTTTTATGAACTTTTTGCGATACCGTATTTACTTCGATTTTAATGTTTGATCAGCTTTTTGTTCTTTTAAGAGATTTTTATTTAACTGAATTTCATAGGAAACCAGATAGTAAAGTAAAACCAGTAATCTAGCATATGAATGTGTATCCAAAGAAAAAGCAAATGCCTAACCCAAGCAGTAGAAAATTTATTTTATTTCACAACTTCTTTTATAAGAGTACATATATTATTATTTATTATTATGTATTCAAGCAAGGACGAAACTTTTAAACTTAATATAGCTGATGTTCTAGATTAAAAATGTAATTATATCAATATCAAATTTTAATATTCATAATCATAAAAATTAATTATAACTTGTATAAATATAATAATAATTTTAGCTAATATCGAGCGAAAAAAATTTAAATTTTATCATTTATTAAATATTCCGGATGTACGAGTCAAATCATAATAAACTCATACTTTAACCGCTAACAAAGCTTTAATTATATTTTTATTAGAGTCTTTTAATTTAACAAAAAAATATAATAAAATAATAATATATAAATAATAATAATAAAAAATAATTTACAATTGTTTTGGCTTATTCATTTATCAATTAATGCAGAAAGATTATATGTAAATTAAACCTTTGGTTTTTGAAAGTATATTTTAATTTTTTTAATTTGAAGATTAATATACTAAATTTAGTAAACAAGATTTACTATACAAACCGTTCGGTTTGATTTTACAATTTTTTTAATCAATTACAAAACAATTAATTTAAGTGTGTTATTTTCAAAATATGTGTCAAGATTCAGAGCCGACGCGTACAATTCTCATTTAGAGTATAAATATTTTAAAATATATTGAATTATGTACCAAGAATAAAAATGCAATATTTTCATTATTATCAAGGTAAACATGAAAAAATGAAGTAAGAACACGATCAGTCTCATGTTACTAATGTTACCCTAATGCTTGAGCCGCTTTAAAATCTCTCAACTGATTGAAGTATTTTCCTTATTGTTTACTTTAATTGCATATAATGCTGTTAAACTAACAGGCCTTTCAATATATAAAAAGGTCTATATTCATCTAATATATGCTTAGGAATACTAGAACAACTGTAAAATTGAGGTATTCATCAATGACAATTCGATTTGAAAAATTATTTTTTGTGTGTTTATTTTTATTATATATATTTCTTTAATAATAGAACTGAATGTACTAAAAGAATTTCATTTTTGTCACAAATAATTGAATTATGTAAAATTAAGTCTTTAAAATATTTTACAGTGGTATACGCTTACGCTTATTATCCAAGGTCGTACGATCACTATCGGAAATCTTGGTCGATGGGATAAGAAGCTTGGATCAACGATTCAAACCTCAACGCATTACAAGATTCTATGAAAATTGAACCTTGGATATTTGAAGTCGACAATGTTTGTCGTGATTCTGTTAAGTAGTGTAATTATTGTATAAGTGGCAGTGCGGAAATACCAGTCTTTTATTTATTTTATATTTTTAAGTATATTAATTTAATGTAATACATATAACGATTCGTAGACGTAGGTAAGTGGCGCCATCTAGGATTAAAAACTGAACATTTTTAATGACATGCTTGAAAAAGTAAGTCTTCGGATGTTAACACAGTTACCTGTAGCATATGAATCGAATCTTGTATATCTGCTTTCTTGTTTCTTTTTTATATTTTATGTACAGACATTCTCTAATGATTTAATGTAGTTTCATATAATTAACATGCATTTTCTACATTTTAAGTGAACTTGTTTACGTTTTTAAATAAAGAGTTTATAGTAAAACATTTTCAAAATTCACTGCTTTTTAATTTATGCATATATCTATTTCTCAGCTTTCTTAATAAAAATAATTTTAGTATTAATTAAAATGTTTATTTTAACACAAATGTATAAAATTTGAGTTTAGAGCTCAATTACGATAAATAACTTAGCGAATTTGACATGCTTCTGAAATAGATACAAAGAATTACGCAACTAATCCCTGACTGAGCATCGCTTGTTTCCAATAAGTAGGTTCTACCATTGACAATAACTCGTAAAGTGAGTGAAACATAAAATGCCTTGCAGCATTTCTTCATTGACAATGAATTTCTTCGTGAACTTTTTTATACGAGTATAACGTAGTAATCCTTTGAAAATTGCTAAAGCAAGATAGCAGGGCAACAACGGATTTATTGGGTTGCTAATTATGGTTTTGTGGTATTGCAGAAAAGTTTTGACAGAAATAGCATCATTCCTGAACCATTGTATACTCCTCGTCTTCTGACTTTTTACCATAGTCTAATTTAGCTGGTTATACAGCTATTTATATTTCTACAAATTCAATAAAAATGGTTGCAATAAAGTAATAAGAGTTTGTTAAACGACACATAAAGGTGTCTATTTCTTTTGTTTTATAATAATCTATTATACTTCGTTTTATCCATTGAATTACTTATTCGCATTATTGTGGTATATAAATAATTCATTTGTAATTTAAATCATATGAAAAATAACTGAACTATTGTAAATGTGTATTTTGAGAGAATATAAAATAGCGTTTGTATACTCTACACTTTGTGAAAAAAAGTTTTAGTCTAAATGTTAAAGATCCGTTGCTTCTTTAGGTCATAAAATTAATAACAGAGAGTTAGTATAAAGTCAAAAAATACGTAATATAAAAAGTTATAAAAAGTGATGTAATAAAATTTTAGAAACTATATATATTTATTTAAAAAAAATTTACTGATCTTTTAGCTAAGATTTAGTTAATTTGATTAATTAAAAAGACGTAAATTAACGTTGGAACTTTTATTCCTTATTATATAATTAACTTAGTTGTATATATAAGAATCTTCTATTATTTTTATTTGATTAATTTTCTCAATGTCGTGTTTCATTTAATTAACACGTAAGCTTGAAAAATCAGTTAATTTTATACCAGAGGAAGTACATTGAAAGTTAATTTAATGTTTTGAGACTCATCAAGATTTAAAAAATTAATCCGTATAAATATCTTATTTGCTATAAAAATATTTTCTTTCGAATAAAAATTTCGCCTATTTTTACCATTTAATTATTAGTATCATTGGATTATAAATTATACATATGTTAAGGAAAATTGTTTTGTAAATTTAAAAGTATTTTAAATACAAAAGAGAATAAGTGTCAGGTATTACACTAATATCTTATATTAATATCTTCCTAAATGTCGAGTATGGAATCTAGAGTAGATTCTTTCTAACCTGAGAAAAATTAAAATTGTTTAATTACTTTACCTGAACAAATAGTGCAGGGAAATCACAATTATAAAAGGGAAACCAAATTTGAAATTATTTTAATAAAATTGAAAAATAAAAATTGAAATATTTCCTATTTTGAAGTTTTTGTCGCGTGCAGCGATCTACCAACACTTGATCTGCAAAACTGCAGTGCAGTAATGCGACGACGCGATGGGGGAAATTTACGCAGAGCGATTTGAGACGACTGGGTTATACTCTGCTGGCGTTTCGTTTTGATTTTGTATTCTTAATTGAAGAATTAGTCGACCATTTATTCTCGCATCCTTCGCCCTCTGTTCCTACTTCACGTTAACTTTTTATGTAACAGAAGGCCTTTTATATAACAGTAGCTTTTGAACTGAAGCTGAAACAAGTAAAACATTTTACAAAAATAGATTCAAGAAGGTTTTATTGGAGATCCTACAAGTAGAAGATAGAAATCACGTAAAGATCGTTTCTAAGCAGTTGTCAGTTTAAAGATATTGAAAGCAATTGCACCCTCAATAAATTAATATTAGTGAAGAAGGGATCCTATGGTGGAATCTGAAGCTTATAAGCACTAGGCAGTGAGTAAGAAAAACATGTGTTATCCCACGTAATTTAATGGGAAAGTGAAAAACATTTTATTCAAAGTATTTATTAGCCATTGTTTTTTTCATAATTTGATCATCTTTCTGGCAGTTTGTTAATACCACGCCAATCGAATTGTTTGTCATTTAAAGCAAACCAGACACCCAATATTCGACTTCCTGGTAGAAATGGAAGTGCTGCTCAGCGAATGTGTGTCCTATCGATGAAAATAAATAATAGTTGGAAGAAGCCAAGTCTGGTGAATACCGCCGGTAGGGTAGCAGTTCCCAGCCAATTGCTTTCACTGTATCCTGAACCGGTTTTGCTTTGTGTGCAAGTGCATTGACATAGAACAAAATTATGTTGCCGTGTCTTCTGGCCTGTTTTCAATCAATGCATGATTCAAATTGATCATTTGTTCTCGGCAGTGATCAGTATTAACTCTTTCACCAGGATTTACCAACTCGTAATATACCACGTCACTCTGGTCCCACCAAACACATAGCATTGTTTTGCCGAATCGATCAGATTTTGCAGTCGATGTTGAAGTTTGTACTGAATTAACCCATTATTTTTTCCATTTAGGATTCTTGAAATAAATCCAACAGATCCAAGCGTTTTTTTGGTTTTCGATCTGTCTTTCAGTCAATTCATGTGACACCCATTTTCCATATTTTTGGATCTTTCCTATAGCTCTTAAATGATCAGAAATCATTTATTGAGTAAAATTTATCATTTCTGCTGTTTGCTTTTAACTCAAAATGTCATCGTCATACATATATTGTTTGCAATTCAGCGTTTTCAGACTTTTTGGTGGACTTCCTCGTTCTTCATTCCTCGCATCAAAATTATTATTTCTAAACCGTTGAACCCATCTTTTGCATGCTGTGTCTGATAGAACATGATCACCATATGCTTCCATAAGCATTCAATGGGACTCTGTAGTAATTTTCTTCAAATGAAAACAAAAAATTAATGCTTTCCGGAAATCATCACTTTCTGATACAAGATTCGACATTTATAACATGATGAAAAAGATGATATTGGTTGTTCAGTGACTTGATGTATACTGAATATGCTTGATCGTTGTCATAGCAACCATACAAAAAAAATTAAAGCTTGTTCACAAATGTTTCCTATCGAAATATTTGTATCTTGACGCTCACTTCATACCTTTATATCTGATAAATCTCAATAGTTACAAGAAGTATAGAAAATATACTCAACTTTGTAGACAAAAACTAAATAAAAATTCAAATAAGTAATTTTAGCTAGCATAAAATAATAGACAGAGGAGACTCTAGAATATACTCAAAGAGGAAAAATTAAATGAATGTTAATCATCCTCGATTCTTATGAGTCTGTACTGTTAGATGGTATATTTATCACTCTTTTGCACAAAAGAGAGATATACTTCCTCAAATAATAAAGAAAATATTTCATAAATATGCTTATAATAAACGAATGCGCATCATTAACAGTGAAAGTTATATTGAAAGTGATATTGAAAATTCTGGAAACATTGGATAATCGGTAACTCAAAAATATTTTTATAAAGATAAGTTTTATCTTTATAATTCATTAAACTAAAATCCAAAGGTTATAATGAATGGTAGCTCTTCTATATATGAAAAACACGTTTAATCATATCGTAGGAGACTTCATGCCCATGGATATAGGTGGATGTGATAAACCTTTACAATCTATAGATAAATAATAAATTTTTTAGTATATTGGAAGACGGGGTCTTAAAAGTCACATGGAAATCTTAAGAGACATTTCTTACAATCGATAAAAGTTCTTCAAACAGCAAAATTTTCGTCTATGATTGTAAACCAGCATAGATATCAGATACACTTGATCTTTGTACTCATTGTATTTTTGACCAAATATTCTTTGAAATAAAATAATAATAAATTTCTTATAAAAAGTTTCGACGGCGGGCGAAGAACGGAGAATACGCATTAGTAAAAAGCGCAAAAGCTTACCAAGCAGGTCTTATTTATTTAGAAAGAAAGAGAAATGTGGAGGACTAAAAGTCAAGACAAAAGGCTTCAAGAAATAGGTTACATACTTATACTCTTTTGTATAAAGTTATAAAGATTTTATTTGTTTAATCTGATTTTACATGAATTATTAAGCAATTTCTCGAGCAATATCGTATTTATATATTAAACTATGCATTTGGATGATTTGCTAGTTTATTAGTATTCTAGTTGTAATCTTCCATAAGTATAATATAAAGTGGTAGGGAAGAGTACGAGTCCATTATCCGAAGTAGGATAATTTATTTTGGCATCTTAATAAATTAAATACATAGAATGTATTTAATTACAATATAAATATAAATTCGTTTTTATAATGCACAATAAAATTTTTAACTATAAATATTCTACAAATATTCGATTTTATTTGTTACAAGTGTAACATTATTTGATAAAAGTTTTGTAATATTATGATTAAGACAATTAAAATCAAGATGACAAAGAAGATTCAATATTGAACTTGGAATTAGATCATATGATACGTATATCAAAAATATAATTAAATATAGTGAGTATACTATTATATAACGAATAAATGGAATACCTAAATATTCATTTTCAGTTATGAGATTATCATTGGAATGCCTTGTACCACGTTCTAGATAAAATACAAGGGAAGACATGAGACGCGATACAATGAAAACTCAATAACGATGGATCGTAAGCTTAACATAGTTAACATGGTAGATTGCAAACTATGACAAAAAAAATATATATATACATATATAATCAAGTACTTTCGATTTCATTTATGGATTTGTCAGGTGATTTACAGTTTATTTATGTTGCTAGAGCGAAAGCACGTAGATTTTTAAAGAATAAGTGAAATATTAAAGATACATATTTTTAATTCGATTTTTATTTTTTGAAGATTTCTTCAAAGAAACTTCCATAATCTAAAGAGTTACAGTTGATTATTGTGAGATTTGATACAAATATGAAAAACACAAGCTTAAGGGATAGAATTAAACTTTTATAATGAATGTTGAATAAAAAATAAAACGACTAACTATTTAAATATAGTAATATTTTTAGGATAAATAAGTGTAACATATTACGTGGTAAAAAAAATAAATATAAATTTACCTGCCTGATACTTATTTACACATATTATGGTACATTTGAAACTAGATATTTTTCCTAGCAATTTAAAAGATATAAAGAGGTGCTCGTAGTAATTTATATAAATAATTTTTAGAAGTATCACCCGTTGGGGACTTTATTATACTTATTAAGATGAAAATTTTAGCAGCAAATGTGATATTGTATTTCATCTTAAAAAAATATGAATATTTTTTATTAGTGCAGTAGGATTACTGTAATGTGCTATTAATGTTAAACCAATTGTTTTAAAAGTATTTCTTAAAAAGAATTCTTAACAGAATTTCAGATTAACTATTCTTAACAGATTAACAGAAAATCATTCTGTTATCATGATTGAACTGGATTTTTAGTTTCTGTATAAGCGTATATAAATATATTATTTACTTTCCTAGGCATAACAGTATAATTATTTTGTTATTAGATGCGCAACTTTACTTCTGTCGTTTTTCGATAGATGACTGTAGCGGTTAGTGTTCGTTGAAATAGTCAGGTCAAAAGTTTCATACAGTAAAGTTGGACATCTGTCCACATAACGACAGCACTACATTGGCGAATTTGTATTTGCATCAAACTTGTATTCTCGATCGAAGATGTCAGTTTTTGAGCCAAATTCTCATCATTTGCGGGAAATATTGATTTTCTGCTTTTATTTGAAGAAAACTGCCTAGTGTCTCAGTGTTTACAGTGAGACTACTTATAGTAAAAGAACGTATCGTGAGTGGTTTCAATGCTTGTGACCAGTGATTTTGACATCGAGGACTGGCTTGTTGACAAAGAGAAAAAATTTTTGAAGATTCCGAACTGAAGGCATTACTTGTTGAAAACTTGTACCAACCGCAAGAAAAATTAGCAGTATCGATGATAGTCATTCGAAAGACAAATTCAAAACACCTCAAAGCCACTGAAATTATTCAGAATCAAGGAATTTGGATTTCGTACAAGTTGAAGCCGAGAGATGTTGAACGGCGTTTTTTTTCTTGTGAACAGCTGCTTCAAAGACAGAATCGAAAGGAATTTTTTAACATCACAATGTAACCGGTGATGAAAAACGGGTCCACTACGATAATCTCAAGCGCAGAAAATCATGGAAATTGCCCGGACATGCCTCCATATCGATGCCCAGATCGAATATTCATGGTACCAAGGTTATGCTCAGGATTTGGTGGGACCAGCTCGATATGGTGTATTATGATCTATTGAAACCGAGAGAAACCATTGCAGGGGATCGGTATCCCATTGAAGGAAAAATGGCCATAGTACCAAGAGTAACATGATAAGATTATCCTACAACATGACAATGCTCAGCCACATGTCACAAAACCTGACAAGGCATGCTTGAGTGAAACCATGACAGGGGAACGGTAACGTAACTGTTGCGTTAGATTGAAGGAGAAATGGCTACAGTACCGAGAGAGATATAATAAAGTTATCCTGCAACATGACAGTGCTCGGCTACAGAGAGATGGTACCCAACAATTATCCGAAAGATGGCAAAAAGTAGTGTTTAGTGGTGGACAGTACTTTAGATCATAAGCAAGTAATCACTTTATAAGAATAAAGCCACAGATTTTGGTAAAAAATCGTCGGAAGCAAAGTTGTATATTTAACGAAATACTTAACATTGTTTTAAATTTCTCTAAAATAACTTCAAAATCACACGTTCAGCTATATTCCCGCTCGTCCATTTCAGTTAATGGAAATATGATATTTTACGAACGCAAACATATCCGCACAAATGAATTTTGCATAAAATCATAGAAAACATATTTTTACACATATTATCTTACCTCTAATAATTTCTGCTTCAAAAACTTTATCCTATGTATGATGTTTAATAGAGCATCTACAGCAGTTCATTAAGCCACTAATGAACCTAAAATAAAGTTTCCCTTATAAATTGAAAGGTATTGTAGATCCGAATACGTTTCTGTATGCCTCATGATGAATTTATTGGTTTAAGGTTGCAAATTTTCGATAATAACTGTTATATGAATTTTTTTTTCCTTTATATTTAGTACTGGAATTCAATCTATGCATATTATATAATCGTAATTCATATAAAAAGCGATGTACTTCCTTTGTCTGCATATCAATTATTACTAAAATTAAGAACTTGTTTTTATACACAATGTACGCATATTTATTGTATTATTATAAGAGTCAGTCTAATTTTCTGTAGCATATATTCGTTAAGTATAGAGAAAAAGAGAGATTCAGAGAAAAAAAATTATAGAATATTTTTCTTTTTATATTATTTTCTACTATTTTTATTTCTACAGTATTTAGACTAATCTGATTCAGTATTTCATTAAAAATAATAGTATTTTATTTATTATAAGTTTATTATGGTTTATCAGCTACATTATGCTGATAATTTATTTTCCGACTAAGGATTCCATATCATATCGTAAAAAATTTTCGACATAGGCGTTATGATGCACATAAAGATTGTTCACATAATGAATGTGTGCAAAAAATTTTAACTTATATTTCATACACAAGATATATTTTATTTTACACAATTTATTTAATCAAAATTTTAACACATATTTATTATGCACATTGAATGATTAGTATAAATTATTGTGCACAGTGTAAAAGCAAATGAAACTAAGCAGCAAAAGTTCTGTCTCGTTACAACATTAAAATTAAAAATTAATTATATTTGAAGTGCTTGACAATTTTCAGCGTACTCATTTATATAGAAATCATCTATTTTTTATCTTTAAGATTGTTGAAATTTTATCAAAAATCGTCATTAAATAAAACTCATATAAATTGACATGTGGTTTTTATACATGGTACCTTATTAGTACAAATAAAAATTAAATTCAACGGAACGAGTTATCACTGTTGGAATATAGAGAGTAAGTTATCTCTTACTTATGAGTTTTTATGCAATTGGTAGTAGGGGAAAAATAGTAGAATTATTGTATTCTGATGCTATTTCCTTCTCAGCTTTTCATCTTTCATCTGTCTTATTATCGAAAATTTTAACACCCTCTGAGTATACCCGTGTAATGTAATACGCAGTTAGCGCATACTAAGTACTAATGTGTACGTGTAAAAGGAACGAGATCTGCTTATAATTAACTTGTTAAAGTAATCGTGCAATGGCTTTTGGACTGAAATATAATCCAAAAACATGGGATCAGACAAGAATAAAAATTTTCGAATTGACTGTAAAAGAACTTTTATTTAGTATACATTCAAAAAATCGTCAAGTAACCGAGAGAATCTCAGAATGGCTAGCATTGGTACCTTGCGCTTTCATCCAGAATTATGGAGAGAAAGAGTTTCGTGGCTTCTAAGTCGGTCAACCGGACCCGCGCAGCTATAGATGCCGGGATTCGCGCTGCTCACTTTTTTGCACCTGTACATATATGTTATACCGAGCAAGATTTACAGTAGCGAATGTATCATACATATCTGCGACAGGCGACTAGTGGAACTAGCAGATGGAAGGTATTCTATTCGAACACGCGTAATATATAGAAATGCTTTTGAGAGAGTGAACAGTGCGAGAGGGGAGGGGGGGGGGGAGGAGCCGACGGCAGACTGATGCAGGATCGCGCTAAGAGGGAGCGAGAGAAAGAGAGAGGAAGACGCATGCCGCGTGGAAAGTATAAATGAAGGACAATGACCTAATTGCGTGCAGAATAGCCAAGTGCTTCCTCGTCGACTAATCTACGCGAGATACACCTCTGCCTTGACACGTCCGTGCAACTGATCGATAGCCAGGTTCGTCACCTCCAGCCGAGCTAGTACCATTCGCCGCTTTGATATGACGGTGAGTAACAGCACTTTGTCGGAGTTGTCGGACCCCAAATTTCCGACCTCTCGTGCACGCAACTCTCAGAGGCTATTACCTTACGTCTATACATTTAGACATCAGATGTCTGCCCAAGTTTACGGTTTGCCATCTTGACTTTCGATATATTACAAGGGCTCCTCCGCAAAATAAATTACTGGCAGATTAGATAAGAACTTACTAAAAAATTTTAATTTACGTTTACTCACGGCAAGTCTAGCAATTGATGCGACTAAACATTAGGGTCGACCAATTTTTCTGCTGGTCAATCTTTTACAAGTTTCGTCAAATTTTAATCGATAAAACACTTCGAAAAATTAGTATTCGAACGATTCTGTCGCACGTGTACCTCCATTAATAATTTCTATGATAATTTATAGACTCTATACAAAAATCTAACATCTATAAGTACATGGGTATTAATGCCGTAATTTTATTTTGAAAGATCTATTATTCAAAAATGTTGTATGATTTGGTTAATGATTTGTAACTTTTACCAAATTTTAAGAACTTAATATTATTACTTACTTTTACATACTATATGCTTTAATAAAAAAGAGTTAAGCTATAAGCTGTAATCTTTTTCATTATTGATTTTTTTACTGTGTAAACTTATTAAAACATCAAAATGTTTCAATAGCTTGTTTCACTAATCTCATTTTAAAATCCTTTAATATTAAATTATAAAATATTATCTAAATTGTTGATAGTTTTTATGCAACAAGTACTTATAATCCATATCAGATGAACATAATTTTGTTTCAATAAAATAAATTGAATGAAAATAATGTAATTAAATTACAGTATGAATTGTATTGATGTTGCATAATTATCTGGGTACTGTATCTGAATTATTCTTCATCTGAAATATTACTATTTGCACTCGAAATCAAAAACAAAAACCTACATTCATAAGTGTACGATATAACTCTTTAATTCAGTTTGAAATGTGTACGAAAGTCCTTATTTATTAAAGTAGGGATTATATTCATTAGTTATATCAAATAATTAAAATTATATTACAGTAATAACATGATATCAAATGTATAAGTTAAAGTTTCTTAATTTCAGAAATAATTATTATGATAATAATTTAAGAGTTATACGTAAAATAAACTGCCATCAATAAATGAACGTAGCCTTAACGTTACGTAGTATTTTATACAGTAAACTATACATTATTATTAAATAATAAGAAACTAATGTATTGTGCAATACTTTGAGCGAGATGTATCGGTGATCTGACTATATTAATTTCACATTTTATTTTTCATCGTTATAGTTAAATAGTTAAATTAAATACTTTCAACTAATATAAAATATAATACTGAGACTCTAATTATTTTATTATTAAATCTTAAAGACGCCACAGAGCACGTAAAAAATAGCCTTGACTTATTTAATATTGAAATACACTATTAAGATTCTTAACTGTCAAAGAAGATAATAGCTTCATCAATATGACGCAATTGTGACGATTAAAATGCCCATTTATTCTATCCTGTAAGACCATCAGCTATGGGGAGCAAGTACATCCCCTTTGCTTGCAATTGTTCGCGGTGAATAACTAAGTAGATCTGCTCGTGCGGAGTCATGTGGCCATCATCAGTCCTCTTTTTGACACGTGTCAAAAGTCTGTTGCACTGAGTCGATGTCCCCATCATCAACGTCATCGCCCTCGCAGAATAATGACCGTGAGAGCGAGCCGTCGAGATGAAAAAAGTGGAGGTCGAGAGATACAGGGAAAAGGCGGTTTGTAGTTTCTAATCACTAAGTCTGATCAATAATACGTTAATGCACTTGGCTCCTTCCGACTTGTTCTTACAATGCATCTTCATAAAGTCGTTATGCGCATGTGAGAGCGCGGAGGAGCAGTATACTGGGTTTATCTGGGCGCTTTTCCTGCTGTCCATAGACGAGTCCAATGTGGCACAGTGTCCCACTTCCGCGGTGGCGCTGGGACAAGGCTCGGATGCCGGAGAGACTTCTACAAGGCTGCACGCGACTTGTTTATCAACATGTTGGTACTTAGATATGCAGTACCGTTTAGTCGACTTCCGTTTTTGGAGCTCAACTCACACGATCATCAGCTCTGTCTACCAGCATCTATGTACAAGTTTGCTACGGGAGCAGCGACTCTAACGATCGACCGCCACTACCGTCGGTTATTTTTTTCACCTCCTTTTTTCGAACTGCTCGCGAGAAAGCCGCATTACAGGATTTGTCGTTCTTTTTCTTCCATTTCGTGCCTTGATGAAAGTTAACTACTTGGATTTCAGCACTTCTTTGATCAGTATTTTCTTTTCTTTATATCTTTTTAGCACTGGAACCATTCAATTTTCGTTAATTGCTTTATTTGTTACATTCGCTCTTCTTCGCTTTTTTGCTTTTTCACAAACTTTTATTCATCTGTTCGCATCTTCAACCGATTCATCACCTATTACTAAAACTCTAAATTATAAATTAAAATTTGGATATTCAAATTAATAATTTACTCATTTATCGTACTTCTTTGCTTAAAAATTAATTAAATTTATGCATACCCTCGTGCATACCTAATCTCGATACTAATTTTTACAAATTTCACTAGCGAATTTTATAAAATTCTTTCGATACTTGTAATATTTTAATATATTGACTTGATCTTGAATCATTATGTTACAAATTTTTATTGTAGAATGACGAAAATTTATTTACAAAAAGTTATAATTACAAATATTTATTCATATAAATCATATTTATAAAATTAACACAAGTTTTCGAATAAGTTTCATCTATTTTCATGTATAAAAGTATAATTTGAGATTATTTAAAATAAAAGCGATAAAACACATTTGTTTATCTGAACGTTATATAACTCTTATTTTTAAAATTGATTATTGTATTTAAAAGTAAACAAAATAAAGATCCATTATTTCGATGTTTGTTCAGGGTATGGGATGCAGTAACAATCGACTTCAATTTAATATTGATGGGTCGTACAGAGGAACGCGGTAATTGCTTTTTGTTCATTTTATTTACGGGATTCCTGTGTTCAACTGACATAACGAGTCTCCGGTATGAATGAATCTTTTCTATTCAAAGCTATTGACTGTGATATGAAATTTGCTTTAAAGCGAGTGATCGATTTCAAACACGAATCTATATTTTGATTATTCAACTTTGACAAAAATTTGCTTTATGGCATTTTGAAGTTCTCATTACTCTTATAATTATGATTATTGTTCATGATTTATTCTATATAACGAATACTTGCGAATGCATAAATATTTGGTAGAATTTCATTATCATTGTTCCTTTAAAAAACTTTCCCATCCCAATATCTTTCAAATGACTTTTTTGTGATTAAGTTAAAGCTTTGAGTTCTTAAGCTAACTTGTCTTTGGATGCCTTTGCTGCAGTAATGAAAATCTTCCTTGCTATAGTCATATTTAAGTAAACGTACATATTGCTAATAAGCCTAATATAACTTTCTCATCTTTACTGTTAAGGATTTATGATCATAAATTTTACTTTCTAGCAATCTGCTAAAGATCGTAATAATATTGCTAGCAGTCTTCTATTTTCTAGAATCTACTCGTCGTCAAGCCTCATCGCATTCACATTTACAATATTGTGCTATCTCATCTTAACTAAGCAACTTTCAAATGCATTAAAAACAATGAATAGAAAAAAGAAAGTTAAATCACATGTACTCTTTAACGCCTACTTATAAAATGAATTAATTTATTAATAAAAAGTGATTTTCAATGGCTGTAAATCAATATTTAACTAGTATACTCTAAAAATAATAATCAATATTCGAAATTAAGCCACTGCATATTGATAAATCTGAAAATTAATAGATGACTTTTACGTTTTTGAAGTTTTTCTATAAATGCATTACTCATATTTCAGTTAAAATATAAAAATATCTAACTTATAGAAATATCACATTTTGGAACATTTATTTTTTATATTTTTACATGTTTTAGCAAACCATTTTTTATAAAAATAAGTCTAAAATATGGTCTGATAACATTACATTGTATTCGTATAAATAAATATAAATTTATATATCAATGTGTAATTATCACGAATTACCTAACTTAAGTCTTAAACTAAGCTTTAGCATTTTAAATATAAATAAACGTATAAATAATATATTTAATATTATTAGTAATTTACTGTATCTTTAATATTGGCTGCGTATTGCAATCAGAATAAACACTGACTTAGAAATCTAAGTATAACAAGATTAACGAGGCCCATCCTGTTCGGGCTACAAACTCTAGAAATTCAATCGAAATGGAATGGTTTTATAATTGACTTTAAGAGAACTATTAGATTATTAAGCTGTTTAGATGTTTTACTGAATAACACGGACACCAATAAACGCAGTCAAAATTATACTTTTGAAACAATTGAAAATGTACACGCGATAAAATGAATTACAAAAAAATTATATAAATATCCAATAAAGCGAGGACACGAAGTGTTACTGATCATATTTACAATATTATTCTAAGTTGCTTTAGAATAATAAATAAACAGAAAGAATCAATATTTTATACATAACATATTGTACAAATTTTTGCTTGATAATTTCATTATCTATTATATTTAATGTGCACGACTTTTCTTTCGACAATTTTTTTCCAACATTTGTAGCTTTGTTCTTAAAAAGTGATTACCTACTTTTGATTTAAAGTACTGTCCATCAGTAGCTACTACTTTTTGTCATCTTTTGGGCAATTGTCGAATACCATCTGGAAAAAACGTCTTTTGAGGCGGTCCATGAATCGATCCATTCTTTGTCTTCTTCATAAGAATGGAAATGTTGCTCAGCTAGTCCAAGTGCCATCAATCGGAACAAATTGTAGTCGGAAGGAGCAACGTCTGGAAAGTACGACGGATGGGATAATACTTCAGGAAAGCAGAAAATCAATACTTCTGCCAATGACGAGAATTTGGCTCGAAAACTGACATCCTCGATCGGAAATACAGTCCCGATGTAAACACAAATTCACTAATGTGGTACTGTCGTTATGTTGACAGATGTCCAACCTCATTGTATGAAATTTTTGATTTACCTACTTCAACCAACATTTACGGTTTCAGCCATTTATCGAAAAATGACAGAAGCAAAGTTGTACACCTAATAATATTTTGTTTGACATAATTAGAAGAACTAGATGATTTTTTTTATATATTTAGTATTTGATAAATGTCTCTGTGAAGTCATTGTAAATTATACTTACAAATTTCTCTAAAATTCTTCTTCAAAATGCTTGTAAAGTTTATTAAAATTCTTGAATATGTAATTCAAATTTTTCTTTTTTGTTACAGAGAATGAGTTTTCTGTTCTGGATTTTAGCTTTATGCTTTGTCTATGTAACGGAAGCGCAATATAAGTTCAAGCGACTACCCGCTCCACCTCAGATTTTTAAAAAATCATGGGCTCCAGGGTCGAGGATTCCTCTTATGGGTAATTCGGTACACATGTCGGGAAACTTTGTCCATAAAAGACCCTTGTACAAACCACTCAATTATAGGTAAGTTCTTCAGTGCTCGTGTACAGTTTGTGATCTAATTTAGTATGAAAAATACTTTTATTCACACTCAAATCTACACGTTTTTAATAAAGATCGAATTAGAAAATCAATGCTAAGATATAATGTTAGAATTATTGTAATAAAACAGAGGTCAACAAAATAAAAATATCAGCTCTTTAGCTGATCTGCAGTCATTCAAATGTTACAAATAAAAATTGTAATATTTCATCAGTATATTGGTACTGTAAAATTTAAATCGCTTTTATCAATTGAAAAAATGCTGTACATATTTTAAATACATTTCGTACAGAACAAAGTTTAGTATGTGCAATGAATAATAATAGAAAAAAGATATGTGAACGTTCTATTTTTCTATTTGAGAAATTTTTAGAAATAGAATAAGTTTTTATGTTAGAATCACAAGTATTTATATATTATAATACATTAATATTTATGTCTTTCATAAATAAAATTTTGTTAAATAATTGTTATTGTCTTTGTATTATTGTATATTATTGTATTTATAACTGTCTTTGTTTTTAAGAGACATTAATTTATTGTATAAAATCATTTTCATGTATAAAATTCAATAAATTTTATAATCCAATTTTTAACAATATTGCTAAGTATAATACATTAAATATACTTATAAATTAGTTTCATCGATTGTTTGCCTTTAAAATGGATAAGGTTAGAGCATAATACATCCCATTTATCCCTTGTCCTGATCGTCCTTTCAATCATCAAACAGATTGCGACGTCCGTCGGGTCCACCGTCGCCGCCACCACCACCGCCGATGTACAACGTGTTGCCAAATGCTTACAAGAGTCCATTGCTGCCCGGACTTGGAATGATGAACATGTACGGGCCGGGCCTCGGACAGCGGGTGCCTGCACCTCTGAAGGAGCTGCACTCGATAGCCAAACCGCCAGTGGCGCACCACGAGCCTCAGTATAGTCCGGAGTTCAGGCCCGAACTGATACCGAGCCTTTCTACGCACCGAGGAGGCATTGACAACGACAAGGGTCCCATTCACACGATACCCGCACCTAATCTTGGTATTGGCAGCAAAACCTACCAGCAGCAACAACAACAGCTGCAACAGCAGCAAGAAACGGCGAGAAGACCCTATTCCGTCACTCAAGTCAGCTATGCTAATGTTTTCAACGGCGAAGGTATGTATTTATCTGATTTTACGCGATTTACTAAATTTTATTTTATTATTCAATATACTTGTCGTCCAGGGCGATACAATAATTATAATGGTTATACAATTTTTCTATATTTTTTTATAATACGATTTGTCATTAGCCTCAAAATAAGCCTCAGTTTCGACGATTACCTCTTCATCAACGCTAATTTTCTTTAGAGCGGACAATCTTTTGAGGTCTAAGAATACGAAAAAGTCACTGGTAATCATATCTGATATATATCCTACCCAAATATCCATTCACAATGTGTCAAACACGTTCCTTTGACATCTTTAGAGTTATCTCGATCTACTTCACTTAACAGTTATCCAAAATTATTTTGTGGGCTTTTTTGATATTTTCGTCGGCAACAGCCTCTTTGGGGCCTCAAAATCTCTCTCAAAATGCTATATCTCATAAACTAATAATTTGACAGCTGTCAAATTTATACACGTATCTTTTGAAGGTTAGGGCTAACTAAAAATCATATGAATTTAATACTAGTAACACCATTTATGTATCAACCTAAGAACTTTTCAACCCACCCGTTACATAGTAATGTAAGTAATTCGCTGTTTCAACACTATCACCAATTAGTAGTAGCGTACTGTGCATGATCAGCCAAAATATAGATGTACTATTAAAAATAGATAAGTAAAAGTGATAGGTATAGAAAACAGAATAAACAGTATAAAAGAAATACACAATAGTTTTAATTCGTATAATTACATAATATAAAATATTAATACGTACCTTGATTTCTTAATATAATAAAACCAGAATATCGTTATCTAAATTCTTTTATACAATTACATTCTTATTTTACTAAAAAAATTGTTGTTTTGGATTTAATCTAAATAGGATAATCTTTTCTTTACTTACGTATGCAATTGACGTTCATTAGATATACATAAAAAATGTTCCAGAATTAAAAATATTAATTTAACAATGCTATTCATCTACATTGTATAATATTATATAAATCACATTATTAAGGTATAAAAAATGTATCAAACGAGTATGAACATAATTATTATATTAATATAATGATAGTTATAGAAAACTGCTATATCTGTCTAACGTTTGAAAAATAATCTTTGAAACATTATAGAATCTAAAGTAACACCTCAACGAGTTCTACCGCCCAATTCAACACCAACCAATAATGTTCAACACCAGTACGAAGTAACGGAGTCCAACGAAGTCATTTCAGCCCCATCAACTTATTTCGCACCGGACATTGAATCAACACACTATTCATCTTCTATTATCCATGAACAGCAGGTTTGTTACATTACAATAAAAAAAAGTTTAACATCGTGAAACTTAAAGAGACTTTAAAGCAGTCTTGATATATCAAAAAAGTTATTTGATTAGTGAAATTGGTTAAAAAGAGTTGCAATGAATTTTTATAGTATATATAATAGACAAAAGAAGAAATACAATACGGGATTGCATATGCTTTGCTCAAGTGCGTGTGCACTCGCGCGTGTGTGTGTATCACACGATTCTCGTCATTCTCTAAACTCGTTCGAATTATGAATACGCACATTTCTTGCAAATCTCGCTACATGCGAAGAAATTCTGAAAAGCTGAGGATAAATGAAGCTAACGAATGGGCGGCGAGCAATTACTTTGATGTTTATAAATATCGACTAAATAACGATAAAAAATAAACGTTTCTGCGTTAACGTGACAAAAGGCCGTTGGTCGAGTACAGGCGCAGGCGAACGATCAGGCATACCTGAGCCAGGCGCCATTGCGACCAGGGAACCAGGCAGGTCACCTGCTCCAAGCCAATCTTCACAGCACGATGCACGTTGGAGGCGGTATCGGCGGAGCAAGTGGGCCGGCCAGCGAGCAGCGCATGTCTGAACTGCCCGAGGGCCAGACGGGAGCCGGAGACCCGCCCATGTCCGCTTCCAAGCTCTACGAGGCCCTCGACGCCCTCCCGCCCCAACTCACCGGACCGTACACCTTGAACCAACAGCCGAAAATACAGCAGCACCACCTGCAGCAGCAGCTCAACCAGATGATCCAGCAGCAGGAAAATGAGCAGTCTCTCGCTAGTTCGGTCAAGGTACACGTCACTTCCTCTCCATTCTACATATTTGCGCTAGAACTTGAGGGTAGCTCCCGGAGCCAGCAATTTTCGCGATTCACAAGATAGACTGCAACTTCCTAAATATCCCATCCTCGGAAAATATAAAAGCAAAAAGATTTTAGACAAAGAGGATCCTTTTTAC
This sequence comes from Sycophaga agraensis, assembly GCA_018906755.1. NCBI lineage: Eukaryota > Metazoa > Arthropoda > Insecta > Hymenoptera > Pteromalidae > Sycophaga > Sycophaga agraensis. The sequence goes on along the minus strand of JACCIE010000021.1, from coordinate 302,668 downwards.
AGGAGAGCAATATTCTTTCAAGTACAAGCCTAGCACAATGTTATTTAGTGTAATGAAAATTTTTGTAGGATACAGCTCTGTAAACGGGATCATTTTGCAATATAAATTTTGATTTCGTTATAAAAAGTAATACGTATTGAACTTAGACTACTTCTTACGCACGATAAGCTCACAAAGCAACGAATTTTTTTTATTTCGGATATAAAATATTGATTGCAGAACGCAAATCGAAATCTATATATAAAAAAGTAAGCTCCCTTTTATTTTTAAAGTACATATACAGCTTGTATATTTTTAAAAAAGGTATTTTTATTATATTTTATAGACCATTATTTATATAATTATATACTTGTTCATTATTTTATAACCCATATAAAATAGAGTGAATCACGGTTATGTAAAATATTAAGTGTTTTGTAGGCTTCAGCAAAAAAGATGTAGAATTAAATATAAGAATAAAGTATTTCATATAACAATACAGTATTTTTAATAAAATGAATCTAATTTGCTGTTTCTTTTCTTACTACATCAATTTTTTATGAAATGCATCAACCCAAAGAGTATGAAAGACCTAAATAGTTAAAGTCCATTAAGCGGTTGAAGCTGATAGAATATAGTTAAAATATAACTATAAGTGTATAATTAGTTACGAATTTTTTATATTAATAGTATATTTAGGAAAGAAAACAAAGAACAAGTACGCAAATTAATATTTATTGGTATATCCATATAGCAAAAAACCCAAGGAACGATTACGCTCGATTTTTAAATTTTTAGATACATACTGTCTTATATTATTATTTCATTAATATTATTTCATCAAAGTTTTAACCTACATTTTACTATATTTGTACTACAGTAAGTATCCTATTAAAAAAGCGCATAATCAAAATTTAATGATACAAAAATATCTTCTATAAACATTTTTCATAAAGATTCGTTATATAATGATTTTAACATCATCTTTCAAAAATACTTTGTCAAGTTACGGCTAGAAACTTACAATGCAATTAAAAAGTATTTTTTATCTATTGAACCATATTTTGCTCAGAAATTGGTTTCATGAAAAGCTCTTCCGTAATCTTTGAAATTGAAGTTAAATGAATGTCTCAATTCTAATAGCATATTATAACATATACAATATCGTATTTATCCGTTATACTACACTTTCGATTATAGTTACAATTATATTCTAACGTTAAAATTGTGTTTCACAAGTCAGTAACAACATAATAAGTGAAACAGAATAGTAAGCATACTAAGTATTATATTTATAGAAATAATACAAATGATATATTTTTGTTTAATTTTGATATGACGATATGTTTCTATGTACCTTATTTACATATATTTGCGAATCGTATTATTTTCTCTTTCTCCAAATTACATTTGTTAATTTTTCATTTACAAAATTTGAATTTGATATAACTACATTATTGATTATTTTAAGGCTTCATTCTCACAACCCACCCTTCATTCGTTCAATTATGAAGAACAATCAAGCAAACAAAAACAACAGCACCGTCAAAATGTATTCGTAAATAAGAACTATGCGGCAGGAAGAGTCACTGCAGATTATAGTCTGGCGTCTGAACCTTCGGGAATTTCTCAGGAGGTCAGCATTGCCGATCCAGGTGGCGATCAGCACGAAAATAACATTGAATTTGAAAATACCGTTGGTCGTGTCAAACCCACTGCGTACTTCCCTAAGGTATATTTTATTCCATTGTCCCAGCGAATGCGCATATTTTTATATATAAATCGTAAAAAGAATATATAGCATTTGCGTTTATACAAACGCAGTTTGTACGTTAAAAATACGGCTATTATAATTATAATTGCATTACTGATGCACGCAAAGCTCTTAAACTTTTTAAATTTATTAAAATACCGGTTTAATTTTACCGCGCTTGTTTGACCTTTTTGGTAATATAAACTTATTCATGAGAGATCGTAAAAAAGTCGTGTAATAAACGTATGAAAAGTTTCTAAACATATAGTACAGTTATACGGCGGACTAGGATCGGCGTATCACGTACTCATTTCTTTGAAAAATTAATTTTTGTTCTTCGCGTACTCTTGCAATAATTATAACTGAAAATAACTGCACTACTCTTAATAATTCTTGTAATCTACTTTAAATTGCCTTGGATTTTTAATAGCAGGACGGAAGCGAACAAAGCGTGCCATCACAATTCTATACGACCCTGCCGAATCGAGATGCTGCAGAGAAGTTAGCCGCCCTCGCGGCTGCAGGCAACGTCAATAGTCAATTGATAGGACAACTTCGCAAGCAACAACACCATCACCATCAGGAGGATGAGAACCAGAGTGAGGACGAAATCCTCCGACCACAATCCGATCAGGCGCTACCTGCTAATCACAAAGAGGATCAAAAAGCACTGTACGAGGAAAATTATCGGGACAAGTCAATCTACCGGTGGCAAAAGACCAAAGACCAGTTGCTGCAGCAGGGTGAGGTGAGCTATCAGACCAACCCTCAATCTGCTTATCAAATCAATGTGACAAACTGCTTTAAATCGTTTACTCAATTAATTTTTTGCATTCGTTATTATAAATGGAAGTAAATAAACAAACAAGTTAAAAGCAATTAACATGAAAATCATCTCCTAAAACGAAATAAATTTATTTTTATTGCAATGTCGTAACAGACTGCGAAAATATCTCTGATGAATAATTTATATTTTATGAAAGGAATATCAAAAGATCTTAATAGCATTGAGGAAATTCTATTAATTGAAATTCTATGGTTCCAGGAAAAAGAAAATTATAGCCACGTCAGTAGTGATGATGAGGTAGAAGAAGGAAAACGACCAATGAGAATATTTGTTCCAGAAAATGGCACGGGTAAGGAGAAAGACGTCACTGAGGAATATGATGAATATGAGAATGAAGAATCCGAAATAGCCCGGGAAAGGGAACCTGTTTTAGAAGAGTCAGAATTCGGATCGCGCATCGTTTCGAAAATGGAAAATTGATCTCAAAACCTTTTTTATTTTATGACTTGTCCTGAAGTGCAAGTAGTTTTGCACTTTAAAACTAAGAAAAGAGTATGATCGCGCGAATTTCATATTCCTTACATTATCAAGTGTGCAAATTTAGATGCATTGTACACTCAAAGCTTCTTCTTAAATTTTTCTTAATTTAAGGAGGATCGTATAAAAATACGCAAAAATCTATCAAAATATGATTAATATTTTAACGAATAGTATTTTAAATGAAAAGTTAAATATTTAATCAAACATGTGTATACAATTAGTTTCGTATCGAATGCGAATGTTACTTCACATGTATTATTAATTAATTTATTAAAATTTTTATTTATTCATTTATTTATTACTAGCTAGTAAATTTCTTAATAATATTATGAGGTTTTAAACATATCAAATGTTGTTTTGTTTGTTTAAGTACATGTCGCATTTAAAAAGAAATCGTTTAATAAAATTATCAAGAGGAGATAATAAAAATTGTATGTGGCGTTGGAGAAAATTTTTAATTTGTATTTAACAAATGTAAAACATTATGAGTACAGTATTACGTCATAACAACAGAAATGCAAATGCAAATTATCAGCTAAAACAGACATTTGTTTAAAATGCTAAAAGTTAGAACAGAGTTATTTATTATTATGTTTACGCATCAAGCAACAAAAACTATAAATTAAAAAATCTATCGCAGATTTTAAAGACACTGTACAAAAGCATAAAAATGCCGTCTGCGCAAAAATGTGTATCAATTGTAACAATATAATATATGCGACCTGTATAAAGTAGCTGAATTAAAATGCATGGTATTTACGTAAAAATCACAAATTCTTCCAATATCTCGAAATTTTATTATTTATGGTTCATATGAAGTGCCGAAATTACTTTTATTATTTCATTCTGTCAACTTAATGATTTTAAGTGTATTTACATAAAATAAATTTTATAGAGCAATTTATGAAGTATGATCCATAAACCAAGGACTTCCATCGTTTGTAAATCTCTTTGTTAAAATATCACACCCATTTTCGGTAACTAGTAATGTATGCTCAAACTGAGCTGACCACATTCCATCAGCAGTAACAGCAGTCCAATTGTCAGGCCATGTAACATCTCGCCATGTCCCTTGTGATATCATTGGTTCAATGGTAAAACAATGCCCTGCTTTCATTACTCCAACTGCCTTATTTTCTAAAACAGAAATATTATTTATAATAATAGTAATAATTAAATTACTATAGCATTACATTGCTTACTAGTAAAATTTAATTAAATAAAATATTAATAATATTAAATCAATTTACTAGCATAATGTGGAATATTTGGAGCTGTATGAAACAAACGATGAATTCCATGTCCACAATAATTTTTTACAACACTAAATCCATGAGCATGAGCATGTTTTTGAATGATGTTTCCAATTTCTCTATACTTTTCTCCAGGTCGTACTATTTCAATTGCTTTTGAAAGGCACTCATGAGTCACCTCAACAAGTTTTTTTACTTCAGGCTTAACTTTGCCAATAAAGAATGTTTCATTTAAATCTCCATGAAATTCCTTATGATAAACAGTTATATCAACTGAAAAAACATTTATAAATTTTTTATATATATATTATTATTTATTAATTCCATAATCAAATAAAATGAATGGTAAAGATTTTAAATATATGATAATGAGATTTTACCATTGCAAATATCACCATTTTCTAAATGTCTCGTATCAGGAATTCCATGACAAATAACTTCATTTACTGATGTGCAACAACTTGCAGGAAATTGGTAATAATTCAGTGGGGATGGGTAACAGTCCCTTTCAATACATGCTTCATGAACAATTCTATCTATTTCAGCTGTAGTAATACCAACATCACACACCTTTGCAGCTTCATCCAAAACTTCACGTCCAAGCTAAAAGTTAAAGAATAAATATAAAATATACAATTAATACTCTTACTTTATTATTTGAAACTATAGATCAAAGATTTTCTAAAGATATATAAGAATATTATACCATAAAATTGTAATTTTTTAAAATTAAATTATTCTAAAGATTTCACATCACATCATAGATTAAGTTTTTTTTTTCATCAAATGATAATGAATACCTTGCATGCTACCCGCATTCCTTGAATTTCTTCATCATCTAAAACTTTGATTTCTTGTGAACCTCTAACCGCTTGTTCACTTACAGGAACTCCTGTAGGGTGTAAGGCATAATCTGGTCTAGGGATAGATTCTGGTACTGTTCGAATATCTGCTTTAGGAGCTGGTCGCAATTTTCCAGTAAACTGATAATTTGGCCAAGGATTATATACTTCTGACTTATTTTTATTATCACCTTCTACAATATAATAAAATTATTAAGAATTAACCTGCATGATTTGTATTTGATACTTATTAAATTATTGTGAATAAAATATTAATCATTAAATTCAAATACTGAATTGTTAACGTTAACATTTTTTATTTCAGACTCATAAATTACTGAAATTGATAAAAATAATTTAAAATTACTTTAATGATACATAAGAGCTTATTGCCAATACGACATTTAATAAATAACACTTACGGGCCAGTTGATGTAAAACCTTGTGGGTCTTCCAACTACTTTTGAAACAATCCTAAAAGTTTTAAATATTTAATGTAAAAATCTGTAGTATGAAAATAATTCAAAAAATTTATCCGAAGGTTATAAATAATACCTGAGAACAAAAATAGGAACCCTGAATTCCGATTTTCAAGCATGTTGGACAGTGTAAGCTGGCAGGAGCTTTACATCCCGCTGTCTCACACAAACCGTGATTTTGTGGCATTATTTCCGAAATTTAATTCAATATAAATAGATTTTTGCCTTGATATAATCGTACATGAAATAAGACAACTCGGAAAAATGGTGATATGGTCCTATTTCAGTTCCTTCTGCAAACTTCTCCTTTAGAAACTTATATATGTATGATTTTCATTTGATGTTACCGATCAATCAGCAAATTATGTGTCTTGCACATCTACCGCCAGATGGATCTGCTAACTAGATCTTAGTTCTGTAAAATGATGCCTATGTGATTACTCTATTGTTCTATAGAATATGAGAAAGATTTGCGCAAGGCCAATGAAGGTTTGCATTGCATGTATTCGATTCCATATTCTGAATGCGTCCAATTCTTGTGAACTGACCTTGCTAATTAGAATACTATTTCACGAAGTCTGCCAATATAATTTTTAAGTTGCAGTGAGCTGCAGAAGCTGCAGTACACCAGTATTACTGGCAGCTAACGGTAAATGTAACGCAAGTTATAGAGGTTATTAATAAACTTTTAGCTCTCCTTTAAAAATGCAAGTGTTCAATATAATACATTAAATTTTACAAACACATTTTGAGGAACATTTGAAACGACGGCAATAATTTAATGCATTAGAATAAGTGAGTTCAATTAACTTGAAACAAAAACAAAAAATAACGAATATAAGGTATGACTATAACTAATAATATTATTTATATAATAAAATGTTATTTATCACGAACAGTAGGTTCCAAAAGTACAAACGCTTCCCTTCAGGGGGATTTTTCAAAAAGCATTCTATTCGAATCCGACACACAACCTGTTAATACTACCTATTTTTAAGTTTTGTAAGGTAGGATTCGTCTACGCTTACGAAACCTCTGCCTGCCGGGCCGAGAAGTGAATTTGATGCACGATCGCTGGTCGTGACGTTGACGTTGCGGGACTGCTCGGTCGCGCCGCCGTAAAGCGGCGTGCTATGCGCGCCGAGACGTGGGATCATTCGCCGAAGGTCGGCTCGCACCGGGACGTGCGTACGCTTCGCTTAAATTTACGGGGAGAGTCTAGGAGACGTGGTATGGAGAATACGCAGGAAATTATACACCAGTGAATTTTAAGTAAAAGAAGAAATATTATATGGGATAATAATGTATAAAATAATAGGACGTGATAACCGCGAAAACAAAACAGTGTGAGAAAAACGGTGAGCTCAAGTACTTTACGCCTCAGTCGCCCATTCGTTGAGTCGCAGGGTCGCACGGACGTATCGGCGCCCTATGCGCCCGGGACACCGCGCGAAGTCCCGTCGCGGTCGATCCGAGGTCGCGGTTGATTCGTTCCGCCGCTGGCCCAGGTCCACGCTGCAGGTCCCCCAAGGTTTGGACTGATCGCACACACACAGACTAGTCAAGTCGCGAGCAAAGGGCCAAAGTGATAGCCTTCAATAACCAGATTAAGCGTCGCCCAAGCTAATTATTTGTCCCGTACTGAGATTTTCCGAATTGGTCGCATAGTACTATGACGGTGTCTAGCGAGAGAGTGTTCGCGTCGTTCCGATCGCCCCGACGCCGGCTCACTGAGCTGCCGACGCGAGCGCCATCACGCTCCAGCATACCGTCACAGGGCGGTGCTCTAGCCCCAGATTGAGCGGCCCGCCAGTGCCGGTAGCGCAGGGTTGCCAGCTCAACCCGCGGGGCTTTTGCCCTATTTGAGGTGGGTCAGGACACCCTTGGCACTGCGCCTTCGGCCCGCTCACCGGGGCTTCGACGTCCGCCCAACTCGGCTTCGCGCCTCAGGAACTTTATCGGGACGTCCGGCGGTGGGCAAGCTCTTGACGCGGCGCGAGAAGTCAGTCTCGACAGCGGCTCGCGTATCGCACTCGTAACCCGCGCTCTCACACATGTTTGCGCGTTGCAGCTCGTATGGACTCGGCGACTCTCTCACCACCGAGATCTTTCCTCACAACTCCCCTCACGCAGCTCCGCTAAGTGGGCATCCAATAGACGATGGTCGCTCTCGAGATAAGTAATTATCATTTGGGCAGCATGCGGTTGACTCGTTCGACCGGGTTGGTCTGCACGTGATAAGGCGGCACGGTACGGTGCAGAATGTCGTACTGGGTGGCGACGTTTGCAATGAGTTTGTTTACGAACTCCGTCCCATTATCAGTCACGAGAACTTTAGGTGCCCCCTACCGGCATAGGATATTATCGTGAAACGCCCGTTTCACCGACTTTGCGCCCGCCTTACGCAACGCGACTACCTCGATCCATTTGGTAAAAAGGTCTTGGAAGACCAACGCGTCCTGCGCTCCGCTCACACTACGCGTCTCGCGACCTACTACGTCGATCGCTACCGTGGTCCACGGTCCTTCGACAGTACGAATCTCTATGAGTCCGGCAGGCTTCTTCTGTGCCACTTTTACCTGTTGTCAGAGGTCGCACCCACCCACGTAAGACATCGTGTCTTGCCACATCCCCGGCCAGTAGTAGTCCCGTGACAGCTGTGGTAGGTCTTATGTATCCCGAGGTGCCCCGCTTGCGGCTTATCGTGACACTCTCGTAACGCTTTCTCGCGGAGGTTCTTCGGAAGTACAAGTTTCCAGGAGTCGAGGTCGTCGATCTCCAGGGAGTTTAGTAAGGGGTCTTCACGGTGGTTGTAAATCCGACCCTCGCGAACCGCCCAGTTCTTAAACAGTTTCGGTTTTTTTTTCACCGCGTCTAGCCGCTTCGCATACCAGACGTCATTCGTCTCGGCGATCGCACAGACCGCTTCCTCCTCGGACTCCAATATCCGGGACAAGGCGTCCAGGACGAGGTGTAATGCGCCCTTCCAATGCACGATGTCGAAGTCGTACGCGGCGAGGTCCATGGCCCAACGAGCGACGCGCCCGACCGGGTTTTATTGACGGTACATCCACTTCAGGCTGTTATCATCGGTGATCACGGTGAAGTGATAGCCCTCAAGGAACTCGCGCAATTTTTGCACTGCCCACACAACCACGAGGCACTTCTTCTCCGTTACAGTGTAGTTCCGTTCGGCGGAGTTGAGCGTGCGGCTCGCATACACGATTACGTGCTTCTATCCATGTTGTTCCTGCGTAAGCACGGCTCCGAAGCCGAACGAACTCGCGTTCGTTTGTAGCGCGAACGGTACCGAGAAGTTGGGGCAGGCTAACACGGGCGCTGTCGTAAGCGTGCTTTTTAAAGCATTAAACGCTTGTTGCTCCGCTTCTCTTCAGCTCCAATGGCAATCTTTCTTCGTTAGTCGGTCCAACGGTTCTGCGACCGATGCTAAGTCGTTGATGAATCGGCGATACCAGGAGGTCATACCGACGAAACGGCGCAGCTGTTTTAAATTCTTCGGCGCGGGATAGTCGGTGATCAACTCTACTTTTTCGAGGTCCGCGCGCAGGCCCTCCCCGTCAACAATGTACCCGAGGTACCTGACACGTTGGCATCCGCACACCGATTTCTCCCTGTTCATCGTTAACCCCGCAGATTTAATCGCCTCCTGCACCCGCCGCAGCCAGTGCAGATGTTTCTCAAACGTTCCAAAGACTATCACTATATCGTCTAAATAGCAATACACATGCCCGTCCATTTCGAGGGTTATTAACCGGTCCATTAGTCTCTGAAACGTCGCGGGACTGTTGCTCAGGCCGAACGGCATACGAGTGAACTGGAACAGACCTCGTCCCGGGATGGTGAACGCCGTGAATTCTTTGCTAGCTGCCTCGAGCGGCACCTGGAAATACGCCTGACTCAAGTCTAACGTTGAGATATGACGCGCCTTGCGAAGTTGATTTAAAACCCCATGTATAAGCGGTATCGGGTATGCATCTTTTTTCGAAACGTCGTTAACCCGGCGGAAGTCTAGACAGAAACGGTACGTGCCGTTCTTTTTCCAGTGCATTACGATCGGGCTGGACCATGCGCTTTTCGACGGCTCTATCACGCCCGCTGCGAGTAGCCTCTCGACTTCTGAGTGTATTGCGATACCGAATAGTACCGTTGCTTTATCGCGACATGCTCCTGAACATCGATGCTGTGCTCGGTAAGGTGCGTGGTCCCGAGGGCTTCATCTTGCCCTATCCCTAACTCGTTCAGTAAATCTATTATTTGTCCGGCTTCAGTTTCTGTTACTTCTATGATGCCGGTGAGGGATTCCAATTCCGCCGCGCCTTCTTCGATCCGGTCGAAGCTGCGAGGCTCTCCCTACCCCACCAGCCAATTTCGCTCCCGAAAGTCGATTACTACCCAAAGGTACTCGTAAGCTACGGATGGCACGAGCCGAACAGCCAGTTCGTTCTCCGTGCCTTTTAGCTGTAGGGTGAGAGTCCTTCGACCTGCGATCTTCTCCCTTCACCCGTTCGCTAAGGTAATCATTCGCGTGTCCGCCTGATTATAGTCCTCCCCGATGAACATCCCCGCTAGCTTTGGTTCCACGTACGTGTGGGAGGATCCCGAGTCTACTAGCGCGGCCGCGACGAAACCGTTGATCTTTACCTCCAGAAGAAACCTTCGATCGGTCGCCCTTTCCGGAGCAAGCGGGTGGCAATGTTCCGATACGTCGCGGAACCGACCAAGCGTCGTAGTCCCGCCTATGTTCGTCCTCGACGGATTTATGTTCCGGAGTTCTACCGGAGGCAATATCACCCAGCCTTCCGGATTCTCTATGATTTCATCCTCGGCTTCTTCGCCGATCACCGTCCCTATGGGCGGTATTGTCCTCGAGGGAGAGAAATCGGGCGCCTTGGGATTCCTCGGGACGAGGCTTTTGCCTATCGCGGTCTGATGGTGGTTATTTTTGAGGTTGGTTATTGCTAGTCAACTTGCCCGGTGCGGCGGAGGACTTGCCCTCTTTTTTCGCCGGCTAATCCGGTGTCGCACAGTCTCGTCGGAAATGCCCAAAGCCTTGGCATTTGTAGCACCGCGGAAGCTGTACGTTGCGGTCACTCTCCGAATTTTTCCTTCGGGGTAGGCGCTTTCCCTTGTTGCCCCTGTGATGGCGAGTACAATGGCGGATTCGCTTACGGCGACGATTTTTTTAAATTCGCTTACGGCGACTAGTTCACTGGTTGGATCGATGGCAGCAAGTTTCGGTTTATTGCCTGCTTTTTCCGGCTTCCGATACGCGAATTTCGGTAACACAATGTATTCCGAGGGTGAAGGAGGACGGTATGATTACTTCGAGTTTATCATGGACCCGAATTGCTTGCCTAGTAGTTCCAGCTCTCGAAAACTCGAAAATTGGTTATATATCGCCCGATTGGTTCCTCTTCGCCCTGTGTTCGCAATGCAGCCTCCGCTTGGACGCGCGTTTGGAATTGCGATAGCCGAAGTGTTCGCGAAAATTGATCGCAAATTGTTGCCACGTAGCCCATTGGTGCCTTTCCAATCTCGCCCACAGTCCCATTTCGCCCTGCATTAAATTGGGGATCGCTATTAGCAGATCTTGGTCGGAAACGCCCGTCCCGTTCCTCGCTTCTTCTATATTGCATAGAAGATCATGCGCGCTTCGTTCGGATCCACTCGAAAATCCTATCCCCCACTCCCGTATTATTTTTCGCTTATTTACAAATCGAGGAAGATATTCTGCGTCGATTGCGTAGCGAAACTGTTCCGGGCTTACGCCGGTACGCGGTACGCACGGTGTGCCCCTATTTTCCCTTACGTTTGGTGAGGCTTGCTCCGTTTCTAATGAAGTGAGAACTCCCGCTAACGAAAACAGTGACACGTACTCTGTGCTGAGCGGCCAGGCTTTGTTTGACTGGTACGATGTGCGCCGCCTCTGCACATGGCTTTCCAGAGGGGCTGGTGGGAGGACATGGGATATACTGCCTAGTTCCCGTTTCACACGCTCGCGAAAGTCCGTCGCGTTATTCTGCCTAGCGGTCGACGATAGCGCGAAGGTTACTCTTGGCGGCAATGGAGTAATTTCCGCCGACTACGCTTGCCTGTCGAGTGCTCCTATAGACCTGGGCATCGATTGGTCAACGCTCATCTGGTCGAATTCCGCGAGCACTTGAGGGGTGGTCTTTCCTCGTGTCGCCTATCGCGCCTCGTAGGCTACCTCAGGCTACCTGAGACGGCGGTTTCAGCTGCCCGTGGCTTCCAATGCCGCGCAGAAAACCAACACTTTACGCGGCTGCGCAAAGCGCCTCTGCGCTGATAGGCGGAGAGCTCGCGCACGGTTTGAAATAGGAGATGCTGGAGAGGATGAAGAAGGAATACGCGGCACGCGCCTGTACGGCGCGCTATAAATTGTGCCACATTAATATTATTAAATGTAAATAAATACTACCTAACAATAAATTTTGTTATAAAATAAATTAGCATTTGTAAAAAATATGTATGCAAGTCATATGCTTGCATAAGTCCCAACATGCTACAAAAAGTCTATGCAATAGATGTACAACATTATATGTTTAATTATTTTAAAAAATGTCCCGTAACCGCACTTTCACTTCGTGATTAATTTCAACTTAATTCAACTGATCTACGTTCCGTGCTACCACGCACGTCGGGCATCATTTGTAAGGTAGGATTCGTCTACGCTTACGAAACCTCTGCCTGCCGGGCCGAGAAGTGAATTTGATGCACGATCGCTGGTCGTGACGTTGACGTTGCGGGACTGCTCGGTCGCGCCGCCGTAAAGCGGCGTGCTATGCGCGCCGAGACGTGGGATCATTCGCCGAAGGTCGGCTCGCACCGGGACGTGCGTACGCTTCGCTTAAATTTACGGGGAGAGTCTAGGAGACGTGGTATGGAGAATACGCAGGAAATTATACACCAGTGAATTTTAAGTAAAAGAAGAAATATTATATGGGATAATAATGTATAAAATAATAGGACGTGATAACCGCGAAAACAAAACAGTGTGAGAAAAACGGTGAGCTCAAGTACTTTACGCCTCAGTCGCCCATTCGTTGAGTCGCAGGGTCGCACGGACGTATCGGCGCCCTATGCGCCCGGGACACCGCGCGAAGTCCCGTCGCGGTCGATCCGAGGTCGCGGTTGATTCGTTCCGCCGCTGGCCCAGGTCCACGCTGCAGGTCCCCCAAGGTTTGGACTGATCGCACACACACAGACTAGTCAAGTCGCGAGCAAAGGGCCAAAGTGATAGCCTTCAATAACCAGATTAAGCGTCGCCCAAGCTAATTATTTGTCCCGTACTGAGATTTTCCGAATTGGTCGCATAGTACTATGACGGTGTCTAGCGAGAGAGTGTTCGCGTCGTTCCGATCGCCCCGACGCCGGCTCACTGAGCTGCCGACGCGAGCGCCATCACGCTCCAGCATACCGTCACAGGGCGGTGCTCTAGCCCCAGATTGAGCGGCCCGCCAGTGCCGGTAGCGCAGGGTTGCCAGCTCAACCCGCGGGGCTTTTGCCCTATTTGAGGTGGGTCAGGACACCCTTGGCACTGCGCCTTCGGCCCGCTCACCGGGGCTTCGACGTCATTAGCTACATTGTATGCATAACTAGCAATACATTTCTTAGCCTGTAATAACGAATTTTGTTTCTAGATTTGGCAGATAATATCGAGCGACGGTATGAGCAAATAGTTTAGATGTAAGCTTCAAAATCATAGTTTTTAAATTGCACAAATTAATATAAGTAAAGTATAAGTAACTGATATAAATAAATATAAGCAAAAATTCTCTTTCTTAATTCCTTGTAAGTTTTATTTGAGTTTCTTCTTGATCGTACAAGTTCTATTATAAATCATATTCTATTATAAGTCTATTATCAGTCTGCAATAAATCAAGTCTGCTTCTACTATAAGTCGTGGTTTCTCAGTTGAAAAAGGACATCGAATTCGATTGCAATTGACAATGCTTTAAACATTTTTTTCGACAACTGTGTATTTATAGATGATCAAATACTATTATGTAGATGATTTCTTCTGGTAAATCGTTCTAAACAAAACTTAAGTTTTTTCTAATATAATCGATATTTCTCAGATTTGATTATTATTAATTTAATTCATTTAAACGACGTAATACAGAACTTATGTGTAAAATCATACGGTATAATTTAAAAGGGCTTTTCTTTGAATAAAAAATTAACTTAAATATGAATCCATTTTAATTGGCGTATGTAACGTGTCGTTGATTAATGGCTGCGAATAAATATTATTTATCAGAGATGCAGGTTATTACTACTTGTACATTTATGAAAAAGTTGATATACGTATTAATGTGAAATGTTACACGTTAGGAGCAACATGATAAAGACGCATGGCCAAAACAAATGATCTCGTGTGACGAGAAGTACTGGCGAGAAGAAAGACTTATAAGTATATGCATACGATACCTCGGAGGATAGGTCACACGTGGGCTCAATTCATGACGCGGCTGGCGCTTGGCTCCTCCCGCGTGATGGCGCATACTTGTAATAAAGATCGGGGTATTTCAAACTGCACTCGCAAGAGAGTAAACAAGCCCGGCGTTCTTCCTCTTCAGCGAAAACGAGCTCCGAGTCGTCCTTTTTTGTGCCCGGCCCGCGCGGCTCTCTTTTCTCGAGCGGCTCTCATACGGCACGGAAAAAAAGGAGGAGGAGGCCATCGCCCATGCGATCCAGGGGCCATCTCGCACGCTCCTCGTACCGCTGCTCAACCTTGTTTCTCACGTTGTCCGCCGAGAGCCTATACGGATCCCTCGGAGCAGCTTCGGGTCCATGCACCATAAACAGAGACAAGGATCCCACCGAGGATCCCACTCAGGACTCGCGTCGACCGATGGGTTAAGAGCCAAGGGAGCTCATTTAATAATAAATTTAGACCTTATTTTTACTTAATTACACAGCTCCCTGTTATTATTATCCTTGCTTTTGTTAAGTGCGAATAAATACTGCACGAGCGCGATTGGTCATGGAAACAGTATAACGAGAACAAATTCTTTGGGGAAAATTGCATATAGGTGATTTAGCTGCGCGCATGTATGACGCTTTTAATGCGCTGTGTTCCATTAATTTATTCCGCGAGCTAAGTGACTTTTCACCTTTCATCATGAAGAATTTTTTTAGCCTTGGATTCTTTTGTTTTTTTTTTATTTATTTATTTAAAGTCGCATCCTCCATCTAGACATTAGCGACTGTATACATTTGTTTCACTTAGTTACAATAAAAGTACATATATTTATCTGTATACGTTTTGGAAGTAATTTTCACAGTTGTTTATACAATTGCAATGCAATTTATATTTCTTTTCGAAGTTCGGTTTCTTCTATAAATTTTATTGTTGCCTTACACTGATCTGGTAGGGTCCAGCATTCTTGTAATTTATTTTTCATTTTTACTTTCTTTGTTTCATTTTCAAATTTTGAACAATCTATTAGGAGGTGTTGAACTGTTATTGGGATTTTACACTTTTCACAGATATCAATTTCCTTTCTTTCAAGTACTCGTATATATTGATGGGTGATTTTTGTGGCTCCGATAAGCAATCTTGTTATAATCACTTGATCTTTTCTTGGAAAATTAAGAGCTGGATTTGTATCATACACATATTGCTTGATTTTCCTAAGTCGGTTTGGTTTTGTGTTGTTTTTCCACTGCTTGCTGTTGATATATTTCTTTAAATGTAAAAAACGAGTTGTTGATCTACTACTGACTTTGTTCGCTTGTTCAAAGAACTAATCTTCATCATCTTAATCGTTTTTATATTCTATTAAAAATATATCGAGCATAACATTTACGTTATCGAAAAAATATACGCCATTTGTAATTTTACATGCTGATTATTATATAATGTTACATTTATTATAAATTTATGATCATAAGTTATACAAAAGTTATACATAAGTTATATATACTTTCTTACAGATAAAACAATTTACTATCGTAATTAATTGTAATATAAAAAATACTTGCTGCGAATTTTGATACTTTCAATATAGATAATCCAGTGAACGATTTGTCGACTTGTAAATTCCAAATTCAAATCATTTTAAGAAACAAAACAAGGAATATTACTACTAATACATATCATTCTTAGTACAAAGAACGTTATTTATCTACAATAACGTTATATATATATACGTGTTATATTTAATAAAATTTATATTCGAAGTTATTAACAAGAGTTACTTTTCAAACTAAAACATAAAGTATTAAAAATTAGTTGTAATACCTGTCAAGAAATATAAGAACATATAGATCTAGATTTTTGTTATTTTTATCATAGGGTTTAAAAATAAAATAACATATTTATATACTTATACTATAAGGTCGATGATTAAAGTATGTCAATTTTTATTGATTGAAACGTCTATTATACTTAAAAAGCAAACTAAAAGAAATTTCAGAATGCAATGTTTTATATTTATAATTAGAAGATTATTTTTAATTCTGAGATTATGTAAATATCCCATAATGCACGTTAGAATATATTAAAGAAATAATGCACTTATATTAACTTTAGAGAGAACTCTTATACGATGAATTTAAAAAATTGATTTTTTACATTTTTTAAATATATAATACTTTTAAAAAGGGCTATAAAAATTTTGAACTGAAATTGAAAATATCCACAATGTTATGCTAGTAGTTTATACAACAGGATTTCGTGAACACGCACTGTATTAAGCCGTATGCGGCAGCTGCATTGACCTTACCACTCTACATTGTTCAATGTTGTCTATTGCCTGTTTTATATACCTACGAAAATATTTTATATTATCTAAATATGTCCTTTATGTTAAAAAATAATAAATAAATATTAATGTAGTAGTATTCATTTAATCTCAGATCTTTTATATGTGAAGATTTAAAACAATTAATTGAATTTTTCTAGGTTAATAGTACCTTGAGAGTTCTCTGCCTATAAATTTTATAATTATTATTATAATTATTATATTTATTATTAGTACTATTATTATTACTATTATTATTATTTATTTTTTATTATTTTGTAGGAATTTCATCGTAAAGAGATTCATCAACTAGTAGTAAGCCCAAAAAAAGACATATATTCACATTATATATCTATAGGCATTCTTCGATATAAAAAAAATTGTATTGGATGTCATGATATTCACCGAATTAATAAACTGACTATAGACAACTATGACTGCAAAATATACTGACTAACTCTATTGAAATTTTTTATTTTTCATAAAATGTAAATATAAATATTTATAAAAATATATTTAAAATACACAAATATTGATATCCATAGATTCTACTATCTTCCTAAGCAGGTTAAAGAAAGATAGAATAACTGAACAAATTTATTCGGTTGAATATATTATATATATAATGCTTATTAATGTAAATGTAAAACTGTCAATAAATCACAACTTAAGAGTTTATTTATAATAATTAATTAAATTTTTATTGTAATTATATAGATTATAATTATAAAATTGTACAAATTACATAATCCCTATAGATTTTAGTTTAATTGATTAAATAGCTTTTTTTAAATCGTGTCATTCATGTCAAAATCATCAGATTGAGAAAGCACGGCTAAAGCTTTTTTAAAAAGTTAATTAGAAAACATATTATCAGACTGAATTATACTAATCTGTATTATTATGCTTTTCTTTTCCTCAAAAAAGTATTAATTTCTCCAAATTTTTATTAATTTCAGTTTAGTTCTTCGTAAAAATTTTTGATTTATTTACTACAATCAAAGTTGCTACGGTTAGCGGAAGTTCAAAAGTAGAAAAACTTAAAGGATTAAAAGTTGTAGTCTTTTATAATAAATATTATAGTTTCACTTTCAACTTTTTAATTTTTCTTCTATGTTATGAATTAATTATCCCATGCAATAGTACAAATTAGATTTATGTACTTATTTGTTGAATAATGAATATATTGCAGAGGTACTCTTTGTAGTGAGTCCTATTGAGTCTCAGTGGGATTGTTGTATATGTATTGAGGAAACCTTCTCATCGTTTTTTTGTAGAAATTAACCACCACGCTTGCACTTTTGTGCTAAGAATTGTGAACTTCCTCTCACATAGTCAAGCTACCGACTCGATGACTGCGTAGGTATCACCACCCTATATAGGAGTTGTGGTCTAGCAACGGCATGAAAACGAGCTTTAACTTGGTTGTTTATATGTAGTTGTTACGTTCCGTATTCTAAACACATCATATCAATCTCTCTGCAAATTTTCATCTTTCAACTATTATAATCATTGTCCGAACACAATTGCAATTTAATTATTTCCACAGTACTTATGCCTATGGCTGCGTATATAAGTATATGGGTATTTCAGTTAATCTTTGGCTTTTTTAATTTTTAATACAAAAACAAATTAAATTTAAAACAGATAGTAAATTAAATATAATCATTAAAAAAGGGCAAAAGTATTCTAAGGTGATTATTCGCAAATAGTAAATAATGAACTCAAAACAATGAAGAATGTATTTTCTGAAAATGCCTATGTATTCTTTGTTTGCCCAAAATAAAAATGATTTAAAATTTAGTATACTATATCAGTATAAATAATATACAGATGCAAAGAAAATTATGTACAATCTACAGCTAATTGGATTTTTCAGTTAAAAATATTGTTAATTTTTTATCGGTTTTGCTGTAGATATTCTATATGACGCAAGAATCTTTATAAATACATCGATTTGAATAACAAAAAGATTATTGTAACGAAACAAGTGGCCTTTGAAGGAGAATTACAGAAGAATAATGCCACAAATGGCAAGTATAAGTTTGAGCTGTTTGTTCTGTTTGCTGTTGGCTTATAAAACAAGAAGGGGAGATTGCAGTAATCGTTTGGTAGGATTAGGGTACACTTTTGTAAAGCCGGAGCCTTGGGGATATCCGTCGAGCGAGAGGCAGGAGGATCCTCCGGAATACCCCTATACGAGTGCGTGGGGAGGCGCAGGAGGTACGGGGACAGTGGAGACTCGGAGTGAAAGCGGTTGCGGCTCGTCGGCGGAGCGGCACATTCGTCCCTCAGTGGCCCCTCCCTCGGAGCGATTACGGATCGCAGGCTGCTAAGGGGAGCTACTCCCGCTGCTGCTGTTGCTGCCGTGGCTGGCTGGGGTGCGAGCGAGAGGGCGAGAGGTCTTGTGCGGCGCGATCGGTTGCCGGCAGCCGGCGCCGCTCAGTCGACGGCTGTCCGCGGCCCGCGCAGCCCGCAGGCTGAAGCTCTGCTCGCCCTGGCCGAGAATGAGCAGGCCCGCGGCCCCTTCCGGCGCCCAGCTCCCTTGAGGTAATTCACACGCGAACCGCCCGCTTATCCATGCTCTGCCGACGACAAATTTTCCTCCGCCAACTGAAGAGCTCAAAGCTTTCGAAACGCCGAGATAAGCAGACGCGCTCGAGCGACAATGAAGCGCTCATAGACGTAATCCGATTAGCCTGGCAGAGCGTGAAAAAGCGTGAGTCGCCGCCGCCGCCCGTGGAAGCCCCCGAATTCCCCGCGGTGCCAAAGGAGAAGAAGGCGCGGGGAGAGGCGAGGTGAGGCGACCTCCGAGGGCAGCGCGAGACGCAGTACGATTCCAAGATTGTAAAGCGTCGGCTTGATTGAACTACTCGGCGCATTGCGTAAATTTAGAAGCGGCGGGAGCGAGGCGCTCGTGCGCGCGTCTCGAGTCAAATATTGTGCCGGGTAAATTTTGCAGGCGACGTCCTCCAGTGGCTGCGGCGGCGGCGGCGGCGGCGGCTGCGGTGGCGCGGTTGGCGCGGGACGCGCGCTGGACTCCGAACTGCGGCCGGCAGTGCGCGCGCTCCCGGCGCTCGTGACAGTTGCGTGGAGTCCGGGAGCCACCCGCGGACTCAGGGGTGAACGCTCGCTCGGCCCTCGGGGTGCGAGCCGCCGCCGTAGCCGCCGCCGGACCCAAGTAATTGCCGCAGGCCCAGAACTCCACGGGTATTTAACACAACTTGGTCCCTCACGAACCCTTTTCTTTTACTTTTGCCGCCCAAAGCTTCTCAAGTCATCTAAATTATGTTTTTTTTTATACAGTTATTCCAGTAGTAATTCGTTGCAAGATTTTCAGCTTCAAGATCATGACTGCGGTTAACCATCTATTGCATTTGTTCTTTATTCACGTCGTTCTACGCGAAATAAATACCTTTTCCGTTAACGCATAGCCAATTATTAATTTAATTTGTAAGTCAACGGACTGGAGAAGCTTTTTCCCTCTACTTGTCTCTTATTTATTTTATACATTGACAAAATCTGCTGTTTTTATCAAACTCACACATAACGTTTATCGTCCACGATATTAAGAATAGCAAACATTTATTATATCACACTAACAGATTTTCCTGCCACGATTACACTGCTAAAATCTTCATCATCGACATTTAACTGTCATAACACTGCACTATATACATATTATACCCCTCATACAATTCTATATCCTAATTATTTAATTATTGTCTAAGTAATTAGTGTTATTCACTTTATGACTTTCATCAATGATTTCAATCCATATACGTGTGTAAACTTTACGTTTATAACTTATTTTTAAAAATAATCTATTTCAAATTAATAGAACAAATTAATCAAAAACATTTATAATAATATATAGTAATATCTTATATAAAAAAAGATTTTACTATATCAATTCTTGATTAAAATTCACTATATACATAGTGAATGTATTATACTGCTTATTAAATTTTGATGATCGAAATTTTAACAAACATGCAAGAACTAAATATTTGTAAGTTTAGAAATAAACAAGAAAAATAGGTCAAACAATTACATAGACAAATAATTTTTGGGGTTTGACGTGTTTGTATTTATCTTTAGTAGTTATTATTTTGTTCCTACTAGTTAAGTATAGAGACAATGAACAAAAACGTTTCAGTCATACCTTACAAACAATAATTTAAATTCATAAAAAATTTAAATTTAAATTTTACTTTGTAAATATACTTTCCAACTTTGACATTCGTATGCATTTTGTTACGAATTATTGTTGATATTTTGTATTTAATCTGATATTGAAGAATTTTTTTCTTTTTCCATTTAAATTTCATCATATATTTCACATTTTAAATTTTCAAACTATATTCTCAAAATATTTATTACAGTAAAAATTTGTAACACTCAGCATATACATTTTTTACGTCTTGATGAAATATTAATTATATTAATATTAATTTCAATACGTATAATTTTTATATTAATTTAAGCAACATAATAAGAGTATTAAAACAATTTTCTTCGTGCATCACTAAACAAATTGCACACTAAGCACTAATAGTTCATGATCCAGAATATACATTGGATATTTTCTAATACCGTTATAAAAATATTCTTTAATCCATTCAAAGATAACAATTTTTAATATTTGTATATCGAAAGTTTTAAATAACATCTTAGTCAAGATGTATTTTCACGTTTGTTTGCAAACGTGAATGAAATTCTAATTTATGATGCCTGTAAGCATATTTCTACAAATATCAATTTTCAATTCTTATTGATGCAACTGCTCCGGTAAAAAAAGAAGCTAGAAAAAGTTATTCAGCAATCGATCAATTATTGCAGTCCAAATTATACTTGCTAGTGAATCAGTATACTTCAGTTCGTCAACTTTCTATATAGAATTGTAAGTTATTGTCATTTAATAATTCGTTTTTTGATCATCTCGAATATAAAAGATAATTTTTAGATAGTTCCAAATTTACTGCAGAACATGAGCAACCAGAGTTTCCCAAATATTACTTATAAAGATTGACATTTTAATTATTTATAAAGCAAAAGTAACCATGAACAAAATCTTCTTAGTTGCTTTCACTAAACCTGCATAATGACGATCCTGTTACAAAGTTTTACGATGATTGCAATCGACTTTTATCTGCTAATGAACTCAGTTAGCAACTTGCTTGAGATTTCGCTTCTAATACGATCACAGTACTAATATATAGCTTTGGTTTTTATAAATAATTTTTTGACACCGCATATAGAAGATAGTCGAATTCTGTTGTAAATCTGTTTTTATTACTGGAAGCCTATATTAGCTATTTGCTTACTATTAGTATTCGTCCTATCAACATTGACACGCATAGCTTTAGATTTTGTTAAACAGTTAAATATCACCCAGAACCCATTATTCGTCCAACGCATTCACGCTTGGTTAGTTTACTATGAATAATAGTTAATAAGGAGGATCTTATTATGCATATCTGCCGCTTGATGGATTTGCATATATTTTTGTAGAGGTACCATGTATCATTTGATTGAATCTTTAGTGACTCTCATGCAAATTGGCACCGTGAAGTATTGGATGACCTGAAGTAAATTATAATGTCTCTAAGCCATCGATGTAATATTTGACTTTGTGATTGACTTTCATATAGAAATGTACAGATAATAATTGAAATATTAAAATAAAAATTAATAAATAAAATTTAAAATAAAATTTTAAATAGCTTAAACGCCCAGGTCAAACTAACACTACTTTCATATCTGATTTTTATATTCATACAACGAATAATTTGTTAAATAGGAAGCTAGAGAGTAATCTACATTGATTTTCATTCAGTTGTGTAACCCCCACATAAATTATTTAATCAAAATTGTCAATTATTTGTTTCAGTGAAATCCAACAGTCAGTGTTAACGCAGGGTCCTGAAAGGGGTAAATGAATTCCAAGCCGTATGTTATGATTTTGGAATGTAGCAAGCTCGCGGTTCAATTAAACCAGGCCGCGAACAACATCGCTGTCGCTTCGCCAAGATGAAAGAGCTGCTTTGTTTCGTGTTGCTGCTTTGCAGTGGTCTCCTAGTTTCCGGAGCGCAAATACTTACTTCGTCTGCGAAAGAACAACCAGCTTCCAACCACTTTCCGTGCGGCCAAAAGTTTACCCCCGAGCAGCTTCTCAGCATCAAGTTTCGCAATCTTATTACTGGCGACCTCGACCTCGACGTCTGCAAAGCGGGTTAGTCGAATCATTATCGATATATACTATAACTCATTGTGTGTGTGTGTGTGTGCGCGCGCGCTTGTGTGTATATGTATATATATTGTTGGATAAATTGTTTGACAATTGAAGACAAGAATTGAATAACAGACATTATCTAGTATAAAGAAATAATTTTGGAACATCAATATTTTTTGTACTAATATGTCTTGGTATTATTAACTTAAGTAATTTACAAATGCTGTGATAGAATTTACTGAAAGTATAATAAAAGTATAATAAATTCAAGTTTAACTGAATTCTTTGAAAGTTTATTTTTAATCAATTAAAATCGAATCAAAAAGTCAGTAGAACTCCAAAAGTTTGATTTGTTTTCATTTGATAGAGGATGTATATTGTATAAAAAAGTAAGAATCGAAGGGCGCTAAGATTGTCATTGAATTTTGATCGTAAATAGGAAACACGTGGAATATGTAGAGTGTAACAGTTATTAGCAAAAGGCATATTCGCGTGGAGTTTATTTGATTCGATAAGTCTGCAGGGGTTAGTGCTGCTTAGGCGCGAATCGCATCCGAGTCGATGGCCGCACGCGTTGAGTGGGTCATCAGTTTTGGTCTCAGAGGTTGGGCGGCTAAAGGTCCGCTAGGAGTCCGCGAGGCCGAGCAAAGAACAACGCCTGGCGTCCGCTTGCCACTTTTCGCACAAAGGCCGCTGAACTTAAAAAGAGGGAAATCTCGAGAGGGCTCAAGCTGAAAAGCACGGCGACAGCCAAGTGGGCGGATAGGGGCGCGCTGGGGTCGCGGCCTCTAATAATGAAGACTCGACGTGCCCGATCAACGGCCTTTCTCTCGACGCCTCCGCAACTAATCCCGCGTTTCCTCGTCGTCGCACGGAAAGTCGCCGGCCAACCCTCGCGCAACGTTGGAGCCCCGAGCTCGCGGCTGCTTTCTCGAACCAGTAAACATACCCGTGCTTCGTTCTGTTAAGCCGCCCAATTAAAATAATAATGATTCTGGCCCTCCGCCGGAAGCTTTGTGTCGACCGCTCGAATCAAACAATTATACGTTACGCAGGCGATTTCCACCATCGAATTCCTCATCACGCTTACCTCCGCTCCGAGCTCGTCACCGAGCGCCTCCCTCACTTCAGCTTAACCCATTAGCACGACCTGCTCAAATAGAGGTCCGAGTGTCGGCGAGAACTACTTTGTGCGGGATTTCGTTCAAAGGACCTGTTTGAAGAAAACTACCGCACACTAGTCTCCGAGCCGTTCCGTCGCCAATTTAGCCCGTTTATAGGCACATTTCGCCAGGGAAATTCTAATAATTCTGTATAAGTCGCTCTTGTATGGTTTCAGTGTTTAATTTTGTACATGATCGCGTATTAGTTTATTAAGTACATCATATACCGCACTATTGTAACAGCGCTATCTCGAGTGCAATGACCACTACTCTTTCAATTATATTCTAGTTCAATTTTCGATATTCAAATCAAAACTATAATAATTTTTCGAGTTCGCCTTTATATTTCTGTTAATTTAAAACATCTTATTCCAAGGATAAACAATCAAGGGAAACATGATTTTTCCTTCCTCGTAAACGTTTGTTAAGAAATCTGTATTGAACCTCTTTTAACACGCGAGGTTTCATTCCCTTTATTTCTCACGAATTCAACTAAATAACCTTTATTTATAGACCACTTTTTTTTTAAATTCCAATGATTTTGTCTTTCTCTATATACATAGTTCACTATAATAAATTTTTATGCCATTGTATTTTTTAAAATGGTATTTGATAATTGAAATTGTATTAAATAAAATCTTATAATAATTATTAATACTTATATATAATAATTTATTAATACTTTCATAAAAATTAATGAAATAAAATAGAATATTCTATTACCATTCCTAATGAGAACTATAGAAGTTCATTCTATTTATTACAACGAATATAAAGAATGGTCCAGAATACATTAGTATGACCTACTTATCCGATTGTTTTAATACAAAGTAAGAATTACAGTTGATGTTAGTCATGATGACTAGTTAATACGGGCATCAATCGTGAACCACTTATGATAGAGTTTTTGCATAAAATAGAAAATATTAAAATTACGCTTTAGAATATAGTTGCACACGATATTGTAGAAAGTTTTAGAAGAATTCTTTACAAAACTAGAGTACGGTTCAATTTAGGGAAAGTATAGCGGTTTATGGACTATTTTCACTTAAATATCGCGAACGATTTTTGCATTTTAATTTATTTAATTTCTCTAACTACGCGATTTAATAGCATTACAACCTAATGAAATAGCGAGTATAATAATTCTAATACCGCAGCGTTTATTTTTGTCATTGCAGCAATTATTAAAATGAATATTCTTTTAATGCGTGTAAATTAATACGAATAAATATAAAGTTAAAAACAAAAATTACTAGATACCTTATAACTTTTAGTTAATTAAGATGTACATATAAAAATGAATAATAACAAAGTATGATATTTATTAAACGATATGATTTTTTAAAACGGCTAATCTATCAAAACACTTCAATTTTACTTTTATATTACAAAACTGAAATATTAATATATTTATTATCTATTTCAAAATATATTCGAACATAACAAAATATAAATTAATTAAAAATTTTCCATATAAATTGTTTGTGATTAATATTAATAATATTATTGTACATGGGTGCACTATAATTAGCTGATAATTAAGAATGACGTATTTGTCCTATCAGTTTATTTCGCTTAAGAAATAGTTAACCATTAGGGCACTGCAAAACATTTTTGAAAGAAAGTCCTTTTATACATTTATATAATGTAAAAGCGAAATTTAACCTGATGCTTAATAAAATATAAAACAATTGCACGTGTATAATCATTTGTGTGTGTGTGTGTGTGTGTGTGTGTGTGTGTGTGTGTGTGTGTGTGTGTGTGTGTGTGTGTGTGTGTGTGTGTGCGTGTGCGTGTGTGTGTGTGTGTGTGTGTGTGCATGCATAAAAGAAAACTTTATTTTAAAGAAAGTAACTAAAATTGAATTATTAATTTATTATATTTTAGTATTTTTATATTTATATTAAATTAACGTGTAAAGTCAGATTTATTTTATTTTTATTCAAATTTTATTCGAGTGCCTATATAAAGTTTAAATTGATTATTTAACACATTCGATTATGTGAATTTCCATGCATCATAACCATAATATGCAGAACATATAAGTTCATCTGTCAATATTCAGTCCAAAATTTAGACTGCAAAGATAATTCTGCTGAATATCATTTATTTATATTGAAATTTATATTGTAATATTAATGTTTTAATAGTAACTCTTCGATTTTTAACTATAATTTATTATAATTATTAA
Source organism: Sycophaga agraensis (assembly GCA_018906755.1). Classification (NCBI taxonomy): domain Eukaryota; kingdom Metazoa; phylum Arthropoda; class Insecta; order Hymenoptera; family Pteromalidae; genus Sycophaga; species Sycophaga agraensis. The sequence goes on along the minus strand of JACCIE010000021.1, from coordinate 276,653 downwards.
TTTTCTTTTAATTACTATTAAAATTATCTTTCGAGATTGAAAATTGAAATCGGTAATAACATGTATACTACCTTATTATTAGTGTAAGTAGTATTTGTATTTTCGCTGATTAACAAAACAATCGTCACGCTAAAAATTTGTAAGTATACAAGGAATCTGGTTTGCGATGGTTACTTGAAAGTTGAAAGCGAGCAAAGGATGCGTATTTCTGTGTAGTTGGCTAGAGACATTATGATAGTCTATGATTCCGGCAGCAAGGCGAGCAAGACAGTTGTGACTAAACGAAAGAGACCCTTGGAGCGACCCCCATCATTATATTCCTTTGCTCGATCTTGGGAAATTCTGCAACAAATCTCAGGCAAAACCGTGTGAGAGCTTTAGTAACTATACTGTTGTCGTAGTTGTTCTTTTGCAAGCAAGGTGCTTGAGGTCAAAGTTTATCAACAGTGATTCGATAGTTGTCGCGAGCGGACTCCTACACATATGATCTATCTAAATACATATTTTTCATTATGTGAGCAAGAGCGATATGCACGAGTTTATGATGCTGCACTTTTCACCTATTTTTTTCATACTTGAAAGGTTCTCCGGTAGACCTTGAACGAGATGTACTAATTCTCGGGCGCGCGTGCTTACACGCTCGAGGAAGTACAATAAATGCAGATAATGAGGCTAAGTGCAGCATGATATCGAGAAGTCTAATGAGCATGTACGAGTCCCCTTTACTTTTTCTTTTCTTCATCGGAATTTTGTGTTCCACTATATATGTATTCATTTGACGGAAAATTTAAGTAATATTTATGGTAATTTCAAATTTTACTATTACTAAAATACTGTTAAGAGCTCGACGTTGACACTATAACTGATTGTAGTAAAAATACAGAACATCGTTTCAATGCTTTAGATTAGACTTCTACGTTTCAGAATTACGTCTAAATCGAAGTCTAAATTTATAATATACGGAAATTGATGACGCATATTCCATGCAAACAAGAGTAGTTAAGTAAAGTTAACTAATTAGCCATTTGACGTTATTACCGCACAAGATTTCCGATAAAATTAATAAAATAATGATTAAAACTTAGAAGTTTAAGCAATTGTTGGATCTCCATGAAATTATTCATGTGCTACTGTGCGCAAATTTTGAATACTTTTAAGTTTTTTGCAAAAAAATGAACATAATAACAAGAATAAAGGTAGGAATGTTAATCATATAATACAGTAAAATTAAACTTAAATAAAACAAAAAAGTCTTACATAGGCCATAGCAGCGAGTATAGCAGACATCTCGAAGTATATCTTACTACCGCCGATCTAATTTTTTATTATTTTTTGGATATTGTTAATTCAGGAAATGTTTGTTATAAATAATCTCATACTTGTGATAAGGACGTGACTCCATTTCATCGTGACTCTGCACTCTGAGCCCATTATGCTTATATACATAGTAAGCATGCCGCCATTTCCTTTCAGATCTTGTATACGCACTCCTCGCCAGAGCCTTCAACTCATATCGTCTTTATCTTCCTCTAAAATTTTCTTGTTGCGAAATCCGATATCGAATGTAATCACACGCGCTTTCACATATTGCTACGATATTAGAAATACTGCAATGTTAAGCAAGCCTACACTATAATATATTATTCACAATAAGGTGTATGAATTATTATTGAACATAGAATAGGATAGAAGCATAATTTTTTTAATTCTTGGGGCAGACTTATAACCAGACTTATTCTATTGAGTTGTATAACTTCATTATATAATCTAATAATGCTAGACAACTCCCTTGCTAATGTAAATATCAGTTACTCTAATAAAAAGTTTAAGCAATGTTTAATAAATATATTAAAAGCAAATGTATTGATAGTAATTAACGATTATGGTATGTTAGTTTAATCTATTATCATTCAATTTTATATTTTAAAATTAAAGTGAAAGTTATTTTGATTAATTTGTGATTAAGTTTAAAAATAAAAAAACTTTATTGTAATTAATTTTGTTTTTCGTCCAAATATGGATAAGATACGAACTTGTATCTGCGTGCATGATTGAATTTTATCTTAAAATGAAAGTTTTATTTTGATAATTATTAGCTAAAAATTAATTTATATTTAAATTCAACTCATTAAATATTATAGTTTTTACCACATTTGCAAATGACTGTACGATTAATTCAGTATACGGTTGATATTGTATTATTCAAGATGAGCCTAAAAATCAGTTTTTAGCATAATATGAAATATAAAAAAAATGTAACTTTGAATTATTAAATTATTAAAGTTATTAAATTATTTAATGTTGATTGTAATTAGTTTCTTAATAAAATTTCGTAGTATAACAATATTATTTTATGAAGTCTTATAATAGTTCTAAGTTTACAAACTGAATATAATGCCTATATTTCATTGTGTGAGTAAATGTATTGATATTCATACGTTAATAATCATGATTTATATAAGGCATATAGTACATTGCTTATATTAATTTGAGCTGCATATACACAAAAAAAAATTTAGTTTCGAGTATTTAAACATAAGTATATAAGTGAACATGTTAAAACATGGTTCAACTAACGGATATGTACATTGTTTTACATCTAAAAATTGTAATTAAACGATTGTAAATTAAAAATTAAGTTGCACAATAAATTAGAAATTATTCGGTGTTAGCATACAAGTAAACTTGCAGAATGTTTGTAAGGTAAACTTAAAAAGATTAATAAAAATAAGTAATTGATTAACACAAAAAAATACTACAACTATATATACCATAGTGGTACTGTTAATGCATGAAGTTGCACAATGATTTTGATTTATCATCCAAAATTATTATAGTGGTCTTATATAATATACTGAATTGATTCCGTTATTATAAACAATATACATATTTGATAGGCAGAAGTGGACGCAGGCAAAGAAAGTACAGTAAAAAAGGTATAACAATAATTCTTCAATGATCGAATCTTTACAGTTAGTTCCTGAAGATTTATCGAGCCAAATATTAAGTATACGATAGGTCGGCTCCACTTCTATTCGTAAGCGACCTTCGTCTGGAGCTGAGGATCGAGATTGTCATTTACCGAGTGCCGGAAACGATCTCGGCGTTATTTCCTCTTTTAATAGACCAGTAATTGCCTTAGGTATTCTAGATTTATCCTTGCTTATTCGTACATTCGCAGAGATGTTCTTAAAAACTTCGACGACTATAAAAAGACGATAAATCTCTGTATAAGATAAAATTTTCGTGTAGATTTTAAGCATAAAAAGCTAATTTAAAAAAGATAAATCTGTCTTTGAGCTCCATTTATTGTCCATTATGTATTACTCGATGTCGTTCTATATTGTGTCGGTCATTTTTGATACAAGAGGAAATTCTATGTGATTGAACTCGTGTTATAGCATTACTATTATGCAGATATTAGATATTTTATTGTTTATAACTGTCTTATTGAAATAACTATCAGAATCTACTTCAACATTTAAATTTAATATCATAAAAGATTTTTTATCGTAATCCACAGTGTTCCTAACTCTACGATATTAGCAACAAAACTGAATTTTATTAAGAAACTTCTCGAGGAACTTTTTAAAGGTTTGAAACGTTTGAAAAGTATATTATGCCTAGAACTTGCATGTAAGAAAAACAATTACTATCTGCATAAGTGTAAGTAGAATCCATGACACAAGCTATGTGCATGAGCGTAGACTGTTCATGGAAGGAATATAATTCTCCCAGAAGACTAATATTTCTCTCATTCTGGGTAGGGAATGAAGAGTGACAGTGCGGCAAAGGAAGAAGCGATGCAGCACGTGGCGGTGGGAGGAGTGAGGTTACCGGTGAAAAGCTCGTTTGTCGCGCCCCGAGGGTCTGAAGCTCAGGCGCGTAATACCCGAGCGAGCGGAGGGCGAGGCGCGTGCGCTCCCTGTTCTAGCAGCGTAATGACTGTTCCGGTTCCACAGAAAAGAGCCGCGAGTTAGCCTCGGCAAGTGCGCGTGCTGCGGGCATAGAGCCGGCCCCACGTAGCTGGGAGCATAATGTGCCACTGAGGGCTGCGGCCTGCCTGTTTCGTATTGATTCGAATCGGAGGAAGTCTGTCTCGAGCAGCTCACTCGCTCGCTCGCGTGATAAAGCCTCCCGTGCGGGGCCTGCACGTGTGATGCACCAACGCGGATGCGGTCAGCCTGGCCTCACTCGCGACTCTTTTGCTCCCTCTCTCTATCGCAGCGCCAATGGCAGCGGCAATGCCAGCTTCCGATTGCTCTATCGCCATCTACTCCCTCTCAGCCTCTATAAATTTTTAAATTTCGAGCGCTTTTCAGCCGGCCCGCGGCCGATCAATTTGCATCGCTCTCGCTCAGGGACCGGATCAGCCGGCACTCAGGTGCTTTGCTCTCTTTTCGTACCCTATAACTCTTAATATTTATTTCCTCCCTGATTAATTTACTGGGTCGCCGCTCAAACGCTTTTTCCGTCCATCTTTTCCTTTTTGTATACATTTCGTACATACGTTTTTTTTCATAACTCATGTCTCTGTAGACTTTACCTGTTAACAATTTTGACAAGCCTCTCGTTCACGGTCCATTCTTTTCAATGTCGAGCTCACAATAAATATTCATTTATCATTTTTTTTATTCGTATTCTGTTTATTTATCCATCTACAACGGTAATCATTTTATCATCGGATTTCCTTAATATAATTCAAGTGAAGCTAATTCGTATTAATTAAGTAAACAAAAATCTGTACGTTATTTATTCAGATATTATAAAGCATAAGCATATAAGTAAATATGCTTTTACTTTTTGAAAGAATTTAAAAAAATACAGTTTATATTGTGCATTGTGTATGAATTAACGATATAATATTGTACAGTCATACATTTCTGGTATGCATTATTTAGCTATAACTATTTATTTTTTAAATCTGTAATTGAACAATGTTTAAATTTTGCATAATGTGTTTTAGCATATTTTGCAATCAACAGTTAGTACGTTATGTCTCATATATAAGCATTAATAAAAAACATATTCAGAAACAATTTCACTACATCAAATCTCACATGATGCAAGATATCAAAATATTCAACGATTATCGATACCTAACGGTTTACTTTTTACACTGAAAATGATTTACAAAAATTCAATTATTCTTTAAAATAAATATCGAATCGGGAAAAGTTGTTTTTTTAAGAAAAAAATAGTAGAAAATTGACTAGATGAAACGAAATAATTTTAAAAAAGACATTTGAAATTAAATTAATTAAGTGAAAAAATCAGGTTTTTGTCAGGCACAATAGTAAAAAACAAGATAATTACATTATTCTATACTTTAAGTAATACGTTTAGTAAAAAATAAGTTTTTAGTAAAATTAATATGATAAAATATTTTCATGTTTGTTTTCAATTAAATTTTAAATAAATGTTAGAATAATATCTTATAATTAATTGACATTATGTCATCGTCAATAATTAATAGATCAATATATTAGGTTGGCAAATATCTCCCTTCCGCCTTTTTGTCTTTTGAATTTCGTGGCTATGTACAAAGCACTACTGAGCTCGTAGCTGGCAATACTATACATCATTTGAAAGTTTTTGACATAACCTTCAAAACGACATTATGCGTAATTAGTTTGGATATTGCATTCAACAGTTATAGACGTTTAATCATGGAGTTCACTAACGTCGAAATTCGTGCTATTTTAAAGTTTTCCTTCCTTAAAGGTAAATCCGCTAGAAAAACATTCCGTGAGATTAATGGTGTTTTGGGAGATGGTACTTTATCTCTTCGAACCGCGGGGGAATAGTTTCCACGATTCAGAGCCGGTGAAGGCGACACCATAGATAAGCCAGCCGGCGAAAGACCTGTGACGATGAATACCGATCAAGTCATGGAAAAACCAAATTAAACCGGCATGTGGCATCTCGTGACATCGCCCAGGAGATGGGAGTTAGTAACCAAACCGTTTTAAACCATCTGCAGAAGGCTAGATACAAAAAAAAAACTTGATGTTTGGGTGCCGCATAATTTGACGCAAACAAACCTTCTGGACCGAATCAACGTCTGCGATATGCTGCTGAAACGGAATGAACTCGACCCATTTGAAGCGGATGGTGACTGGCGACGAAAAATGGATCACATACGATAATATCAAGCGAAAACGGTTGTGGTCGAAGGTCAGTGAATCGTCCCAAACAGTGGACAAATCGAGATTGACGGTCAGGAAGGTTTTACTGTGTGTTTGGTGGGGTTGGAAGAGAATCATCCACTATGAGCTGCTCTCATATGGCCAGACGCTTAATTCTACCATCTACTGCAAACAACTGGACCGCTTGAAGCGGGTGATCGACCAGAAATGTCCAGAATTTGCCAACAGGAAGAATGTAGTGTTCCATCAGGACAACGCCAGACAACCCATTTCGTTGATGACTCGTCAGAAGCTACGGGAGCTCGGATGGGAGGTTTTATTGCATTCACCATATAGCCCGGACATAACGCCAAGTGATTACCACCTGTTCCTGTCCATGGCGAACACCCTTGGTGGTGTAAAGTTGAACTCAAAAGAGGCTTGTGAAAAGTGGCTGTCCGAGTTCTTAGCAAATAAGGACGGGGGCTTCTACGAGGGGGGTATTATGAAACAGATTATCGAACAAAACGGCGCATATTTGAACTAAATCCGATCACCGTAACACTTTTTATAAAGCATTGAATACAGAGCAAAAAGGGAGATATTTACCAACCTTTACTTTTTCCATGTATTATATACAGCGTGGACATCAATAGGTTATCTCGAGCTGTACTACTGGATAGCTGAGGCAATTCTAAACATTTTTTTTGCCAGTCGCGAAATTATCATATGCACTATCGCGAAGATACGGGCACTTAAAAAATAGTAAAAATCCATTCTTCGCGGCTGAAAAGCGTGGTTGCTCTCATTGCAGCGTAGCGAATAAGAGTAGAGAAAGCGTTCTATGGGAAAGAGTAGGGCGGAGATGTCGGGGCTGCAAAGCGAGTAGCGGGCCTACTCGCGCCTTCCAGATTTCAGTGCCCATTCATCGACTTCCGAATTCGTCAAAAATAAGCACATATAGGACAAGACGGCAGAGTGACTTCGAGGTAGGTATGGGGGAATGGGGAGTCGCATGAGTTGGTCCGCAGGCCGGGCGCCAAACCCCCCGACACGGTACTACACCCCAACACAATAACACTCGGGAGAAACAAAACCATATTGCGATGGCGACCGCGGATATAACATTGCATTAGCCCTCGTTGTCTTAATTAATGTAATTAATGTTTTGAAAACGTCGTTGTCTCAGCTTTCGAATACACTCTTCAGCTAAATGCTATGCTTCATAGATTTGTACCATCGATTAAAGCAACGAGGGCTAATACAATGTTATCCGCGGCCACCATCATAATTTAGTTTTACTTTATCTGAGTGTTATTGCTTCCCTACTTGTTGTTGACAATTTCGACAGTCACCGAATGAGAACGCATCTAAGCCTGGAGGGCGCGACCAGGACTGCTACTCGCCTTGCGGCCCTTATACTCCGTCCTACTTTCTCTCATTGACTGCTTTCTCTACTCTTATTCGTTACAACGAATTTATCATTTTTTAAACACCCGTATCTTAGCGTGAGTGCATATGACAGTTTCGCGACCGGTAAGAAAAATGTTTAGATTTGTCTCAGCTATCTAGTGGTGTAGATGGTGATAAGTAATTAGAAAACAGGCTGTATACATCATATATATATATGATAACCGTCTAAGTTGAGTCATAAAAAGTTATGACATCATTATAACTTTTATAATTTTATATTTCGTACTAATACGATATTGCTCAAGAATGTTTTGTTATAAATTTTCATTAAAAAATATTATGTATAAATATATAATTCTGATTTTATAATAATCACTTATTGTACATATTTTTTATCATCATCAATTTAAAAATTATAAGAGCTTAAAGAAGTCAGGATGTTTTAATTACATATTTATTTATTACACATTAAATAATTACACATTCATTTAATCATAGTATGCAAAATAATCTTTATAACGAGCAATATACAAAAGTAAATTTTCGTTTGCAATTGCTTCAGTATTATCTTTGCATATAATATGTATTATTGATTAAAAAATACATGTACATTTGATGTTTAGAATTAACTAATTTGTGCAATTATAGCACATTGCAGGTTATTGTACTGTTAATTTGTTATTTAATCTGTTAATTTGTTAATATATTTTGCCATTAATGTAATTAAAAAATAAATTTTCGATTTGTATCATCCTGTATTCTGTGGAAAAGTTAAAACTTGTCATTTTTTAATTTTTACTCAATTCGTTTGTGAAAAATATATAATTTCTTTTTATTTAGGTGGATTTTTAGGTGATATTGCTTTGCCAAATATAAAATATGAAACTGAATGGCGTAAACAAAAGTTAAATAAAAGTTTCTATGATGAGCTGGAGAAATACGAAGATGAAGTTTTAAAAGAGGGCTTGCAAGTAGAAGAAGAAGGTCTTACTGGTAAATGTATATTACATGACAATTATATAATAAATGTTGAGTGGTTATAAATAAATCTAATAATAAGATATTTTTAAATTTATAGAAATTTTACAATTTAAAAATGAACATGATTTAGATAGAATAACCAATGATAATAACGAAAGGGGTACAATAAAATCCATATCTACCTCAGGTGATCCTAATCAATATCATTTCGATTATAGAATAATTGTGGAAGACGAGAAGATTTCCAAAGTTAAAAATTATGATTTAGTATCGAGGTTAGTTCTTTTTATTTATTATAAAAATTTAGAATAGAAATTTAATTTGAATTCAATTATTTAATGATTTAGCTATAAATGTAAAATAAATTTTCAACTAACCATATTAAGAAGTATAAAAAAGATTATCAAATTATTACTTATCATTTATGGTTTCTTAATTTTTAAATATTTGATTACTTACAAAAAAATAAATTCTTTTGAAAGTCATTATAAAGTTAAGTATAAAAATACCAATCTACTTATAGATAATAATTTTGAAAAAGTAATTTTGCTTAATTTTCAGTTTCGATGAAACTGTAACACTGAAAAAAACTGATCAATCGTGGAGTAAAAATACTAGAAATGTAACAAGTATTAATAATCAAAATCCTTTATACCCTAGTACAACAAGTAGTTATAATAAAGATCAATTAACGGTACAAAAATCCGTTGAAGATGCTACGTCAGATTCTCAAAATGTACATTCAAAAGCATTTTATGGTGAATATTTTTCTACTGTCATACCTCGAATGAGGAGAAGAAGACATCGTCGTCGAAAGTAATCATTTTTTTAATTTATATTATTTTCAACATTGTTTTGATAAAGTAATCTTCGAAAATTATTATGTATAAAATAAATTATTTATTTATCGCCTATTTGAATGATAAACAATCTTGATATATCGATTACTCTTCGAGTTACTCTTCGATCTTTTAAAATCAACTATAGAGTAGTAGAAATGCAAATAGTCAGAAAAACATAGATTAACTAGTGAAATTGTATACATATGCATTAACTAGCAAGAATGAACTAGTAGGTTTCCAAGTATTATGGTAACTTCTTTCTCAGTTTTTTAATTGAATATTAAATCTTAAATGTTCGCATTATATTTTTTTTATATTCTAAACATAATTATTTTAAGGATAAAAGGTTAAAAGATATAGTTATTATTTTGAGGTTTATTTAGAGATTCACATATAACAAGTTTATTTAAATTTCATATATCAAGTGTACCGGTATGGATTAATTTTTATTTTGTGAAAATAAAACACTAATTTTAATGAGAAAGTAAAAAACATTTTATTCAAAGTATTTGTCATTGTTTTTTCCACATTTTGACCATCTTTCTGGTACTTTGTGGATACTACGCCAACAGACTTGTTTGTCTTTTGAAGCAAACCAATCAGACACCCAATTTTTGACTAAAGTATTAAAATCAATATATTTACGATATTGTTAAATAACTTTCGAACAATATAAAAATTAACTAAAAAACAAATAAATCAATATCTAAATTATATTATATAAGGTAAACAGTTATTCCAATAAATATATTAGTCACGATTTAGGTAATATTGAAATTTAAAAATGCCTTGTGTGCAATAAAAGGAAAATTGTCATCATTACGCGTGGATAAAATATAAATATGAACCAGATTTTATACAATTTTTTTGCATAATGCTTAAGGTTATTTTATATTTCATATATCAAAGAAATTTTTTAATAGTCTGGTGTTTTTTATAAAAGCTATTTTTTGATATTTCAAACGTCACATTAATAATAATAATATTATTGTGAATTCATCAAATTCAAACACCGCTACATTTTTAACAATAGATCTACAGAAGAGCAGGAGGTCGATCGGAGTCGTAGAGAGCGATTGCAGGGTCGCCGCCGGCGTGCACGCTCCTTAGATAAAGAAAATGATACAGATTCGATATCGGGTCTCAACACAGGGGGATTACTGATAAGACGGCAACGAGCAGCGACAGCCCGTAAGGATCGTGTCTGGGACCACGGGGTAATACCCTACGAAATCGATGGCAACTTCTCGGGTGCTCATAAGGCCCTCTTTAAACAGGCCATGAGGCACTGGGAAAATTTCACTTGCGTTAAGTTTGTTGAACGTATCCCACCCGAACATCCTAATTATATTGTCTTTACCGAGAGACCATGCGGGTTAGTATTTCAACCACCATTTTATCATGAATATTCACGAAATATAGTCATTTTCCTTGCTTTGGTAACTTTTATTTAAAAAACTTCTACGTATTTATAAATCGATCTCGAAATCAAGATACAAAGGAATCATTCACATTTTTCAATAATATGCGAATAAAAAATTATTTATCTTCAACACAAATGCATATATATTATATTATATTTATAACACAAGGATACAAAAAATTGAATTAAAAAATATTAACATGTTTATATCCTAAATGTTTTCTTTTTCATAAGTACAGTACAATGAAAACATGATTCTATTCATTAATATTTTAACCTATAATTATTTAAAATTTCGTTTATCAGAAAGCAGAATTTTTTATTATTATTGTCTATATTTTACTATACTATTTAATTACATTAATAGTCGTATCTCAATTAAATAATTTTAAATTAAAAAATTTTTGAACTGTTCTTTAGGTGTTGCTCTTTTGTCGGCAAGCGAGGAAATGGGCCCCAAGCTATCAGTATTGGAAAAAATTGTGACAAATTTGGAATTGTTGTGCATGAACTTGGACATGTTGTTGGTTTTTGGCACGAACACACGCGTCCAGATCGTGATCGACATGTACAAATTATTCGCGATAATATAATGACTGGTAAACTTTTAAAATTTTTTGAAATTTAATTCAGATTAATACAACAAAGTTTTTTAAACATACTAGGTTAATCTTTATTTCACACAAGATGGGACTTTGTTGCAGGCCAAGAATACAATTTCAATAAACTCTCCGACGATGAAGTTAACTCTTTAGGATTACCTTATGATTATGACTCAATAATGCATTATGCCAAAAATACATTTTCCAAAGGTACTTACTTAGACACAATACTGCCAATGGAATCCCATGGAAAAAAACGACCGGAAATTGGTCAACGAGTTCGATTGAGCGAAGGAGATATCGCTCAAACAAATTTACTATATAAATGCCACAGTAAGTTCTTTTTTTACACCTGTTACTATAAATCTGTTACCTTTAATCTGATATTTATTAATTACTCATTAGAATTTAATAATTATAATTTTAATTTTAATTAAAGAATCAAATTGTTTTAATGATATAAATTACTGAAATTTTTTTTAAGAATCTACTACACGAGAATTACTACTTAGTGCACGAGAAATAAGAAGACTAATTTATGTCTAGTGTACATTTGATCTAACCTCAAAGAATAAAGTTCGATGCCCGTTTAATTGCTCCCATTTTACACTCATTTCTTCTCACAAAATATATATACAGTATTCAATTTTATTTCCTATTTAAAATGTACAGGATCACTCAATTTCTGTCTATTAAAACTACACCTATTAATAACGTTTTTAAACTACATTCATAGTTAGGTGATTTTTAATGGGACAAAATAAATGGGAATTTTGTAGGTATACGAGGTGTGTTAAAAAAATAACGAGAATTTTTGTTTTATGAAAAAAATATTTATTTATTCATGAATATCTATTTTGTCCCCTTCAAAGTAATCCCCCTCGGATATAATACACTTCTGCCAACGCTTTTTGCAATCCTCGAAACACTTTTGAAACTTGATCTTTGTAATAGCTTTTAGCTCTTTTAGCTATTCGCTTTTAATGTCATCTATGCTTGAAAATCGACGGCCTTTTAATGTTCTCTTTATTTTTGGAAATAGAAAAAAGTAAAATGGAACCATATCTGGCGAATATGGAGGCTGAGGCATCGTTACAGTTTTGTTTTTGACCAAAAATTCACGAACAAGCAATGAAGTGTGAGCAGGTGCATTATCGTGGTGCAAAAGCCATGAATTGTTTTGCCACAAATCCGGGCGTTTTTTTCGGATTGCTTCACGCAAATGGTGTTGAACTTGTAGGTAGTACTCCTTATTGATTGTTAGACCTTGTGACAAGAATTCATGATGCACTATGCCATTAAAATCGAAGAACACAGTGAGCATAACCTTCACATTCGACGCACTTGTCGAGCCTTTTTCGGTCTTGGCGATCCAGAATGCCTCCACTGAGACGATTGAGCCTTAGTTTCGACGTCATAACCGTATACCCATGTTTCGTCACCTGTTATAACACGTTTTAGTAGTTCTGCATCGTTATTAACTTCATTTAGCGACTCCTGAGCAACTTCCATTCGCCGCTGGTTTTGTTTGAAATTCAACAATTTTGGAACGAATTTTGCTGCCACACGTTTCATACCCAAAACATCCGAAAAAATTTCATGGCATGAGCCAACTGATATGCCAACATCATCAGCGACTTCTCTGATTGTGATTCGGCGATCGTTCATAACCATTTCTTTCACTTTTTTCACGTTTTCATCGGTTGTTGATGTGCTTGGGCGTCCGGGTCGTTCGTCATCTTCAACATTTTCGCGGCTATCTTGGAAACGCTTATACCATTCGTAAATCCTTGCTTTACTCATAGCAGACTCACCATATGCCTTTGTTAATATTTTACAAACTTCACTACACTTTATTTCATTTTTTACGCAAAATTGAATACATATTCTTTGATCCAATTTTTTCACAAACGAAAATCGCCGAGCTCGAAAAAACACGTCTAACGTTAGCGGCTGCGACTTAAAAAGTAAGCAATGAATATTGCTAAAAATTTTATCGTACTTCATGGGCATGTGTACCGATATAATAAAAAAAAAATTTTATACAGACGGATTCTTCAAACCCGCGAAATTTAAAAATTCTCGTTACTTTTTGAACGCACCTCGATATAGCTAGAACCAGTATATACCTCCTCCTATTATAGCTAGTACCAGTTGTACTAGTATGAAGTGAGCGTTTCTTGTGAAAAAAACACTAAATTTAACGGGAATGTGAAAAATATTTTATTCAAAGTATTAGTCATTGTTTTCTTCACATTTTGAACTCTTTGTGGCAATTCGTGGATACCATGCCCATAGAATTGTTTGTCTTTTGAAGTAAATGAATCAGACACCTAATTTTAGACTTCGTCGTAGTAATCGAAGTGCTGCTTAGCCAATGCCTGTTCCATGGATGACAACAAATGGTAGTCGGAAGGAGCTAAGTCTGGTGAATAGCAGGTGGGATAGTAGCTCCCAGCTAAGTGCTGTGATTGTATCCTGAAACGGTTTTGCTATGTTATGTGTACATGTGCGTTTTCATGGAGCAAAATTACCTTGCCGTCTTTTGTGGTTCATTATGGTTGTTTTCTGATCAATCCATGATTCAAAATGATCATTCGTTGTATGTACCGATCAGTATTAACTGCTACACCAGATTTTAACAATTCACAATGCACCAAACACACAGCATTGTCTTCTTGCTGAATTCATTTGGTTTTGCAGTCAATGTTGAAGGTTGTCCCAGATTAACCCATGATTCTTTCCATTTAGGATTCTTGAAATAGATCTATTTTTCATCGACAGTACCAATTCGATGCAAAATTGATTTTCGTTCGTGTCTTTGAAACAAAATTTGACAAGTGTTTTTTCAGTCTGCCTTTCATTAAGTTTACGTGGCACTCATTTTCTAAGCTTTTAAATATTTCCCACAGTTTTGTCATTTGATTTTGATTCAAAGTGTCATCTTCATCCAATAGCATTTGCGATTCGATGTCTTCAAACTGTTTTAGTCGTTTTTCACGTACTTTATTTTTCACATAAAAATTATTATTTCTAAATCGTTGAAACAATCTTTTGCATGCTACTTCTAATAGAGCATGATCATCATATGCCTCGACAAGCATCTTTGTAACGACAATGTAATGACAAGCATGCGACTTTGTAACGTTACGTTTCTTCAAAAGAAAACAAAACATTAATGTTTTCCGCAAATCATCACTTTCTAGTTCGAAATTCGAAATTTTTAACATAATGAAAAAAAAATGTCGTTTGTTCAATGATTTGATATAACTAAATATGCTTGACAGTTGTCAAAGTAACCAAACTAAAAGAATTAAGGCTCGTTCACAACAAATGTTTCCTATCGAGACATTTGTATTTTGAGGCCGAGTTTGAGGCTCACTTCATACTGGTATATCTGGTATAATGCAAAATATCTTTTCTATCTAGAAGCTGCTCTTGTATATTATTGAGATAGAATGATTTCTATCAGGATATTTATCAATAACTATTACTGATTATTTTCTTGCATTGAATTTAAGAAACATAATAAACGAGTATATATAAATACATTAATATAAGTTACTTACATATAATAAATCTTATAAACGTTGGGCTTAGAATTATTTTACACAAATTAATTTTTTTAATTTAATGAGTTTTATGAACATGAAATTTTGCACTAAAAATATAATTTAGAGTAATTAAAGATTTTAAATCCTATACGAAATATTGTACACAATTCAGATGTAAAGTTTTAAATGTATACAAGGTCAATTTAATTCAAAATTATGTTACACAAAATCAATTTTTTATCAAATTTAAGCGTCAAGTTTTCATCAATGATAATTCCAATGTAAAATCGTTATGAACACTATACATATACATGTAGGTCGTAGAGAATTTAAAATGTCAAAATGTAACATTTTGCATTGTGCCACTTATTCTTGTACGTCTATACCCGAATTTAACAGCTAATTTTGTAAAGCTTTATTACAAAATCAATTAAATACAGTACTATATATATTATCACTTTTCCATCATGTCCTTTTATTTATGGTCTTCACAACAAAAGATCATGAAGTATTAAATCAGTAAAATTAATCGGAATGCAATAAAAATAGAACATATATTCGTATACATTTATAACATTCATATTTAATTAGAAGTGAAATTGATTAAAAATCTCGTTCAAAATTAAAACATATTGAATATATTTTTAAAATAAAACATATTTTTGATTAAAATTATTTTCTCAATAATTAATATAATAGTGAATATATAATACATCTAAATAAAATTAATTCATGAATTCCACTTGAAGTATTAGATTAAAATATTAGAAAACGATTGTATCGGATTTATATAAAGTGAGAAAAATAAATCGCAAATTTTTCAAAAATGATAGATCTAGAATTGCAAATCTAAATTAATCCATTAATACATTAATCTATCTATATCGCGTTGAAACTCCGGTCGCTCCTAAAACATTGAGACTTGCGAAAAGAGGTGCTCCTGTAGTATTCCTGTCCATTAGACACACACAATAGCTTTATACGTTCGAGGTAGCGAAGCGTAACTGAACGCACTCTGCACATACTGCTGTACGTACAGCATATTTAGAGATATAAAAAAAAGTATATGGGCGCTAGCGTAAAGTTCAAATATGCAAATAATTATGCGTATGCCTCATTGCTGTGGTGGTGATGTGTTACAGAATGCGGGCGCACATTCCAAGAGAATAGCGGGAGTTTTGGCTCACCGTCCCACCCGAATAGCTCGCCGTCGAGCGACGCCGAGCGGTGCGAATGGCGCATTACTGCCACCCACGGCGAGCGCATTGTCCTCAATATTACTTTTCTAGATATATTCAAGAGCGATTACTGCCGCAGCGATTATCTTGAGATTCGCGACGGCTATTGGCACAAAAGCCCCGTTCTCGGTGAGTATTCCACTGTATAGCAATTATGCACTTCGCACGAATATAATCTGCTTGTACATTGTGCACCTATGTTCCTATCTAGATTTGACATATTCTAGTTTCAGTTTTCATTTTGCATTTTAATCTAAGAAATAACCCTGTCAGAAAACTTTTTCTTTAAAATAAACGATAGTTTTTCATTACTACGGACCTGATAAATCAAAGAACTTGCATGAAAAAGGTTTCATTTTAATCTTGTATTAATTAACTATATTTATAAACATATAAAATTTAACGCTATTTAAATTTATTCTGTATTAATTTGTATAGATTTACAGTTAATTCAAAATTGATAACTGTTGAATAGGTCGATTTTGTGGCAGTGGGAAAATCCCAGACCCAGTAGTATCATCAGGAAGCCGTATGCTTGTGACATACGTCACCTCGTCGCGACAGAGCGGTCACGGAGGCTTCAGCGCTAATTACGAAGCTGTTTGCGGAGGTGATGTGAAGTTCGACAACATAGGTCACCTCGAATCCCCTAATTACCCCGAAGAGTACCAATCCAGCAAGGAGTGCGTTTGGCGGCTCTCTGTGCACCCCAATTACCAGGTGGCACTTAAGTTTCAATCTTTCGAGATTGAGAGCATTGACAATTGTGTTTACGATTATGTGGAAGTGCGTGATGGCCATGGACCTGATTCACCCCTTATCGGTGTCTATTGTGGTTATAAACTGCCCCCAGATATTCGCTCCACAGGAAACAAGCTTCTCGTAAAGTTTGTTAGCGACAGTTCTGTTCAAAAAGCTGGATTCTCAGCTACCTTCATGAAAGGTACAGTTCTATATTCATTAAACTTTTAACTATAGTTTAAAATGGTATGAAATTCAGTTCATACATTAATCAATTCTTTTCTAGAATTTGACGAATGCGCCTTGACAGATCACGGTTGCGAGCATGATTGTATCAATACTTTAGGTGGATACGAATGCTCGTGCAAGGCTGGCTTTGAACTGCATTCTGATGGAAAGCACTGTGAAGGTGATAACTCAAAAAATAAAAATTTATATATTTAATAAATCGTATATGAATATCTTCTAATAACGTCACAAAATATAAAAAATATTGATCAGAAAGGAAATACTAAAGTAGACAAAAAATACACAAAATATAATCTATATTTTGAAATGTATATTCATATTATCTAATTATGCACTGCAATTTTCTTGAAATTAAAAATCTTTAAAGATATTTTGTCACCTTGACGTTCGACTATACGCCTTGTTATTAATTTTGCTTAAATCCAGCGAGTAAACTTAGTTTGTGACAATTAAGTAAGATTGAATTTCAGAAGAAGGTATAAATGATTCGTTATAAAGTACTACATTGATTATACAAAAATTTCATTATAAATAAATAGTTTATTGCATAAAAATTAAAAGAAAATCAATTAAATAACTAAAAAGTATTTGAAATAAAATAAGCAAAGTATTACAAATATTCATAAATTACTACATAAGTGATTCGCATGAGTAATTCATTAACCCATTTATTCCCAAGCGGACATTCTATAGTCATTTGGTTTTTCGTTCCTAAAACTAACAAAATATTATTAAAAACGACATATTTTTAAGTAAAAAAAACCTACTCTTTTCGAATCTGAGGTCAGATTTAAAAAGTTTTTCACCAAGAATTGAGTATATCAGTTTGAAGATACGTAAACTTCAAGCATCAACTATAGGAATGTAAAATAAATTCACTAGAGAATGTTTGCTTAGAAAGAAACGGGTTAAGAAGAGGTTACACTTATCCTTATGGTCTACCGTTAAAAAGCTGTAAGAAAAAATAAAATAAATAAAAATCTGAAATTATTTTCAATATATTTAAATTTTTAGTTAAATGAGACAAATTAAAAATCTGTAGACTCATCTAATTTTAATAAATAAATTTAAAAAATTTTTAGGTTTGGCGTAGGCTTTCTCTTAAATCGATTATATAAAAAAGTTTTTTAAAAAAATATTACAAAAATGCAAAAATTTGAATTTTTTTGGTTTTAAATTAAATAAAAATATTAAGAATTTGTATGCATTAAAAATTTCACTCCTGATAGAAAATTTACCATCTATTCTGGTAATGAAACTAGATTACGCCTACAAATAATGCTAGATTCCAACTAAAATCTGAGCGTATTCTGGTCGAAAATGAATGAAGTATTCTTATTTGGGTTTTTCTACATATTTGAGTGGTAAACATACAGCTTAATGTAGTATCGACTATAATCTACAAAAACAAGGACATTTTGTTTATTTTAGGTTAGAAAATCAAATTAAAATAGTTATAAATATCGCACTATGTGATGAAACATTTATTAGTATATTTTTAAAACACTAATTTTCTTCCTTCAATTCAAGCCCTACATAAATACACATGGCTGTCGTTCATTCGTATCCAGTAATCTATGTCAGCTCCCCATACTTAGATATTAGTAGGGTTTCCGGACAGATTCTAACCAGATTACGTCACCAGGAACTGGATTTACTAGTAGATTTCCAACCAGAAAGCAACCAGAAATAGAATTTTGGTCATTTTCTAGTAGTAATCTGGTAAAGATTTGTATGTTGATTGCCTATTAAATGTCTACGTTTTAAGTCGTTGTTGATCAAATTTCATTGAGCAATTCTAATAGAATTCAACGACAAACCTAAAATTTGGAAAACTTATACATTAAAGTTAAATGAATCTACAGACTTCTGATTTATTTCATTTAATTATAATTTTAAACATATTTTATTAAAAGAAATTCTGATGTTTATTTATTATATATATTTTTTCAGAGCTATTAAATTGCACCATACACAAGTGTAACCCCTTAAGTGATTTCTTCTGTAACATATAAATCCAATTTATATTGTCTTCTTTTTTATACTTAATGTGCAAAGTTTGACTGTATTTGAGCATCAGCCTATATGCAGTTACCTCTTTTTCATCGCCTATTTAAGTTGAGCACTTAAGCTTTTCTATATTCGACAGATGCTTGTGGCGGAATATTTAAGGCAAACAATGGAACAATTACGAGTCCCTCATTTCCGGAAACGTATCCGGGTAACAAGCACTGCGTCTGGGAAATAATAGCACCTCTTCAGTACCGGATTACACTCAACTTTACGCACTTCGATCTCGAGGGTAACAATGTTTATGAGCAGCCCTGCCAATATGACTGGGTCGAAGTAACCAGTAAACTCAGCGACGACGTACTTAAAAAGCACGGGATCTATTGTGGATCTAGGCCTCCTCCCCTAATCACATCTGATGGAAATTCCTTAAAAGTCGTGTTTACCTCCGACAATAGGTAAGTATAAATACTGAAAAGAGCTATTGAATTTAATGATGACCGAATATCTAAAAGAATACAAGTTTTTAGCATGCAAAAATCTGGTTTCGCGGCAATATTTTTCACGGATATGGATGAGTGCGCTATCAAGAATGGTGGTTGTCAACAAGAATGCAAAAACACAATCGGTTCTTATCACTGCTCGTGTCACAATGGCTTTACCCTTCATGATAATGGACATGATTGTAAGGAAGGCGGCTGCAAGTATGAAATCACGGCCCCCACTGGTACGATTACCTCTCCTAATTATCCAGATTATTATCCTGTCAAAAAGGATTGTGTATGGCATTTTACCACAACACCTGGACATAGAATAAAATTGGTAAATAACAAAATTTTATGTACGCCTTGAAAATCGTAACTTAACAGATTCTCTGTTGAGATTCCCAAGAGGCAATATTTCTCTCAACGGGTTATTTATTACTTTTACAAAAAATATTCTTTATGAATTTTAAATTTCTTTTGTTCGAAAAAGAATAAAATACGTTTTGAGTTTTGAATTTCTGAATTTTATGTGCAATATCGATTATTTTGAAATAAAAATAAATAATAACAAAAAAAATTTAATTTAATTACTTTATTAAACTGTTTTGTTGATTTTAAAGTATATTATATACTTTTTTAGATATTCAAAGTTTTTGATATGGAACCACACCAACAGTGTGCTTGTGATCACGTAGCTATTTATGATGGTGATTCTCCAGATAGTAACTCGCTTGGTCGTTTTTGTGGCAACAAAGAGCCGCATCCAATTCTAGCGACGGGAAATCAAATGTTCATGGTTTTTAAAAGTGACGCAACTATTCAAAAACAGGGTTTTTTTGCACAGCATATGACAGGTGCATTTTTTAATATTTTTGTTCAAATTTTAAGGGCCTAATCAACGTTTTATTAATACTTGAATATTTAGAAAATATTAGAATGATAAATACACTTTTTATTTATTAATGATGTACGAATATATTATAAAAATAAATTTATTTACAAAATAAAAAATATATATTGAATTATAGAATTCTAGTGTCTAAATTTCATATTTACAGCGTGTGGCGGTCATTTGACGGCGACAGATCATGTAAAATATTTTTACTCTCATGCACGATACGGGAGTCAGAATTATGACCACAAAATGGACTGCGATTGGACCATCGAAGCCCCGCTTGGCAAAAATGTTCATCTTACTTTCCTCTCTTTCAACTTGGAGAATGAAATCGATTGTAGCTTTGATTGGGTAGAGGTACATTCAGGACTGGACACTTTTAGTCCCAGTTATGGGAGGCTATGCGGCAACTCTGTAAGAAAATTTATGCATTCATTCGTATTAATATGTATAGTTACAGCATGCTTGAATGTACTAAAAAATCTTAAATTTAAATACAAAAATATAATTTTACATTTATATTGTATATACAGTAAATCATGCCTTTCACATACGTAAAAAATCTACTATTGTCTGAAAATAATGAATTATTAAACATTTTCGCAGAATACTACAGACATTATATCTATAAATGAGGCCCTATTGGTACGCTTTAGAACAGATGATACTATCTCGAAAAGTGGGTTTGCGGCCACGTACTTCGCTTATGATCGTCCAGATAGCGAAGAAATAGTGGGAGGCGAGGACGTTGAAGAAGACTCAGCGAGAATTTAATTGCCAGAAAATATTTTAAGTTAATTATTTAACTTTCATACCGTGCCATGTATAATTGAATCAAAAATCAAACATAAGTATTTTCTTAACATAGGACAAGAGATTTCTATTTGTAAATTTATATTTACATTTTGTCAGCACTGTTATCAAAAGAGAAGCTTATATTACATTGCTCGAGAATTCTCAAGCTTTGGTAGATCTTTTTATTATATTAATATAGATAGTTCTTTTAAAATAGTTTTTCATTTCAATATCATCAATTACGAGTCACAATTAATACAATTGTGTAATATTTATTTGTAAACTATTAACAAACTCATAGAGCTACCCTACCCTAACCCTTGCTACCCTTATTCACTTTTTAATTTAATATTGAAAATGCGGAAACATGTTTTTTTACAATTTAATATATTAGAAATTATAAAAAAATTTAGATCATCGTATTATTGATTAAGCATAATGTTATTGATCCAAATAGATTTCCCTGCTAATTTAATGTGTAGAGCAAAAAATAAATGTAATTAAATTAAAAAGAAAACTATACTGATAACGTAAATTGTTTATAAGTATAGGTGATTTCTTTATAATTGTATGTTTATGAAATTGTTTAACTTACACATAATTGCATAAAACAATTGTATGACCAATGTGTAGCTTGAAACTTCTAAAATATCCCGTTCATGAGTTATCTCTCTGCTTATATTATCTGAATGTCTTTATTTAATATTCTGATTTCTTGTAAATATAGTAAATATTGTATGGTATAATAATTTTTCTGAATAACATATAAGATATTAATACTGTGCCGTTTCATATGCTTATGTACACAGGAAACTAGTCTTAGATCATTTTTCTTTTTGATTCAAATAATATTGTTAATCACGATCCAATTTTAGATGTAAGAAAACAAAATTTGGCTCAAGTAAATTAAAATCGACAAGTGTTGTGTTAATGTTATAAATATTATAACCAATGGACAGTCATAATAGTAATACAATATAGTGCAAATAAAATTTTTCATTCAAACCAACTTATTATAAATTATAATTATATAATAGATAATTAACATAATGGAAATTCTTATATTTCACATGGCTCTTTGTACGAATTGTAACAAATTTATTTCTTAGTCACGTAAAATAAACAAAATACTAATTAAGTATCATTATTAGAACAGAAAAATATGCTCTGTGCATAAATAGTAAATCATATTAACTGCTATAAAAACATCATCTTAAATAAATTGAAGAGTTTAATTAAATTTATTTGATTCCATCTTTGTTACAGTTATTACAGTAACAATATTTGCGAAATAGAAAATATGCTTTTTTATATTGCAGGTGCATTTAAATTAAAATTAAAGAGTAATATGTTGTACATAAAAATTCGAAGTAATTAAGTTTTTTTTACAATCTCAAAAAGCTCTTTTGAGCTCTTCTTTTCTATCCGCAGTTCTTACATTATCACAGTCGCCATCTAGAATCCGTACATTTAATTTACATAATTATTCTTAACATATTATTGCAACAATATAATTTCCAATTGATTATACAGTACATAATTCCATTACGCAAATAAAATAATACGTACTCTTGAAATGAAAGTAAACATTCGTATATTGTAAATAATCCTTTCAATAAAAATATGCATATAAAAATACATTATTTAATAATTATCTGTATATTGTAAAAATATTATATCTTTTATTTTAACAGTAACGATAATTAAACTTTATCGTTTTAAAATTTTTATTTCAATATATACGTAGATAGATATATATTGAAATATATTTGCAGAAATTAAAAAGGAAATACAACAAATTTTTTAATATTTTTTTAAATTTAATTTTATATATGCTTCTTTAAAAACACGTGCTATGAATATTTACATATTTAAATAGATATGCATAATTTTTTATTTTTCGTGCTTATTTGAAGGTTTTCAATGAGAAATGTACTGTTATGTACAATTTCACGTTGAATTTTTCAAATTATTTTACATCTATTCAGGCAAGTAAATAATACATAATATGTACATTTTTAATTAAAAAATAGCAAACAAATTTATAAAAAATTAATTTTCATATAAATTTCAAATTTATTTCCAAACAATATCTTTTTGCTCATATCACTTGTATCTTCTATTAATATCAATATACCTTTCTAGACTAATAAAATTAAATATATGTAAAATCAATAATTTTCTATAGCTTACATAATTATTTCATTAATGAGTTTAATTTTATATTATGTAAAAATATGATATAAACATCATTAAATAATTGAAAATGATAATTCATTAATAGTATAAAAGCTTCTAATTAAATTATTTTTTTTCCATTTATTTTCAATTAATCTTGCATTTACAAAATTATAAAATTGAATGATGATTTTCAATTAATTAAGAATATGAGAATACTAATATGTAGTAAAACTTTCAAATCAGAAATATTCAACTATTTCAACTAATATTTCAGTCAAATTCTATATAAAAGATTATAACAAAGGGTACTGTTTAGGATACAATTCAAAAATAAAATGGCACGACAGTCCATCAAGATTGTTTTTATAAAATGGAATCAGGCACTCTAAATCGAACTTTAGCATTCTTATAAGATAATTTACGAGAATAATAATGCTATTTAACTTATTCAATTTCGAAATTGTAATTTTTAAGGAAAAAATTTAATAAAAGACAGTTGCTTACACAAATTTATATACTTGATACGAAAAGGACGGTCATATTAGGTAGAGAGCAGTACTGGATGAATGGTTTTATTTTTGTTTAGGTATTTCCTATTCCGGCATCTGGTTTTGCAGAAGTAGAAGCTATATTTGGTCCAATACCTGAATCACGGTAACTTGAACTAAGACTGTTAGCCATTCGCTGATAATGTGGCTTTCTATCACTTTGCGCTCTGGTATAATCAAGATGATCATATTCAAGATCCGCATTGTTATGTTTTATTTCATCATAAACATGTTCAGATTTTTTGTTATCCATCTCATCAATGCATTGATACACGTTCATTTTTGGATTGCCTAAATCGGCATCTCTATTCTTTAATGAAGCCGTGTGGTCGTACTGAAGACTACAACCTCCTGAAAATAAATATTTATAAACATTATTAAAACAATCATTTATATTATTAATGAATTTAAATAGAAGATTAGTTAATTTTGGACTTTTAAATACCTTTACAGCTATCGTCGTCATCATCCGTACAAAAGCCGAATCCTAATTTAGCTTTTTCTGTGTTAATATTCTTTCTGGTAAAAATATTTTTTATTTGTACATTATTTAAGAGGGTATCTGTACCCTCGTCAGTCCTTGAATTTCCTTGATAAGAATATACGGGATTATCAAACTGATTACGATCTGTGAAGATGAAGTTTTTAATTTTAATGTTTACATTTATATATATATTGATTCAGTTGCTATCGACAAATAAAACTTATAAAATAATGATGTTTGGAAAATTTATTGATCGATTGAAACTTCTAAAAACATTTGGTATATCCAAATCCATTTTTATTTTTTTAGATTATAATTTATAAAGACGTTAAAACGAAAATTCGTTTTAATCATTTATACTGATCAATTTTTTTATATGTAAAAAAACAGGAAAAAATAATATATTTACAGTAAAGCATATAAAATCATAAATTATGTCAATATTTTTCATAAAAACGTGATAAACAATTTTCAATAAATTTTTCTAAGTGTACATAAATTTTTCAGCTTCTTTCATTATTCAATTTCTATGTAACGATTTATTGAACTATTATTTTAGTCTAATATAGATGATTATTTAACCATTTCTAAAATTATTAAAACTTTTTATAGCTCCCATTTTTATCTATAACTATCAGTGTGGTTGGATATAATAATATATTTTGAAAATTCTAGTAATCAGTAATAATTATTTTATGTAATAATATACATTACATGATGTAAAGTACATTATCGTCAACATTATTGTATATACTGGTGGATTGCTTACCTGGTGGTGTTACTGGTTCTGCTATATATTGTACTTGTGCAATTTCCATTTTGAGATTTGCAACTCTACGACGATGATACATCCAGGCAGCACAAAAAATTGATATACCCATGATACCAGCGAAAATACCTCCTATTACGCTACCGTAACCAGCTTCATCTTTTTGCTGAATATTACGAGAAAATAATTCTTCATCGCAATTTGGACCTGTTACATTTAAAAATTTCTTTATGAATATAAATTATGAATTACTACAATTACATTTAGTAAAAAAAATGCTATAATAATAATCCATAATTAATAATTTATTCTTTTAAATGCACCTGTATATCCATGTTTACAAATGCAGCCTTCAGCAGGATGGCAGATAAAAAAGTTATTTTTGCACTCACAAGCTTCCATACAATGATCGCCATAGTAACCCTCTGGGCAAACTAGGTATACAAAATATCGAATCATCAATTAATAACAATTACTATAAATTGTATTAATTGTACAATGAATATGAATTCTAAGGATTATAACAACAATTTATGCAGTAATTGAAAGATAGAATTCATTTCTATCTAGAAGATGCTTATTTTAATGAATATAAACACAGCAAAAATATAGTGCAAACGATAATAATTAAAAGATATCATAATATGTATTACAAGTATAACTAAAATCATAATCATATTTAAAAAATGGTTAAATAAAACTTACGTTTCCAAATCTATTAAAAGAAATAAAACCTACTTAGTTCAGCATAAGTTTATTGACAGGTTGTTTTTGTTAAACAAAAATGCAACTCATTGATTAAATATGCAAACACTAAATATTTATTATAGATTAGACAGAAAAAGAAAAACAACATAAGCTTAGAGATTTAAAATATGTTTTAGATGGAAAGATACTTTTGCATTGATTAATATCTGTTAATCAAATACTAATAGTCTCAAATCGAATAGCTTCAGATGGCTTACTCTCAGTACAGCGCGTTCCAGTCCAGCCAGGCGCACATTTACAGTGACCGTCGTTGGCACGACACTTGCCTCCATTAAGGCACTTACAATGTTGAGTGCAGTTAACGCCATAGGTGCCCTCAGGGCAGCTGCTTTGACAATGTTTACCCTGCCAACCAGGTAAGCACTGACATACACCTGTTATGTGGTGACATTCGGCTCCATTTTTGCAGTCGCATCGTTCAACACAATCCTGTCCAAAACGGTCTGAGGGGCATGGATGTTCACATGTCATTCCCAGATAGCCTGCTCGACAGATGTATTTGCCGGTCACATGATCACATGTCATATTACCTAAAATCATAAAGGGTTAAATATGTTTAAATTTTAATACCATATGCTTGGAACCCATTCGGCCCTTATACTAAGTTTATGTTTAATTATAAAATAGTAAAACATCTTTATTCCTCCGAATATTCATCTAATATGCATGTAACATTTAAATTAAGTAATTAAATTAGATTTATATGATACCCTTATAAAATATCTCAAATATATATTAAATAATTTTTAATGAAACTCTCAAAAAGTCAGTGATTAAAATTTGTAAAAAAATTGTCAATTATTTTAAACGCATATTTATTGTTGTTTTATTTTATTTTAACTATAATTCTTAATACTTTCTGTACAGGAGTTATTATAAAAATTATCATTAATCAGTAATGTCACTTTTGAGGGATTATTCTTCTTATATCAAGTTTTTGATTATAAAGTACTAAGTAAACATTCAATTGTGCAAAATTATAAAGGAAAATCATGTATAAATAAAAAGATACACTGAGAAAAAATTTCCAGCATAATTTAATTTTATTGGCTATAAATATTTCTTTGGTATAATTAAATGTTATTGTACACAAAAAATGTTTATTTGAAGTAGTAAAATATGTTTCTCTTGGTATTATGATGTAACAAATTCCTATAGAATACAAGGATACTTAATAATTATAAAACTAAATACTGGCAAATGTTTTTCACTTAGAGAATTAGAAATACTAATACAATATTTATATAAAAACATTAAATTTATAAAAATACTATCGGTTAACATTTTGAACCATGTTATGATTTATTTCTCTTTAAATTTGTTCAAAGTTGTACAGCATGAATTTACATTTAAATTAAAGAAGTATGAAAAATGAAGACTCCAAAATATTTATTTTAAAAATATTAAAATTAATTTAAATCTTTTTGTATTTTTTTGTTAATTTTATCTCCTAAGTTACATACAAATTATAAAATTTTATTATTTCTCTACATTAATTTGGAATTCTGTAGCAAACAACACAAATAGTATGAAATTTTATTTCTTACTTTAAAGTTATTTTTTGATAATGGATCAAAGTACATGATTCAAAATTAAGTTTTATGAAAAACGTGAAAGTACTTACCATGCATTTTATCTGGACATTTTTCCTTGCAACGTACTCCATACCAACCTTTTTTACATGGTTGAGAGCAATCAGTTCCCTCCCAACCTCGTGCGCATATACAATTCCCGGATTCAGGATCACAAGAGCTGTTATTTTTACAATTGCATACATTATGACAGTCATTGCCATATTGACCAGCGGGGCACTGAGTCTCGCAACGAATTCCTATATAATTAATCATTTTATTGGTGATAAATACCATTTTTATGAATTAGTATACATTATTTCTCATCTAAATAGAACTTTTTATTCAATTTAATTTTGAATTTGTATATATATGATAAAATCTAGTATACTAACCTCGCCATTGTGGTTTACATAAACAATGCCCCGTAACTTGATCACAATCAATACTATTATCATAATCACAGTCGCAAGTTTGAGAACAGTCGTTTCCAAAAAGTCCTTTCTGACATCGATTTTGACATAAATTTCCAGTAAAGCCAGGAGGGCATATGCACGTCCCTATTTAAATGTATAATTAGTAAGTGCAGATATTTAAATAATTATTTTTTACCATTTTGTGGATCACAGGCAGCGTTATTAAAACATTTGCATTTATCATTACATCCAATGCCATAAAATCCTAATGCACAAGGGCGTTCACATTGTACACCATCCCATCCTAAAAATTAGTTTTTATACAATTTTGTATTTAGAAAATTTGTAGCATAAAGATTTTAAATTATAGATTTATAACAGCAAAAAGTGTATAATTTACAAATAACTATTTGTGAAAATATGTAACTTTTTATAATCTAACACGTTTACAAATAATATTTATGACATGGTGATTTACAAATGATACAAGCAAAGCATCTAAAATATTTAAATTGGAATTGCAATAACATTACTTACACGGAACAAAAAAGAATTCAATTTTATTTATTGAAATTAGTGATTTAAAATTTTGTATAAATATAAAAATAAACATTTAACATACAAATAAACATTTGTAGATTTTATAATTACTTCATAATATTAAATTATTAAATTCATCAATAATTTTATTGTTCATTTTATAATTTAACAACATCTTTAATAATAATGATTTTTAATAATAATTATTTTGTTAATAACCATTTTTCATATAAATATTGCTTGTTTTATTTATTTGAACAATTTTTAATGAATGAGTTTTTCAATTTAAATGCTTTTCAATTTATTCGAAAAATAATACGGGATATATATATATATATATTAAGTGCACTTAATTAATATTTAATACATTAAAACTACAATAATTTTTTTTCAATATTTATTTTGGTTTGCAAATTTACTTATTCTATATTTTTCCCTTTTTATAAAAAATCTTGTATTTAAACCACAAGCTGTAAACATAATTATTATAATATTATGGTTACATAGGCAATAAAAACTTCCATAAGTGTGTGATTAAAACTATGAGCCAAAAATATAAAATCCAAACTTACCAGATGTACAATTGCAGTGACCGTCTTCGGGGGAACACGTGCCACCGTTAAGACAAACGCATCTTTGAGCGCAGTCCTCGCCGAAAGTATTAGCTGGACAAAGTTCATGACAGTGTTCGCCGCGATAGCCTGCTGCACAGATGCAGCTTCCATTCACAGGTGAACATTGGGCATTGTTCTTGCACTGACACCTGTTTTCACAATCTTGACCATAGGTATAAATTGGACATGTACGCGAACATGTTTTCCCGGCCCAACCGGGTTTGCAGGTGCATTTACCGCTCCATGGATGACACAGTTCCGTGTTGGCATTGTCGCATTCACATACCTAAAAGCATATTCAATCATTTGATTATCAAAAGCCATTATTATATCATTGAGGACATATTGTAATATTGGAAGAAAATAAGTCTAAATTTTACTAAATTATTACCCAAATATGAAAACTATTATTTTATTTTTTAATTAAAACATAACTTGATACATGTTAAAATGATTTTACTAAATAAAGATGCATAAAAAAGAATAAAATTAGTAACCATGATACAATATTATACAATACTGTTTTCATGTTGGGGAAATTTCTCACACATATGTCATAGAAGATTTTAGCAGCATTTATTTAGCTCTTTTACCACGCATTAAAACCACTAGATATAATCATTAGAATGATCTTCTATGAGGTTAATAGAATATTGATCTAAAACCAGAACTATGTAAAATGTTGAGGTAACTAAAATTCAATTAATTATCTCAAAAATATTCTGTCAATACAAATTTTTAAACGAATTTTATAAATTATTAAAAAATATAAATAATTAAATTATTTAATGAGTTAATTAATTAAATAAAATAATTACCTTCAAACAATCTAGACCATAAAGACCATCCTTGCATACTCGTTGATTACAATTTTCACCGGTCCAGCCAGGATTACAAGTACACAAACCATCAATGGTAGAACAAGATGCACCATTTTGACAAGTACAATTCTTTTGGCAATTTAAACCAAATGTGTCAAGGGGGCAACTTTTTAAGCACTATAAGAAAACATATACTTAATATATTATAAAATTCAATATGCAATTTTTATAAATATAAATTAAGACACACTTAATACATCCTACTACGATAAACAAATAAATGGTGATGAAAATTCCTCTGAATTTTTTAAATTATATTATATAAATATGATTATAGGAACTATATTGCCATGAAAATAAATTTTTTTTAAAATGCTTAAAATAATTTACCCTGTCACCATAAAACCCGGGTTTACATTGACATTCTCCAGTTACATGATCGCAGCCAGCGCCATTGTAACATTCACAAGATACACTGCAATTTTTACCCCAGTATCCATCTGGACATCGATTTGCACATACTAAACCCTATGAACATAGAATTTAGTTTGAATATTTACATGTATTGAATATTTATATTTTACTTAAAAAACCATCATTATTACTAAAAATATTTTTACTATTCAAATTTTTGTCTTTAACAATATAGCAACACTTTGTAGTGAACATCTTGATAACCAAAAATGATCAAAACTAATAAATAAACATTTTGGCTATAAATTTCACAGATGCTTAATAACTATTTTTTGCTATACATGTTGAAATCTGTGAAATAATATATAAGAGCAGGAGTTTATTGACATATAAATAATAGTGGAAACACAGAAATATTTCTTCAAAAATAGTAACTATAATAATAATCTTATTCAAGGGAATTTTATTACCGTCCATCCTGGCATACAGTAACATCGCCCTGTTGTAGGACTGCACGTTCCCTTATTTTGACAGCGACACTCTGACTGGCAGTCATCTCCATGTTTCCCAGGGGGACAATTTAGATCACACCTATGTAATTATATATCTTTTCAATTATTTAATTCATGTTAAACTATATGTAAAATATTTATTCTGCAAGTGCAGATTTATTTAACATTTAACAAGTTCAGCAACAAGACTTTTTTGTTTGAGCAAAAATACGTGTTAAAGCAAGAATCATATAACACACTTTTTTCATAATGCTCAATTTTATTATACGATTCCTCTGGAACTAACTATACTGCATGAAATTTCTTGCATTTCTTGCAACTTAAAAAATTATACAACAGTGCCAGAATTGCACTATTCCTGAAAGTGATTTTTTCACCGGGCCATTCTTAAAAAATTGTATAAAGTTGAGTCATACGCAGATTCGTTGTATATATATATATATATATATACACATATATACATATATATAATATGATATTCTTAATATATAGTAAATTTGGCGAAAAATTTAGTATACACTTGTCCATTCACAATGTATATTAACGTAAGCGCACACAAGTGTAAAAAGCTTTTACATAAAATTGCAGTTCATGAATTTTCTTCAATTTTCTTCAAAGAAAATTTTCTTTGGCAAAGCTTAACACTTGAATATTAATTATATAGATACATTAATTGAAACAGGTGAATAATATACTTAACATTTTTATTTTAGATCTATTTTCTAATTTTAGTAAGAACATTTTTTCAGTAAGTTAAAAATGTAGTTCAAAAATAACTTTTACGTACTATATATATATATATCCTCTTTATATCTATTTTTTGTATTTTTGACAATTTTGATTGGTTGCAAGCTATTTAGAAGTCAACCGATTTGAAAATAAAAATATTGTTAAACTAAGAAAAACATGCTCTTCATACAATGTTTTAATATTTGTTTTGCAATTATTTATAAGGATCGCTAATGATTGTGTGATATTTAGGTGTAATAATCTGTTTTAATATCATTATATTTCGATAAGAATTTTTAAAACATAAAAAACCTTATTTATACATTAAAAATGAATTTAATGGTAACTTACAAAAAAAATTTGAATGAAAAATTATATTTTTTTTAACTTTTTGTTGAATATAAGTGAAATTCGTTTGAACTTTAAACTTTGACCAGCAGCATTGAAAAGAGTTTTGATCCTTGAAAATATAAATTCATTGTATAATGATAATATGTATTTTAAATAACAAGATTTAAATAATAAAAGAATTTTTTAATTTAGAAGCCAACTTTTACGAATAATAAAAAAGGTAAAACTTAAAAAGAATTTAAGCAAAATTAATAGTTATTAATGAAATACTCACAAGGGTCCGGTATATCCTGGAGCGCAATGACATTCACCAGAAATATGATGACAGCTACCACCGTGTAAACAACGGCATTCTTCGCCGCAATTCAGTCCGTATCTGTTGGACGGACATTTTTTCTCACAATATTCACCACTCCAACCTCGAGTGCACGTACATTTTCCATCGTAAGGATCGCAGGTAGCGCCATTCTTACACTGACAATCTTCATTACAGTCCTTACCCCACTTTGCTATCGGACATTCTGTGACAGATAAATTTAATATATATTAAGTACCATATTTAAGAAAGTCACATATTATTTCTTTTTTAAGAATATTTCAAAGGATAAATTTTGTTTTTTCGCAAAAATCGAGATAAATGTTGTTACTAAATTTTTCAATATATCTTTCGACATTCTTTTATAGAAAAATAGATTTCAAATATTATAGAAACGGTTTTATGTACTTTCTTTTATATATTAAAAAAATACTTACAATAAATAAATATATGTGGAATATATGTATAAATATATGTACGTTTATTCTATACATCTTCATAAAATTAGTATTTATATAACAAAATAAGAAAAAAGGTGCAGTTTGAATTTATTTAGAATTTTGCTATCTTGCGAATCTTATGAAAACTTATTTATAATCTAATCATATATACAATTTCTGTAGTAATAAGTATTTTAATTTAAAAATCAGAAAGTATTTTTTAATAAATAGTCTCATATTGTAATTTAATTAGGCAAGAATAAAAAAATCAAAATAATAAAATAAATATATTTTTTTGATAGCAAAAAAGTGATTATGAAAATTCACTCAAAATGTAGTTAATTATAATTAAAATGTGTTTAATTAATATTTTTGTACAAACATTCAGATTATCAAATAATAATAATCTTAATAGATGGAATAATAATTACTGCACCTTTTCGTCAAAAAATTGAATAAAACATATATTATACTTACTGACATCACAAGATGGTCCACCAAATCCTGATTCACATTTACAAATGTCTGGAGCTATACATGTACCATGTCGACAGTCTTCTGAACATATTGGTATACATTTTTCTTCATTTTTCGTTGGCGCATACCCCTTGCAGCACTCTTCAACGGGTCTTTGTTTAGTTATTGTCTAAAATAAACACTATTATTTACATTACAATAGTTATGATTAGTATTAAATTAAAAATATTTAGAATAACATTTGACACACAATTTAGATTAAAGAAGTCCAGTCTTTATATCTGATCTTTACCTGATCTTTGTAGACAGTTTTGAAAACAATTTTATATTTAGAGCAGGTAGGTGGAAAACTCCAACACAAAGTTTTTGATCTTTCGGTGTAAGGTTTTTGCTCAGAAACTTTCACGGTTACAGAATACCTAAACAATTTATCAATTATAAATGTCTTTAGTGTTTAAATCTTTGTTTAAATTGTATCTATACTGTATATGTTAAAATGATTTATAATATCAATACATTATAATTAGAAACCAATCAGTATAGTTATAACTCTTTGTAATTATATTAATATTATTAGCTTACATATATTAGAATAAATAGTATGAAAAGACCTTTCTACAAGTCTTCCTATATTTGAAAGGTTGCTACAGACTCTAATAAGGAAGTTCTTTTATAACGTTTAATTCTACATTTTAACTAAGTAATGTGAATTTAGTTAAGTGGGATTTATTAAAAGTCTGTAGGCACATTTAAATTAAATACATAAACTTTTCAAAATTTTTGGTCCAATGCAAGGTCTCACATAGACTTCTTTTTAAATCGATTCATCAATTTTATTTTAGAAAACACTAAATTATAGTCATTTAATCTATATTTGTAGCGGATTTTTTTAATGAATTCAAAGTGTGTCTATTTCTTATCTAATTTAAAATGTGGCATCCAAAAATTTTGAAAATTAATATATCTAATTTGAACGTTCCTTAAAGCTCCTAATAGGACCCATTCATCAACTAATAATAATATACTTTATCAAAGCAAATTTTTCTTAACATAAATATATAATGAAAAGTATTTAAGAATACATGTACAATATATACTAATCTACAGTACGATATTTATGTGTTTCTGGCTAGTTTCAATAGAATTTATAAATAAAATTGATTTTGTTTTTCCACTTCAAATTTAATAAAAATGTAAGATATATGTGTGAATGATTTTTAGTATATTTAAAGATTTATGTTACTGATTTACGGTTGTATCTAATGAACGGATTGACTACAAAAACTGGTCAATTCTTATAGAAGACTTGAAATTATACAATAGAGATTATATTGAATAATAACCCTTCGAATGTTATTCATCTAAAAGTATATATTCAAATTTTTTTGTTCAATTGGTCTTTATGCAACTTTAAAATATTTTGCAGATAAAAACTTAAAGCCTATTTGTTATGCAACATCCTCGGAAACAGTTGAAATTTTAATTCTACTGTTATCTATATTATGAAACAATTAAATATATCTGATATTCATGTTATAATATAAATTTTGAAAAATATATATTTGAAAATAGATTAATAAAATAAGTTAATTTTTTTAGAAATATATATATACCACATCTTTTTTTTGTACGTGCTGTATGTATTAATGCCATTCGAACAATTCAATTCAATAAAAATTTTATCAAAAATTATCGTCATATCCATTTCTCATGTCTAAAATGATCAGTATAGTCTATTGTTATTGTGATTAATAAATTAAAAAATTAATAAATTAAAAGTGAGGACATTGTATCTAATTCGCGTTTGAGTAGTACTTTATAAAATACAAATATTATACAAATTGAATCGTAATATTCCATTTTGACATTGTTACAATGTAGTTAAAATTTTATGTAATGTCATTCAATTTTACTTAATATTATAATTATCGATTTAAATTTCTACCGATAAAATAGCTATGGAAGAATCTTATTTTAAAATAACAAAAATTACATACGCATTCTGTAGTTTCTATTAGAATATAAAGTATTGAAGAAGAAAAGAATAAAAACAAAATATTTGTTTCTATCTTGATTTCTATTTTTTACACATAAAATTAATAGCAGATTGCATGTGTGTTAATACATAATGTATTATTAAGATAAAAACTTACGATTCTTGTCTAGTACAGACATTTGGACCTTCAAGAGCATAAATTGATCCGAAAAAAAAAAAGATGACTACAACAATGGCTACTAGACTAATCTTGATCCTCATCTTGTACAAGACAAACTTAGTTCAATAACATTATCTATATCATATTTCTGTTTAATATAAAGATTTGGTCTTGGATTTTATATAATAAAATGACTTGTTATCCTTTACATTAATTTGAACCTGGAATAAAAAGTGAATTATTACGCAAAAATTAAGTTTTACTATAATAAAAATACAGCTCCTAAGCGGTTTAAGTAGTCTTATACCAAGAAAAATATGTACCCTTTTATGCTATCTTTATTCTAAATGAAAAATAACGAATACATCGTTGTCTTTAGAAACTCTAAGCGATACTACCTGCTCCCTCCCACGTCACAAATTGGCCGCGACTGATTGTACCTCATCACGCAAGAGGAGACTCACTTATAATAAAACCCCGATACCCACCAACAACGCATTGCTATTATTTGTACACAACAGTATTATCAAAAATTTGTAACCAATAGAATGTACTATTAATAAAAACTCCATTTAGTTCTTATAAAATAAAATGCACACATACATACATATAAAAAATAAAAATAGTACAAAATTCTTATTTAAACGCATTTTTAGCTTTCTATCGCTTGAGCAACCTGAGTTTCACTTATACAGGGATTCCCTACTTTACGCACTTGTATAATGTCTGTTTTTAGTAATAATTGTGTAGGAATACAAGTTGTTGATGAAAAGTCTGCAAGTTTATGAAATTAAAGCAAGTTCTCTTTAGTAACAAATTGGAATAACAGCGTTTATTAATGCTCTTGTTAGTTACACGACACGAAGAATCTCTGATCTAGTCGGTGGTCAGGCTTCGAGTGCCTTTCTCCTTTTCTCATTGTCCTTTCCTTCCATAGCTACTACGCAGTTTTCCCTAATGACCATTATAATAAAACACTGAACTGATAGCTCGCTCCTGCATAACATACCCGCTGCACATTCGCTCACCCTTCTCGGCGCGCAGGTCGTCGGGGCGCCTATACTGGCTCTCTCGTTCTCTCTAAATCTCTCTCCCTCTCTCTTTCACTCCCTCTGTCATCCGCACGGTCATTCGGTCCCTTTTGTTTTACAGTGTCTTTCATACCTTTATAAACATAATGGCATACGGTCTACGCCTTACACCCTAAGCATTCATACCGCTCGCACCCACATGCACTCCCACAATTGTCTAAGTGCTTGAGATTTATTTTGTATATAAATAAAAAAAATATGAAATTAAATTTTTTTAACGATTATATAAATGTAATAATTGGGCTGAAAAGTTCATAGGTTAACGTCGAAAAACATTTTTTTTTTGATAAAATTTGATTTTATTATTCAATATATGCCTTCGAGGGCGACATGATGATTGTAGCGGTCACACAATTTTTCTATACCTTTTTTATAATACGATTTGTATTTAGTCTCAAAATAAGCCTCAGTTTCGACGATTACTTCGTCATCGGTGTTAAATTTCTTTCCAGCGAGCATTCTCTTGAGGTCTGAAAATCAGATCTGGAGAACACGGTCGGTGCGGAGGCAATTCGAAGCCCAATTCATGCAATTTTTCCATCGTTTTCATTGATTTATTTTGAGTCAGACGGTGCGTTGCCTTGATGAAACAACACTTTCTTCTTCTTTAATGGGGCCGTTTTTCCGTGATTTCATCCTTCAAAAGCAAACCACTTCTCAACAGTTGATTTTTCTAGTAAAGAGTCCAAATAATTTTATCAAGCCAAGCCTTGGCTCCAACAGTATTTTTTCGCTAAATAGCAATACTTTATTAACACACGAAATTCCATTTAATCCGTCTTTTTAAAAGAGCACAAGTTGCTTTACTCAAAATGCTGTATCTAATAACTCATAGTTCGACAGATGTAAAAGTATATACATGTATCTTTTGAAAGTTAGGGCTAACTAAAAATTATATGGATTCAATACTAGTAGTGCCGTTTGTGCATCAACTTACGAACATTTCAGCCGATCTGTTAATATGATAAAATATTGTTCAAAAGTTGATTGTATTTAAATCTCTCAAATACAAAAATTGAAAAGCCTTTATAAATTTTATATAATAGAAAAAAATAGATGCGTAAAGCGTACACGGTAAAGACTGCAATCATACATAGATATCAACTGAATCACGGGATGTGCTTTACAGATATAAAATATTTTCCCTTCAATATCAGCTTCATAAATTGATTAAACACAGCTTCAACGTAATTTAATAATACTTATAAATATGATTCTCCCATGTGAAGATTTCTATTATAAATTCTTATTTTCTTCACAGTGATTATTAAAATCTACGAGGTTTAAATATAAGCTTCAATCAATAATTCAACTAAGGCTATAATAGATAGAGTAAATGTTAGTGAATTTACTAGTCTATGATCAGTTTAGTACATAGTATGGTAAAAATTACTGTACTATTTCTCTCATTGCAGATGTAACATTATCATTTGTATCTCTATTGATTTTATGTGGATTATAATACCTCGAGTTGTTCTACTTCTATGGAGTTCCGGTTGGTCTTCGCGCGAGTAGTACTCGTTTCGAAAATCCGCTGTATTACAAGTCATGCATAAATTTTACAGTTACTTAGGAATTCGTTATCATTGGTTTTGCCCCTCATTTCGCGCTCTTATAACCTACTAGCCCGTTTACCAAATATCTTCCTTGAGAATTTATTGAAACATTCAAAATAAAAATATTGACTGCCAATATGGAGAAAAAACAAGCGTCATGCAGTTAGTACATTGGCGTTTGCAGTTGCACATGTATTTATTGCACGCTTACACAGACTAATAGTTAATAAGTGAGTTTTCTTGCAAACCGCGCAATAAAGTTTGCTTTGTTCCAATTTTGCATCAACTGTATGGTAAAGGAATCAGTACTAATATTTTTTTATTATTTGTCAGATAACTATAAAATTTATTATATAACTATTAGTACAAATTATAAAAAATTGAAAAAAATCATGTAACTAACATTTATGAAAAGAAACTTGAAAATTCTAAAGTAGAATTTGTTCAGCATGGATATCATTTAACGACTAAAGCTTTTTACACGCACGAATTACAAACGGAACTATGAATATACTATTACGATGTATACTATTACTTAGAGAGACAGCAATATGAATGCAGACAGCAGCTGGACTCATATTCAATTCCACGAATTTGGTAAGTCATTCTTTGTCAGAAAAAGATCGTCATAAAAATACCATAAAAATGTTTATAATAATATTTTTTATTTTAACAGCGGGGATATATATCTGCAAACTGATTTTGTAGATAAGCTAAAATTTATTTAGTGGTTTGTAAGAGACAAAAATAACTTGAATAATGATGGGATGATGAAGCTTACATTTTAACAAAGCATAAGATTATATATATATATATATATAAAAAAAAGTTCAAAAGTTAAATTTATTAGCTTCATTGAATACATTTTATAATTAGCTAGTTAATCATTGTTTAACAAGATTTCTCAATCGATGTGCATAAGAGTAATGTTACGAGACCATTATCTTTGTTACTTTTATTACCTTCTGAAGCTATAATTTCTAGGATTAATATACCATTCGAATTCTGAAAACGTAAAAAACTATTTGTGTATATCTATAGTGTCTAAACGTAACTGTAATGTTTGTGTGCTATGTGAATCTAATTGTGTGGAGAGTGGAGGTGTAGATAGTCCTTTTCGATTTTCATGTTAAACAAACTACGTAGATGTACTGATGTATGCATGATAATTTCGAGCTTGTGTACATGCTTGCCTCCACTTTATCCATGGTGGTCATGATGCAGCTGAATCACGCCCCTCGCATTCTATATACCTACAATTGCACACTGACGCTCACTTTAATTACAGCTTTGGTTACAGTCATATGATACAATAAAATACCTGACCATGATTCACTCGCATCGAACATGTATTATTTGCAGTTAAATTTTATTTATAGTGTCACTGGTTAATACTAAAATGGCCGTTTTTTTATTTCGGTCTATCCTATATTTCCATTTATCAAAAAAAATGTTTAATTCCGAGGAATTCCTTTGTTTCTGAATCATTATTAGACAGTCTTATTCGGCACTAATTAAGCGAACTCTTTAGCAACATGCACAACAGGTGGGCTGAAAAGTTCGTAGATTGAAACATAAATGGCACCACTAGTATTGAATCCATATAATTTTTAGTTAGCCCTAGCGTTCAAAAGATATGTGTATGAACTTGACATCTGTACGTAGTTCTAAGGCGCTTGAGAGATATATAGATGAAAAATAAATTTGATTTGACAATAATTGTTTTATATTTCATATTAAATAATAAATGAATATTAACAACTAATATCTCATTACATATATTCGTTATGGACGCCCCGGAACAATTTTGGCAGCACAGATAATTGCATTCAATATTAACACTTTCAAAGTGATGGTTTTCAAGCGGAACTTCCCAGTTACCCAATAAAAAAGAGAAGAAAGAATAATTTGCCTCTCCTTTGATTATCTTCAATTTTTTGTGTTGGAAGTAAGAAAATAAAAGCTTGATTATTCTATGATCGAAAGTGTGTGGTGATTATTGAAGAATAAAGCATGAAATATAAAACACATAACTTGAGTAACATACTCGTACATGAGCAGTTAAAATACAATATAACGTCGTTTCATTCATTTACCCCACTGCTATGATTATTTTCTTGTAATTTTTTTCTTGTATATACAATGAGCGATCATGTTTTTGATATAATCAATATTTATTAGTAAATAAAAAAAGCAAGTAAAGTGATAAAAGCGACAATAATTAAAAATATTCTATCGATATAGAAACTATATGCGACTGTTATATTTGTTTAATGTTATTTGTATTGATCTATATCTAAAACTAATTTTTAGTCGTTGTAAAAATATACACCTATCGTAACAGCTGTCATATTAAGATTTAATATTAAAATTTGCATAGTTATCGGGATAGTTAAAAAAAATCTATGAAGCTCTATCGCGTTATTTTCTATTTCTCCATGTACATTGGAATAGTTATATCGTGTGACATCGAGGGGCTGCTCACTTGGCACTCTCTCGAAAAAGTATAAAGGGTATACAAGAGTTAGAAAACTGTACTCCGGATTTGTACTCCGGACACAAATCGGTGGAAGGGGACAGTGGAATGGTAAGCCCAGGCGGCTCGGCGCGGCGGCCGCCGTCCGGCGAGTGAGTGGGCCAGTGGTGGTGGAAGTTCAAAGAGTATATAACAGGACCCGGAGGATTTCGGGAGTACATTGAAATTTCAAGAGCTCTTTCAAGAAAAGATTAGAAAATATAAATTGTTAAAAATAATTATTGTTAAAAGTTAATAAATTAATTAAATAATGATTATAAATAAATATTGTGAGCATGCGTGAGTGCCGTGAGACTTGAGAGTCGTGTACTTTTTGAAAAAACAAAGTACTCCCGAAATCCTCCGTGTCCTCTTGTATATTCTTTGAACTCCTCCCACTATTGACCCGCTCGCTCTCAGGACGGCGACCGCCGCACCGCATCGCCCGAGCTTCCCATGTCACTTCCCTCTTCCACCAATTTAATTTCGGAATTCATTGGAAATTTGTCGAGAACGATTTCGGAAAAATCTGGGGAGCTCAGAAGAGTACAGAAGATGATTACGGAGTTTTATTTTCTGTACTCAGAGTGAGCGGCCCCTCGTGTGACATAACAGTCTTTAAACCGGGCTTTCTTTTGTCCAGAGAATGGCTTATGTCGGCCGTATTTAGTGTCGGTAGTCGGTACGCGATTCGAGTGTGAGTGTGACTATATAACCCGGCTCTCCGAATGATGATGCTCGCAAACAAGTCGGTGAAGATTCGGCGGAATCGCCTTCGGGAGCGCGCGCCATTCGCAATGTGCTCTTTTCTCGCTTTTCTTCAAGGTAAACGATGTCAATTAGACAGTTTAAGAGCTGCAGAGACTGCGAAGCGTTATTCGAAGCGCAGTGCTGAGGGGATCTACAAGTCCTCGGGAGTCTATCGCCAGAGCCTGTGCTACCCGCTCGGCAGGTCCATGACCGAGATGAAAACCTGTCAGAAGCTGTTTCTCTCACTCGCTCCCACTATTCCGCACCACTGTCTTTCTTTCTCTCTCTCTCTCCCGCTGTCTCT
Organism: Sycophaga agraensis; assembly: GCA_018906755.1. NCBI lineage: Eukaryota > Metazoa > Arthropoda > Insecta > Hymenoptera > Pteromalidae > Sycophaga > Sycophaga agraensis. Next base: position 234,974 of record JACCIE010000021.1, on the reverse strand, counting down.
ATACGTCAATGCCATTGCCACTATCTTTTTCCTTTGCTTTAATAACACATCCCCGTGAATTCCACCTGTGTCCCACGCAAAGGATGGAGAATCATATACTATTTAAATGGAAAAAGTACCCAGCGGACACTTTGACATTTAAGTACGGTTGAAGATTAAAGAATCTAATACCTATAGTATAAACGTTCATGTACTGAATAGATATCAAATTTGTTATTTGAAAAAACTCGATTAAAGTATTCACCAGCTAGTCTACACAAGGATTTGTTAGTGTAATTTTATTAGATTTAAGTTTATTGATAATAGCACGTTGTTGCGTGTGCTTATTCAGAGGCCAAGCCAAAGGCAATGTTATACAAGACATTTTTATTACGGGATATTTAGGAAAGTCAGAATTACCGTTATCGCCCAGTGCTTAGGCTCGCTTTGGAATAATTACATTTGGTTGCAAGCAGAACGAATCGAATTCCAAGGAGTCATTGTCTTCTCAGACAAAATGTTTATGCGCCGCGGGAGAAAAGTTTTGATCCACATGTCTAGGAAGAATCTGTGTAGCACAGCCTCAAGGCAGCGTAAGGCTCCGCGGGGTACTGTGTGCATGCGTAAATCCTGTTTTCGAACCGGAGGAACAAATCGAATCCGAACGAGGAGTAATCGCCCCTCCTGCTCCCTTCTCTTTTCTGGTGTGCTGACCTGCGGGTATTTTACAATGCCTGTGCCGCTTGCCTGTCGAACTGCCGACTACGCCCCGCTGATTGAGGTCCGAAACAGAGCGTATTGGCCGCGGGCGCTCCCGCACCTCGAATACATTGACATTTTTCTTCTCCCACGCGGTCCACTTACGGAGCATTTTGGACTCACAACTATGTTTATCTCGGGCATCCGGCCTATCTAATCGGACGCGTCGCTGTACGCGATAGCGAACGCGCTTACTACTTTTGCCGCTCATCACAGCCTCGCACTTCCTGCAGCAATACTGAGAAAACGCGAATAAAGAGTCAACAATTGCACCTGCGGGTTACGGACAAAGTAAAAACGATGAATAATTGATCTGGACATCGAGCGACTGTCGTAGTTTGATGAAAACAGTGGCGATTAGCGGTGATTGGGTTGCCTTGGGGGAAAATCAGCGTCACCCAGCATCGGAGCTCGCATGGGGGCCTACTGCCAAAGAGGAAGCGAACGAGGGGCTGTAGCAGGCCTGCATTACTTCCTGTGCTCTTCTCTCCCTGATTCGCTCTGTGTGTTTCGGCTCTGAGCGACCGCCTGCGCCGGGATTTAAACATACACCTACGAGAAGACAGAACCTTGCAGAACAGCCTCTTTGTTTGAACCGCTGCAGGACGTCTTGTGCGCTTTTCGCGGCACTCGCCTCGCATTGTGTATTGGGTTCGAGATCGGCTCCGTAAGAGCGGTTACGCATGAAGCAATTAGTCAGAGCGCACGCACAACTTGGGAGATGCTCGCGCGACTCCTGTTTCACTTGGCTACTTACATTTTCTCCGTCTGACATGTAATGCGCGCGCCTCTCGCACGCCCCGTCACTTGCCTGTCCGAGGTCCACCGCCGTTCCTGGGGAGGCTTACAATGCGCACGTAAGCTGTCGCCCGCGACTGAGTCTCCGCCGCCTTCGCCCAGCACACGATTCGACGAATCGATTATCTCTCAAGGAGCGCCTGTGCGATTAACGAATCAACGCGATGCACGGTTCAGATTGACCAGCGGCTCCACTCTAACTACTGTCTACTCAATACTCGATCTACACAATATAACGCCAACCGAATGTTGGTTGCGACTGGCTCTCCCAAGCGCGGCACCTCCACTCGAGTAAATACGAGAGCGAGATAGCGAGTCTTCACCATGAGCCGACTATATAGCCGAACTGCAGTCGAGGTGGCGATCGATAAAATTACTACTTTACCAACCGCCGATCTCACACCAATGGATTCTTTGACCCCTTATGATAAGTATACCCACCACTAACTCGATCTCTAGGTATATCAATTTCTATCAAATAAGCTTTATGATGTTATTTACAAAAGTTTGAACATTTGTCATTACTTTTCATGTCATGTTACCCGAAAAAAGTTTCTTTCATCAATTAATAATCTAGATGTTTAAACTAAACTCTGACATTCTCGTTTATAAATTTTACCATTTCCAACGATATTTGTCCTTTGTCATGCATATCGATAATCTCTTTATATTATTCAAGTTTAAATTCATTAATGTTACATCCCAGATCTGCAATCATTTAATAAAATAATTCGTATTTTTCTTAATTATTAAATTAAACTAGAAAAAAATATATGTAAACGGTAAATTAGGACTGTACTTAAATTTTAATATCTCTGAATCTATAGCGTAATGTGTCTCTTAAAAATTATCTCTACATTCTAATATAGTTACTAAATGATCATAAATATTCTCAGTCAAATAATAATAAAACTAGAATGTGTCAAGTAACAGAAAGCTAGCATAGATATCCTTAATTTCTATTTTGCAACTTGGAACGTTCGAATACTAACAATGCAGTTTTCAGCACACTAACGAAATAAAACGTAAATATTCATATAATGACACATTCCACGTAATTCAGAAAGTAATAAAACGATTATAAAAAAATAATAATTATAAATTTAATATTCTTGTGCAACAAAGAAAATCAAAATCTCGGAATATAAAAGCAAGTAAAGTGATTCTGTATACAGTCATATACAGAATATATATTAATGAGGAAAATGGAACAACAATAATCTAGGAAAGTAAAAACAGTACTTGCAAAAACAAATTTACTTAAATAAACCATATAAGAATACATAAAAAGATAATTTTTTATAATTTTCAAAGTAACGCTTGCATTGTTTCTTCTTATGGAGCTTTAAAAGGTTTAGTATAATTATTATTTTATATTCATTATTTTCACAACATTATTTTTTATTTAGTACTAATATGTACTATTTATTACAATATAATTTGTACCTGTTCAATAGTAAATATATTATTTGATAAATATAAATGTACGACTAGAACATATTTTACTTATTGAAGATTATATTTAGTTCATTATAAGAAAAGATATTTAAATCATTGACAACTACAAAATTAAAAATCCGAATTACAATTTTATGAATCAAACATTGAATAATTGCTTACATCAATATTATTTTACTTTTAAATGATCCAAATATTTTAACTTTCACTGATTGCGATAATATTTTCACTTTTATAAAGTTGTAATTGTTACACATTGCCTCATTTTTCTAACTTTAAATGAAGATGCTAATCAGGATAGCATGCGAATATTGTATTTAGAGTAATATTATTTAAGAAGAATTAATTATTATTTTCGTTTGCGTAACTATCTAATAAATGTACAATTTTCTTGTCACTAATGCTAATAAAGATTTTGACTGTAAAACATTTCTAAAATACTAACAATAATCATAACTTTAATAATAAATAGTATTCTGAAATATCGTTACTTTTTTAATCGCTATCAAACAATCTTGTAGGTTAACATGTAGGTTTAAAGCGTTGTATAATCTGCCTTAAAGAATGTGCAAATTGTTAACAATAAACATTTGCAATACCTTGTATTAGAGATTAATTAAACTAAAAGCTTTGTTTATAAATTTTAATATCATAGAGTAGTAGGCCAAAGACAATAAAGAAAATATTTCTTATAATTTTATAAAATAAAAATTCTTTTTCGAATATGATTTTTCCAATAAAACATAAATCAATCATGAAAAGATTGCATTAAACTTGAATTATACTGAAGTATGGTTCAAAATCGAATTAATATAAAATTATTCATATTCCATACCTGCTACACAGCAATGCATTGTCTCCCAATTTTTGCGACAATAAGTGTACAAATTTGGTAGTTTTGACAAGTGATTATGCATGAATACTCAAAACCTTGTAACTTTCGATGCCAAGTGCCATATTGTTGTTATTTTAAGATTGTTTATTATTATTGTCTTCGCTTAATTAGGATTCATTAGGCTTCTCAATGATAGTTTTTGTAATCAGAATATTCTTAGATTTTCTTTTCGGTGGTATTGGCACATCGGAACTCCCAGAAGGCAATGGAATTTGAAGAACATCATTATCGGTTTCTAGACTCGTTGGAGAGGAAGTCTTTGTTAGTTTTTTAATTGTTTTCACAACCTTTTTAGGTTTATCTGTATTTCCATTTTCATTATCTTCATCTGTTTTATTTTTTTTTGTTACCTTTTTCACAATTTTTTTAACAACTTTCTTACTAGTATCCTCTGTTTCAGGAAAACTTGGGAAGTCGCTTTCAGCAGAAGATCGTACTACAAATTTCTTGAGATTTTCAAATGGCTGTTTTTCTAGTGATTCTTCTACCTTTTGTCCTACCATTTCTTCTACGGCAACGTCCGCTTCAGTTGCGTCTAATTCAGATGATTGCTTTTTCGTTGTATCATTTTTTATAACGTCAGTTTGAGTTTCAATCTCTGTCTCGGATACCTGCTCTGATTGTTTTCTAGTACTTTCTTGTAGAATTTGAATCATTTCTATGTCGAGTGGAGGACTTGTTGGGGGCGTTGCTTCTATCACAGTTGGAGTTCCGGGAATTTTTAAATCTTTCGATTTAATAGGTTTGGATGGGCATTGATCTGTTGATACCGATGAATCGGTAACTATGAAAGCAACTTTATTCAATGGTTCTGCAACTGTTTCATTTTTGCAAATTTCGTAAGAAGGAAGTTTAACTATTAATTTATTTTTTGGAGAATGTGGTTTTTCCAATGTTTCTAATGCATCTTTAGTAGTATGTTCATATTTGGAGGTAATTAAATTTTCCTCAGGTAATAGATAGACTGTTTCTGCTTCTTCTAATGATTGTGAAACGGATGATTGTATGTTTTTTAAAGGCTCAGTTGATGTGAGTAAAAGGCTTTCTTTTTGCTTCTGCAATATTTCAACAGAATTTGTTGATTCTATTAAAATTTCAGATGTATTCGTACCAAATTCTCGAAATTTCGGCGTAATGGAGGAAGCAACAACTTCAATAATAGGTCTTGTATCTTCGGTGACTGATTCTTTAGGCTCTGCCTGTAGTACCGATTCAGCTACCTGTATAGGGACAGAATATTCTGCTACAAGTTCTGTTTCATTTTGAAAACTATCTTGAGATTCTACTGATCTTAAACTAGGATTTGATATAGAAGGTGACATTGATGATGTAGTTATCACAGGATCTTGTAAAACTACAGTAGCGCTATCTGTAATTTGTTGTCGGGCTATTTTGTTTGTAACAATTTGGTTGATTTCTTGAGGTATTTGTGTTAGCTCTACAGGTTCAAATGTATGAAATTGTCTATTATCTAATGTCGATTGTGATAGAATTTCTGACGCCAAGTCTGTACTTTGGAATTGTTTTAACACTTCAGGGACGCATACAAGTTCCGCTGATGGGGTCGAATCTTGTGTCTCTCTACTACTTTCATTTGAAATAGAAATTGGTTCACTTTTAATACTACAAACTTCTGTGTCTTTTGTGGGCGAAGAATGTGTTAACAATAACGATGAAACTTCTGAGCTTGAAATTCGATGGTCTACATATGCTGGCAATCCCGGCGAGGACGTTTGCTCTTCTGCTACTAAAACTAGATTACATGCATAAGATAATTATTCGGAATAATATAAAATAAAACATATCATTTTAATTAACTTTTTATTAATTTCAGCAAGAGCTTTTTCTTAAATATTTTATGCGCATATTTATGTTCAAAATCATAATTGCTAATCAATTATATGATATTCATTTAAATTATGTTATATCATAATTCTAAATTATTTCAAGTATTTATAATTACATAAAATATTAAACAGCATATAAAGCACAAAAAAGCAGCTAAAGAAACAAACGAAATTACAAGAATTACTTAAAGTCATTCAAAAAACATTCCATGAAATATTATGGGTAACGTATCTAAAGACAATTAATGACAATCTTTATTTATTTTAATAAATATGGTTCTTTATTTCACTATTAAATTTATAAATTTAGTAGGTGTACGTTGATAGTTAAACAATACTTTATAATAGGAACAAAGAACAAAATTATGAAATGGAAGCTATAAAGTGGGAAAACGTATAATCGCATAGATAACATATTTGCAAAATATTGAAAATGCTGTATAATCGTATTAATACCAAAATTTTTAAAAAATTAATATTGTTAATGATTATATGAGCTCTTATAATATTTACCCCAACAAAGCAAAACGACAATACAAGATGCAGCAATGCTATTGATGCCATGATCTGTTAATTGCTCTCCTTGGCTCCTGTTTCAAATACTCAAACTTATCAATCCTATCAAACTAAAGCGTTACTTCATTGATCCTTATGCAGAGAAAAAATCGAATGCTCACAAAATACTCTTTATCAATTAATATAAATATAAAATTACTTTTAGTATTGTATCACAATCATTCATTGTATTTAATGTAAATATTTTATCGCGCATGCTTCATCAAGATCATTATAAGAAAAAATGAATTTTAAATAGAGACATAACTAAAATTAAATAACTAAACAATAATAAAATCAGTTTATAAACTGGTTAATTTTTCAGCAAAACAAAAATTCAATAAATACAGGGTGTTGTCATTAATTTAAAAATATTACACTCCAATAATTATAAAAAAGACTCAATGTACAACCACATTTTAAATTAAACCTAAATTAATTATTTTAATGTTTGTATCTCAAATATTCTTTTAATGAGACTTTGAATTTTCTTTTCCTTTTGACTTCTTTTTGTAAATTAAAGAAGAATTTTTCTCGATTATAACATACCGGGTAAAGAAAATTCGCTTTCTTCTACAGCTGCTTCCACCTCACTGCTTTTACTGCTACTCTTTTCGGACTGTTCAAATTCCTAGAAAAAGATTATTATGTGTCTTTTTTCGCATCAAATTTTTGGTCAATCTAATAACAGTGAATCACAACAGTTATAGTAAATGTAATTCCTAACTAAGGAACTAAGTTTTGAATTACCTGAGCACTGGTGTCAGAGGTCGCTTTTGGAATTGAAACAAATTTCGAAAAAGTATTTTAGAATTTTGTTACTGCAATTTTTTAATATTTTATACTAGATAATTAAGCTTATTTTAAATAATTTTTTTCAATCATGTGTTTCTAAAATCTTAAATCTAATTGAAGTACAGTTTTTTTATTTACTTTATTAACATTTAAGTTATGAACCATGTACTTATATTTATCATTTATTAGATTCTATGTGTTCAAAATTGCGTAGAAAAGTTCAATAATGTAATTTAAAGATTAGTATTAGTATTTAAATTGAATTAATCATATATTTTACCTTAGATGGTGTTGATTCTCTTGCTGGGGCTAATGAAAGAGTCTCGTTGATTTTCTTTAAAATATTCTCAAAACTGTCGCGTCCCATAAAATCAATATGCCCCTGTTCCCAATTTTGTTTTCGAATGTGATCTTCTATAGCTCGCTGCTCATCACTTCGTGATTCACCTAAAGTAAACTTCGAAAGTGCACCAGCTAATCCTCCCTATAGATCCAAAAATAATATTTTAATATTAAAATTTTTTTAAATATTATTAAGTCTATCATTATAATTTAACATGAAGCATTACTAATAAATTTGAATATTAATAATGAAATTACAAGTTTTTTCAGCTTTATACAAGTAAAACCAATATTATTATTTATCACAATTATTAAATTACTCTAAATAGTTTTATGCAATAAAATACGTGATTATTTTTATATACTAATAATAATTTTTAGTATATTTAAAAATATATGTGTGTGATTATTCATGTAATAATTAATTTTTAAATTTACTTTTCAAATATCATATAAACAAATCTTAGCTAAACAATATGTTTTGTATTCTTTAATTTCATCATATATCAATCATGTGCAAGAAAAACAGTATCCTGCAGCATAAAATTTGAGCTGATTATTATACAATGTAAGAGAAATTAAAACATTAGAAACATTTTTAAAAGAAATAAATCTGCATATTTAGTCATTTTTATTATGTTCTAAATAGGGAGAATGTTTCCTAAATTTTAATTGATTATGAAAATTAAGATTCATAGATTACAGTACATCCATTCTATGTATAAAATTAAACTGAACATTTCAAAATCTTAAATAATAAATATAAAATTTATTTTTATTTCCATTTTCTCAGATTATAAAGTCATCTGATAGCCATTTTACAATTCCCTAATTTTTTTACTAAGTACTACAAAATACTAAGAAAATACAAAATACCAAACATGTTTGTATACGAAATACGAAAGCACAGTACGGTGAAGTATGTATACAGATGTATATATTTACATAATTGTAGGTTTTATTGGAAAATTTGTCTACTTAGTTTGATTAGAAGTCAAAAGAGAAGCAAAAAAACAAGCTACTTACTTCTGCATTATCTATGCATGTCGAAGTACTCATATCGGATTGAATGCCTACTTTATTAGGATTTATGCAAGGTGCTTTGGAATGTGAGGAAATGTGGATTTTCGGATTCGTCATTTGGTCAAGTTCATGATTTTCGATATTAATTTGTCTACTACTGTTTAAGCTACATACAACGGGATTATAATTAGTTTGTTCGTTTTGATCTTTATGATCTGTATAATGATTTTTATGATCCGTGCGATGATTATGATCCTCGGATTCATATGTCCGTTCGATTAAATCGCAAAGCGCAGTAATTTCCGCAATTTCACTCAACCACGTATCATTTGGGTTATTTTGTTTTTTAGTTTTTTTGAAACTAGATAACCTTCGAGATTCGCTATGATAATTCGCTGGCTCCTGAAAAAGTTTGTGACAATGCAATGAACAATCTAGATTGCTTGGAAAATGCGATGATAACGATTCGGATGATTGCAGTTCAACACCGCACTGGTTGTATAAGATTAATGGATGTTGTAGTTCACTATTATTTATATTCGTTTCGCAGTTATAATACCGTTTGTCAATGTCAATGAAATGTAAATTATTTTCTAAATGACCGTCTGTATGTATAGTATAGTTTTCCCAAGGGTCTCTAAATTCGGAAAAATCAGGTGGAGAGGATTGCACTGGATTATGGAGGGTGGGATAATAAAATATATTGGAATTTTTTGGAAAGGATATGAAATCGTGCCAAACTGTTGTCATATTGTTGGCGGCCTTTGCAAGCAACATGCGAAAACAAAAAAATGCACACTCAATTGGTTAGTAAAAACAGTAATTCAGTGTCCATTTTACGATGAATTTCAGTTATAAAAGTGATATTTAAACTACATTTTGATATTTAAATTTTGTTGTCGATACTTAATATTACATACATTCATGTGCTCAATAAAGAAAGCATGCTGTAGAAACCGTGTGAATTTTTAAAATAACTTAAAGTATAATGGTAAAATACAAAAAAAATATGAAAAATAGACACTGAAAAAATTTAAATAATTGGAAATAAAAACTGCATTAAAATATTCAAATAATACAAATTTATTGATAATATTAAAAACAATAAATTTTAGTATCATTGTATTAAACTTTACGACACGTTAAATCTAATTAATGCAGCTTTTAGAAAGAAATAGTAAGATACGTAAAACAATAAATACCTTGAACCCCACACAAATCCCAAGGATGATATTTAAATACCAAAATGCAAGCTCTATATAAATATGCTATTGCATACACTGTAGGAGTTGGAAAGGGTTCAAAGTAATTTTAAGTACAAAGAAATATAATTTATCTAGCTAATTTAAATTTCTAATTTATAATAATTGAAAAAATTAGTCTTAAAGCTAAATGTAATATATATTTACAGTGTATTATAATATTTACAAATAATTCCAATTCAAAATGTTGAAAAAGGAAGCGCAAAATCTTACCTCTGAAGGTACTATGAAATTATCCTTTGAATGATTTTGCTTGTAAGAATCAATGAGGACGTTAGTTTAACAATACTATTTATATTTATATATTGCATGTCATTTAATTATTAAAATAAGAAAACATTAGTAAAAACACCTTTAGTTTTTTCATAAAAACAAATCGCGTTTGACGTAGTCGGATCAAGGATAGTTTGATAAAAAATAAGCGAAGTATCGAAACTTACCATTCCATCTGTGAGATGCGGATGTACATTGTCGCAGAAGATGTTCCACCAGATTTGCAAGAAAGGTTGTAAATGGTTGCAACCAGGCGGTGGTTGAACGATCCCAGTTAAAGTATCGAAGTATTGCAACCATGGTTTAGTATTGCCAATAAAATGGATAATCCTCACGTTCTCGCCATACCTGAGTTTCAATTAAAATTTTAAACGCAAATTAAGTGGGATTAAGGCGGTCTTTAAATTGGGCTCCTGTAACAAAAAATATATAAATAAAAATCTAGAAATTTTTTTTTATTAAAATATATTTTAATTTGAAGTTAAACAAGACAAACTAAAAGTTTATAGAATCATTTAACTTAATTATACAAATTTTTGAAAAATTTATCTTTGGCGAAGACTTTCTCTTAAAGCGATCAATGAATTTTGTTCTATAAAAGTTTAAACTGTAGATATTTAATCTATAATTGGCACGCAGTTTTGTTTCTAATTAAATTCAACTTTATGTTGTAAAAAAATTAGTTTATCTAAAAAATATAAATTTAAAGAAAAAGTTTAAATTTATTAACAAAAAAGCTACACCTCAATCGAACATTAAATATCTATATTTTAAATTCTTATTGAACAAAATTCATTGATTGCACCTAGAGAAAGTCTTCGCCAAGCTTAGAATTTTGAAAAATTTATAGAATATAATTAAAAGATTCTACAAACTAGTTCTAGTTTGTCTTATTTAACTATAAATTTTAATATATTTAACCAAAAAAATTTCAGACATTTATTTATATTTTTTTTATTACGGCTATTTCAACTACATACCAAGAATAAGTATAAACCCCCCTTATGTGGCAATTAATTTTCCGTAGCTAAGCTAATTTTATATCAAAAATATTTAATTTGTTTAAAATGTCTAAAGAGAGTTATATGCTACATATTATACAATGCAGACATAATATAAAAAATGAAAATGAGGAACTCACTGCTTAAACGCTGGCGCATATGAATAGGTGGCGGTAGAGCACATGTTGTAAACAAAGGGTAAGTGCTTAGATATGTCTTTGTGCGCCCAATCCCTGAAAAACATATTTAAGAGACCCTGATCGGCACCGTCAAAAGAGCCGTGACTTGTCGCAAATGTCGTAACAGCAGAAAATGTTTCTGAGGACGGTCTGAAGACAAAAACACCCGAATTGAAGCAGTCTGGCCAGCCGACATCCGGCGCCGCAGACAGCTCCTCGCGTTCGAATAATTCATCGCAATTCCGTATAACCTGCAAAGAATATTCAAGATAATGTAGACCTGTATTTTGAAAATAAATTTAGTAAAAAATATAAATCTCCAATCATTATTCAACTTTCTGTTCTATTGGAAATAGCAATAAAACTACACTGCAAAATATAAAATAAAAAATATCTATGTCAAGAAACTATTATATGAAGGAATTTGTATATACATTTTATAAGAAGAAACTATGTGGAGTTGTAGTTTCATCCTTTTGGAAACATCAAAAATAAAAAGACGCTTTTAACACGCTCTCTTAATTTATTTTTCAATTCGATTTCATTTGGAATTCAGAAACACAACCGTAATTTTACTATAAATTAGTAGATGATAAGACTTATGATAAATTAATTATTTTAACATATAAATTATAATTAAAAAAACTACTCACAAGAGCGTCCGCATCAACGAACACGCACTTTTCGTATTGTGTGAGTCTCCAACAATGCAGTTTAGTAAATGTGATGCCCAGCTCTGGCCTTTGAAGAATCGCTAAATTTGCTTCATCCTTTGAATCTAATACGTTGACTTCTCTTACCAGATTAAATACTGATTTTAGCTTCTGTCTAAACAGTCGTCAAATAAAATACATTTTAATTTAAATAACAATATACTTATATGGAAGTATTTGGGATCACAGCTTCATAAACATAAAAGTTAAGTCGGAAAAATCGAGCTATATAATTTTATTTATAAATTGTAAAAGAATATGAACATAAAATATAAATTTTTAAGACACTGAAAATGTTTTAAACTTATCAAAAAAGTGATAACTCATTTTGATACTAATTCAATATTAAATAATAACTGTTTAATTATACACTTAAACTCAAATCATGCAATTTACTTTAAGCAAATAATAATTCGCTTTAAGTTTTAATAACAATTTCAATTTTGTTATATTTTCATATATTTATGATAATATGATATACATACGTATATAATTCAATAATAAAATTAATTTCAAAAACTTTTGGTGCACATGGAATTTTACAAATTATACACAATTGATTAACTTATTAATTAAAGATTCTTTTAAATTTAATACAGTCGATTAATTTTCACACATTTCAAATAAATTTACAGAATATTCACTTTAGCGATTGGGATGATTTATTGTAAATAAATTATTAATTTATTAAATTATTAAAGTAATTTTTACCTCATTGACTCTGTTACGCCAGGCGTGATAAGAACCACCAGATCATGTTGAGTACCCACACGACGCAAAGAATGTGCTAAAACCAGTGCGCCGAGGGAGTAAGAATCGTTAGTCGCTAAAGTTACCCATGCAAATCCTATAAAAAGAGATCATTTATTATAAACAAGTTCTTTAGAAATAAAAAATTCACAAATTTTATAGAGACTTTTTAATTCTTTATAATTTATCTTATTATACAGAGCTACGTAAAAGAATCATCAAATACCTTTGCTGCTTATAATGTTTTACAAATTAATAAATGAAAAATATTATGATTATTACAATAATAAAATTGTATCGCATAAACATTATTATTATTTATAAAATGTTTTATACTATTTAAAAGTATTCTTTTACTTGTAAGTTATAATAAATTACAAACTTAGTGAAATAGTAAAAAAAAGTATTATCATATATTTTAAAAACTTATAGTCAGTTAGTCTAAATTCTATTTTAAAACATTAATTTATAAAAATTTATATCATCAATAGAAATTTTAAGTTATATCAACAATAAATATATTGTTCTTATTTATTGATTATATAATTTAAAAAATCTAAGTGATTTGTAAGTTACGGTCCATCCTTAGATATAAAACGAATTAAACAATACAGACAAATGTAGTTTTTTAAGTAAATTACTTTTTGTATAAGTAAAACTAAATATTTCTTTAATTCATTTTTTGTTTTAATATATCCATTCACATATTTTATTTTTAAATTTATAATAATGGTCAATATTGGTCAATAACCAACAAAATAATCTAAATTATTCCGATAATCTGTTTTAATGGTTCAACTCAATATCTCCATTTTCTCTCTTTATCACGTATTTATTATATGTAAAATAAAAATTAAATCATATTTTTCGCAACCCTCTCGAATTTTTAGTAAATAAATTTAACTGCTATCTTAAATGATGTCTAAAAATTCGTAAATCTAAGATTGATAATGAGAATACATATTTACAAAATTTCTGGTATAAAGAAAACAATCGCTAAAAAGATACTAATACTAATTTGCATAGCTATATTTAAAATTATTTTATAAATTCTATTAAATTGATACATCTAATAACTTTTGATGAATATTAATTAATTTATATTATGAAATGTAATACTTGTGGTTGGTATCTTATAAATGGGTAAAAGATCATTAATTTAACAAGTATATATTAATAATTACATATTAAAAACAAACTTTTTGAATATATATCTAAGTGTAGCGTTTTAAATATATTACATAAGTATGGAACAATTTCTGATCATAATATGATGTCTATACTGACCGTAAACTGATGATCGGCATTTTTGGCGCACATTTTGTTACAGGGGTACGTTTTTCTTAATGGGATTTAAAGGCTAATATTATATAAATATCTATATAAAGAAACTAAGAATCAACATCTTTTCTTTCCATTTTTTAAATTAATTTTTATAAATTTATATAAAATGCGCGATAAATGACCCTTTTTACGCGAAAGAAAAAAACTATCAACAGATTAAACAAATGGTGTTTTTGGCATTTTCCCAAAAGATTCAATACTTCTGGAAATATATTTATATATTTCTCAATTCTTAATTCTTCATCAGTCTGATACATCAACAATTCTAAAATCTTTTCAGTCTATAAATAAGGTATTCTTGAATTCTATGAATTTACGGTATAATTATACTTTACAGATATGATTTTTATCTTATTTTATGAACTGTGTGACAATTAATATAATTCAATTCCGTAAATTATACTTTACGAAATTATTATTATTACTAGAATTAATAAATACAATGTGTAACATAATAAAATTTGTATCAGTTTTGGGAACAGATTATAGAATAAAATTTATTTAATAATTTATAAATGTATTTTATCCCAAATAAATTAATAAATTATAATTAAATTTAATTATTTAGTTATTTTAAAAAAGTACTTTGAGATACGTTCGATTATTTATAAAGTACAACTAATTAATATTTTTGTTTTTTATTTTAAGCAATTAGCATATTAATATCGAATAATTTGAATTACATATTTTATTGTTTTGGACTGCACATATTTTAGTATTTAAAAAAAAAGAAATAAGTTACAGGGGTTGGTATTATTCTGTTTTATATATTTCTTAAAATTTTTACTTATCATGAATTTTTCAACTCAACCATGTAACAATAAGGATTGCGATTAATTCAATGATTAACCTTTGTGTAGATTACCTTATACAGTTTTTACTCTTTCATTTATTTTTCTGTATGCTTGCCGAAATCAGTTATACTTTATATAGTAATATTATAAGTTAAAAAAATAATAAATAGGTCTATTTATTATGTCGTCGACTATGTCTGTACATGTACTAGCTGAAGTTAATATTATATCTATATATATAATGAGCCTGAATTTCTATCACAGTAGTATTAACTTTCGATTTGTCGTTAGCATTATACAGAAAACAGCAATATATTTTGTATAATAATGTAAATTTCAATTTAGTTTGTTTAATATTTATATAAGTATATCAAATATAAGCTCGTATAAACACTCATTGCAAATTTTATTATGTACTTCTATTTAAAGATTTTTGCAAATATCAAATTCAGAACTACCAATAGATATTTATAGTAGTAATTTAATAATATGAATAACAATTGTATCAATAAGTTCAATGGCGTCCATCGATCTGGACTTGTAAATTTCTTATATCAAATATAATAAAATACGCTAAAGAATTATGTAAATAATATGAATTCTAAATTGCGGTTTAGAAAAATCTAACTTGAAACAAAGTTGATATTTATAAAAAATAAAATAATAAAATCTTCGACAATTCGTATAAATAGAATTTATTCGACAATAAACAAATTATTCAACAATATTCGAATAAATTTCCCTGATTTGTTTAATTATTTTTTCTATTACTATTCACTAAGTATTAAATTTGGTAAATATAGTCTATAAAAGTATTCATTTCAATTAACATAAATTAAAAAACTAAAAACTCTTGAACAGCTGATGTCATTCATACCAAATACACAGCAGTTGTGATTCTGCATTACAGTTGAGCGAAAATCGTATACAGATAGTGAAAAGTCTCTAGGATAATTTTATAAATTTATCTCATATCATCCATATATTATTACAACAACAGTTACGCACTTTGAAACCATACTTTTATAAAGATACCTCAGGATACGGTTGTTAAACTTTTTTATCATTCTTAGTTAATTTTAAAATACGTCGTAATATTCATGCAGTGCATTTACAATTAGAATGTTAGAAATTATAATGAAATTTATTCAGTTATGAAAAACTGAAATAGAGGTATACACATGAGGCTGCGAGTAAAACAGTAAAGAAGAAGATCCTAGTGTTATAAAGTTGGATCAATTGAATAAACAGTTTAGAAACTTAGTCTCCGAGATAAAATGTGAAGAAGTTGAAGCATTGCACCTTAAAACCGATTTGCCAAGAAACACAGTGCTGATTTTCTTTAGCGATTCAAAGAATCTTTCAATGCTATGTATAGCACGAAAAATAGGAGAGGTCTGGCACGAAACAGAAAGAGGAAAATGCAAGGGATGAACTTACACATAGGCAAGTGAATTCGCTGTCACTTGCGGCAGTGCTTTGAAGCGAGCTGACACTCCTCGCAGGCGTATATACAGCGTGCATGATCCGGTATATCGTAATACGCGAGCTATCCACGGCCGTGACATGGCGAGACGAGGCGGATACTTGAGTCGACGGACGAGCTGCAACCGATGCGGTCTGTACCAAGTACCTCGCGACGCCCCCGCGCGTTCACATTTTTTAAGCGCGACGCAGCGGCTAATGCGGTGCGTAAGCCCCTGCCGAACGCCACCAAGCAACTATTTTTTATCCTTTATATACTCTAACACGACAATCTGTAGCGGGCACCTACAACAATGCATTAGGTTTCTAGTCTGCTTAAAATTATACAAAGAAAACCTGCCAGTGCTATAACAGAGTCAGAATAGGAAGCAACTGTGATTTTACGGATTGTGATTAGAATCAGGATTCAATGTAAACCATGATTTTTCAAATTTAATAAACTAATTATAATAATTTAATAAGTTAAAAACAAATATATTGTAATAGAGAAATGATGTAACCTTGAGCTTTCGAGAAACCGGAAATCTTGAGCATAAAATAATTCTTTTAATTTCTGCCAATCGATTTGAATTTCGTCACGAAAATTTATTTATCAGTCGTTCAATACGCTTCTTCCGATTGTGATGTCGATAAACTCGTCAGACCAGAGTCATCACAAAGCTGACGACCTACCGAGCGACCTACTTGTCTCTGTTAGGAAAGAACAACTGCACATGATGCCGCTGTTACGACGATTTCCTCGTTAATTCCCAATAGTAATGATATTCTAAATTACTTCTTCAGAAGAAAATCGAGAAAAAAACGAATGAATCAGCTTTCACATCAAGGGGAGAAATCGAGGAGTCGCAAGTGCAAGAACTCGTTCCACGGATCGGTGGGCGAACAGCAGATCTGAAAGCTTCGAGGAAAGTCTCCGAGGGCAGTTTCTTATAATAGCCGCGGCTGCGGGCGTTGAGCCTCATTTAGCAGCTGATGACACACGTAACGAGCACGCGAGCACCAAAATGCACACTACTGATTCCGCGGCCTTTACTTGGAAAATCTTTCTCTCTTCACTACATTGAGCCTTCAACATTCGTCAATGCAACAGATTGAATTGGTTAGTCACGGCACTCGCCTCAAGCATTGGGATGTAGGGAATGTAAGAAAGATGCGGTTTTCTGCTCATTTAATTAACTTACTCATTGTTTGGAAAATAATGCTGTACTCTTTACATTAAATAATCATTGGATCCCTCATTAGATAATTATGCTACTATATATTATTTTCTTATGTTTTAAATTTATATATCTTTTATGTTTATTAAGTTTAGATTATATTTTGTTATTTTACTATGATGTTATGTTTTTATTCATATCTGTTATAATTATTAAATTTATTACCAAGTAAATTTATGAAGTATAGCTTTAATTCCGCGTACTAAAAGTTACTTAATTGCACATTCGAAATAATTTGTTAGAATCGTTTGCTTCGCCAAATAGTAAACTTAAGATCGAGGCACTCAGTTTTTCATTAAAATTAATGTATTACTGTTATATTATTAAATTTAATATGTAATAATTTACATATGGTATAGCAAGAAAGTTACCAGTTGAATAGATGATATGATAAAAATTCCTAACAAATTTTTTTGAGTATATAAAAAACAATACATTCAAATAAAAAATTTTATTAAAAATAGAAAAATTACTTTTATTAATCATTAAAATTCAAACATGTTTATGTATTGATTTTATATATTTATTAGAGTAGATGCATACGTAATTGAACAAGTAATAATTCTGTTTAAATTAAATTTGGAAATAGTTGAATAGTGGAATGAGTTGTATTTAAACTCAGATTGTTAATTCAAAGCTCTGAAATGTATGTTTGGTGAGATGGAAAGATAGAATCTAAGAATATACAATTTGAAGACTTCAAATAGAATCTATCTCGAAACGTAATAAAATTAGAAATAATACATCTTTGCCTGATGCTTTTGGCATCTAGCTTATTTTTTAATTAACTTTAACTGAAAAAAATAAATATAACGTATTCTAATTGTAATCGATACATTTTTTCGCAGTTCATACTTAATGAGTTATTAGGATAGATAGGCATTATTCTATTATTTACAATTTTATTATCTTCTGATGTAATAAATATTCTAATATTAAATTTATTTTTATTTTTAATATACTATTGTGGCAAAGTAATAAAGATTTATAATTATTTGATGTAACAAATTTCATTGTTAAATTGAAAAGTATGTAATTCTAGTATGCGAATATTATAATTTTTTAAATAAAATTTTTGAATCAAAGAATATTTGTGTATAACATTTATATAAATATTTAAATGATCCGATATTAATTTTTCAATTGCAATCGATTGTAATGAATGTAATTAAAGTGGAAATGATGATAATAAAGGTAATGGTATAATTTAACCTATTTATTCTATTTATTCAATGTTTGATTATAAAAAATTTACTTGTTCAAAACTTTAATTATATTGGTAATTTTTTTCTGCAACTTTTGAATGCTATATTAAATATAACTTCATATTAAATATTTTGATAGGACCTAAAAAGTTTATTTTAATTATAAATTATTAATTTTATAAAATATAATGTTAAAAATCTAAACGGCAAAAATGTGAAGTTTTATAAAATTATTTATTACCAAATTAATGATTAATGGTTTTCTTATTCAATTAAAGAAGTATTAAAATTGATTTTACTAAAATGTAGCTTAAAGTTTATAGGTATCGAATACAGTATTTTTATCTTCTAAACAAATAAATCAGACTAGATTCATCTTGTAGGTATATAACATTAAATTAAATACAATGTTTGATAAAATATTGATAAAAATAGTTGATAAAAATATGTAATTTAAGTGCTACTATTATCTGTTTGTATTGTAAACTAATATATTGTAATAATCTTTGACTAACTACGTTAGTGATATAATCATTATTCGGTAAAACTATCGCCTCTTTCTTTTTTGTATGTAATTCTTTTGTAATTAAATTGTAATTCTATTCAAAAGCAAACAGGTTAAAATGCTTTTCTCCTCTACATTAAAAAATATGTACGCTAAACAAGTCATCGCAAGAATAATTGATTGATAATAATTTTTAAAGTTGTAAGAATAGAGAAAAATCCATATCGGAATTTTAATATTAGAATAATTTCGAGTAAGAGTACTTCGTATAAGAATTTCTGCAGTGAGCCTCATGAAGTAAGTACGTAATCTCGAGTTCTAAAGAATCGAGTCTTCGAATTCCTACGAAAGCTGGACAAGCAAAGTAGTGGAACTAAGAATAGACTCTAGAACGAAATTGCGCAGGCTACTAGCGAGCCGCTCTGGCTTATCATCTTTTTTTGTTTTGGGCAAAACATATTTTAAAATCTACCGAAAGCCGGTACTAAATTTGCAAGGGGTTTTCTACAAATTCATTGTTTAGTCATACACACAGAGCAGAATTCAAAAAGAGTATAAGTCCTATGCCTTATAGATATGCGCTACTTGGCGTTAGCAGTAATTGGAGCCGAAATCTACGAGTGAGGTTGTGAGTAAAATTTGATAAGGGCGAACACATCTTGTGTTTCGTATTGATGCAACGTCTTCAAGTCATTCCTCAAGTCATTCGCAGTGTTGATAAATTTCAATTTTGTCGGCGATCGAAAAGCATTTTGAATTACGTTTTTATAACCGTACCGTTAAGAGTCTGCTGTACATATTATTATATATAACAACAAAATTTAATGAAGAAAAAGCTGTTAAATTATAGCGCTGTTATTTTAAATACATTAAAAAATTAATTAGTTTATTTTACACGACTTAATATTACATAGAATCTGCAAATGTTCAAATATTAACGATTGGCAAATGTTTTTATATTTATTTGTTTAAACAGATATTTTATACAAAAAATAAAATTAATAATTATAAATAACTATTCTGTTTAAATAAAAATACACTTTTGTAGTAATATTTTCAATTGGTAAATAACTTTTTCTAGTATATTACAACATTCCAACTGCTGAGAAAACTGTCTGATTCAATGGATGTATGAGGAGTACTTAAATATATTACTATTTAGCTAATTCCGTATAGAATGCAATTATTGTTCATTTATGCTGTATATTTTTTTTATTAAGTTTTATGTTTTTTTGACAAAATAAACAACTGAATTGCTGTTTCCGAT
The DNA here is from genome assembly GCA_018906755.1 of Sycophaga agraensis. Lineage (NCBI taxonomy): Eukaryota > Metazoa > Arthropoda > Insecta > Hymenoptera > Pteromalidae > Sycophaga > Sycophaga agraensis. Next base: position 214,528 of record JACCIE010000021.1, on the reverse strand, counting down.
ATAGATAAAAAATGTCATTATATGAATATTCTTTATTAATAAAAGGACTTATTGATATATTATGATAATAATTCTGTATTTTATTTTGCAATGTATGTGCTAAATTCTTTGACCATTTGGAAGCTTCGAATCTTTCAGAGTCCATTTTATGACTATGATTCATAGTCCTGTATTCTGAATACGAACTTTTTTATTCGTGTTGTAAAATTTCGGACTTTTATAAATTCAAATGAAAAGAAAAGAGTGCTTAACAGTGTTTAGTTCCGACCGTTGGCGTTAACGCCTATACATTTGAATCAACTTGTATTCAGAAGTCAAGGTTCGATCAAATTTAAGCACTCGATTTCCCGATTAAGTTATAATATTATAGCTATAGACAGAGCTTTATGTGACTTTCAAAGAATTCAAATAAGTGAAACGGTGCAGGTATTCGTTCTGGGCTTCAGAAAGCGTGCGTTTGGGCAAGATGGTAAATAATTGGGTGCGACACCGATTGCTGGTTTACTGACTCCCAGAGCCATCGATCCTCACAGCAAAGATTAAATTGCGATCTTTCGGCTGCAGCCTCGTAGAAAAAGCAGCCTATGGGCCTGCGCAGGAGGCCAATGCCATGACGATCCTTGATCAACTAGTATAGCAGGACGAGGAAGCGCGGTATAGCGGGAAACCACCGTGGGGCGCAGGATGAGGGTCAACCGGCCCGGGGGAGAGAGTAGATGTAGGAGAGAGAGCGTTATGACCTTGGGAGGGGGTTGGTTGGGGAAACGCCGCGTGCAGAGTGTCGGGGATGCGTGGCCCCCACTCCCAGATGGTAGGCGTGCGCGCGCTCACTCTTGAGTCGCGACCAATCTACCTGAAGGTCATTGGGTCACGACCGGTCAGACGTTGGATTCGAAGCGCGGGCGGAAGATAAGCCTCTGGAGAGGGTTTAACTCGGAGCGTACTTTAACTTACCGTCCATGTCGACTGGCTCGGCGTCTCGGAGACCGAATGTCTGTTGAGGTGCGTGCGACCGGTGGGCCGCTGACTGCCGCTTCGGTTATCACACCCACTAGTCTTGCAGGCGGACCGCAGGCGTCGCGCGCGAAGCCCACACCGTCAGTTCGACCCGGAACGGTCAGCAACGGGAGATTACAGAGGACTGGCTCTTGTGCTTCGTTCCACAACAGCCACTGCGCGAATGAGCTGCGCTCGGTCGCGCTCTGCCCGGCGACACCGCACGCGCGCCGCTCCTAATATATCTTATACTCGCGAGTCGGCGCGGCCCCTTGCAGCCCTACCGGCGCCGGCGCTCCAGGCGGATCTGTCGCCCCGGCCGCACGATGGCGCCGCATGCGCCTCGAGCCTTATCTTCCACCCGCACGCTACCACTTCTCTACGGAACCGCCTGTATGACTCCTACATGACTGTAACTTCGCTCTAGCGCAACGAGCCGACATCCAAATCACCCTACTCATCCAATATAATCCTCTTAATCTTGACCCCTTGTATATTACCAATTTATTCCATTCCTGTGTTTGAACTACGAATTACATGTAATTAACAGTCAACTCTAAATTAATGTTAACCCATTTCTTTCCAAGCTGACATTCTATAGTCGATTGATTTTTCGGTTTTAAAACCCGCAAAACTAACAAAATAATATTAGAGAAAGATATATTCTTAAGTGAAAAAAAATACTCTTTCCGAATCTGAAGTCATATTAAGAATGTTCACCAAAAATGAAATATGGCTGCCTTAAGGTGCTTAAACTTTAAACATCGACTATAAGAATATAGAATATATCGACTGTAGAATGTCTGCTTGGGAAGAACTGGGTTAATTTTGTTTCTTATGAATCACTTTCATTTGGATTTTTCTAACTAAATGATACAAATATTTAACTTATTTTACAGTTAAAAATAAATGAATTATGCTTTCCCGAGACATGTCCATTTATTATATTACCTTCATGCCAAATAAAATTGATATACAGTTAAAAATTACAATTGTTAAAAATATAATAATCAGGATTTATAGTTACAATGTTTGTACAGAATTTCATAAACTATGTTTTGCTTGTGCAACCTAAATCATTCTCGATTCTAATGGGAAGTATAGAATTAATTTATTACACAATTAATTTATTACTTTCCTATATATTTAAATGAATAATATAATTGCAATAATTCAAAACTGTAGAACAAAACAAATATCTCCTGTTATGTCAGAAACTAGAATTTAAATCGTTACGAATAAAGGTGTAGAGTAGGGGGCAGTGGGGATTATGTACCCCGGTAGTGATACGATATGTAGTCCAGGCATATAGATATGCCTGGTCTATCTTGTATATAGATAGACCAACGAATCTAGTATAAAAATATATAGATATAATTTTATAATTAAGCAGGAATTGATACAATATTTATTGCTGGTCACCATAGAATAAACTAAACTATAATTTATTGTATAAATAATTTAAAATATATTGTCACTGTTTACAGAATATTCATCCAGAAAATACAAGAATACAGATATAATAATGTTCGAATCAAAACTTCTTTAATTGGTTCGGTCCAGTACATAGGCACAGATGCTTATCTGTACATCATATCGGTTTTCAAATACGATGCCTTGGAATAAATACTTTTAATAAAATATATTTTCTACGTTTCATGTTTGTGTGTAAAACTTGAACTTGATTTTGTGAAATATCGATTATGCAGTATAATAACTTTAAAATTATATTAATGCAATTTTAATTATTTATTTGAAAGTTATGATATTATTAAAATAAAAATGTTGAATTATAATTGTGATAAATGTGAGTAGTAATTAATAATAGTAACATAAAATAATAATTAATAACATAAAATTGAGAATAAATAATAACATATAAAAATAAAATATTACAAAACAATTGTACGTTTAATGTGTTTGTTGTATTTCAATTTGATAAAATTAACTACTATTAATGCTAACACTATAGTTATTTTATTTTTCCTAAAAGGACATCATTTTTTTATCATTAATATATGTAAATGTGGACTTACTTATACATAAATGTGGATCTGGCTTTTACTTGATTTGATTGCTTTTCATTGATACTCAATAGGCATGTTATATTGCACTAGAGATATTTAATATTATGAATTTATTAGCAAGATTCTATTAAAGTATTCTTCGAAGATGAACTAATATTGTGACTTTACACAACAGCTTTGTCAATAGCATCAAATCTAGAATTTTTCTCAGTAAGTATGATTTCTTTGCATTTTCACTGTAAACAATAAAAAAAAGTTGTAAATATTAGATTATAATACTATAATTTTATTATAAACTGCCTTGCAAATATAAAGTATGATTTTTAACATGTTTTACTAAAACAAAGTTTCATTTGAAATAAGTGTAAACCGCACTTAAGGGAGACTTACTAATCTTTAATTTTTTAAAAATACCATGAAAGAATAAAATGAATGAAAGAAACCTACAAGGATTTTTTAAACTTAGTGTCTATGGCGATTGCATATTGCACTTTAGCAATTGTGTAAGGCGCTGTTTGATCCGGTTGATCGAATTTTACTATTTAAAGTTTAAGTTACAATTATTATGTTTGATATCAATTTTTAAATCCTTGCTATTTCTATTTATTTTTTTACGAACCCCACGTACAGAATATTAAAATGTTGATGATTTTTTTTATTATAAATTTAGGGGTGTTTACATGTATCCCAACTCTGAATTTTAAATACTTGCTATACAAAATATATCATTTATGAAAACATGAACTTTTATTGAAAATATTTAAATTTAACTTTGTCTTTCATGAATTTTAAATCTTGCTTTTTTTGAATTTAAATACAATAAACATTTTTTGATATTTTAATGTTGAAATTTATGATTTTAATTTAAATGATTGTTCTTCAGTTACTAATGTTTTTGCAACTATGTGAACATAAACATCTCATTGTACAAATATTTTAAGTTTTAATTCTGCTTTAATCTAGTATATTCATAAATGATAATATGTATAAACTAAAAATATATAATTGTGTTCTTAAAAGTTAATTGCACAGGAATCTCATTTACTGTTTTAGGAAGCCTTAGGTTCGATCGGCCAGTAGTAAAGAAAACACATGAATTTTAATAAAATATTGTTTATTATTTCAATAAAGTGAAATGATCTTGTAACATAGTGATTCTTTTCAATATTGTGAACTATTCATCAACTTCTTATTGAACATCTTTATTTGTTGTAAAATCCCTGAAGTAATATATCAAATTTAGGGGCCGGAAAAAGTCACTTGGTTCAAAACTGAAAAAATGGAAAATGTGGAAGTAATACAAAGTGCAATTAATGAAATTTGGACGTCATTTTAAACTTTACTTAAAACTCAGTCTGTTAACTTGATTAAAACTTGAAAGTTTTTCCAAATATTAAAAATTTTTTATGTTAATTTTACATCCATACTACTTTCTTTATTTAATTTATGTATTCTTTATTTAAAGTCTTACATCTATAAATGAAGCTTTTTAATAATGGTTTTATCAAATGAAATTCGTAGAATGTTAGTACATCTTTGGATATTAATTGATGTTTGATTCCCTTGAATAGATTTACTTTACATTTATAGTTTTTAGTCTGTATATAATTATAGTATAAAAATAAAAAATAATATAACAAATAAATTTAATTAAGACAGTTATTATTGATTGAAATTTTCATTTTATATAAATATGAAATAATATTTTTAACTAAATTTAGGTTACATTTGAAATCTATGAAAATTCTAGCTCGATTTTCGTTGCTGGTGCGACTAGGTCAGAAAAAATTTCTACCTTGCCGACAATTTAATTCTTATTTTTTCATATCAAAGGTTCAATCGAGACATAATATTTACTTTTTCTGAACAAATTGCACTAGCGCACATTAGACATCTGTTGTAAATAAATACCGAAACGTTCGTGCTTTATTGAAACAGAGAATATAAGAAATACCCAATATTCACCCAACATTCATGCTTATTTTGGGTTCGAGTCTGGGCTACACAAATGCAAAAAATTCTACAAAAATAAGAGACATTTTAAACATCATGCCTATGATTAATACTAATTGCTCAACACGTAAAAAAATATATACCTCGCATTTAAAGTCTTTTTTAATTTATTCTAATAAATAAATTATTGTTCAAATTTTCCATATTTTTAATAGTAATTTGTTTTTTGTTGCGCATATTTATAGACTGAGACAGGAACATCTATTGAAACTCCTTTAACGTATGATTGACATTAAGGTTGATAGAGTTTGAGGTTTCCTATTATTTTTTTAATCATTCTGTACCCATTTATATTTCATTTATTTTTATTTAGAAATACTTTTTTTAATTTTTTATATATTAATTTATATTGTGCATAAATAGATACCGAGCTTAGTAAATCGCAAACAATAAATTTTGATACTGAAGCCTTAAATTTGAATATAGGGAATGATTATCTAACTTTTATAAATGTTATAATGCGTAGTGTTTATGTTGTATTTTATCTCTAATCCTGTACTACACAATATACAGATATCTGACGAGCGATGTTGGTAGCTATATGTGTGTCATATCTTCCAATATATTAGTATAGATGTTTGATACATGCGCGCAGCTCCGGCGCCGGCGCCGGCGCTGGCGCCTGTCGATGAGGGTTGGGTGGGGGCAGTGCGACGCAACGCCCTCAAGCCCCTCGCATTTAGTAGTTCTCTGAGACTAACTTGCGCGACTGTAGAGTTTGTTTCTCTCTCGTAATTACTTCCTTAATTCACTTGTTAAACCTAAATCAAAATATCTGAGGACACCTTGAAGCAATCCCGGAGATCATTATTTTCTATGATTGGCAGTCATAGTGACTGATCTATAAACAGGCGAGTTAAGAGGTGTTGTTTTCAGATGTCGTCTGCTCCATGTTAAGCTAGCACTGATCTGTAAGCACTGAAAGTGCTTGTCCGCCGGGCTTTATCACGATAAATTGTGCTCCCAGACGACAATGGACATTGCGCGTTTTAGCTTAATATAATCTCAGGTATTGCGCAGTGTTTGCGAGATGGAAATAACGGGTTGCAAGTGAAATCTGTCAAATCGACAGAAGAAATTGTAGTTTTTGAGCGCCTTCTCTCACATTCGTAACGTAGAAACCTTGTTAATTGAAGTATACTTGTTGATTTCTACTTTTTACCTTGATCTTGGGATGGGTACGCATAAAATCTGCAACCCGACTCTTTTTCTCTGCAAAATCGAATGTCTTTCGATGGAAATTTCTATAACTAAGCCTCAACGAGAAGAATAGTCAAATATAGGCAAGCAAAATTGTAATATTCTTCTTGGAAACCTATAAAAAAAAATTAGCAAAGGAAGTAGTACAAGATAATATTACAGAATATAAAGTTCAGAATATCGAAAAAGATTTTGTATTAGCTATGATGGAACATTTTCAAAAGGTATTTGTATGTAAAGATCAAAACTACTTTCATCCTAAAAATTAAAGAAGTGGTATATGGATTTATAACGTTACTCTACCACCAGACACATTCAAGACTTCTTCGTTTACTAAAAAAGTTTAAAAATCTAGATAATGTATTAAACATTACAATAAAATTTTAAATATATGTTTAGAAATATCATATTCAACATAATATAAAACTAAATAATTTAATAAAATGAAAATGTTATTGAACAAATTAAAATCTGAGTAAAAAATCGGATTGCGTGCGATTATTCTTAATAAAATTTACATTGTTAAAAATGAAATGAAATATTTAATCAGAATTTAAATATTGGATTTTTAATACAGAACAATGCAATAGTTCAGTAGTTATACGTTAATCATGCAATCTCTTTAAAAAGTATCTGATAGAATGTATAATGTTCGGAAAGGGTTTGATAAGAGTTGCAGGATAACGATTAAATTTATAAAAGAACCAGATACCATAAATGAAATGAAGAATCGATGGTTTAGCATGAATCATAAAGAGGTGCTTGAGTTCTACCTGCTTAATATTTGTTAACATAAAATTCGTGTTTATGTTTTGTATTCAAGATAAGAAAATCGTCACTAACTTCGTGAAATTGCAATAAAAATACTGTCTTACCACCATAGTGAAGCATGAACTTTCGCTCTGGCTCTCGCAGTTGATTAGTGATGTACTATTTGTGAAACAATAATTCACAGACGAAAAAGTGAAATAGAACATGGCTGGCTCACCCACTAGCATCGAAAATCAAATAGACAGCTTTCTTGAACAATTTAAGCAAAGCGCCTCTAGATCTACTGAAGAACACCACCATAGGTCTATTCTTTATAATCCCGCTAGTATTGGTCGCAGTCGCAGTGAAAGCCTGGACTTCGACGTGCTTGAAACCGGTAAGGAGTTTTTGTATTAGTTCAAGTAATTAATTAAAGTAAATAAAATTAATAATTTAAATAATTATTATAAATTTTTTTTTCTAATTTACTATATTTTTATATCAATGTTTCACAATTGGTTCAAATTCTTTCTACATTTCAAATTTAAGCAATTGTAACTCTAATTTCTGTTATTAAATATATTATAATAACAGATCAAATTATAATGTAGTAAATTGGAATCATCTTAATTTTATTAAAGTATGCTTTTAAATTTTTATAAGAAAGTATACACAGGTTGTTACAAAATTCTTGAATTCGATCCTCATTGAGAAAATAACTGTCACAAAAAAACTACCGTTTTGTTTAGCATTGAGATTACACTTTAATTTTTAATTTTACTTGCTAGTTTATCCATAATTTTAACTGTTTTATATTATGAATGAAATATACTATACATTTTTTAGTTGGTCATTTTACGAAATAATTTAATTGGTTCTGTTTTGTCAATAAACATTCGTATTTCGGAATCATATTCTTTTTACATATTATAAAACAAATTGATTTATGATTTTGATAGTATTTCCAAAATATACTACAGTGATTTTTGGACGTTTTGGATTATGATAAAATCACAATTTATATTAACGCGCTTCTAAAAATGCTTCTGTTTAAATATTAAGGTAAGTCAATACTTGTAGCCAATGAGACATATATACTGTCATAATAACTTGGTGATATAAACAGAGTGTTATATATAGATTTTTTCTTTTAATATCTCTGCTTTTTACAAATCGATCATCGTGGTTCCCTCAAAGTAGATTGTGAGGAAGATTTCTGTAGTATTTTTTGAAATTCGCAAATTTTTTTATTTCTTTTTCCTTTAATTTTAATTCCATTTGGAACAGGTCATTGTCAATCCAATGCGTCTGGACTGTTAAGAGCCATATTATTGTACAGAACTATATTCTTATATCTGGATATCGTCTATTCATTTATTGAACTATGTTGTTGGAAATTAGCAGATCTTGTATATTTGACGTATGTATTATCTTGTTTTTTACATCTTTATTTTTGCTCGGTTATTTATTTTATTCCTTCCGAACTCACAATAATAATGTAATATTCACAACATTTTTATATCATGCTTCCTGCAGCTATTGAATGAGTTGGATGATAATGGACAGTTGCAGTCAATACTTTATGCATGAGATCTTTATACATACGTACAAGATTTTGCGTTTACATCATTATACATTTGCATTATCTCACTATGATCTTTTCCCTCACAGAAGGGACTACTGAAATGGGAAAAATGTTCATGTTCATGGTACTGAACTGTGGAATAACCTACCATCCAGTATTCATACATATACTCGTTAAATACGAATATCTTATGTTTGCCGTATTAAAGAAAGTATTGAATGAAGCACATCGTCTGCAATCATGCAAAATGAACTTTACAGTGTTGGTTACAGTGTAATTTTTTGCATTTATAAAGCTATAAAAGTATTATGTAATTTTTTGTTTTTCATTATATTATTTTCTTTATTATCAGATATTTAATTTCGATTAAAATAACTTATTACACCGACTCCTCTAGGAAAAAGATCCTCCGAAATCTGTTAAGTAACGGTTAATCTTTTTTTCATTTGACAATTGTAAACGATATTTATTTTCATTTTCATTTGCATAAAAGTATAATTTTTATCACAGAGCTGCTATTGATACAAATTGAAAGATAAAATCAAATTTACCGATCAGAAATATAATAAATATAAGAAATATAAATAAAATGTGTTAAATTCTATGTACACAGAGAAAAATGTTAAAAGAATTTTTACTATACTTTTTAATAGTATAGTAATTTAACATTTACATTCTAAATGTACGATCAATAAATTTTTATAGATATAAAAGTATGTATACTTATACAAAACTAATTTTAAAATTGTTATCTCGGTAGCTTAAAGATGTTGTTTTTGGCATCAAAAGGAATGATTAAATAATTTTAACTATCTTTTATGATAAATAAAAGGCCACCATTATGATTATACAAAATTAATGTTATCGTAGGAAGAGTATTATCTTAAGTTGATGATTTTTAATCTAGTAAAGGTGATATTTTTATTATAGAAACAAAAGAACGTATTTAAGTGATCTAAATGAAATAGATAAAGATTTGCTTGAAAAGCCACATGAAAAGCTCTGCAAATGAGCGAAACATTTTGAACAGATCAATTACTGTCTGTTCAGTAGCAGTTCGTGTACGGTGTGTTAGGTAGTAGAACAAGTAGAGGTCAGCACCAGTGGCAGAAACGAAGGCGTAGGCGGAGGAGGCGAGTCAGCTATCGATCGGCAAACTGTTTGCGATGCGGATGATGCAGATACAGATAGTGCTTCGTATCTACCTGACCCTGTCTATCGGTTGAGCGAAATTGAACAGCCTCATTGAATCACGCGTGCCCACCCACGCGACTGAGACGTGTTACTGCGCTATGTGAGAAAGCGCATGCGAGCTGAGAAGCTCCTCTTAAAATGATCGTACCGCGAAGAAAATTGAGTCACTCCAGTTGTAACTGCCCATGCCACCACCACTGCTCTACTAACTGCCCAGGTTTAATATATTCATGTCTCTTGATAAAAATGCATATACCAGCATTTGTTTTTCCCGTACGTTTGTTGTTAAACTGTCATTTTTGCTTTAGCCCATTTTTAATTCAACTCAGTGAGTATTCATATAATAGCAAAGCTTTTAACTGTATCATTTAACTAATCAGTCTCATAATTATTGTTAATGCCTAACTAATCTGATGCATTTTCTTTTGTACTCAAAGATCAATTTTTAACAAATATAAGCCATATGCCTATATTCTTTTCAGTGTGGCTTACATTAAAATCAATTGTATTCATTAAATAACTTTTCATAACTGAGTAAATTTATAATTATAGTTAATTGAACTTATTTAGATCGTAGGAATTTAAATATTTTGAAAATATTACTTTTACATGTACTAAAATAAACTGGTAAATTGGTTAAGCGCCAACAAAATATTGTTACACAAATATCATTACGAAATTTTTAGCTAATATTAGAAGTAAAGCAGTACACAAAATCAGCTTCATAATGCCTTGACAATGCCATGAAAAATCAAAATATTTGAATTTAATATATACGTGAAATATTTAACATATTTTAAAGTATTGTATGGCATTATTATTTTATACAGGTAATGTAATTTAAATTATGTTTTATTGTCGTCAAACGAAAAAATTACTACGCGACTGCATGATGTACAACCTGTTTTTTAAAACGTTGTCTTGAGTTACATCATTTGATCGCAAAGTTTCGAGTGTGGAGTCGCGAAACTGTCAGAAGTCACCTCGCGAAGATACGGTCGTTTAAAAAATATGATGATAAAGATCCAGTCCTCGTATTCGAAAAGCACCGTTTCTGTCGCTACATCGCAGCGTATAAGAGTACAGGAAAGAGTTAATAGTAGAGAGTAGTGTGAAGATGATTTTCAGTTTTTGATGCGGCGTTATGATAATTTTCGATGGTGGAGGAGTACTTTTTTGACCAAATGGGACCGTTTTTTGCATATTTCAGCAATGGTCAAGAAATTTCTTTGGATTGCTTTTAAGCAGTAAACAAACGCTCTCTGAAGTAGTATTACGGTTGCGTTTATTGTCCAGAATACAGCATGCATCACGTCACAGCAAAATTTCATGTAGAATATGATCTACACTCTCTGTCGACCTACAATCGGTAGTCTGCCAACACGAGAAAGTTGATTTTTATCTTGCTATCTTCCGTGACTTTGCTCCGTGACCGTTTTCGAGACACTTGGATGTAGCTCATGTCTAATGTTATCATCTCAAACTGATTACCACAATGCTGAAACTCATGCTGGACTAATTTTTTACAGTGTTATTAATGAACCACCGTGAACATTATCTAACAATATTTGAATCACCGATCAATATTAACTTTTTTCATTTTTCTCTAAATCGTCGACTTTTCGCTCTTGCGTAGAGCGACTCTCCTTGCAGGTTGGTGCTGATTGGGCGACTTCTCGCATTTAAAGCAGTAGCGGTACGACGGGACATCAGGAACAGAGAGACAGAATATCGCGCAAACTATTTTATAATGCCAGCAATTTCATGTTGTTATTAAGGGATTTATATATATCGTTATTTCATGAAACTTAAACTTAAATAAATTCACCTTTTAATTTCTTAAATGATTAACTATTCTTTAATTTATAACTACATTTTTTTAGCGTTGTATTATTTATTTTATTAACTAATTAAAATGTATATTAATATACAATCTGTCGACTAATTGTTTATCTCCAGCTATATAGCGAGATAACTGAAACGACGCTGATCTTTTTGGTCTCTAGTGTGAAACTATAGAAGGCTCCCCTGCTGAACTAGGAATGAGTGAAAAATAGCTAAACAATGGTAGACGAAAATTCGAAAATTCAGGCCTCCGTGGGTGAAATGCAGCCAATAAGCGCGAGAGAATGAGTCAAAGAGAGGCTAAACTCAGACAAGGGACATAGTTTCTCCTACAAACCATGATCTATTTACTATTAGCTAAAACTTCGCACTAAATAATAACAAGAAGTCAGGCGGTGTTGACGCAAGAGTCAGCACGAGGAGGAGTAAGCTGTCCGAAGGTTGTGAGAGTCTGGTTCGGCGGCCGGCAGTTTGGTCCTCCTCCTCGAAGTTCAGATAAGAAACGTCCAACCCAAACTGGAACCACATGGCGAGAGGGCCGAGCTGGATGAGTGCTGTGCGAATAAGCTTGCTGGCCCGTTTCCCAGATATTGACGATGAAGCCAACGTTGATGCAGTTTTGTTGCTTGCAAAGGCCAATAAAAAGTACTTTTTTCGAAATTGTTATTATGTGAAAAGCTCTTTTTAAAAATGTTGCCTTCAGCTCGAAATCGGCATGACAATGTTGATGATGATTGTCATCGCCCTCGCAGATTTGATTGCCTTGCCACGCGGCCTGGCAAACTTGTCTCGCAAGGCATCCATCACTTTCGGCTCCCTCGCCTTTTATTCACAAAATACTCATAATTTTTATTGTTTAAAATAATGTAAAAGATATTAATTAAATAAATTTTAAATTTAAACAAAGTTCAAAGTTGTTCATTGAAAGAATATTTTATTGCGTTGAACGAAATATATGTATTTGTACAAAAATTAGAGTATTAATGTATTTGTCAAAATATACATTTTAATAGAATTGGTTTTTTAAGATGTTTGGATTATTTGATTTATTACTTAATTTATCTTATAAATTTTATTTTAATACATTTAATTACCTTCATATCAATACTGTGTATGCACAATTGCCCTCAATTATATAAATCTATTTCGTTTAAGTTTTAACTTAAATATAATAATAATGCGCGGCTCATAAGGTGCTACTGCGTAACGTGCAGTTTCCCACCTTGCCCGGTCAAAAGGAAGTTCAAGTATACAGTGTGTTATTCTCCATCACGCTAGCGTAGTAAAAATGGACAACGTAGCGCAGTAGGTTGAGAAGGTGGAAATCGCGGATCGGCAGGTGAGGGAGGATATGGACAGCTGGCTGTTCCATAGGTCTCCCTCGGAATTTGATAAGATGTTGAGTAAGTTGCGGCTTCAACTGCAGGGCTAAAGACTCGAGGGCTTGGTACACCTCCAAAATTGGATTAATGGTGACTTTTCCCCATTCGAGTTTGTTGAATTAATTGAAGATGCCGAAGAGGAGTTGTGGGAGTATCAGTGCACCTTTATAGATAGGATGTGCGCCGAAAAGTCCGGTTTAACTGTCTTGGACCAGGATGCGTTGGCGAACGACAGGCACCCATCCCTGCGCCTACGAGAGCTGGGTGTGCTGCTAGTAAGATGACACTCAAGCAAAACCCCCACTCCCCAGTTGAGTCGAAGGATGAGAGCAACGAGATAACCGAGGGTGAGAACCATTTAACTCGGCGCCCTATTCAAGAACCATCTAACTCAGCGGCTTGATCTTAGTTTTTGAACTGATTGCCGAGTTAGGCGGTTCTCACCCTCAGCCTTCGAATTATACGCTAAAGACCTTTTGCCGATTATAACAAAGCTTTTTTGCGGTCCCACCACGGTGTGATACTGTAATTTCGAATAGGGTTTGCGAATATAGTCGCAATTCTGCAAAGGATTGCAAATTGGGTATGACTGAAGGTGGAGATCTGTGTATGTACACAAGGTCGAGGCAGAAATGGGTGCCCAGCATTGAAAAGCAGATTGAGAGGCTTATATATCAACATGGACCCACAGCTACAAGGAATGGTCCTACGCGACAAGGTGCGATCGGTTGAAATATTGACAAAGTTGGCGACCGATGCGCAGTTAATACTTGAGCTCAAAGAGACATTTCGGTGTCTGTCACGGAAGCGTCGGAAACGGCAATGTGTTTGATGAGGTATGCAAGTGTACGAAGAGGGGTGCGTCCGAAAAAAGTTAATGAACTAATAAATAATCTCAAAAAACAGCGCTCTCCGGATGGACAGCGCAGTATTTAGTCAAAGGGAATGTTGGGTAGCACTGTTAAGTTGATATCTGGGGCTGACGAACAGTTAGGCGACAGTGAAATCGCTCAATGGTCGAGCCAAGCTCCGACCAGGTGCGAAGCGTCAATATCGCCGCTTCGCACGGTACTATGGACACCGGATCGCACGAGCCTGACCTGATTGGGCCACTGTACTAGTAAAGTAAGATGCAATGGTGACTGCGAGTTAATTGAAGAATTTAGGATACAGTCGCTGTATACGATCCGGAAGAATCGCGCATGCGGTGTTAAACCGATCGGCTTGCAGATAGCGCCGATGAATTGCAACGCGCGTTGAATTGTACCGTAGTACCAACGGACGTAAATAATTGTAAGACAAATATTTTAAATAAATATAGGACATGTGTGACCTATTGATTCAATTTAACTATCCGAATTTTATTGATGCGAAAGAACTCCGCTACACTATCCTCCTTCTCTCTCCGCTTTCTTTATAAATTATTCGGAGGAAAGCGGTCGAGGAAGCCACGTGGCCTGCGCGAGAACTGCAGGAGCAGCTCATCAGTTGAGCGGTAAGTGTTATGCCGCGCTACGCAGGGTGTACGGCCGCAGAGAAGCGTAGTCTGCACTGTCCCATTACATGTAGAAGCAGGTGGCGTCATTGCTCCCGTCGGCATTGTATACGGCTGAATCGGTACAACAGTGCCCCGGATTATCCTGTTAAAATACATATCTATTACCTAACATTAATCTCACACACATTATTAAATGTATGTTTTAGTTATAAATTTCTTATAGTATGCAAAACTGTTATTAAAACTATCCGTCTTCAATAAAGCAGAGCTTGATATACCAACAATATAAATACAGCATCACTTCTCGTCTTCGGACGAGTGAACATATACTGAAACAAAGATAATCTAATTGATTATCCATGTAATAATATATTAAAAAAAATTTTTTTAACTTTAAATTGTTTTTACCCAAGAAATTGGGTAAACTCTACTCTTTTATTTAGACAATATTTTTGGATTCTTTAGGACTCTAAAATTACTTTCTAACCAATACTCACTAAACTCACCAACTTTTATCAAAAAATAAAAAATAATAATTTATATATAATCGAAAATAAAAAATAATGCAGTTTTTTTAGATGTAAAAAATTATGATTTAATCAAACTTTAAATAAAAATTATATTCAATCAAATAAAAATATTGAAATTCAATTTCATTGAATTTTGAAAAAAAATAATATTTTTTAAAGCATCAATAAAAAAAATTAAACGTCTTAGTTGAGGTCTTTGAAACTTAAATTGTCGTTTAATTATAAAATACAGCATGTTTTTTAGTTAGTTGTCTCTAGCTATACCACTGGATAGCAAAGTTATCCGCGGTCGCCAGCGCAATTTCGTTTGTCTTCCGTAACGGCTGGCTTGCGGCCCGATTCCTGCGACCCCACTGCAACCTAACAATTTCGGCAATCGACGAATGGGCTCGCGTCTAAGTTTGGAGGGCGCGGCCAGGCCCGCTTCTCGCCTTATGCCCCAACAACTCCGCCCTATACTTTCTCCCATTGACTGTTTCCTATAATCCCATTCGCTGCGCTGTGGTGACAGAGGCCACACTTTTCGATCGCAGGAGCTGGATATTCACCATTTTTTAAACTCCTGTATCTTCACAGGGAGGCTTCTAACAGTTTTGCGACCGTCAAGATAAATGTTTAGAATTCCTACAGCTACTCAGTGGTATAGTTAGAGGCAACTAATTCAAAAACAGGCTGTATACAGTAAATTCAATGATTAACTTAGTGAAATAGTCAAAATCAAAATAAATATATCTTAATTTAACTTGATTTAAATGATAAATAAAATAATAAATAAGTTTTTACTTCCGCCTGTAACTTATAATCTTAATATATAAGTTTTTTTAATTTATAAGTTAAATTTATAATTTTTCTAAAAATCAACCTTAAAAAATAAAGAGTTATAGTTATTTTGATTTTTTAAAAGCTTCGAAATTTTCTAAGTCGTAAAATTTATCAATTTAACTCTAAAATTAACTCTGAAACTTGCAAAATACTTATAGTCAAGTTGTGATAATAATTTGATTTGCCGCAACGACATACAGTTCACAACGTTGGATTTACGTTTCGACTCGGTTCCGCAAATTGCATAGATACACGTGCTTTTGGTAGTAACGCATCGCGCTAGATAAGTTGGTATGGTAGAATAATGTGTGCTCTAGGCACAAGGGAGGGTGGGAGTGTGACGAACATGAAAAAGTCCCGAATATGCAAATTACTGAATGCGCAGAAGTCATGACAGCCGAGCGTGGTCAAGATGAAAATAACTGCTCTATAGAATGTTTAACAACAAATTGTTTTTTTATTATGTAAATTATCGGCTGAACATGCAGAACAATAAATAACAAAATATAAATAATAAATTTAAAAAATTTATTTAAAAAAACAATTTGTTATTAAACACTTTATTCAAAAACGTTGACATAAAATTAGCGAAAGAAAAATCGAGCAGAGTATGTAGTGATTTTTTGTAAAGCCCAAAAATTAAACTTGTGTATATTTTGTTAAATGTTTTATTCTTATGTGAATATAGAAGGTGGTTTCATTATTTTCACGAAATTCGCATGTAATCGTATAAGCCGAATGCTATTTTCTATTTTTGCAGAGTACGGGATGCGCGACCTGTATAACGTACACTCAACAATAAATCATTGTGGTAATACTCCTGCGATAACGCGTTACTTCAGCTATACGGGTGGTTCACAACATCAATGTGGCTATTTTCATCTCGGCCGCGGTCTGCTGTCATAACTTCTGTACATTCGGTACTTTTTCATGTTCGTCATATTCTCTGATATTTCCACCCTCCTGGCACAAAGGCAAGCTGGCGACTACGGCTGTTGACACCCCCCCCCCCCTCCACCAAAATTAGCCCCACTTTTTAAGCCACACGGTCTTCGAATCACCCGGCCTATTCACTATATGTTCCAGTTACATCGATCTTCACTGGTCCATACCCATGCTTTATATTGATCAGTGACCTGCCGCTTAACCCATAACCTATTCTTCTTCTATACTCATGCGAATCATTACGAGTGTCGTGTTTTTAAAGCAGCATGATTACTTTGTTTTTCTTATTTTGACTAGCCGGTCGTAAGAAAGGATTTTACAAGTAGAATAGTTTTACAAATTAATCGGAAAGTAAATAATATAAATAAGAATCCGCATGAATTCTTATTTATTTCTATTCTATGTACATTTTTCTCAGATTATAATATTATATATAAATTTTAATTTTGTCAATAAAACTTAATGGTCAAGGTAACTGATATCTACAGATTTTTCCAAATTTCTAAATATATAGTACTACATACAAAATGAATTTGTTGCAAAATAATAGTACAAGGTAGCCAGACAAATGATGCACGATCTTATGTGGGCATAGAATACTGCATTTTAAAAGTTAAGATGATTTTTTTTATATATTAGTTGCATTTATAAATCAAATTTCTTTATATTTTAGTGTCAGTAGCCTCAAAAGATTTTTTTCATGCTAAATTTATATTCCTCATAAAATTAAATCATTCATTTTTGTCAACTTTTTGCAGGTAGATTATATTTGAGTAGATCGTTTTAATTATTTTGCAATAAGTTATTTAAATTTATATTTGGAAATGTATACTTAATTACAAATTGATTAAGATTGGTAACTGACACTGCACATGCTTCTTTATGTTATCGTAATTATAACTTGAGTTCTTAAAAATTAAAATATAGAATAGAAAAATATGATAAATTATGTAATTTATTACTCCAACATGAATTGAACTAAGGTGAATGAGATTGTGGAATGCAGTTTGAAGATAAAGGAGTCAAACTTCAAATACAATAATAAAAAAAAATCAAAATAATTAAAAATACAAAGCTAAATTAGAAAATGAAATAGCAGTGTGTACTTATTTTGTTTCTTTTATAAATATATTTTTGTACTATCTATTATAAATGATATGTTGACGATTAATGTAACATAAAATTATCATAAGAAAATAATGTTTTTATTATAGTTGGTGAATGAGGAAGTGATGACAAATAAAATAAAAAATAAGAAAGTGTAATTAAACATAAAAGAAAGGTGTCTAATAATGTGATAAATTAGAAAAAAATTCATTGCAAGTACAAGAATGATTTAAATGTGGGTGTGAATGTCAAGATGATCAATGTTTTCAAAATTTTAATTCTTGAAGAGTATACAGACAGATAAAATATTGCAGAATTGACGAAAGCTAAATATGATATGTATCTTATGGGTGTTATAAGAAGTTTTTTGACAAATCCTTATGAAACAGTTAGACCTACTGAAAGACAAAGACTTCAAGTTCATTATGTTTACCAAGGAAGAAAAGTTTGTCTTGATGCATATCTATACTTGGAGAATTGCACTTACTATCAATTAAAGAGAATAAGAAAACATTTAAGTATTCATGGAGTTACTTCCTGACTTCATGGAAATTATGACAAAGTGCCTTATAATCCCCTTTCTTTAGATATTTATCCAATTGTCAATAAGTTTTTGAAAGATTTTATAAAAGAACAAGAAATAAAACAAAAAATCAAAATCTACAAATAATGTATCTTTACATCTATAATCAGATATAACTAGAAAGACTGTACATGACTTGTGCAAAGAATACTGTAAGTGTACTGCACCAAATATTAAAAGTATGGGCTATACAACTTTTAGAACATTTCTAAAAGTACAGTTTCCACAATTAAGATTTAATAGAAAGGAATTTATCAATCGAGGTCCTAATTCATAAAATCAATTTAATCCAAAAATAGAAGGCGATACATTTAGTCAAATTTTAGCATCTGGACAAATTGTTAATGAAAAAATAATCTAGTAATACCCAAACTTTTATCATCAATTTAAATAATGAGTTGCATGAAAGTGGAAACTATTAAGTAACTAAAAAACTTAAATAACAAGTCACAATGAATATTAATTTAATACAATTTAAATGTATCACTTTGCTATAGAGTTTAAATAATAAATTTTCAATAATAGTAAATTAATTTAAAGTTGTATTAAACAGTTTTGAGCCAGATCAGACTAAGATTAATCTAAGAACATTTTTGCACATAAGAAGTATATTACACTGTTTCATCTTTAGTTTATTTCTGAAGTAAAAAAAAATATTCTGAACATTTTTTGGGCAGATCAGTATACTAAACTGGTAATAATTAATTAGACTTTGCAATTTATTAGGTATTTCCACTATGAAATTTTGTTTTGAAAATATTAGTAAATTAAGAAATGTCAGGATTTTCCATTATTTTGTATCTAGAATTCTATCCTGTCTTGTGCTCATATATGAAATGAATGGTCGATGTAATCATTTCCATAATGATATGTTTGTTAGCTTTTGTTGAAACCTATTAGTTTTTATATAAGTATTTTATAAAGCAATTCCTGTTCCGAAAAATTATTAAGTAAAAAAACTTTACATTTGAAATAATTTAATGTAAATAATAGCTAAATAGCTCTTCATTGTTTTTAACAATTTTTTATTTGTTTGAAATGCTCATAGTTCTGTGATGTTAGTTTTATTGTAAGTTTGTATACAATAGCAAATGCACAAAAAAAGCTTTTATATCGAGGCTCATTTATTAATTTCGTCTTCAGTATGGGTATTATATACCAATTAAAAAATTTTGCCTTTTAAAATAGATTTTATTGTACATGTAAGTATGGAGTAAAAGTTTATGTTATTTATTGTTACAATATTGCTTAAATGTTTATTTATTGCAATGTCATATAGCATCAATGACTATAAAGTATTATTTAATTAAAATTAAATATGAGAGAATTAATAGGAGCATGCATGCAAAAGTAAAAGTGATACAATTAATTTAATATTAATATTTTATTTTTAAACAATACCAATATGTATGCATTACTATAATACAATATAGTGAATAATAAGAGGTAAATAAATATTAATTATTGATAAAAGTTGCAAGTAATAAAATTTTATACTTTTTTAAATAATTGTATACCATCTTTTTCGTCAATATTTATGTACACAAAAATGAAAAATATTATGTACAATTCAAAAATATGAATCGAATGAAATTGAATTATATCGCTTAATAATTAACAGTTTACAAATAGTTATTGCAATAACAATTATAATAATATGACATCTGATAATTACCTCAATGGTAGCAAACCATACTTGGTACCTTCACGTCGCGTCAAGCAAATTTAATCTTCGGATTATTTAAGAATCTAGAATGTACAGTTGGAATGTACAGTTGGATATATATATATATATGTTGATGAAAAAACGCTTATGCGGATAGCTATAGGTATACTTTACAGGCAGTGAAGGTATTTAGTGATTGTAATACCTACCTGTATTTTATTCTTTTAATATAGAATACAAAAGTGTTACGTAGTGATTGTAGAATTCTTATAAAAATTTATGAATAGTTAAATATCTACGTTAAAATTAATTAATTATAAGTGTAAATAGCATAATCATTTTGAATATACAAAAAATAAAGTAGCTTAATTAATTTTTAGGTGTATGGAAAGTATTTGTATTATTCTACTGCATTATGATACAAACATGCTATTACTTAATAATAGCGTATAATTTTTCTACGGAGCGATAAAAACACTTTAAACATTAACTGATTTATTCAATTAAATGTTTTTAATTTAATTTTTGAACCTAGCGGACAATAGCTTATTTTAATTTTGAAACAACAAAGTATTAATTAAGAAAAAACTGCATTTTCATCAATTTGTATGACTAATTTCGTAGTAATACGATCTGCAAATTTATATTCTAAGGTTAAAGTTATTCAGATTAAACATTTAATTTTTGCCTGAACATACGTTTTATTTGTACCACGAAGGTACCTAGCTTGTAGACTATAGGGAAGCCGGGAGAGGAGGAGTGGGAAAGAGAAATGGTAAGCTGACAAGGTCAGCCGAGTGCACGGGTGCGCAACCGGTGCAGGGTTGTAGCGGTGCTAGCTGCAGCGATGGCATCGCCTTGCTCATGATCGCCGCGACACGATAGTCCACCCGCGCGTGAGCTCCGAAGCTTACCTAATACACGACTCCCTGAAATTTTCCTTCCTTTATCTAAAAGTTGCATTTAAACCATGTGTGCGAACGAACTTTTTCCTCTTTCCTTCAAGATTATATATTAATTACAAGTAAAAGTGCAAACCCTCGTGTTTTATTCTGAATTTTATGTAAGAATGTCAGTTGTTTTAATTCTACTTTTTAATGCCTTACGCGAGTAAAAGAACGTAAGTTTTCTATTAATTAGCACAACTGCAGAAAAAATTATTTCTACCGATATTTGTGATCTTGTAGAATACACTATAATACATTAAAAAATAAACAGGTTGAAACTCAGAAAAGACATTTTATGAGAATTTAATGTGCACAAGGCGCAAAAACACGTGACAGTACGTGACAGAATAAATATGTTTTAATTCTCAAAGTAATTAAAATAAATTAACAATATTTAAAATAAATAGATAGTGAGAAAATACTCTCTGATTTACAAATATGCCATATATAATATATAGACACACACACACACATTATAGTCTAATTATAATTTTTAAATGAGCATGACCATTTTTTATTTTAATTCTATATAGACTGAATACTATGCACGTGCTTATATGTAAAGCATTATAAGTATATTTTAAATATCTGTACAATTTTAATGTATAAAAATGTGATTCTATTAGCATTTTATTAAACTATACTTGTTAAAGCGGTTGGTTTTGATTATTTCTTCTTGTACTTTCCATTTATAGAATAAATAATAAATTATATATTAGTAATAAAATTCTACAATCTAGCAAAGAATACCATAAAACAATTACAGTTGAGGTAGATCTACTATAGTAAAGGCCTGTATGAGGCTGTTAGAAGCTCTGTTATATTAATTTTTCAAAAATTTTTGTATGACGTATATACTCTGAGTTGCATCGCTCTTTATGAATTATTAAGCTGTAAAAATTTAAAGTGTGATATTCGAGCGTATACCTTTGGTTTTATTGGAGTAAATATATCAAGATAAACAATGTAAAAAGAGTTTTTTGAAGTTTTCTTCTACATTAAATATTTTTTTGTGCATTATAGAAATTTATTCTGGAATTGTCTACCTATACTACGTGAAGCAATATGATTAATATCTAAAATATTAATTAATTTCTTTGTTAAAATAAATATATGATGTTTTCTAATAAAGTATATTTTGGTGTGTTATTAAATTGTACTTTACATTATTAGTATAGACAATAATTAAATAATAACTAAAAGTAGATAGTCTGATAAAATAGTGTTAAAAATTTACCGTATCAGTAAGCATAAAAATTATTAAATGTTTCATATAAATTTATGTTTAATTAAGTTTCTATATAATACTGAAATTAATAATTAATAAAACATTAACTTAATGCTTGAAGTAATGATATATCTAAAAATAATATCTTCCTAAGAAATATCCAAAAATTATACAAATACTTTATTTACATATGTGTAAATATAATAAAACATTTAATAAATATAAATAAATATTTACACGTGTAAAAATATGTATGTTTTTACAGATTTAAATCGTAGTATTTAAAACGTAAAACTATCACTTTTACATTTGAAATTCATAATTAATTGCATTACTAATATGTTCATTTACAGACATTATCAAATTTTTTCGGCATACGACGTTAAATGAATCTTGATATTTGTATAAGACTTTTAACTTTAGTTATTAAAGCAGTATATAGTTTTAAAAAATCCCGTTCTACTTCATGAATTTATTTTTCTGTGGAGTCATCAGAATTTTTCTGCGCAGTGATATTAAGATTTAGTTACACGCACGCGCGCGCCTGCGTAGCGTGCGTTCATGCAGCAAAAAACACGTGTAGGTAAGCTCGTCCTTTGCAAAAATTATTACTATACGACTATAGTTGAAGCACCTACTTATAATTTTTAAGCAACTTATTATGCTGAACATATAAAGTAGGCTCCCGTATAGTGTTTCTGTATGCACATAATTTTATTGGAACTCCGGTTAACTTACCGAATGAGTGACATTCATAACAATGATGATACGATCAAATTTATGATCAAGACCTCATTACACATATTCATTTCATCTAGTAATTAATTGTATTTAGGGGCATCGTAAACTCGTTTGTAAAGATTGGCACAATTATGTTGCAGAGGATGTCGAAAGTATGACCGGTGAGATAGATCACGGAGATCTGGCCGTACGAGATGTCGCCGATCTTCTTCAACCACAGTATTCAATTATAACAGGTATATTATAATCATTATACACGCGTGCGCGCGCGCATTACAAATCGTAATCGTAAAAGAATATTTTTACTTCTACTCGCAAAATATTTATTAATATTTAAAATGACTATAATATAAAAAAATAAAAATAACTTGCGGTTTTGAAATATTACACAGTTGGGAAAGAAGATTAACAAGCGTATATATGCAGCTAGATATTGATGGATTAACTAATAACATTAAAGAACAATATTATAAATAGATATACGTGTATATTAAAAATATAATAACGAATGCATATACGTATAGGAACTATTTGTAGATTACAGTATCTATCTTAATAAAAAATTATTTAATAAACAAAATAAAAAATTTGAAATTTTAATTTT
Organism: Sycophaga agraensis; assembly: GCA_018906755.1. Classification (NCBI taxonomy): domain Eukaryota; kingdom Metazoa; phylum Arthropoda; class Insecta; order Hymenoptera; family Pteromalidae; genus Sycophaga; species Sycophaga agraensis. The sequence continues at coordinate 190,865 of JACCIE010000021.1, read as the reverse complement.
TAATTTAATAAGTGAGTTGTGCTTGCAATAAATGCTGTAGAGCTGGTCGCCTAGTAAATGCACCAACATTTTAGCCCTGATCCAGTTACGAACCGACTCGTAAAAGTAAACGGAACTCTCAAAAAACGGGAAAATAAAAATATGTTGTAGTCATATGTGAGATTCTGATATAGGAGTCCGTTAAAACCGGTTTGCATAGTTTGTCCCCTGTGTGATACACTTGCAATAAAGAGATGGATTATTGAAGTATTACAGCGTTATTATGAAACGTCCTTTTTCCTATTTTGTAATCAATATTAAATTATATTACTGTTAGTCTTCTGCAAGTTGCATATGTTTTAATATATATTAAATATATTTTTAATTTTGTAAAATATGATGAAAATTAAAATAGCTAAGAATCATAAAATGCTATAAATTATATTATAAAATGTTTCCTTGTCGAGGGCTGTATCGTACAGAAATTTTCAGCTATTTAATTGACTGCGGTCTTAAAATTTGACCTGAACATATATAGATTCACTTGTAATGTGAATTTGGCCTTGAACGGAACTCAACTCTTCAGTCTGTCTATAATAGTTGAACTTTTAACGACAGTACAGTTTATTCTTATATTGATCAATTTCTACAATTGAGAATTATATAAATTGGAACCACGTTCGTACACTTTTCGAACACCTGAGGTAATTGTTAAATTTGCGTAAAGGAAAAGTTGAGTTAAGGAGTAATCTTACTCCACACACATTGTGTCAACAGATGTAATATGGATAATATAAGGGAAATATTGGGTGTAATTAATGCCGATCACAGATGTATCTACTTAATCGTTAGTGTCATCAGTGATACTCGTAAATTTAGTGACCAATTTAAGATAGATGCATTTTTATTAATGAACTGTTGAATTCTTTTCCTTGCAGGCCGAGTATATAGTCCTAAGTCAAATTTGTTGCCATCCGCGTACATAGCTCTCGCTTAGCGCTAGATAAAAAAGTTAATATAAAAAAGCTTCACTATAGTTAGATATCCTTGTTTTTTATCTTGATTGTATAGTTATTATTTAAAACTAATCTTTGCGAACATAGATATTTTGTGGGAATTAGTGAATGAAAGAATCTGCGTTTTTAGACTGTGGAGGCTGGATTTTTATCATTTTTTAAAGGCCCGTATCTTTGTGGGCTTCTTCTAACAGTTTCGCGACTGACAAGAAAAATCTTTAGAATTTTCTCAGCTATCCAGTGGTAAAGTTCGAAACAACCTTTTAATATCCTGGCTGCATTTACGTAAATCGACACATGTTTAAATATATTACGCATTCAAATAATACATTCGACATGAGATATTATGTCATTGACAGTTTGTATCACAATGTTATCGATTAAGCCTCGGAGGGGCCAGGAGCACCCGCCATTTTCCGGTCGCGCCCGCTTGCCTTTATGCAGGTATGTGGTCGCCCCTGAGGAGACCCGGTCAAGCTATAGCCCTCAGCGGCTAGCCTTGCGGCGGTCAACGCGGGAATGGATCGCGGAGGGAGTGGTGATCAATAATCGTACTCTTGGGGGGGCTCTGGGACAAGAATATGTTTATTCGCGCCCGTAGGCACACTCCCTTCAGGCGCGCAGCGCCCCACCTATATATGGTACGGTGAAGCCACCCGGGGAGGCATATACAGTCCCGTGAGGGTCCTCCATAAGCGGCGACCATCATCCAGGTTGTCGCTGGCAGGACCGCGAGGGCCCTCCGTCAGTGAGCAACCGCCGTCTAGTCTACACCAGTCTGCGCGCTCGGTCGGCTGGGGCTCGAAGGGCCGCGAGGGTCCTATGTTGCCAGACCGGTCGCCTCACGTGGCCTCGCGCCGCATCTCCGCCGTTGTGCGCATGCTCTCTCTCTCTCTCTCTGTCTTGGGCGCCCAACCGGTGGCCGCGGTGACTCTAACCTGTCCGGTGGCGCAGCTAAACGCTATTCCATTACCTGCAAAAATTATATAAGAAAGACACTAGCAGTGCTCCCGTGGTCGGGATAGTTATCAATGTCGAGCGTGCGTATACTCTGGGAGTCACTCAATAAGCAATTTCGAAACGCCTCAAAGCCATGAGGCTTCAAAGACAGAATCGGGAGGAACTTTTACATCGTATTGTAACCGGTGACGAAAAATGGGTCCACTACGATAATCCTAACCTCAGAAAATCATGTGGAATGTCCGTATACGTCTCCACATTGACGATTCAGGCAGAATATTCACGGTATCAAGGTTATGCTCTGTATTTAAAACCGAATGAAATTGTCATAAGAGATCCATATCGAACACAATTGATGCATTTAAGTCGAGCTTAGAAGGAGAAACGGCCACGGCACCAAGAGAGACGTGATAAAGTTAAATAAAGCAAACCCTGTCACAATACCCGTCAAAACATGTTTGGAAACCATAAAATGACAAATCTTATCCCACCCTTATTACGTCCATAAGGCCCGCAAACGCCTTATCCTCTTTTCCACTCCATACTGTTGTTTATTTCTTGATATCGCATCTGCATTGGCATTGACGAGACGGTATTCATGTCCGGTATTCATTATAAAACGTTTAGCTTATTCTTCAATATTATATACAATTTATATACATATGTTTATAATGGGATAAATCCGGGGCGCTATTACGCCGATTCGGTTGTGGACAATGTGGGCGGCAGCAACTACGCGATCCGCTTTTTGCATTGGGGCAGTGCACCCTGCGTAGTGCGGCTTCTGGATGGTTGCTCAGCGGTTCAGCAGAACTTATAACTCCAGCAGAGGCGGCCTTAGATGGCTCCTTCGACTGCGGCTCAATTCATAGAACTACGAAGAGAGAAGAGAGAGAGGTTTTGTATAACGACGCCTACGCATCAATAAAAGCAATCGACTCGATAAATGTTTAAATCAGCCTCGGTTTATTTTTATTTATTTAATTAGTCAAACACAAATTTGATTTGCATGTCGGACTCGCAATACAATCTACTTCGCGATGGTTTTTCGTGTAAGTCACACGTTTGACTCACCGTCAAATAATTACTGCTTCGCCATCTAATTCGCTAACGATCGTAATGAAGCGACTGCCTGGGCCTATCTAGAATCGCGTGGGACAAGAAAGGGGATCGCTGCTGGTATTTCCTATTTGGTAAGAAGAGCCATATTACCCGTATCTTGTGCGAGAAAGAAAGATAGGCCTCTTCTACGTCGAACACCGCTAGACTCCTGTCGCCGGACGAGTTTCCTGCCGTTTACAAATATAAAATTTATAAAAACCCTATCTGATTGCCGACTTTCTTGCCTCGTCTACGTGAAGGACCAACAGTCCGGCACGTACCCCTTAATTAGCCGCTCTAGACCGGTGACAAGGTACGAGTAACTGTAGGTGCAGTAGGCACCAGTTTCCCTGCTGCGTAATTCTGCTACTCGTCAGCACCTCCTCGCCCTTTTTCGCGCAAAACTGCGCGAGTGTGGTTGGCGCCCCGCGCTTACACTAATGCTCTCAACTGTTTTTCACTGCATCTAGAGGTACCGGAGAACCGTTTGACGTGGACTCCACGCGAAGCCTACTGTTTTGGGGAGCCGAAAGAACACTAAATTTAGTCAATTTGTTGCGCCTTTCTCTTTGTTTATTTTCTGAGCCCACTGACCCGATACGCATTGGTCTTGACGAGTCCGAAAAAATTATATAAAGAATTTTTTTAATAGTATTCATAACAATGTACGGTATTGAAGGGTAACCGGGGATGATCAGAGAGCCGACATGCGCGTGGCCTGGGATCCTTGTGGACAAGGTGAGAGTTCGGGTGCGACGCATCTGGACGCTGAGAAATTCTCTGTAGTAACGGCCTCCGAGACCGTCGGTAGAGACTGAGGGGGTCGACGTTGGGACGCGCAGGAGAAAGAGGCACATCTAAAGCGATCGCCGACAGGACAACCTCGTGGATAAACTCAAGAGTGTATCTCAATTATTAGAATATTATCTCAATACACGGTTACACTTCTTTTAATTGAAATGCAAATTCTTGTATCGTTTCCTTTCCCACCTAATACCACCTTATTCCTACAATAATTGATATACTTACAGACTAAAAAGATTAGTATACATTTTTAAATAACAACCATGGGCATAATTCATGATTTTTCAATAAGAAAATATTTCAATAGCTTCAAACGTTTGTAATTAAATTAAAGAATGATTTTTTTATTTTTTTATTTTTGAGCAGATTTTCTTTATTTGAATCGAATTTCACTTTTTTCCATGATAATTACAGAGTATGTATTCATGAATTGTACTATCTATCTACTCGTTGCTTGTCTTCAGCTATATGAAGAGATAGTGGAGATCAAACTGATTGCGAAATAACTAAAAATCGTAACTGCAACCGAAAATTCAGACTTCACGAGCGCGTAAAATACTAGTGTGTTACAAAAATGCATATCTGTGCAACTAGTATTCATTAATATTAATATGTCAGCCAATATATTTCCCTAAAAAATTGATATTGTAACTGCTTTTAATATTACTCGTATGTATCATAAGTTACAAAATTACGAAAAAAAATGTTTTGGAGTAAATAACAAAATGAAAAGATAATTTGAAGTTAGTTAGACTCATTAAAATGTTTTCCCAATTGTATAAATTTGTTTGCATAAAATTGAATATACCGATATACCGGTACGAAGCGAGCGACAAGATATAAATGTTTTGATAGGGAACTTTTGTTGTGAGTGAGCCTTAATTTTTTTGTTTGATTGCTATGACAATTGTCAAGCATATTTAGTCATTGAACAAACAGCATCATATTTTTTAGTTCTGTTAAAAATGTCGAATTTTGTACCAGTAAGTGATGGTTTGCGGAATGCATTAATTTTTTGTTTTCACTTGTCGAAGCATATGGCGATCATGCTCTATAAGAAGCAGCATTAAAAAAATGGTTTCAACGGTTTAGAAATAATAATTTTGATATGAGGAATGAAGACCGTAGAAGATCACCAAAAAGTTTGAAGATGTCGAATCGCAAACGATATTGGACAAACAATTTCTGACGGTTAAAAAGCTATGGGAAAGATTAAAAAGTGTGGCAAAATGGTGTCCCATAAATTGAATGAAAAGCAAATAGAAAATCGAAAAGTCACTTGTGAAATTTTGTTTCAAAGACACGAATGAATATCAATTTTGCATCGAATTATTGCTGGCGATGACAAATAGATCTATTTCTAGAATCCTAAATGGAAAACATCATAGATTAATTCGAAACAACCTTCAACATAGACTGCCAAACCAGATCGGTTCGGTAAGAAGACAAGGCTGTGTGTTTGGTGGGACCAGAGTGGCGTAGTATATTAAAATCTGGTGAAACAGTTAATATTGATCATTACCAACAACGAATGATCATTTTGAATCATGCATTGATCGAAAAACGACCAGAATGGGCCAGAAGATACGGCAATTTTGCTGCATGATAACGCACCTGCACGGGAAGCAAAACTGGTTCAGGATAAAATTAAAGCGCTTAACTGGGAGCTGCTACCCCACCCACCGTATTTACCAAACTTGGCCCCTTCCGACTATCATTTGTTTTCGTCAATGTAACACGTATTGGCTGAGCAGCATTTTGATTCCTACGAGGGAGTTGAAAATTGGGTATCTAATTGGTTTGTATGAAAAGATAAAAACTCTATTGACGTGGTATCTACAAATTGCAAGAAAGGTGATCTAAATGTGGAGAAAATAATGACTAATACTTTGAATAAAATATTTTTGACTTTCCCTTTAAAATAGAGTTTTATTCATAGCGGTATACCTGGTATATAATTTTGATGCGTAAACATTTAAATTATATTTCATTATTAGATATTTTGCGCAAGTCAAATATTAAAATTATTATGAGAATTGGTTTTGACACTAATAAATGTATGGAACTACAAGATTAAGATTTATTATTTACTTGAATATTTGTCAACCGTTTGTCAGCTATTAATTTGCTACATGTTATTAATTAAGCTATCACTAAAAGAATTTACGAATCATTACCTGATATCAATTATTAGCAATTAAAAAAGATTAATCGTGAAAATAGATCGTAGTCTCACTAGTTAAACTTGTAGTACTAATAAGTTTTAAGTATTACTAAATATTATGAGTATATGTTTTGTTTCATTATTAAATTCCAAGATTTTTGCCTCCATGTAAAGTTTACAAAAATTGGTTTTATGTAAACAATAATTACAATGAACTCTAGCTTTAAAACCAATGTCTATACTATTGATAAATCTCTGAATTAAATTTATCATATTCTTTCATAAAAATTATGTTTCAGGTGGGAAGACGCGAGAGGGATGTCCAATTATAACATTTCCTGATAATGGCAATTTTCATAATTTAAATGATTTAGATTATCAGCGCCTCATGTTATATCTGACGTCTGTTCCAACGTAAGTATATTCTTTATGTATAGCGTAATTTATATGTAATCCAATTTTTTTAATTTAAGATTACATGAGGCCGATTTGGGATTCCATTTAATTATTGATCGAAGGAACGACAAATGGAATTCTGTAAAAACTGTTCTCTTAAAAATTTCTGTAAGTTTCCTTGTTTATAAAATATTGTTTAAAAAAGATGACAATATTTAAAATTGCTTTGAACTGTTTTTTTTTCAAGTCATTCTTTCCTGGATTAGTTCACGTAGCCTACGTACTTCGTCCAGTCGGATTTATTCAAAAAGCTATTTCGGAAGTATCTAACAAACTATTTCGCGAGGACTTCAAATTTCGGGTTATAGTTCTGGCGAATGTCATTGAGCTACACGATTTCATCGATAAAGATCAATTAACTGAACAACTAGGTGGTCATCTTTCTTATTGTCATCATACTTGGATACAAACTCGAATCGTAAGTTTTAAATTAAATATGTATGTATTGTACAGTTAATATAGAAATGTTAACATGTACTAAATATTTTATTTATAAATTCATTCGTTATTTATGTCTTAAAATTTCATACTTACATTAAAGCTTAATTTCAATATATTTTTAATTTTTTTACTCAAAAAACTCAAAACAGTATATTTCAAACTAAATAATATAAGAATAGAATTATTTGCAAAAAATTAGCATGAATTAATTGCATTGCATTATATTCTCAGTAGAAAACATAACATACTTTAGCTTTTAAATTAGAAATTATTTTTACTATTATTTATTAACAATATCCCATCATCCATCAGTTTCTATGTCGACATCATCTTTACAGATGATTGAATTGGTTTTTGCAATAGTAATCATATTTAAAGTTATTAGTCTATATAAATATAATTTAGTTGGTAATTAAGTAAACACGTGAATGTTTCATTTTTTGCTATATATTTCAATAATAAGATTTCAATAATGTATTTCATTTTGCATATTTAATTCAATTCTATCTTTTGACAAGCGTTTATCATTTGTTGTACTGTCATGCTTATAGGAAACTATAACAAATATAAACCCTGATAGGCAATTGGGCGTTTATGCCCATAGTATGTTAAATTTTATGCTCTGTAGGCAGGTTATTTTCTATATTATGCTCATATTGTAGCTCTAGGAGACGATGGTAGTGGGGTATAATATGTTAAAATTATATTGAAATTATGCTAAGAATGATTAATACTTATAACCTCAAATCCTTATATATTGACAGGCTTAATTAAAGCTCACTGTGCGAGAATGCTTCACTCGAACAGTGTGTAAATGAAATTATAAGTTTCATCTGAAGCTTTATTTGCCTCGTTCACTCTGTTAAGCTTTAACAATACAGGCTTAAGGGCCGCTGAGCGAGAGAGGGGGGGGGGGAGACGATACTCTGGATACATTAGGTAGTTCATGTTCAGATCAGTCTCTTTGTTTGTCCGGTCTTCAAGAGTCACGTTTTGTGTTTTTTTTATTCCTTTTTTTTCCGAATATCGTTTTCTGCTGTTGCTTTCCATTTTTATAAATATTGCTTTAGATTTTTAGCGCGTCAAAATTTTGGAGTATATATATGTAATCTAGTATATATATGTTTTCATTAGAAGCTGCCGATATATAAGGAATAAAGCTGGAGAGCCAGGTAGAGAGTTGGAAAGAGTTCGATCAGAGATGAATAGAGAGATCGCCGATACAATACAACCGACCCACGCCAGTTTCGACGCGCCTTAGTAATACGCATCCTCGCGGATGAAATCGTAAGTCGGTCCATTTGAGGGGAAATGAGGGGAAACAAGGGAGAGGGAAGAATGGAGCGTGAGCGACGAATCGTGTCCATGAGGCCGGCGCTGTTTGCCTGCGGCTTTGAATGACGCACCGCCTGTATTTTTAAGGCCCATTGTTGAAGCCGATCATCCGACTGTTGACATACGGATTTGCGACTCTCCGCGAGATTTCGTAGGCTTCTCAGAGAATACTCGACCTGGCAATCGATACTGTATTTGTTTTTAATACAAACTGTTCAATTATCGCCCGTAAAATGCATTCGAAAGACGCATTTTACTCGTATCGGTTCATGGCTTACGCGGCGCCGTAGAGCCCGAAATGCGCTCGATTATCGACGAATTAAAAGTACTAATTACGCCTTTGTTTAAACAATTTAAGATTCATTGTTCTTAAAATTTTAATGTACTGACTGCTTTAATCACAATCATTTTTACACTAATATATCTTTTTGTGTATAAATGACAAAGATCAAATAAGTACAAAATTAAATCGTATAAATTAAGTTTCATTACATATTTTGTATTTAAATCTAATTTGCGATTATTATTTTTATAATGATTTCATAAATGATTTTATTTATAAGAAATTGCAGAAACCTGTAGTTGATAAATACCCATATGAAATAGTTACTCGCTATTGGGAGGGTGGAAATGTGACGAACATGAAAAAACCCTGAATATGCAATTATGCAAAAGTACCGAATGCACAGAAGTGATGACAGCGGAACACGGTATATAATATAAATTTGCAAGTCTATGATTAACTTGGTATTAAAATTATATTAGTGGGATTATAGGATTAAATATACGAGGTGTGTTCAAAAAGTAACGAGAATTTTTAAATTTCGCGGGTTTGGAGAGTCCGCCTATATAAAAATTTTTTTTATTATATTGGTACACATGCCCCTGAAGTACGATAAAATTTTCAGCAATATTCATTGCTTACTTTTTAAGTGGTAGCCGCTAACGTAGACGTGTTTTTCCGAGCTCGGCGATTTTCGTTTGTGAAAAAAATGGTTCAAAGAATATGTATTCAATTTTGCGTAAAAAACTAAATAAAGTGTAGTGAAGTTTGTAAAATGTTAACACAGGCATATTGTGAGTCTGCTATGAGTAAAGCAAGGATTTACGAGTGGTATAAGCGTTTCCCAGATAGCCGCGAAAATGTTGAAGATGACGAACGACCCGGACGCCCAAGCACATCAACAACCGATGAAAACGTGATAATTTAATGGCATAGTGCATCATGAATTCTTGCCATAAGGTCAAACAATCAATAAGGAGTACTACCTACAAGTTCAACGCCGTTTGCGCGAAGCAATCCGAAAAAAACGCCCGGATTTGTGGCAAAACATTTCATGGCTTTTGCACCACGATAATGCATCTGCTCACACTTCATTGCTTGTTCGTGAATTTTTGGTCAAAAACAAAACTATAACGATGCCTCAGCCTCCATATTCGCCAGATATGGCTCCGTGTGACTTTTTTCTATTTCGAAAAATAAAGAGATCATTAAAAGGCCGTCGTTGTGCAAGCATAGATGACATTAAAAGCGAATCGCTAAAAGAGCTAAAAGCTATTACAAAGATCGAGTTTCAAAAGTGTTTCGAGGATTGGAAAAAGCGTTGGCAAAAGTGTATTATATCCGAGGGGGATTACTTTGAAGGGGACAAAATAGATATTCATGAATAAATAAATATTTTTTTCCTAAAACAAAAATTCTCGTTATTCGAAACGAGTTACACATATAATTCATTCACATTTTTAGGCGATCATTTCTATTATTCTATTAAAATCAAGTCGCAGTATCGATCCTCAGATCGAGTATTGACTGAGGAATGTTAAATTGTTTAAATAAAGGCGTAAGTATTATTTTTAATTCGTTGACAACCGAGAGTATTTCGGGCTGTACGGTTAGGCGTCTGCGCTGCAGTAAAGCAGTCATGGGCAGATCGTGGCTGAAACTTATGAAAGCTCGTGGAGAGTCGCAAATCCGTATGTCGACAGTCGGCTGATCGGCTCCAACAATTGGCCTTAAAAATACAGGCGGTACGTCATACACAGCTGCAGGCAAACAGCGCTGGTCTCATGGATACGATTCGTCGCTCGCGCTCCATTCTTCCCTCTCCCTTGTTTCCCCTCATTTCCCCTTGAAAAAATGGACCGATTTACGATTTCATCCGCGAGGATGCGTATTACTAAGGCGCGTCGAAACTGGCGCGGGTCGGTTGTATTGTATCGGCGATCTCTCTATTCATGTCTGGTTCGATACACACAGCTATGCTATGGTTTTTTTAAAATATTAACATATTATGAGTTTAAACATAAATTATGTATTTAGAGTGTATAATTATTATTATTATAAAATTATAACCGTTAAATAATTATAAAAACCTTAATTTTATATTAAATCAATTGTTTGATATTTAGCTTCATTATGCATAAATAATAATTATTATTATATAATATTATTATATAATAATAATAATTATATACTCTAAGTATATAATTTATGATTAAACTCATAATATGTTAATATTTAAAAAACCATTTGATATCTACAAAGCATTAATTATTACATAAATAATGTATTGATTAATTGTACTTAATATATTAATAAATTAATATAATTTATTTTATTAATATATTTAAACGTTTATACATATATACGCTAATAAATTATTTAATCACTTAAATATTATTATTTGCCATTTTTTAAAATAATTAAATCTATAATGTTGTATATCCATTGTATAGACTTTTTATAGCATGTTGAGACTTCCGCAAGCATATGACTTGTATACATATTTTTTACAAATGGTACTTTATTTTGTAACAAAATTTATTGTTAAATAGTATTTATTTACATTTAATAATATTAATGTGGCACAATTTATAGCGCGCCGTGCAGGCGCGTATTCCTTCTTTATCCACTCTAGCGCCTCCTATTTCAAACTGTGCGCGAGCTCTCCGCCTATCAGCGCAGAGGCGCTCTGCGCAGACGCGAAAGGCTTGGTTTTCTGGCACTACTGCTATGCACTGTTCTTCATAATTGTACCTATTACTCGCATATACATATATACTACTAGTATTTAAAAATGTAATGGGTAGTGCTCTTATTATTATTTATTAACTATTAAAATAATATACGATCCTCCAATAATTTATATTATTGTTATCGTGAATTTGAAGTTATGAATTATTTATAGTATAAAGCATTTAACATAATATAAACATATTATACTAAGATAGTAGGACATATTATGCTAAACAAAACCGGGCATAAATTAGTCGCAAGGCTGTTATTTATGGTTAATTTCCTACCAAGGTACTTTTGTACTTTTTATTCAAAATAATTTTGCTTTATAGTTTTTTTTTACTTTATTAGTAGATAATTATTTTATAATTACGTTTTATAAAATTTGATTTTTATAGAGCCTTGAAAAGTTCTCCTCCATGACTCAAGACGTATCATTTGCGTTAGATTCTTTCACGCGTAGACTTGCTGAGGTAGAGTTCCCAAACAATACAATCGCAACTACAACGCTACTTAACCAGCAGCAAACCGAGTACAATGAGCTTAAGGAAGAGATTCTTAGCGCGGCTCGCCACGGTGAAGCTCTTCTTGACAGCGTAAGACAGCTAACCAACAAGAGCATAGCTGATCGACTTGGAAATGTTGCTGCTGTTGAAAGGTGCGGTATCAGCATATTATTCTGTGCTTTAATTATTACAATACAACAACCAATGAAATTACAACATTTATATCTTGTTTTCAATATATCCTAATCTGTACAAGCTATCAAAAATAAAGGTAATCCTTAGAATTTTTGCCCTTTGGGAGATAAAATTTGATTATTCGATCATAATTATTTAAGTACACATTATAGCTTTACACAGATTAGTAGATAGAAAAAATTTAAAAAACTGATTAAATTTTTATTTATAATATTACAGCTGAGAAAAGCAGTATGTTAAATTTTACTACATTTCTATTGAATGAGAATTATGTTTGAATATATGTTTATATCATAGGTATTTTTTCACAGTACTTTACAGAAATAATAAAAATTTCTATAATATATTTGATCACATATTTATTATTGCACAAATTCATTTATCTGAAAAAATTGTTATTTTGTTAAATATGATCAATAAATTTCTTTATACAATATACGAGTATATAAATTTTTAATTGAGTGAGATTTATTACAACTCTGACGATTTATTTAACTTTAATGTTTAAACAAGTTTTTAATAGCTTTAAGGCTCAAAATATGTAACTCATATTACTTTTGAGTATAACTTTGTTTTATATTTATTCTAAATCATAAAATTACTATGACTCTGCATTGTAAATTAAATAGAAGATCCAATGACTTAGAATTAATATAATAAATAATTACATAATTACACACATTTTTATTCTTAAAATTTAAAAAACCCATTAATTAGTTCAAGCTAAAGTACACCTTTAAAACTTGGTGAAACGTATAAATGAACTTGAAGATATTAATATATAGGTATACAATAAGATACTATTAGACGATATATTTATTCAATGTTTTAATTCAATTTATATTAATAATCATTATTTAAAGCTGCGATTTAATTAAGAATTTTTTGAAAAATTCTTTAAATGTTCTCAGGTTACTGGTTCAATTGGAAGAGACGGAACGTACATTTGATCTATTCTGGTCACACCATAGCTCTCGATTAAAACACTGTTTGGCATTGCGACAATTTGAGCAAGATTTTCGGGAATTACAATCTAATCTTGATCAACATTTAAAAACGATTGAAGAGATGACCGAAGTTGGCGAGACACAAGCCAGAGTTGATCAATTACTTCGTGATACATCTGCTTTTCAAAGAATATCCAGAGTAAGTTTGAATCAAACTAAGTAATAGAACTATACACAAAAAAAACACATGCTTTCTTTCAATCGGTCAATATATATTGGGTAAAACTAATCAACAGAATCATTAATTTAATAATATTATTAACTTTACTTACATTTTTTTCATTTCTCCAGATCGAATTAGTTAAATAAAATGTAAAATCAATCTTGAAACTTGATTCGCTTCCTCTTTCAAGAAAAAATACTTAGAAGGCGCTAATTTTTAGTGTAAATTTATAAATAATAATAGTGGAATAACAGTTGTCATCACTGAATAGTTTATATTCATTGTAGAAAAATGTTTATTTTTTTTTTTTTTATTTTTTTTATTTTTTTTTTAAGAAAAATGTTTAAATGTACTATTCTAAAAATAAAAAGATATAACCCTTCATCCAGTTTCTTGCACAAACACATACGTCTGTTCACTAATTGCTTGTCTCTAGCTATATGATAAGATAACTGAGATTACTTTAGTCCCAGGCGTGAAACTGTAGGACGCTTCCCCGTAGAACTAGGAACGATTGAAAAATAGTTAAACAAAATTGGGCGGAATGTAGAGAATGATCAATAAATCATAGTCTAGTGCAATCATTCAACATCGGGATGTAAATGGAAGAGATGAAAAAAAAATTGAATTAAGTCATTCAATATTCTTATTGGACCGATTTCAGCTAATTGCACTGGATTATCAAGGAGGTTTAACTCGGTGACGAGCTTGGCGAGATGGACGATGTGTCGAGCAGAGCAATGGGTCTAGCTTCTCCCACATGAGCCTGATAGTCGATTTTCTATTCGTCAAAATCTCGAGATAAATAACAACAACAAAGAGCAGAGCAGAGTCGGCGCGAGGGGAGTTAGATGGTCGGGGACCGCGAGAGCTGTGCGGCTGACCTTAAGGGCCTACTTCTTCCGAAGTCCCGAAGTTCAGATGAGAAGTATCAATAAGCCCGGGCCTCAATAAAACTTCATCGCCTACATCTCGGGCACCCTTTGACCCAACATATTGGGAAACTGCTCGATTAAAAGAGCGTAAAGTTTCCCTTCAGAAATAAACCTTATTTGACTTTTAATATTAAATAGTTCTTAATGCGGAGCACTAGCTAGTCTTGGCGGCAACCGCGTCGATGGATCGGCTTGCCCAATCTGTGCTGCGCTCATCGCCTGTATCTCGGGAACCGTTCGCCTCAGCGTCTTGGAAGATAACTCAATAGAAAAAGCGTGAAATTCCACTACAGAAAAGTCTTTATTTTCATTATTAATACATGCTTCGAGACTTCGGAGAAAATAGGCTGGAAAGGTCGATCTTCCGACTTCCGGAACCTCCGGCCACTTCGCTCCCCTTGATAATGACTCTCGAACTGACTCCGCCTTGCTCTTTGTTATTGATAGTTAGCTCGAGGCTTTGACAAATAGTAAATCAAGTGCTCGTAGGAGGGGCTAGGCCTTCTGCCTGAGGCCTCATCCACCTCGCCGTGTTAAGCCTCTTTGACTTATTTTCTTGCGCTCAATGACTGCATCCGACCATTTATCCCGATTTTTCGGCCGGGGTAATCATTTTTTAGCGATTTTTCTATCGCCCCTAGCTTCGCGAGGAAGCATCCTACAGTTTCCAAAATGATCAGCTTGATTTAAACTATCTCGCCATGTAGCTGAAGTCAACAAATTAGTGAATAGGCTGTATTTATATACACTATGCACATTATGCACAAATGCTAGATAAAAAAGTCACATGCACCGCTTTCCTTCCATTTTATCAATAGTCCTATTTGTTGCATACCATGTGGATTTGGGTCTTGGTAAGCAACCCACTTTAAAAAATTGATAATATTCTGTAACATTATTTATAAAACAATTTTTATTTAAGCTGCTTAGCAATTTATTTGTTAGTGCTTGATGTGATAAAAAATAATTCGGACACGAATTGAACGAAATAAAAATTAATTTTTCTTAGAATCGTTCATTGCATTGATTTATAAAATCATGTAATTTTTCTTTAGTAAAAAGATAGTTAAATTTTGTTACCTTATAAATTATATAGTTTTTTGATCCCTATGCCCACAAACACTTCCTTCCATTATTTAATCAGGACGAAATGTTATAAAAATCTGAATTTCTATTAAATTTGCATATTATAATTAACGGTTTAGCTTACGTTGCATTAGTGAATCGCATGACATTTCTAAGGCTGATGCTCATATGCTTAATTATATAGAATACGTAATTTATTTCTGACTAATCAATTTACTCTGCACGAAATATGAAATCTTTCATTTATTTTATATATAATTTGTAATATATAATATGTAAAATCTGAAATTTCTAATCTTACGTACCAATATCTTAAATAAAAATTGCATTGACATTTCTAATTAATAAGTTTTGTTTTTAATATACAGGAGATCAAATTACGCCCAGAAATCACCCACTCTTTTAATTTCCGTAGTTTTTTACTTATCTTTCTACTTGATTGCAAATGTTGCATGAAACTATAGCTTTGATCTTTATTACAACATCCAATTTTTAGGGCGATATTGATAGAGCAGAAGAGGTAATCACTGCTGGACAGCATTTACTGTCTGGCAGGCATCAGTGTCCGACTGAGGTTGTTGAGCCGAAATGCGCCGAATTGCAAAGAATCTGCACAATACTTAATCAGAGACTCGAAAGAAGGCTTCATACATTGACCAAGTGTCGAGAACTTATGGAACATATTGAAAAGGTATTATTTTAAATTCATTTCTACACAAAATCAGTTAGTTGAACAATTTTTTAAAACTACGTAAAATTATGCAATCGTAAATCGATTGAT
The DNA here is from genome assembly GCA_018906755.1 of Sycophaga agraensis. Taxonomy (NCBI): domain Eukaryota; kingdom Metazoa; phylum Arthropoda; class Insecta; order Hymenoptera; family Pteromalidae; genus Sycophaga; species Sycophaga agraensis. The sequence goes on along the minus strand of JACCIE010000021.1, from coordinate 174,920 downwards.
CAACTACAAACAAGAAAATACCATGCATGTACGAGTACAACAAATTTTATTGTTTTTAGGCAAATAACTGGTGCACACAAGGAATTGAATTACTAGCAGCTCAGAATAGTTCAACTCCAGCAGATCAGGCTCTTCAAGAACTTCAATCTTTAATTGAAACTGCCGAAGGTTTTCATCGCCCACGGAGTATATTTGAAGATTCTATTATGCCAGAAACCAAAGCTCTTGTTACTCAGGTATATGTAAAAAGACTTTATAAACTTTGTATGTTTCATTTTATATTTTTTATAATGAAATGAGTTGACGTCCGATCGGTTGTCAACTGTTCGAATTGTAGACTTTCTTTGTAAATGCAACGTCGATTTCTCCCTTCGAATTCCAACCCCCATGCCACATCCGCGTGCATGCAGCCCCGGCTGTCCACGTGCACGTCCCTACGTTACGAAACGAACTTCCACTTCAGCATGCCCGCGAGCTGCAGCGCCTGCGACTCGGGAATGTATCAGTTGCAGTTCAAAGCTCGTTCGGACGATACACCGATATATTTTGCAGATCCTGACGTAACTTTCCAAAACGAGTTGAGTTACCTCAGCTCCCAAGCCCACTGCCTAAGGGTGTTTGCGTCTTCCAGCAGCAAGATAGGGAGGATTGTGCTCTGAGATTCTTGATAGCAGGCTTGAAGCGCTCCGCGCATACCGCGACCATGAAATCCATACAACTTGCGCTAACTTTTTCTTTATTTGTATTGCCAATTAACTTTCATCGCGCTGGTCGCAAGGTTTCTCACATCTTTTCCTAAATACTGCGCAAGTGCTACCCTCATTCGTTTATCCCAGTGCCTCATCTCCTTGAGCCTAGCGATGTCAAAGTAGACTTTATTCAATATGAAACTTAAAATTTCAGAACTAAGAAAATACGCTGTTTGCTTTGTTAAAACTGATATTCAAGATTTGTATAAAAAAAGATTTTTTATTTTTTTATATCAATATTTATAGAAATGTTTTTTAATTAATATAATAATTTATATTGTAATATACTAGTTTTCTTCTTTTAAAGTAATCCCCTTCGGATATAAAAGATTCTAGCATTTTTTTCCAAATCTCAATTAGTACCCTTACAAATTTTTTTTACTATTATATTTCTTTGGCAAGAGACACAACGAAATTTTTTTAACGATATAAATACTTTAATATTAACGAATTAGTTTGATAAGTTCTTTTATGAAACATATAGAACTCTAACTATTAATACAGAATATGGCAGAATGCATTTGTAATTTTTAAATAATTGTAGGTATTGCAAAGGATAGAAGATGTATCTTTAATGTGCGATAAAAGGATTATGACACTTAAACAGCAACTCATGAAACCAACTAGACCCATACAAACTGTCACACCAGAACCAGCAAAGCCTCTACAACCAGCACCACAATGCCTAAGACCAGGAAGAATATTGAAAAAGGCGAACACAATGTCAAAAGTAAGCTTAAATAATAGTTCAATTAATTAATAATCGTGGTAGTTCAATATGAAAATTAATTACAACGAACCAATATATTATAATAAATTCGAATGTACAAATAATAATAATTTATTAATGTTTTTTTCAATCTATATAGTTATTAATTATTCTATTGAAAGATTGATGAGGATTTTTCAGTCAAGAGTATTAAGTATACAAGCTACAATTATACTATTGTGATTGATTATATGAACGAAACTATATTATTTTGATTATTTATGCACGTCAGAATAAATTTTGAATCAATAACATTTGATGAAATATTATTTATTTGATAAACATTTACAGCTTTTTCTGGTGAATACATTTTCGATTGTACCAGTTATACCGGTATGAAGCGAGCGTCAAGATACAAATGTTTCGATAGGAAACTTTTGTTGTGAATGAGCCTTAATTTTTTTGTTTGGTTGCTATGACAATTGTCAAGCATATTTAGTATACATCAAGTCATTAAACAAACAGCATCATATTTTTTAATTCTGTTAAAAATGTCGAACTTTGTACCAGAAAGTGATGGTTTGCGGAATGCATTAATTTTTTGTTTTCATTTGAAGAAAAGTGCTACAGAGTAGCATCAAATGCTTGTTCAGGTATATGGCGATCATGCTCTATCAGAAGCAGCGTGCAAAACATGGTTTCAAAGGTTTAGAAATAATAATTTTGATATGAGGAATGAAGACCGTAGAAGATCACCAAAAAGTTTGAAGATGTCGAATCGCAAACGATATTGGACAAACAATTTCTGACGGTTAAAAAGCTATGGGAAAGATTAAAAAGTGTGGCAAAATGGTGTCCCATAAATTGAATGAAAAGCAAATAGAAAATCGAAAAGTCACTTGTGAAATTTTGTTTCAAAGACACGAATGAATATCAATTTTGCATCGAATTATTGCTGGCGATGACAAATAGATCTATTTCTAGAATCCTAAATGGAAAACATCATAGATTAATTCGAAACAACCTTCAACATAGACTGCCAAACCAGATCGGTTCGGTAAGAAGACAAGGCTGTGTGTTTGGTGGGACTAGAGTGGCGTAGTATATTAAAATCTGGTGAAACAGTTAATATTGATCATTACCAACAACTGAATGATCATTTTGAATCATGCATTGATCGAAAAACGACCAGAATGGGCCAGAAGATACGGCAATTTCGCTGCATGATAACGCACCTGCACGGGAGGCAAAACTGGTTCAGGATAAAATTAAAGCGCTTAACTGGAAGCTGCTACCCCACCAGCCATATTTACCAAACTTGGCCCCTTCCGACTACCATTCGTTTTCATCAATAGAAAAAACGCTCACTTCATAGCGGCACACTTGGTATTTGGATAGAGTAGGATATTTTATTACCACATTCACTTATGATAATAAGTAAAATTCCTGAAAACAGTATTTGTTTTACATACAATAGAATAGATAATAAACATATTATTAATACGAATACCCTTTTTTAAAAATGTGACTCCAAATAAAAATTTGTTCAATAATAATAATAATAATAATAATAATAATAATAATAATAATAATAATACTATTAATAAAAAAATAATAAGAATAGTAATAGCAATAATGTTTTGAATATACGAGTATCTTGTAAAATAATATCAATAGGAGATTAATGTAACATTTTAAGCGTGCGTAAAACATTTTAAATTTTTTTAAATAAACAAATAATTTAGAATAAAGTTTAATTTTGTATTCTATAATACTAATATTGTACTCATAAATAATTAAAAAAAGTAAAATTTTTAGATGGAAACTGGTTCAATGGAGTTTGGAGAGATATCATCACCAGAGAGCGAGTCTAGAGATTTTGAGGCTCTACGACAAAAACGTGGTCATGTGCTAACTGAACTACTAGAAACTGAACGTATTTACGTTGCTGAACTTGGTTCCATAATTAAGGGCTATAAAATAGAGATGGATAATGAAACAATAGCTCACCTTATACCTGCAGCTTTAGTTGGAAAAGCTAATATTCTCTTTGGTAATCTCGAGGACATATGCCTTTTTCATCGTGATACATTTCTCAGAGATCTCGAGAATTGCATATCTAATACAGAGCTTGTGGCCTTATGTTTTGTGCAAAGAGTGTGTATCCCTTTACAATATTACTTTAAAATTTTTTTGTTATAATTCTCGACGAACTTTTGTTAGTCTAAAAATATATGACAAATTTAATATGCGATCACTAAGTTAAGTGACTAAGTAATTATTATTTATAAAATAATTTTTTCTGTAAAATTTTATATATTTTTAGCTTTCGAATATGAAAATTTCAATATTTTCAATCTCATAATAAATTATTTTATTAGATGATATTAAAAAATTTGCTAACGGTTTTATAGTAATAAATGAACCAATAAACTTTTCTTATAATTTATGTAGTATTTCTAACTAAAATATTGCAGATTTGCTTAGATCTATCACAATTTGTTACATCACAATCGAATTGTTTTAGAGAGAGGTGTTCTTTAAATTGTATAGTTTCTATTGTCAAAATATTCCTCGATCGGAAAGACTACGGGAGAAGATACAAAGTCAACCACAGTTTCTAAGTGCTTGCCAATATAAACTTGGACATAAGCTTCCGTTGGCTGCATATTTACTCAAACCTGTACAGCGAATTACCAAATATCAACTATTACTTAAGGATTTACTTAAATATAGCGATGAACAATCATGTTGCGTTGAGCTTCAAGATGCATTGGATTGCATGCTTGTTGTCCTAAAATGTGTGAATGATAGCATGCATCAAACTGCAATTACAGGGTTTGTGGTGAGTATCAATAATTGTATACAGTCTATTTTTTAATTAGTTTTCTAGCTATACTACTGCATAGCTGAGAGAATTCTAAACATTTTCTTAACGCTCGCAAAACTGTCAGATGCACCCCGTGAAGATACGGATGTTAAAAAATGGTAAAAATCCATCCTTCCCGGCCGAAAAAGGTGGCAACTCTTACTACAGCGCAGCGAATAAGAGCAAAGGAAACAGTGAATGGAAGAGAGTAGGGTGGAGTTGTCGGGGCCGTAAGGTGAGCAGCGGGCCTGGTTGCGTCCTTCAGACTTAGAGACGTGTGCCCATAAGTTTCCGAAACGTTAATTACATTTGATGTGTTAAGATCCGAAATATTAGCGATTAAAAGAAGCAGTTCATGACTCGGCTCAATCACTTTGGTCGCGCGCGGTTACAGAAAAATGCACCCTTTCGAGCCCAATATCATGGGTTTTTTACAAATATCTGTAAATGTAATTAATATTTCGAAAACGTTGTTGTGGAAGAACTGAGGGGAAGCACTGTAATGTGTATAGTAATAGTGACGGGCAACGTATTCTGTACATGGTATGCGCTGTACGCGCTGCCCGTGCACGCTTTCCCTCAGCTCTTCCCCCACCACTCGAAAGATTTCCCGCACGAGACCGAAAACTGTCAACTTCGAAAACATTTTGACCGGTTTTCAGAGCACTAAACCAAAAAGCGAGATGTACAATTGTAGTAGCAAAACTTCAATTTTCTAAAGCCATTTTCAATATTGTAATTAAATAATCTCCCAGTGAGTGAATCATTTTGCAATTTAGAAACAGAATAAAATTCAAAATATGTTTCTGACGAAATTTATAAACTGATAGAAACCATTTTTCGTACACAATAAGAGTTCATTAATAGCTATTTCTTTCCGAAAAAACATCTCCCCGGCTTTATAATTAAGAAAGATATGAATTTTTAAAGAAAAACAAAAAATGTCCACTATTTCTGAATTTTCTCCGCTTATAATTATCCGATCGGGTTGTTTAGATTTAGAATTGTTCATTTTTTAACTATCTATAAATATGTTCTATATAGCATTTTGGTCGCTGAGTAATATTTTGAGTTATAAGCAAAAAATCAAAATAGTGTAAATTTTTGCATAAAGTAGTTAATAATAAATAGCGTCAGTAAAATTGGCTGTTACATTTTTATTTTAATGATATACGGACTATTCCGAATGATATTGCACAGTCGGCTAGCTGTTTAGATTTTTTTACAGAAAAAGTCTATAATGCTTGGCCTACATACCCACCTCGCAGTCACTTCTCCTTCTGACAACTATTCCGTACTCTCTACTATTGACTATTTCCTCTACTCTTATTCACTGCCCTTCGGTGAGAGAGGTCGAGCTTTTTGATCGCGGGGTCTGGATTTTTACCATTTTTTAAACGCCCGCATCATCGCAGGGGTACATCTAACAGTTTCTCGACTGGCAAGAAAAATGTTTAAAATTGCCTCAGCTATCCAATAGTCTAGTTAGAGACAAGTAATTCAAAAACAGGCTGTATAATAAAAGTAGTTAAACCATGTAACAATTACTAGTAAAATTCTATATTTAAATAATTTTTTTAATTATCATTTTTCCTAAGTTAAAATATTCCGTGCATTTTACATATGGATCAATATACGATTTATTTTTTATACATATACATATTTCTATATACATATGTAATAGATTTTCTTAATAATTTTTAATGTGTTTTTTAACAATAATACTCAAGGGGGGTTAAGGTAAGAGGAGATAATCGTTAAAATAAGATTAGTATAAAACGCCGCTAGTTAACAATAATAAAAAGACGATTTATTATGTTCTTCACGAATGCATCCGAAGTCGAATCTAACAAAAAAAAATACATACATGTACTATGCTCGCCGCATAACACACAATCTCGCTTGCGAAGATACGATACACTCGGATTTCTTAATGAAATCTGCCGTCGCTTTCGCGGTCACTCGCATAAAATAAAATTGTAACGACGCGGCGTCCGCAAATCCACGATAGCCCACTATGTGAGATTGCCGGAGTCCGTAGTTTCTCCGTCAAACGGAAAGGTTTCACCTGTTGTCGTCGTAGAGATGTCGGCTGGGTCGTCCCACGGATAAGCAGTACCAGGAATTTTTCTCATTGACCCATATAGGAGACAGTTCGTACCGTGTTGCTTCAAGTGAAAGTCACTTGTCTCACTCTAGATCCAAGGCGTCGAACATAGCAGCACGTCTGCAGCTTCCAAGATGATGTCGAGTAGAGCGTAGAGTTGGACGAGTCCAAAGGGTCAAGTTACTCGGACAGCGATGGCGGCTCCACACAGCGATGAGAAGTGGCACGGAGGGCTCATGTCGACTCGTTGATACGAAGATGGCAGTTTCGCACTCGACGATGGACAGCAAGTCCCCAAAACACAGCGACGAGCTTCGCTCTCTGCGTCGAGCAGCGACCCTGATGCGATGAAATTATGGATTTCAGTCTCTCCAGCGAACAGCGACCCAATATTTCTAGACTCTCGGGCTGGGCTTCTAAACTGTCACCATTTGCTGCCAATTCCGTGAGGCTAGTAACTGCGCGAGCAACAAATGCTGGTACATATGTTGCGTCGCGAGGGCGCGCCGCCCGATCCTAATGTAACCGGTCGCGGCACACACCACGCACACAACCCCGGTCCATACTAATACTATTCGCCACACATACCAAATATTATATTTATCTTTTATTAGGATCTAAAAATACTAATCTCTAAATTATTATTATTTCTATAAATTCAAAAATATGCAATTTCGTTTAATTCATTTTGGATTTTCAATTTGCAATTGAAAAAAAAACTCTTGAATACTACAAATTAAATGTAGACTTAGAAGTTTCAAAGTTATTCGATAGAATTTAAAATTCTTTTTGCATTAACACAAGATTAAAACCTGTTTTACTTTAATATGTACAAGCTACATACTATATTATATACACAAGACGACCCGTATGTACTTAAGTACATTTTTTGAGGCCTTTTCTCTAAAGTTGATTAAAATATTTAAGTTTAGTTATTAGTATTTATATTTAAAATAATTATTTCTGTTTTCCAGGGTGATTTAAATGCACAAGGTGAACTTCTTCTTCAAAGTTCATTTAGTGTATGGAGCAATTGCAAAAGAGAACGATTGCTTCGCTTAAAACCATCACAACGTCACATATTCTTATATGAAAAAGCGATAATATTTTGTAAGCATAGTAAGCCTCAAGCGCATTCCAAAGCTACGTATCATTTTAAAAGATATTTAAAAGTAAGATCATGATTACTTAGTTCTATACTAAAAAACTTTATTGATATTTTTTAATTCATTATCATTTTTCTTTCTAGACTTCACAAATTGGTCTAACGGAATCCGTGAAGGGTGATACTCGGAGATTTGAAATTTGGTTGCAAGGCCGAGCTGAGGTCCATACGATTCAAGCATCTAGTGTAGATGTTAAACAAACGTGGGTTCGGCAGATAAAAGCAGTTCTCATGTCACAGTTAGCGGAACTTAAAGGAAAACAAAATACAGCATTTTTTGGCAAATGCAGCCATAAGTATGGATCAGACGGTTATATTGATGTTATTTTCATAATTACTAATAATTTATTCTATTATTTTTAATATGCACTTGAAAGAACATGTACATGTATTAGTACATTGATTGCTACGGCTAAATAAAAGAATTCTATTTTTCTATAACTCTAATAGTCAAGCGCTATTTTTTAAATGCTAATTCGTATTATTTTTATTTTTGTATAACAACTTTATAAAATAGGTGTTCGTTAATCTATATCATTATATTAAACTTTTCTAAATTACAACAAATCCTTTTTTAAAAAATAGTTGAAGTACTAAAAATAAAATAGAAGTTTTAATACTTACTTAAAATGTGTAGACCACTTCGACAAACTATTTCATGGGATGCTCGGAGTAGCCTGTCTGGATCACTGCGTACATTATCAATAGATAGTAACAGTATGATTTCACATATGACTGACGTCTCGCTGTCTACGGATAATGACGAGGTCGGCTGGAGTTCCGAAAATAGTAATACCGATGACGAAGATGTATTTGGTGACATCGCCGGACCAGCTCCTGTGAGTTCACATATATATTTAAATATCGGTCAAACTATTAATTTATTAGAAATAATAATTATACTTATTATTAAGTAAAAATCCAGGTTCGTTTGTTTATAAATATAATATACTCCCAACTCATAATCACTTGCATCAAAGTAATTCGAGTTAACCAAGGAGTTTCCTATTGCAAACCATACTACAAACATATATTTTACTATAATGACATTACCAGCACACATACTTCAAAGAAACAAATAATGATAAGCAAGGATTTAAAATACATTCCAATAATATATTTAATTATAACGAAAATATTATAAAAATCATTCACTATTTAGCTACTACATTTATTCTAAATTATTTTCGAGGGGCCGCTTATTTCGAGAAGAAGAAAAATTCTCATTTAAAACTCCTAGTTCTCACTGAATTTTTATTAATGTTCTTGTATACATTTTTGATATTTCGAGCGCACGTCGGTAAGGAGTTGGGGGAGCACAAAAGAGCACAAGTTAGAATTCGTTTTGTAACTTAAGCGCTACTAATAAACATTTATATAAATACTTTTTATTGTGATGTAGCTTTTGAAAATTAACTCGATACTTATACCTCTTAACAATTATCAGTTAATTACTTCTTTGAATTTAACATAAATGAATTGCACATGGGTTGATGAATACATCATTCAGTTAATATTACAGATTTATGTTCTTTCACATTTTTATTGATATAAATTCTAGGTATTTTAAGTAAAATAAAGATAGGCTTAGAATTAAGATGCAATTTAAATATTGTTAGTAAAAATGCAAAAAAATAGCTTTTAATGTGGTCTCTCTTTAACGAATTAACATAAGAATAATAATTAACATTTTAAGAACATAAATCAATAACACTAAGCTGTATGAATTCCAAGATGAATTCATCAACCCATGTGCAATTCATTTATGTTAAATTCAAAAAAGTAATTAATTAATAATTGATGAAAGGTACAAGCGTGGATGCTTATACGGTGCCGCAACAGCGCCGGCGCAAGCAACTGCTGCAACTGAGGCACGACCCGGACGAGGTTGCAACGCAGCACACTCTTATGCGCACGCTGCGCGCGGGCCCCGCCTAGCTGGCGTAGTAGCCAACGGCCCGCGCGTCTTGAGTCAGTCTCGCTCTGACCAGGGTGCGTCGACTCGCATAGGCCGAGTAACAAATAATTCGTAGCTGTGTCGCTTGTAGGTGCCGCTAGCATCGCTATTTTACTGCAACGCTATTGGCTATTCATATTAACCACACGAAAGTACTTATAATAAAAGTGCATTTATAATGAATTAATATATGATAAAGATAAGAGAGAATAATATAATATAATGAAATACTTTATTTAAAATAATGTAAAAGAGATCGAAATTAGTTAATTAATTATGCAGGTTATGTTAAAAACAAATAATTTAATTATTCTCGCTTGTTAAAAATATATTCGAAGATCAATAGTATTATAGTACTATTTAAACAGCTGCTTGCCCAGTCCTTTGACCACCAGCTGCACCAGCTATCAACGAGGTCCAGTTAAGCGATCGCAAGCCATCGCAATTGCTGCGTCATATGAAGCGCCTTGCCGGGACCGCGATGTCCAAGAATGCCTTGCGGATCAAATGGCTGGACCTGCTGCCACCGTACGCCAGCCGCATGTGCCGTGTCCTGAAGGCAATGTCCCTCGATAAGCTGGCCACTCTTGCGGACGAGCTCCTTATCGACACAGCTGGCGTCTCGACCGCCGCGTCCATCGCAGCGGTGGGTCATCATCCACCTAGACACACCTAGCCTGCGACGCCCGGTACAGCTGACACTCAGTCGGCCACGACCCAGCAAGAGCTCACAGCTCTACGAGCTGCCACGACGCAGAACGCCACCCTGCTTCAACAGCTCCTCAGTTTGGTGCAGGCCCCGCTGGTCAGCCCGAACCAACAACAGCGTAGAGTCGCTCGGCTAGCCGTAGTAGCCGTCGCGGAACTTCACCGCATACGGATCGACCTCCAGCTGTTGACGGCCCCTGCTAGTACCACCGCTCATTCGGCATACAGACGATGCGGTGCATATCTCCCTGCACCTTCGTCCAGTCCGGAAACTAGCCCCGCCACCGCTCCAGCAGGCAGCCATGATGAGCACCCGCACCGAGCAACGCCTGCACGTTCACGACCGAACATCACGCCGATGGTTCCTGGTCGACACCGGCTCGGCGGTATCGCTATGGCTGCGCTCTTTTTATCAACACGAGTTGAAGCCAGCCGCACTAACGCACGTCGCAGCCAACGTTTCGCCGATAGCGACGGGCACAAAATGACGCTGGATCTTCGACTTCGGCGCCCCTTCACATGGGGCTTCATCATCGCCGACGTCCAGAGCCCTATAATAGGGACGGATTTCATCGCTCACTCAGGCCTGGTCATCGATATTCAACGCAAACGCCTGGTGGATTCTGACACCGTGCTGCACGCCCCGGGCGCTCTATAGGCCGCAGAGGTGCATTCCGTCACTATTTCCATCTTGGCCGACGTCGCCAAGGGCAGCTTCGCCGACCGGCTGCGCGAGTACCAGGACCTCGCCACGCCGAGGATTACTTCTATCTCGCTTCCCGACCTGACGCTTCAACACCACATCGCCACGACCAGCTCACCTGCAGCAGCAAAGCCCCGCCGCCTTCTCGGCCCTCGCCTCGATATGAAGAATGCCTTCTATCAACTGCCGATCGCACCGGAGGACATGCAAAAGACGGCCATCTGTACGCCCTTCGGCTTCTTTGAGTTAACGCGATCATCGCTGGGTCTCCGCAACGTCGTCCAATCGCTCCAATGGGCAATGGATCTCGTGTTGCGCGACCGGCCGTTCGCACGCGCCTACCTTGACAACATCATCGTCGCATCGTCCAGTCCAATGGAGCACCTTCAACATCTCCAGATGCTGTTCGACGCGCTGCGCGCAGCACGTGTTAGCATCAACCCGGACAAGTGCGTCCTCGGGAAGACCGCTGTTACTTAACTATGTTACACGGTCACGGTTACGCGGAGAGCTCCAAATCACTAACGACGCGGATAGACGCCATCCGCGCCTACTCAACGCCGAAGGACTCAGCGCAACTCCGTCGCTTCCTCGCCCTTGTCAATTACTATCGTCGCTGCATTCCTCACGCAGCCTCTATCCTGTCTCCGCTGAACGAGCTGCTCAAAAACCTGCCACCCAAGAAGAAATCAGTCCCAATCAGCTGGAATGTGGCCGCCAACCAACGACGCCTACGTTACTTTCCTGCTTCCGGACGTCCCCCTCCGGCTTCACACAGATGCCTCCGACACAGCCATAGGGGGAGCCTTAGAGCAGCAGGACGTTGAAGTTTTTTGGAAACCGCTGGGCTTCTTCTCTCGCAAACTCGTCGTCGCCGAGAAGAGGTACAGTACATATGACCGTGAACTGCTCACAGCATTCGCGGCCTCAAAACACTTTAGGAGCATCCTCGAGGGACGCCCGTTCACCCTCTCAACGCCAGGCGAGGCAGCTGGATTACCTGCTGCAGCTCCACATCACGATCGCCTACACGAAGGGCGAAGACAACATAGTCGCCGAGACCTTCTCCAGGGTCGAAACGATTTCAATGCCAGCGAAACTGGACCTTGAGACGCTCGCTTCTCACCAACGGGACCATGACGAGCTTCCACACCTGCTCGAGGCAGCTACGCTCAACCTTCAACCTCTTAAGATCGACGGCACGCTTCTACTCTGCTCAGTTGCAGGTACCCGCATCCGGCCTTATATTCCTCGCAGCTTGCAGTGAATGGCTTTCGACGCTATTCACAGCCTCTCGCACCCGAGCATCCAAACAATAGTCTGCTTCGTCGTCGAGAAATACTGCTGGCAGAGCATGCGGAAGGACTCCGCTCGATGGGCCCGCACCTGCCAGTTATGCCAGCGAGCCAAGGTCCACCGGCACAATCGCGCAGCCCTAGGCGACTTCAACACCCCAGACGCGAAGTTCGACCACATACACCTCGACATCATCAAATTGCTTCTCTGCAACGGCATTCAGTATTGTATCTCCGCCGACCTCTCCACTATGAGCGACCTCATCTCCATTGACTTTGCTGCCGTCCCGACACCCGCAGATGGCGGTTATACCATCGACATCGCCGTCGACTCCGCCAGCGTCACCGGCCTTGCCTGCTCTCCGTCAGAGACACCCTCCGTAGCCCCCTCACGGCGCCAGAAGTTCGTGTCGTTCCGTCGGTGTCCTGCCGTCGTCACTGGAGGGGGAGCAGCTGTGGAGGCTCATACGGTGCTGCAACAGTGCCGGCGCAAGCAACTGCTGTAACCGAGGCGCGACTCGCACGAGGTTGCAACGCAGCACACTCTCACGCGCACGCTGCGCGGGGGCCCCGCCTTGTTAGTGTAGTAACCAATGGCCCACGCGTCTTGAGTCAGTCTCGCCCTAACTACCGAGCAACCGGGTAGCGTCCTGCTCGAGCGCCCGTCGGCACGCTCGCAGACGCCGCACCCTGTAAATAATACTAATAATAATTAGTAAAAATTAATGACTGCCCATTCTGCCCACTGTATCTCCTCCACTTCGTCTGGCTGCCCAAATGCTCAGATTAAACTCCGTGTGCTCTTAAGTTCTCATTTGCGCTCGCTTTAGCTCTCATTTAATCTTTCTTGAGCTCTTTCGAAAGAGAATTAAGCGAGCGGCCTCTCGTTTAATTTAGTAGTGCATACGACATTTAATACCCTTATTATTATAAAACGTGTTCATTAAAAGCTTTTATTATTATAAACTGATTATTATAAATCACAATAATAATTAAAGTGCATGACAATATTTGATCATTTTTCAGGGTGGCAGATATATTGCACTAGCCGACTACTGCGCAATGGGTCAGTCAGAGGTTACTATGTGTGAGGGCGACAATCTTGAGTTACTTAAAGTTGGTTGTGCTGGTTGGTGGTTCGTTAAACTGATCGGTGCAGGTATCGAAGGATGGGCACCAGCTTCTTACCTGGAACCTATCAATCGCAAAGCGATGCGCACTTCTCAATCAGTTGGAAGTAGCCAGGAGGCTATATGAAATTGGAGATTAACGGATTAGATTTTTTATCTAGTGCATTAAATAATCCTTGTTTTTATTCTATTTATGAATTCGAGAAAAATAAGGGTATTTGAACCATGTAAAAAATTTGTATCTTTAAAAATGTGCCGTGAAATATGCAACGCGAATAACTTTCTCACGGATTAATGATAAGTTAAGGACTGCAGCTATCCTTTAGAAGCCTATCCTTTATCTCGATATAACACTATGGAGAATAAATAAACAAGTAAATTAGAATTTACTATAAAACCATAAGCGAACAATCATTACTTAGTAAATAATATAATTAGTTCCTTAAATTTAATACTAGAGTCAATACCATGTGTTAATTTACAGTACTATTATTCGTTGCAACACCTGATACGAACTCACAAAAAATTGTACATTTCAAAATTAATAATTTAGAAACTTATTTTATAAAGCATATTAACGTATTATAAATAATAATTAAAATATCTTAATAAAATTTGATTTAAAATCAAATTTTTATATGCTATGATTAACAATTTCTTTAAAAAGTAATGAGCCTTCTCGTTTAATATATACAGATTGCTTTAAAGAATGCGAAAATAATAATTAAAACATGTACTTTATTGAAAATTACAATAGTAAGCTGACTAAAATTTTATTAGATAGAAATAATTTAAAATTTTTTTAAAATAAGAAATAATCTTTAACAGAGATATTAATTTACTTTTAATTATTAATATATATATAATTGCCATTTATCAATTAGATCATTTTAAATAGACGTTTGATAAATAATCGCTTACACGATTCCAACATTAAAATGCCAGTAATATTATTTATTTTATGAATAAAATTTTATTATACTTATAGGCCAAGCATTACATAAGATATCTTTTAGTTCCTTGTCTTCAGCTATACCACGCGATAGCGAAGGCAATTCTAAGTATCTTTTTTGTGATCGCGAAACTGTCAGGTGCACCCCTGCGTAGATGCAGGTGTTTCAAAAATGGTAAAAATCCAGCCCGTTCGGCCGAAAAGCGCGGCTTACTCGCTGCAGTGTAGCCAATCAGAGTAGAGGAAATAGTCAAGGGGAGAGAGTAGGGTAGAGCTATCGGGGCCGCAGAGTGAGCAGCAGGCCTGGCCCTGCCTTCCAGGGTTAGACTTTGTCGACTGCCAAAATTGTTAACAAAAGAATGTCGAGCCCAGCGAACCGTCAGCAGATTGAAGGGAGGTCGTAGGGGTCAGGCCGCAGGCCAGCCGCCAATCCCCCCGTCGCGGTACTGCTGATGATCCGCTGAGGCCCAATGTTCTTTTGTTGACAATTTCGGCAGTCGACGAATAGATACGCATCTAAGATTGGAGGGCGGCGCCAGACCTGCTGCTCATCCTGTGGCCCCGATAGCTCCGTCCTACTCTCTCCCATTGACTATTTCCGCTACACTCATTGACTGCGCTGTCGCGAGTAGACCGTACTTTTCGGCCGCGAAGACTGAATTTTTACCATTTTTTAAACACCTGTATCTTCGCGGTGGTGTATCTGATAGTTGCGGTACCGCAAAAAAAATGTTTATAATTTCCTCGGCTATCCCGTGGTATAGCTGGGGACAAAGAATTAAAAGATAGATTGTAGAATTTTTCTGTACAAAAAAAACAAACAGTTATTTGACTAAGCAATAATTTTCGGGGCAGTTTGTACATCACTAGGTTCAGAAAGTATGATTGAACTCCAAAAAAAAGCTCAATTAGTTATTAATGTTTGTATGCAAAAAATCACTCTTTTTTGGTTTTATGCGTATGAACCATCAAAATTACTATAAATAACATATCTATAGATATAGATAATCCAATTGTGAAGATTTTTAGACTTAAAGCATCCTGATCAAATGATAATTAAAAGAAATTTTTCATTTTTTTTAAATTAATATCTTTGTTAATTATAGAGGTGAACAGAAGTTTCTTAGGGAAAAAATAGTTATTTCTGCATTCTTAATGTATATGAAAAATGGATTCTATCAGTTTATAGTTTTTTACACAACTATATTTTGAATTTTTTCCATTTATAAATTGCAAAAAGCTTCACTCATAATTTAAATATCCAATTATAATTTTGAAAACGTGTTTGAAAAATTAAAGTGTTATACTATAGCTATAGATTTTATTTTTTGTATTAATGTTCCAATATCCATTAAAAAATGACGATTTTTGGCCTCTCGCGTGAGATATTTGAAGCGTCAGGGAAGAGCTGAGGAGAAACGCTGCGTACAATACATATGTATGTAATATGTTGCACGGCTCTATTATTATATTTCTCCTTAGCACTTCCCCTCGGTTAGTGTGACAGTGCGCGAATTAGTGAGGAAAGAAGTCAATATAGGGAGGAATCGAGCGAGCTGGACGGGAGTCGAGACTGCAAAGCAAGTCAAGTGCTTGATTCCGCACTCCAGTCTAGACACAATGCTCTATAGGTAAGGTGGAACAACCGTGAGGGGAATGCGGTGGTGTAGGGTAGCCAGGCGTTCTGTAAGCCGATCAATGTCCTCTGTGTCCTACAATCCCTTTATTTATATTATACCGCAAGTAAAAAGCAACAATAATGATTGAAAGCGCGAGTGAAGTATATAATACCTAGCGACTCGCCATTTTCTTCTTAGTTTTTAATTGCCTGTATCCCTGCCAGCTTCACGTGATATAGTGACCAGTAATACGATTGCCACTCGGATTGCCATAATACATGCAATCATGATAGATATGAACTTTTTCATATATCAATTACATGTACAAAAATTCCAAAAATTATCTCTTATTATGTATTAAATCCGCATAACCATAGAATATTATATAAATAATTAAGTATTATAATTCAAAAACATGCATTTAGAGCGAGATTTAAAGTACGTGTTGGACGAAATAAATGTTATTTTCAGTCAGACTGGAAATAATTTCTAAGCAGAATAATACAAATAGGCAATAATAACAAAAACAAAGTTTAATAAACTTTTAAAATAGAAACATTTTATAACAATAATTTAATGCTTGTCAATTTATACGACAATTTTCATAAACATAGTGAAGTTTTCATGTTTTTCTTCATTTTAATTTCTACTTACTTAAACAAATGAAATCGAATACAATACTTAAAAATTTGATAATAACTTTCAACATCCTTTAATAATCAAACTAATTTTTAAGACCTTTGCAGTCTCGGAATAAAATTTTTAATGATTATTTAATTCCAAACAAAATTGTGAATTTCTAAGATAATCTAAGATGTCTGATGATAATCTAAGGTAATGTTTAGCTCGATATTTTCTCTCTATATTTCATTTGCAAAGTAGTAAGATCTTTCAAATCTTATTTTTTAGATAAAATAGCTCGGAACATAGACTCTTAGAAGAAGAATCTTCTTACCTTCTGAATAGAGCCGAGGGTGAAATTTGGGTAACAAGAAAAATCTCTAATAATGTGCTGTTCAAGGATTATAAATCAATTACCATTACATCACACTGAATGATATCCAGAAATTGTTTGAAGCGATCTTTAGTGAAGATTCTTCTATGAGTGTATATTTATTAATAATAGCAAGTTGATAGTCTTAAATTTAATATATATCGGTGCTTGGCAGATCGGTTCAAGAAAAAATAATTTAATATTTCAATTTATAAATTACCGACAGCTACTGACCACAACATTACAAATAAATAAATCTTTATACCTGAAAATTTAACACTTTTTTACACAATCAATGAACGAGCTAAAACTATAGTTATAAATAAGAATAGCATTATCAAAACTAAACATTTTAAAGAAGTCAAGAACTGATATAATTTCATTATTGGTTTATTAATTTTTTATAATTTTGAATAAATACATCTTCAAGTATGTAATTAAAAAAATTTATTTAATACATTTATAAAAATAATATTAATTATAATAAAGTTATTGAATAAGTAATAATTTAAACAATAAGTTTGTTGCATTTGATGGTGAACTGAATTTAAAGATTAGTAAGTATCTGGTAATTGCGAAACATTTTGTGCACATTTTGTAAAATATTTAAATATTTGCTAGGGGCAGCTCACTTCGAGAACAAGAAAAATTCTCATTCAAAACTCATAGTTCTCACTGTGTTCTCTGTAATATTCTTATGTACACTTTTGACATTTCGAGCGTCTGTTTTTGAGTAGAGGGGATATAGCGGGCGCAGTGGGATGGGCAGCGGGCTCGGCCGCGGGGCCCCGCCGTCGGCCGGCTCAGCGGGTAAGGAGTGGGGGGAGCTATGGATAAATGGATTGCACATGGGTTGATGAATTCATCATTCAGTTAGTATTACAGATTTATGTTCTTTCACATTTTTATTGATATAAATTCCAGGTATTTTAAGTAAAATAAAGATAGGCTTAGAATTAAGATGCAATTTAAATATTGTTAGTAAAAATGCAAAAAAATAGCTTTTAATGTGGTCTCTCTTTAACTAATTACCATAAGATAATAATTAACATTTTAATAATTTATATAAATCAGTAACACTAAGCTGTATGAATTCCAAGATGAATTCATCAACCCATGTGCAATTCATTTATGTTAAATTCAAAAAAGTAATTGAAGGTGCAAGTATCGAGTTAATTTTCAAAAGGTAAATCACAATAAAAAGTATTTTTATAAATTTTTACTATTAACGCTTAGTAAAAATTTATGACTGCCCATTTCGATGCGCCCACTGTATCCCCTCCAGTTCGCCTGGCTGCCTAAATGCTCAGATTAAACTCCGTGTGCTCTTATGTTCTCACTCGCGCTCGCTTTAGCTCTCATTTAAACTTTCTTGTGTTCTTTCAAAAGAGAATTAAGCGAGCGGCCCTTCGGAATATTTGTCAAATATTGTACATACCGAGCTTTTCGTGAGGCTAATTTAAGACAACAGTAAGATGTATCATTTACATACAATTATGAAAGAGCTATTTCTTAATTTATTGCATTTTTTAAATATTTTTGTTATATATAGCTAAAAATTAATTCCGAATACTTCATTTTGTAGAGACCATAAAATTATCCATCCTATACCGAAGCTTCCTGAACATTTATGGAAATTAATATTAAATCAAACATTGATATTTTAGTAATACGAATAAAATGTGAAATATACGTTGAACATAAAACATCCGTGTAATTTCTTTTTTAAATAATAAGAATATATAAGGCATTTTTAGAGAGTAATAAAAATCTTATTAAATATAGATTCTGCAATCTACCTATGATATTTTCTTGTAAATCGTAAAGATCCTTATAATTCATAACACTTTAACAATATCTACTTTTAAATTTTATTGCTATAGAATTATATTTTTACTTTAAATAAGACAAATTAGAAAATTCATTTTTATCATTTGATTTAAAAAATTGATGTTTAGAAGAACTTGTAGAAAGAGCAATGTTGTAATTCAATCTTTTGAGATGTCATTTACAGTATGTAAGAAATTTATAAAATGTTGGATATGAATAGAACTCTAGAAATAATATAAATTAAACGATGCTTTGTACAAGTTCTCACAGTTACAAGATTAAATTAACCAGAAAGGTTAATTAAATTAAAGGTAACTTCATTAAAATAATTCATTAATAGGTTTATTAATAATAGGTAATTTAATAGATTTTTTTGGGGGAAATCATTTAAAAAGCAATAAAAATGCTTATAGACGGTGTCTTTTAATTCCTTGTCTCCAGCTATACCACGGGATAGCTGAGGAAATTCTAAACATTTTTTTTGCGGTAGCAAAACTGTCATATACACCTCCGCGAAGATACAGGTGTTTAAAAAATGGTAAATATTTAGCCTCCGCGGCCGAAAAGTGCGGTCTACTCGCGACAGCGCAGTCAATGAGTGTAGTAGAAAAGCTATTACAAAGATCGAGTTTCAAAAGTGTTTCGAGGATTGGAAAAAGCGTTGGCAGAAGTGTATTATATCCGAGGGGGATTACTTTGAAGGGGACAAAATAGATATTCATGAATAAATAAATATTTTTTTCATAAAACAAAAATTCTCGTTATTTTTTTAACACACCTCGTATATCAACTAAATTATTTATATATTTTATGTAAAAATGTAGAAAATCTTTATTTTTACATGTAAATATAAAAAAAATGTTTAAATTTGATAGAAATGTTAAGCAACAGGTATAAGTGATCAGATGACCAAATTACAATGAGGTGACCAACGGATGAATTGATACCTTACAAATTGCATTCAATAGATATTAATATTTAACAAACTAATGGTTACCTGCTAGACAAAGTTTTTTGCTATCGTTAGCTATACTTATAGTTCAAAAATTATTTACAATACACCTTTTGATAACTTTTATGTATAATTTGAGTGTTGAGTTTATCAAGTTGAAAGAGATTTATCACTAATAACATATATTATAAAAGACGTTTATTGATCATATTATGATTGAAATACCTTAAAAATGGATTATTCGTTTATGTTAATAATCTTGACAACTATAGATATTTGAGACTTCAATTGGTTCAAAATAGAGTAGTTATTTTATTAAAAATCAGTCAAGGGAAGAAAAATATTGTAACTTTTCATTAGGGTGTTTGAAAAAATAGAAATGCTTGAATTTAACACAGAAAGAATTTCATAATTGTTTTGAGAAAGGAGTGATTTTAAAGAAAATAACGATTGTTCAATTGAACTGAATGAAACCTGAACCTTGTAGCATTTGAAAATTAAATATTAATATTCAAATTTACATACGATAACCACCCGTCTGCGAAATTTTTTAATGTAGTGAATTAGGGTAGGACTTTGAACTTCGGATGATCTTTAAATAGTAGTTGTATAATTTATAGGAAAAATAAAATTAATCATATTTCATTGATTTAATTACTTTTTAATTAAAAAGTAATAAACAAAAACAACTTTTTATAAAAAAAATAATAAATTATGAGATATCATATAGATCTTATTTTAGATTAAAATTAAAAACCTATTACAAATAAAAAAAATTTTACTGAATAAACATAATTTTATTTAATTAATTAATTCAGTTATTAATAATTAATTTGTGTTATTACATATAACGTTGGGTGGTACCGAACTATGAACCAATTGTTGAGTTATACAGCACAGCAGATTGATCAACTGCATTGCATTCGTGTGTTGTCATTACGGTGTAAAAAAAAGGTAGACCGACCTTCTCGTCGACCTTCGATCTTCGACCTTCGACCTTCTACCACGAAATCTGTGTGATTTTTATTCAAGTTTTTCGCCTTTCTCCGCGTGTAGGTGACACAGAACAGTATACTGTATGGTACAAATCTACGGTCAACCAGAAATCGCGATTGTTATTGTGTGCAGTAGTAGTGCGTAAATTAGCTATCATGATTTCTGGCGGAGATGCGTATCAGAAGTTCATTAAATTAATTATTTTATATTTGTTTATTAGTCGAATATATATAATTCTATACTTGCTCTTTGTATATATAAAAATAATCCATGTAATAATACTAACAAATATTTTATTTTAATGTATATTCGCGTACGTTTTACTATACAGCCTATCCACTAATTCCTTGTCCCCATAAGCTATAAGGCAAGGTAACTCAGATTACGCTGATCATTTTTGATTTCAGGAGCGAAACTGTAGGATGCTTCCTCGCGGAATTAGGAATGATAGAAATATAGCTAAAAAATAGAAGCCTCGGCCGTACATTCAGGCCTCCACAGGCGGGATGCAGCCAATGAGCGAGCGAGTCAAAGATCTTTGTAGTATGAATAGGGTGCCCCAAACGAGAGACGTGGTAGATAGCAATGTATGAGGTAGGAGTCACTGTACAGATACATAAGAGAGATAATGGGAGATAATTAAGAGAAAGTGTATTCTTCTATATTCACCTGTTAAATACATATTTAATTAATAGAAGTATTATTTTTAATTAACCATTCACAAAATAATAATAATATCGTAACGTGGTAGCACAATCTGGTTACTAGTGAGTAAATAAAGAAAGCACGTGGTGCGAAGCGCGTGGTAGGAGTATACAAAGTAGCTGAAAAAAACGCATAACTGTTTGGAAAATTTACGACTTAAAGACTTTAGTAACATCATATAGTTCATTAACAGCTTCGAAAAAATAGTAACAGAAAAAGAAAAATTAAAATATGTATTAAGGACATTCGAAACTGAAAAGAAATCGTCGTGTAGAAAGAAACAAGAACAAACATGTTTTAGTTGTAGGAAGCCAAGACACATAGAATACAACTATCCTAAAGCCGACAGAGACTTGTGCAAGCGAGGTATACAACAGCGTTGAGGCGGCCGAGAAAATCTCAATCAGCGAGGAGGCTATGATTAAAAAACTGGCAATGTCGAGATGGTCGAAAATAAGATGGGCGTTTTTATCACGACGAGATGGAAATTGATTGGTTATTAGATAGTGACTGTACCGATCATGTTATAAATAATCATGAATAACATTAAAATTAAACTATTAAAATAACATTTTATAACATTAAAAGATTCCGTAAATGTAAAAGTAGGAGATAGTAGATTTTAAAAGCCACTAAATTAGGTCACACGAAGAATTATTTTCAAGGTTATAACAAAAAAGTATCATTTGAAATATTAAATGTTTTTTATACGAAGGAAATGATTAAAAATTGTCTAAGGAATTGTACAAGGGACGCAAAAAAGAGGGGCATAGGCGACAACATAATTTACATGAATTTTCTTTAGTAAATAAATATGGCTTATTATAATTAAGTATAATTGCTTTCCCACCAATATAATTTCAATATAGCTATCTCTATCTCTGTACATTCGGGCCGCTTAATCACTAATTATCCGCTCGTTATTTTATTAAGAAGGGAAAAGGTGAAGGAGAAAAAAAAAGATTTCAATTGAGCCAAAAAATAATTGTTTGGTTGGTTCTCTGAAGGGGAAAGAAAAACCGCCGAATCTGTAAAAAACCTCCCCCGAGAATTTGTAAATAGTAAAGGTTTGCGTCGCATGTTGCGACATCAAGGAAATACGCACACGAACTCGCGCTGGTTCTCGTAGGTAGCCCGATATCTCGGTTACTGTTGTGGATGTTGGTGGATTCGTTGGATGTATAGAATGCGGTGGATAATGAAGAACCGTGTGACCAAGCTCAAGGGGAGCGAAGCGGCGAGCGAGCAGGCCAAGGCTGAAATGCCAGAACGCGCGATGAATCTCGCGCGCGCCCTCACTCGAGCTAACACGAGGCAGTTAAGATTCGCTATAAGACAGTGAAGAGACTGGTATGGTGTAAACGATTTTATCACGGCCTGCCATAGTGCGCCAAAAGGAAGTGAGAGGAAGAAAATTCTATTCTTCACAAGCTCTCACGGGAAGTTTTCCCCTGGATAATGCATCGACCGGATTATCTGCGGTTCTGACATGATATCATTTGAGGCTTTTCATTAGGGTTTGAATTTCAGAAATCCGGTTTCACTTGAAAACGTTCAGTGCAAAACTATCATCAAATTAGTCAATGACGTCTCAAAATCACTATGCAATAAGAGAATAGTTGCGTTGATGAGACTACGCGTAGTTGTAGAGAGAGAGAGAGAGAGAGAGAGAGAGAGAGAGAGAGAGAGAGAGAGAGAGAGAGAGAGAGAAGAGAGAGAAGAGAGAGAAGAGAGAGAGAGAAAGAGAGAGAGAGAAAGAGAGAGAGAAAGAGAGAGAGAGAGAAAGAGAGAGAGAGAGAACACATTGTCGACTAGGATAGATAGTATGGAACGCTTTGCTAAATTTAAACAATAACGGTAGCGTCACCTGTCTTTTATCTATAGGAATACGTACGTCTTCAGTCAATCTTAGCAGAGCAGTCTCAGTCGAACTGTGCCGTCGATACCCAGTTTGGAGTGGCTCGAGGATATTATAAGACCCCAAATACTCCATAAACTGGTTGTAAACAATTCTCTCAAACACTTTTGAAACAAAGCAAAGTAGTGAAATAGGCCGAAAATCATCTGGTCCAGAAGGTGTTTTTGATTTGGCCAATAGCATGACATGAGCCTTCTTCCACACCTCAGGGAAGCGTCCACTTTCAAGCGAGCTGTACAGGCGCACTAAAAATGGACCTATAACCCGGTGAGCCTTAACAACTACACTATGCGGGATGCCATCCTCACCAACTGCTTGCGATGTAAATTTAGATATTGACAGTACAATATCATTAATATTTATATCTTTAAACCGAAAAATACTATCAGCAGCAGAGTTGAGCATGGTATGTATCCGATTGTAATCGATCGTATTTGACACAGACACCCGTGCAAAGTGAGTGTTAAGTTCATTCGACATTAGCCTCTGCAAAGACCCACTTACTCGTTGCTTCGAACAAGCGATTATGAATACATTCAGTCCTCGCCTGATCAATTTTTTCCTGAACGTGTTTGCGGAGATCGAGGTACCGCCTATATAATGCCTCACTCTTGCGCTGCAGGTCACAAAGCTCAACTCCAATCAAATGAAGGCGATTTTTATTTAATTTCATAATATTCTCTTTATGGCGAGTTTATCTATCGCCATCATTAAATTGTAGTTGAGTTTCGCGACTACTGACTCAACGTCGAAATCCTCCGCCAACAACGGTCCTCAATTATAGTCCGCCAACAACTGCACAAGCCCCTCGCCATCGATGCTCTTATAATCCCTATATTCAAAAGAGCAACAGATAGATTCGGGGACAGGTACCTCTATTGTAACATTAATTATGTTGTGCTTACTATGAAAAGGAGCAGGTACATTGGCACCTGAAATTACCGTATCATTGTCCTCCACAAGAATGACGTAAATCCAGGTGCGGAATGTGGGTGCAACATGCGTAGGACCATGTTGGATAATCTGCAAGTACAGCTCAGCCACGATTCTACGAAGAAACGCAGCATCATCACTGGCAGTGCAGAGATCAGCATTCAGATCACCGAGAATGATTTTATGACTGTAATCCGTCGATAATCGTCGCAATTCATACAAAAATTTAGAGTTCCTCGTAAATGAAACATAAGGGGCCTATACACGAGACAAATTAATGTAGGCTCAGAGGTATTCAAGCATCCCTGGCCTTCCAGGCCCCTCAGTGTTTGAGGTAGAGAGTACATTTACTCGAAATTGTTTGTCGACATAAAACGCGATTCCTCTACCATTTACACTGCGGTCTTGCCGAACTAAAGAAAAGCCATCAATCCCAGTGACTTCATCCATGATACTAGAATCCAACTAGGTTTCCTCTACACCGAAGAGATGAGAGGTAGGATGATCATGTAAATGCTGACGGAGTCCCTGAATGTAAGCACCCCTAGCGCCTCTAAGAAAGTTCACATTCATAAAACCCACCCTTAGGAATCTACTACCCCTACTGCAACCCGCAGTCTTATCCTTATTATTATTTCCCCTCTCACTCTCGACGACTAGCAACGGAGCATGTGTCCAATCTAGTCAAATACGATCGGCCCTTATCCCTCAATCAGAGTATTTATTCTCACAACCCTGAGTCAACTTCGACGTAGCAAGAGGACTGCGGCTTAGTGAAGTCCTGGCCATGGAACCGCCACGAGAGCTGCCGACGAGTACATGCTCATAAATAAATGTATAATCACATTCTCAGAGGCCACAGCACGAACCTTACTGCCCTTTCTTCATCTAATAAAGAAATTACCGCGTCGATGCCGAACGTACTTAAAGCCGAGATCGCGCGCAGTGTCTTTGCACTGCAAGAACGCACCATATTGACCTCGACTTAACCACAAATTTATAAAAAAAGTACGTTGTCTGACATCAGACACCCCTACATGTGAACGAGAAGATACAATATCTTGAGTAGAGAAGGCAGTAAAGGACTGCCTCACTTCCAAGACCAGATTAGCAGCTTCCATTGTTCTGAGCTGCACCCTAATTGATGGGATTGACGGTTGGAAGTTTTCACCAGCCTCTCCATGTGAACTCGCCGCTGGCGCCTCGAACTTCACCGCAGAGACCAGGTCATCAGGTACGAAAAATGGGAGCACAGACGTGATGACGCCAAGTGCGACATCAGAGGGCAACCGCATCAACCACTGCCGACACTTTCCTCACATCATCCTGATAATTGGTCGAAATATGTCCGAGAACCACGAGAGCAGATTCGTTAAGATGAATATTTCTATTGTTATTACTATTATTTTTGTTATGTTTTCTGTTGTATTTATTGTTATTATTATTTGTTAGTTTACTATTGCTCGTTTTAGTGTAGGTAATGGTTTTGGTTTTGGTTTCAAAATTTTGAGTTAAACTATTATTGATGTCGTAAGCTCTCGAGCTCCCGGTAGTAGTTCGCAGTCCCACGATACATCCTCCTTTAAATTTAACGCCCGCGTTAAATCATCTTTATCCATTCGGATAAATTTAGAACTATCTACATTTACATTATTTACACTATTCTTATTATTAATAAATTGTGCGCTTAATTTTAATAGATTATCGGACATCTCAGTGGTCAATCCATCGACCTTCTTCTGAATTGCTCCCCACATATCCTTCATTAAACTTTTTAATTTACTGATCTCATTGAGGATAACAGTGAGCGATTCTCACGCAGGGCTGCCTGCCCGGCTAACCGCGCTTTGTTGATACTTTTTAGCTCAGAGACCCGACTCATAAGAGCCACCATCGTCTCTTCCGCAGCTGCTGCGGATCAATTCGATTCGGGGTGGCCTGAGCCGAGACTCCTCGCAAGAACAAAGTTAAGATCGGCCACCGTTCGATCAATGAGATCGAATCTATTACAGAAAAGGTCAATAGTGGACACTGAGAAGTCCGATCTCGTCTTTAATGCTTCCAATGTGACCTGCAAGGATGAGTCCAATGACGCTGGTGATGATGCGGTCTTCTGGTTCATCTTGCAAGTCGCAGCAAGCCACGTAGATGCAGTTTGAGTAAACGGCGCCTGCCGCACAATGTCCCGCTCCGCATCCGTGAGGGCGCCTCTCTCCGTCTATACTCCTACAGGCGATGATGAGTGCGCAGACGGGAGAGCACTTGCTGGACTCTGTCCCGCGGTGCGAGGGTAGACCGCTTCGTCCCACTCGGTTGACTGGCAGAGCGGCGAAGCGGGAAAGCAGCGCTCTCTCTCACTCCGCCGGTTCGCACCACGCGTTTCCACCAATGAGGCTCATGTAAGCACTACGCAGTCACTTACCTGTGTGTGCGCTGCTCATCCATGCTGTCCTCCAGGCACGAAAGAAATGAAACTTAAAAATTGAACTCCTCGGCTCCTAATGGAAGCCACGCAGTTAATGCTCCGGTTGCATGGAGCCTGCAGGAATCCTCGTGCCTCTATAAAATATATAAACACCCCACCAAATATTAGTATTGCTAAATGCATTGTGTGAGAGAGAGAGAGAGAGAGAGAGAGAGAGAGAGTGAAGTAGTAATTTAAAGGAAAAAAATCAAAAATAATTAAGTGAAGTTAAACTAGACAAGTTAAATGAAACAAGCAAAGATAAACAAGATACTAAATCATCAGAATTGAGACGTTTTAATAGAGAAAAAAAGCATCCGTAAGGTATGATTAGAATTACGTTTAGAATAACTATATTTATGTAAATTTTTGTAGTACTGATAATCCAAAAAATTTTTAGTAAGGGATTAATAGTGATCAGTTTGATTCTTGGATAAGTGTAATGGACAATGAGTTAAAATCGTTAATGCAATTACCTCCATTAGCGAACGATTCAGTTGCTTCGAAGAAAATTAGTTGACGATTTAAAAATACATTTGCGAGCGTGAAAACTGCTAGTTAAGAGTGTAAACGCTTGTGATGCAATTCTTATACATGTAATTAAATCTAAATTAGGTACAAAATAAGGACTGCGTAAAATGGACGAATTAATACAAATATAGTAATTAATACAAATATATAATCTCTTACTTTCGTAATGCCTACTCAAGTAGAACTGTCTACAACAATGGTAGAAATTAAAAAACAAATAAAATTGGAGAAAATATGCAAGCTCCCGTTTTACTTAAGGACGAATTGTAGTCAAATTTTGTGACTGAAAAATTTGCTAAACGTTTAAATCTACCGCACACAAAAATGAATCTAGCCGTAGAAGGAATTAATCAAATACAAAGAAAAATCTGCGAGTCGATTAACGTGGCCATTCATTTGCGACATACAAACTACCAAGCTCAATCACATTTTCTCATCATATCATGAATTTATAATAACTTACCAAGTAATTTAATAAAAAAAACAAACTCAATATTTCTAGTAATATATGCGTAATATATATGTAATATTATGTGTTTATTAAATGCAATTGGAAGGCCATCGAGCATCAACTTTCAAAAATAAAATCAGGTTGGATCTTTCCAGGAGATATTGGTGAATCTAACGCGAACCGCACAAATAATTACCTCATCTCATTTGACACGATACGTAAAAACATGAAACGTTTTACAACGAAACAATACGCCACGTTCACAATACAGGGAGATTCATAATTCAATTGCCATTTAATAAAAAAATTAATTTTCTAGGGAGTTCATTTGAAATCGGTCGGCATATAGTTTTATGGACAGGTCAATGTGTCTCTAGCGAGCCTCATGTGTGTTTCTTGTATTAATTCCACCGAGAACATTTATATTGTCTAATAGATATACTAACAGATATATTTTTCTTGGTTTCTTGTGTTTAATTGATCGCGCTTCGGAGCGGTCTCTAGAGTAACCGCCACGACGGGTAAGTCGTTTCATTATTTATGAGTCTAATATCGGATCCGTGGTATCTAGAGAGGTTAAATGATGCGCAGTGCTTTCCTCACAAATTTCCTAGGTGGAAAGTTGAGGAAGGCATACTGTATCGCCACTCTCCGAACGAAACCTTGAAGGCATTTTTTTTGGAGGGAAGGGATGACGGGAGAAATTGGAAGGAAATTCATCATGCCCGGTAAGTATAGAGATAGAGTGATCGAGAGCGCGCACTACCACCCTTGGTCAGGTCTTGGTATCGAGATCGGGTTAAAAGAGAATACTATTAGTCAAGTTTTTATTACAGTGTTCGAGCTTCTGTGCAGCAGTGAAATGAATACCAGTGCTATAAAGTCTTTCAGGTAGGGTCTCGCGGGTTTATGGGTGAAAGCGTTATTGTAGAGTTGCAGCTGACGTAATGAAGCTTCACCGGAGTAAGGGTCAATATAAATCGTGACGTGGTATTTCCTCTTAGAGACCGACGTGCCTCGGAGGGGCCCGGAGCACCAGCCATTTTTTGATCGTGCCCGCCTACCCGTCGTGCAGGTTCGTGGTCGCTCCGGAAGGGACTCGGCCGGGCTAGTCCCGGGCAGCTAGCCTCGCGTCGGGTTGGGGTCGCGTAGAAAAGGGTCTTGCGCACAATAACTGTCCATGGGAGCTATGGGGCATTATATGTCTATTCGGGCCCGGAAATGTCGAGTGGGCCGCTGCCGCATCGCGCTCGCCATCACGCGTATCCCGCATACTATCTTTCCACACTCCCATGACTGGTCACTAACCTGGCTGGTGTGACCTGCTGGCGCTTTCTCTGCCAGGCCTCGACCGGGCCGAATTCACAGACTTTCTAGTCGCTCGCCGTCGGCCGCTGCGCGGACGGAGCCTCAGGTCCCAGTTTACTCAAACGGTCAGCGTGTTCAGGGCGGCCCGAAGACTCCGTCATAGCCCTTCCCCCCCCTAAACTGGACATCCCCCTGCGGATGCCCTCCTAGCGTCGGGGCACTTCGCCCGGAAGTACGCGCTCGCCGTCCTCAAGGCGCCGTCGGCAGGCTATCAACAACGCCACCACATTCTGTTGCAGCTGCTTACGTAGCTCCGGACACGAGACCGAAGCCTCGATGTTCCGGAGCATGCTGCCGGCGGGTCTCGAATAGCCCTAACCTGGCGACGTCAGCAGGAATTGTGGGATTTTCCAGAGCGTTTGCCACGACGCTCCCGATCGCGGTCGGCAACTGTGAGAACTCAAACCATCGAGTAAACAAATCCTCAAAAACCACCACGTAACGATGTTGGTGCTTATTTCGATGAAGCTCGAACAGTTCGGTCGACAGCACTAGCCACGGACTCTCTATGACTCTCTGGCCCATAAGGTCTACCGGACCCTGTTGGTATACTTTTTATTTCTGGTACACTTCGCAGGCTCTCACAAAAGTCCCTCACATCATGAGCCCAGGCCAGTAGAACTCGCGCGCAATCCGATCAAACGTCTTCTCTATTCTTAAGTGAACGGACGATAGATGCCTGTGCACGTCTACCATGATCCTGGTTCTTTGCTCGGCGGGCACGATGAGCCTCCACCCCTCCTCTCGAAAAGATATCGGATTTAAGAGTTCATCGACTGAGTACCTGTACAGCATACTGTCGTCGATTTTCCACTTGGAGAATTTATTCGGTGTTTGCCGGACATCTCTGAGTTGATTTAAATACCAGGGATGCGATATCCTATCGAACGCAGTTATTTTAGGTTTGTATATAATATACCCTTTCAAAAGCGCGTCTGAGACATTGTTTAGAGAACCTTTGATGTACTCTATTTCAAAGTTCCATTGATGCATCTCTATGGCCCACCGCGCTAGACGCTCAGTAGGGTCTTTGAGGTTTTTAAGCCATTTTAGGGCATTATGATCCGTTCGTGTGATGAATTTATAGGCCTCTAAGTAAGGTCGTAGCTTTTTGATGGCCGACAGGAGGACCAGGCACTCTTCCGTAGTGGTGTAATTTTTCTCTGCAGAGTTCAGAACACAACTTATATACACTACGGGGTGTGCGTGTACATCCTCATTTTTCTGGATCAAAACAGCGCCGATGGCGAAATTTCTAGTGTCGCTTTGAACCGTGAAGGGTTTCGAGAAATTAGACGCACCAGCACGGGTGCCTCTGCCAACACTACCATCAACATTTCAAAGGCTCTGGATTGGTCCTCTCCTCAACTCCAGGCCTGGTCATTTTTCTTGGGATCTTCACCAGGGGAACTTTAAGTTCCGATTCCATGGGAATCAAACGGGAATACCATCCCACCATTCCCAAGCTGATTCTAAGTTCCTTTACGATGTGGAGGCGGAGTATTGTAGCAAAGGGACTACTCTCTCTGGGACTGTTCTAAGTCATTTGGCATCCAGGCGAAAAACAAGAAAGACAACACTTGAACAACAGAACTCGCATTTGTCCTTGTTGATCTCTAGCTCGGCGACGACGATGGTTCGGAGCACATATTCTAGCCACTTGAGATGCTTCTCAAAAGATTCAGTCATGACGATTAGATCGTCTAAGTATCCGAAAACATGCGGCTCGCCCTCGGGCCCGAAAAGGGCCCTAATCAACGGGCCGAATATAGCAGGGGCATTAGATAGGCCGAATGGCTACCGCACAAATTGCCACTTTCCTAAGCCCTGCACCGCAAAAACGGTGTACTGGCTATTACATTCGGTGAGGAACGCCTGGAAAAACGCCTTTTTCAGATCAACCTTTGAGATATATATTTTTCTCTCCTGAGTTTATCCAAAATAGAATCCATATTGGGTAATGGATAATTATCTTTCTGTGTAAAATTATTCACATCTCGAAAGTCAATGCAAAAACGGAGCTGCCCTCCTCCTTGCAGATAATCACAGGCGCACTACACCATTCACTGGCGCTTGGCTCGATAATGCCTTTTTCGAACATCTTTTTGACTTCCGTCTAAGAAAATTTCAAGATCTTTGACGACATTTGCGGGGAAGCGTGTCGAACCGGTTGTGCCCCTTGAACATCGATGTTGTGTTCTATGAGCGTAGTGTAGCCTTGCAGCTTTCCGGGCTCTGGGATTATTGAATCGACCAGTGTCCTTATGCGCTCGCGCTGTTCATTGGGGGTCTCGATTATGCCGGCAAATTCGCCCATGATGGCTGGGCCTTTTCTACAAAAGCCCGCCACTCTCCATCCGGGACACGCCATAGTCCCCCGCCGAGTTGTACCTCGAATTCCCATCTCCGGAAGAAAAGTGATACCCAGAATCATTGGATGATCCATTTCTGGTACGACCCTTGAGTCTAATTGGCCTAACGGCCATTCCTCCAGGTCTTGGGTCTTTACGGTTTTATTCCCCGGGTATTTCTCGACTGAGGACACGTTTTGTACTTCGCCCTGGGAGGGGGGGGGGATTTAGGTATCTTTCCGGGTCCGCTCACGTGCCTTAATTTCCACTCCATAATTTCTGTATTTTTTAAGTTGTATGAACAATGATAAAATTACAACTCCCAAATATTTACGTTTATACATCTGCCCATTTATCATTTACTATTAATAAAACTACCTTAGAAAAATTGAAGAAGATCAGTGATCGAAGGTCTTGATCGAAGTAGATATAGAAAATGTCTTCAGAAGTTTTACAGTTGTAAGATATGCCTTAATATTTTCTTAGATAGCTGAAATGCAGAAAATAATTGACTACAATTTATTTTATTTAATTTTAATGAAAATTGTTAGTCAGTTAGAAAGCTTTTAAGATGTCAAATATGTTATTGTTAAACTACAGAAAAGAGTAGCAAATATAACAATGATTGTTTAAATAAAAACTCACAACTAAACTATTTAAATATTTAAACGTGACTGTAGGTAGATCGAAATTCGAAAATAATAATAAAAAGATTTGTGTAGTTTTTGCTTGGTGACATCTAATGAAAAGGTTGATTGCACATTTAAGATCTCACGATAGTGTTTACATCAATGACAAAATAATAGTTAAATAATTTTCGATTATCGTCGGAATTTGACAAAGTTTCCATACTTCAATGTATAGGTCTTATTACTTAAAACTATTTTGATACTAATACATTTCAAAGTGAGTAAAACGTTCAGTTTGGCAATACGGATAGGGAAAGCAAGGATCGAGAGATACAATATTAATTAGATTAATATTGTCCCACTTTAGAACCTTATAGGAGCCACGAGTTAATGTGCACATAAATAATAAGATTTATTTTTATATTGATATTTTTTTCAATGTTTATTCGGTGAAATATTGTTGTCACAAAATGTATATAAAATAATAATGGTTTAGTGCTTTCTTGAAAATATTACTTCCATTCGTTAACTTCGGTTGATATATGATGCTTCGCATATACATATAGAATCTCGTGTATAAAATGGTCGCATTGGTATCTTGTGATCGGACGCTCAGAAGCGGGTGTTCCTAGTTGCGGGAGAGAGAGTGAAAGAGGCAGAGATATAATACGTAGATAGATAATTGATTTATTTGTAAAATTTTACAAAATTATTGCACAGCATCATTAGTCAGTTATATAAAAAATTATCGCAGATTATCACAGTATCGTCAATATCACAGATATAGCTCAGTAACAACAATAAATAAATACACACAAATAAATAAATCACATTTTTCTTATCTATCGGTCAAATCACAATCATTCACACATACACACAATGAGTAAATGTAAGTATTTACCGAAAATGAAGATGAGAGGAGAGATAGAGTGAGGCAAACAGAGAGGGAGAGAGAGGGAGAGAGGGAGAGAGAGTTGATGGTATTGAAGGTAGGCAACGTCTCGGCTGGCTATATGTTGGGCCGGTATTTAGGAGGTTGTGGATGGTTAGTGCAGTGGCGCGCTCCCCGACAGTTTAATGGCAGGCCCTTATGCGGTGTCGAGTATAACTGTATACATTGGCGACACTCTTAGACAGAGTGTCTGGGCCGTATAGCACTATATGTAGGTGCAGCGATCGACGACTCGGAGGCCGGCGTGCGCGATCAGAGCTTTTTGTTGGTCAAAAGTGAGGAGCGGATGAAGAAATAAAGTACCAAGAAATGCCCTCCTCGTAGGACATAGATGAGTTCATCTATATAAAGATAAACTCCATAAGATACGATATATGATAAATTATGGAGATAATATAATGGAAGTCATCCATATACAGCCTCTATATGAAAAGCTTTTCTCGATCAATACCACTGGATAGCTGAGCAAATTCTAAAGATTTTTCTTACCAAGGTTAAACTGCCACAAGCAACCCTGCGAAGATATGGGCATTTAAAAATTAGCCCTATTATCTTTTATCTATCTTCGGCTACTCTTAACTGAATATTAGCCTATAATTAGGCTTATTTAAATGAATATTATAGTAATATTATAACATCGAGTCTTAGGGATTTTTAAAGAAATACTAACTATTTCTCCTGCTAAACCTAAATTTTCGTTTTTGCTGATAATTTGAGCCTTTCTAATACAAACTTAGTAGTTTTATCCACATTTGAGGTTATGCGTGACAAGCGATTCTTCAAAACTTTTTACCCGCCACTGAACATGCGATCTTAAGGTACCGATATGCATCTATCTTATATTCAGGAAACAATATAGGTACTCGTATATGTAAAACGTTGGAAGCCATACTAATCAAACCAACGACATTGATGTAATATTATTGGCACGTGCACTAAGCACATATTACACTCGGTACTTGCTTTCTCAATTCGTTATTGCCAAACTGCTGTAAAAGTTGTAACGATACACATGTGACCATACGTATTATGAAAATATATAGGCGTAAGTACGCATCCTGCCACGCGCATATTCGGCGCACTGGGAAAGATTTCGGCTGTCGCGTTCGTAAGCGACAATCGGCAGAATCACAATATACTCGAGCTCGAGACGACGCGTTCCGGCTCTGCCACTATGCTCGATCGAGAGACACAAGTTGACCCTCGGCTTACAAGTCGGCTTACAACGCAATTGCAGCCCAAATGCAATCGAACCCGTAACCGTCGTAGATCAACCCATGCAATCCCAGAGCGATCGACACGCCGATCATAACAATAGAAATATTGGTTTGGATAATATGCCTCCTCCCTCATCTACACGAGGTAAAAAATTATAAGAAAAATAACAGCGACGAGTTATAGCACCTCCGCGAACGTCTAAAACGAGCCGAAATATTATTGTATTCGCGATTTTATTGACATGATTGTAGAGTTAAGTCGCGCGTCTAAGAATCCGGAAATTGTCGGAAAAAGTAATGTAAAATAATATAATAAATTTTGTATTATATCCCCATGATTGGTATTTATAACGATTTTCCTTTTAATTCTCCTTTCTCTGTCAGATAGGTAAGTAGACTAAAAATTTGGTGCTTTAGCTGGGAAACGAAAGAGTGATGTACAAATTAAATTATAAAATGAAATGAAAAAGTTTACTTCAGATCTTCTAGAAAATAAAAATAAATCTAAAAAACGAAAACTATACAAGGTTGCAAAGAGTCGCGCGAAAAGAAAAATTTAAACAAACGGAAAAATTTTAGAAGAATCGATCAAATAATTATAAAAAATAAAATAGAAAAAAACATTCGTTAAGGGAACCAGGAATCGAATACACGATTGATACAAATTTAATACTATATAAATAATTTCACGATTATTGAGAGTACCAAGTTACAGACGATAGCTCGGATAAGACTACCTGAACCATCACAATTTAGATTCGAGACATGTCAAACTCAATATGATTCGATGCCCAAAGAAAACGGCAATATAAGCAAAACAATTTCTTACATAAGGCATGGTACACCATTGTCTACTACTAAAGGAAAATGGAAGTATATTATAAAAATCGGATAGAATTGGGGAAGTGTCCTACATTTTAAGTGGGCGTAGTATTATGAACGGTAAAAAGTTATTTAAGGACAAAAATAAAACAAAAATTAATAGGAGCATATTTTAGTGGATTCAGCACATGTTTAATTGTTTGTCGGAACTATATAATATAAGGGCGACTGCGAGGCGGGTCACTGAGCCGCATTATTATCATTTGCATGCATCCAAAAGGGCACCAATGGAATGTTGTTGTGACGAGAGAATTGCGGGATCGACACTATGCGAATGGTCACGATCAATGCGAGGGAGAATTGTAGAGTAGTATGATTCGAGATATCGACGAAAAAGGATGGCCCGCGGCTCCGTGCAGTGGCTCGGATTGTCTTCGGGTAAATGGTACGCGGAGGTCAGTTATCTGGATCGATGTGAGCAGGCCCGTGTGGTCGAGCTTGTATCCTTGTAATCAGGTTGCCCTGTCGCCCGGAGGCGCGGGGGCGGACGCGTCCCCGTGGTCTCGTGGTTGTTTTGGAAAAAGCCTTCAGTGCCCCGCGATTCATGATATAGTGTGGGGTGATATTTTGCTTAACCAATTCATCGAAGGATGTAATAATATCGCGCAAACGAACAGAAACCGATGAAAGCACGCGGTCGATATACGCGGTCTGCTATGTCGCCGATTATAGACATGGAGCCGGATGACGCGATGAGACGGACAAAGACGTCCCGCGGGCGCTACGCCTGCAATATTATTCTCTTTTCTAGAATGTTAGTAGGCATCAAGTGCGCAAGAGATCAGCCTCCCGCGATTACCACCGATGTGATGCGCGACAATCTCGCGAGCGCTTCCAAACTCCGAGGCGATACACAGATAGACGAATACTGAGCGGCGAATTGAGCCAAGGAGAGGACAGACCAAGCCGATATCCTGTTTACCGACAACGGTTCAGCGATGATAAGCGGTTTGAGCGCCAGGACCGTTTTAACGCGACCGGTCGTTAATAAGTTACGTTAACTGCTTTGAAGGACGTGCTTCTAAGCCATTTACGGTTCAAAGCGATGTTAGTGATTACGCTATTAGAGCCATTTTGACTCAAGAGGATGATGATGGTTTTGAGCATCCGATCGCGTATCGTTGAAAGGCCATGGGCAGTAATGGCTGCAGACGTAATGGAGCTGCTTCGTAGTAAGAGCCAGTATAAATATATTTTGGTATTCCAGGATTACGATTATTATTCCAGTATTCCTATTATCTTTTTCGAGGAGGTTCAAGTTGAAACCATTGCGCGCGGCTAATGGAAAGGTAGTGACGAAAGCTTTTGAAGAGCTTGTGTTGTTTAGATGGGAGATTCCCGAGTTCTTATTGACGGCTAATAGTACCGAGTTCGTTTATAAGTATCTCCGGAAGATGTTGAAAGATTATGGTGTAAAGCATGTAATCACACCTCCCTACCACCCCTAAGCCAATCTGATTGAGTGTATGAACAGGACGTTGAAACAATGATTGCCACATTTATTGAGGCAGATATTCGCCAGTGGAATGATCACTTGCATGAGTTTCGACACGCTATTAATACCAGGGGTGTCATTCAAGAGAGATGAGGAGTGCTTTGAGCCAGCTTGAGCTAAAAGTTTGCCAAAACAGAGACATCAAGGAGCAACGCCTCCTTGACGAGGAGATGACGAAAAAAAGATCGGGGCCGACGAGCAATGCAGCGTTCGTGGCTACATCTTCTTCTGCGGGCCAGAGCTTGTAGCCGCCATCGACATTCGTGGAGGACGCCGAGGCGTGTCAGCTGTCTATTGGGCAGGTGACCATCGTGGAGGTAGTAACGATGAGCCAGCAAATTCTGTTGTCGAGCCCATAAATAAAAACTCCAGCGGGGCCAGCAACAACATGTTTTCGGCGGGCTATTTGGAGAATCTGTGCCGAAAGGAGACCAGACGACAGCTTCTGCAGGCGAGGCATCAAACTGCAGTGTTACCTTCGGCCCCAACGTCCAAAGAAGATTTGCGGGAGATAGATAGATAGATAATTGATTTATTTGTAAAATTTTACAAAATTATTGCACAGTATCGTTGGTCAGTTAAAGTCAAATTATCACAGTGTCGTCAACATCACAGATGAAGCGCAGTAACAACAATAAATAAATAAATATACATAAATCAATAAATCATATTTTCCTTATTATTTATCAGTCGAATCCCAATCATACACACATACACACAATGTGTAAATGCAGGAATTTATAGTGAATGAAGATGAAATTGAATCATACACGCATATACTCGTAATACATGCCTAACAGAAAACATAATAATTTAGGACGCAAATTTAAACACAACCATGAAGACATCAGACTAGAATAGTTAAACTGCAATGTCCCGTACTCTCAGATTCCCCATCGCTAGCTCCCTGAAGCAACTAAGGGAGGACGCATTTCTAATGCAGGATTGCAGATTGTTCCACAGATGAGCACCTTGTACCGAAAATGATCTGATTCCCTTCCCGGTGTGCATCCATGGAACAGAAAGTTCTCGAGTTTCACCCCTGACAGGCCGATCGGATGCATCAAAAGAGAACAGATCAGCGAGGTACACCGGCTTACGCAGACGTAAGATCTTCTAGATCTGCAAGTATATATAATGGCCTTTTGGAAGTCTTTGCGTTTTCTTTTTTTTATATTGTTTGAGTTTGTTTTATTATTTTGTCAACTTACTGTAATGTCCTGTGATAAGCCTATTAGCTGCTGAGTTGCTACTGAGTCGGCGTGGCAGGCAGGTACTACAATCGTCTCCTGCGGTTGGCATCTGTTAATCGCTCTGCAGGCTTTCGCTGCTTTTGCGCATCCAGACGGTTGCGTTGGTACTGAGGGGTACTGTTAACGTGGTTGGGCTTCTTGGATACTCTTCAACATATCCCGAAAAAATGAACGTCCGCGTAGATTAATACGCGTCATTTAATAGACGGTAGTGATTGTGAGGTCGGTTTGCGAAGCCTTTACAATTCGTGAAATTTTTGATCTGACTATTTCTATAGGTACTTATCGCTGCAACCATCTATTGGAAAACGGCAGAAGCAAAGTTGCGCACCTAATAGATTATTCAATTCATATAATATAGGCAAAATTATTTTAAAATATGAACAATTTATTTTATCGTTCATCATTATTCTAAGTAACTTCGTCATGTAGAATTTATCTGTTTTTATGATGTAACTGAAATGTGTTTTTAATTCTAAATAATATTCTATTATAACTTTTACAATATTATATCGCGTCATTCAACATGTATTGAATAGTTTTACATAATTATGAAAATGCGTTATGTCATCGCTGATATCTATTTTATCAAGAGTCTCCCAGAAGTACTATTCGAAAACCAATTAAATATTTTTTGACAAACTCTACGGAAACTGGGACTTCGTCAGTGGCAGTTTATTTAAAGAGAGTTCATCAAAACACTATGTAATATTGCATCTAACGTATTTGTAACTTTTTCAATTTAAAACAAATCTAAAAAGTCAGTTATAATATTAGAATATGTCACAGTAAAATACGCAAAGCACAACAAAAAAATCCAAAGCCCGCCGAGATCTCTGCTACAAAATCGGACTAAATCGGACTAAATCGGCTAACATCGGTACTCAAAGTGAAAACCAAAGACACCCGAGATTAAACGATATAGGGCTCAACTGATGCTCAAGATTTCCCCTCCCTGCCTGTACAAATCTGAACACCTTAGCTGATAAACGCTACTAAACAAATTTTACTCCCACTTGTGCTTAACCTTTTGATAACGCGTAGCATTTATTTATTTATTAAGTTTAGTTAAGAAAATCCTTTAATATTACTACGAATAATATTTATAATTAAAATGGAAACACAGAAGTAATAATATTTATGCGTTGTAATAGCTTATTTAACTTCGTCATTAATAATTTTGAGTCAACGATCTTATATTAAGTTATTGATTTAACTGTTTAATTCAAGTATGTTATTGGGTTAGACAATTATTAATTTAGCTATTATATTAGTTAAGTATATATCTTTTTAGAATAAACTCAGCTATTTTACTAAAGTATTTTTACATATTTTTTCTGTTTACACTCGAACTCTACAAAACATTTATATTTCAACTAATTTCACCTAGCTATAACATTATTAAGTTGAAAATAACCGCACACGACGTTATATATAGAATTCTTATTGTAACTTATAAATTTGAAAATCTGTGCCTCTGTGACACATTTCCATTGCTATTTCTTTTTTCCATTTCCATTATTATTACTTTTTATCATTTCCATTACTATTTCCCATTACTATTCCACTTGATATTTTCGGCTAATCTGCATAGTAAACAGTGAGGACTCTCACGATTTCCGCGCAAACGATTAGCAGAGTTAACAAACCTTTTGGTTCCCATTCTTTACTGCTACTTTGCGAACGCAGTAAACAGTGAGCAATCTCATGGTGGCCAGCGGGCTGCGGATAGCATTGTAAATTGTAAAAATCCCTTGTAAATTCATTTCTAGTCCATTCCCCTATTTGAGAAAATAATGAAATCAATATAATTATTTTGACCAACAGTAAAACAATAAATTCTCAGAATGAAAAAAAGAAGTTATCTCAAAAAGAAACTCATTTGTGGCGATTGCTTCATACTAATGCATACACTAACATTTAATTATTTTTGTATACTAAACTACCTGCAGTTGCGAAAGTAATACGATTCGTATTTGGAATTAGCAAAATTAAAGTATTATACTAATATAGTAATACTTATAGTAATATACTAATTTGCTGATGAAAACTTTTAATTAAATAAAAAACTTCTAGCTGATAATTAATGTTTATAAATCTGTAAAGAAATCTGTGTTTCAAAAAAAAAGTATTAAAATTATTAAATTTTACCTTACTAGCTAAAATTAAAATAAGCAAAACGAAGAGAACTAGAAATTCAGTATCACGAGCAAAACAAGTTTCTACAAAGAAGTATTGCATTTCTTTACATTGAATAGAATAAATCACCGTTTTGCAAAACGGTCGATTGTATCAAATTGATATCATAGCTGATATATTTATGGAAATACACACCAGGCTGAATGTACAGCACGTTAGTGCATCAAGTGAATGCAGCACGTATATTATTTAAATCAAAGCACTCTATTTTTACTATAATTCAAGTGTTGCGCTTTTATCTGTAACGAGTTCGCAAAGGGCAGCAATTACCATTAGCATTTGAATTACTAATATATCAATTTTTATTTCTTTTATTTATACTGTGATATGTAACCCTATCTTGTCCTGAAACAAAAGAAAATATTTAATTTTTTTGTTACTATTTATTAAAAGCCTATAATGAAATTTAATGGATGGCTATCTATTTTTTTAAGTCTTTAATTCTCGCACTTCTAATTTTCCCTTGTTCTCCCCTGTTAATTAAATTGGTGCATCTAATAGCGAGACGGAGCTAGCGACACACCGTAAAAAAATAATTTTTTTTATAATTTACAATGTGACAATATCAACGAAGATCGACATAACTAGAAAAACCGAGATTGGGGTGCAGTAATAATAGATTTCATATATATCAGATGTACCAGTATGGAGTGAGCATTTTATTAGGAAAATAAAACTCTAATTTTAATGGAAAAGTAAAAAACATCTTCAATTTACAACTTCCTTGTAGGAATCGAAGTGCTACTCAGCCAATGTTTGTCCGATCTATGAAAATAAACGGTATCAGAAGGAGCAAAGTCTAGTGAATATGGCGGTGCCAAGCCAAGCTCCAAGCCAAGTGCTTTGATTGTATCCTGAACCGGTTTTGCTTTGTGTACAGGTGCATTGTCACGGAGCAACATTACCTTACCGTGTCTTCTAGCCTGTTCTGGTCGTTTTTAGATCATTCATGATTCAAATTAATCACTTCTTGTCGGTAGCGATTAGTATCAACTGTTTCACCAGGTTTTAACATTTCGTAATAGTAACATCTGGTCCCACCAAATACACAACACTGTCTTCTGGCTGAATCGATCTAATTTTGCAGCGCGTACATGTGTGGTTTTTAAATTTTATATTCGTACCAAGGACATGCAATAAATATGTATTAAAAGGAAAATATTTGTTGTCTATTTTATTATCCTTTTTGTACATACTTTAGTATTTTACGATATAAAATGGAAATGTATTTAAAATTTTAATTTTTGAATATTTTGAATAATATTCTTTAAATGTTTATCATTTACTTGTCAATAAAATACTAAATATTATTAACAAATATTATTATCATTTTCTATAAAATTGTATATTCATATTACTCAAGTTCATAATGCAGAAGCTCACCTATTCTGCATTAGGGTGGTGGAAAGTAACCCGAAACAAGACCTCAATGAAAATCCTGGACCACGTATAGACTGTAACATTGAGGGGAACTTTCGGATTAAGAAGAAGTATACCTACAGCTACAGATAGAATTCTGCTGGGAACAGATGATCTGAACCTCGAAATAATGAGGGCGGTAGCCAGGTCTACATACAGACTAACATGCGGAGGAGAGTGGGTAGGAACAGGAAATGTGCACAGATCCATTAAGAAGGAAATACTGCAGGGACAAATTTGGAAATTCACTGAGGACCGTGTAATTAGACATCTATGCTTCGAACGACGATATAAAACCAGGATTCCGAGCATGGATGATTGGACTAATACCCTATACTTAGGAGGAGAAACGTGGTACACAGACGGATCCAAGACAGATAAGGGTACTGGATATGGAGTCTGTAGACCAAAATGAGTACAAGACACAGCTTACGAAGATGTACGAATAAACATCTGTACCGACAACCTGACTTCAATTAAGGTACTGGAAAAATACAGTACACGTCACTACTGGTTAAAGAGAGAAAAAACGTTCTAAATGATCTAGCCAGGGAAAATAAGGTATATATAACCTGAATACCGAGTCACTAGGAATATAAAGGAAATTAAAAAGCAGACCAACTTGCCAAGCAAGGCACGAATTCAGACAAACAACCAGACAGGGAGGTAGGTGTGCTATACCG
Source organism: Sycophaga agraensis (assembly GCA_018906755.1). Taxonomy (NCBI): domain Eukaryota; kingdom Metazoa; phylum Arthropoda; class Insecta; order Hymenoptera; family Pteromalidae; genus Sycophaga; species Sycophaga agraensis. The sequence continues at coordinate 132,735 of JACCIE010000021.1, read as the reverse complement.
TGAAGGTTGCAACGTTCTGAATGAAGTGTTAAAAAGGAAAGGACAGGAATTTTGGCCAAATTCCCGCAGGTTCAGCTGGTCTAAAGAGCTGCTGGGCGATTATACGAACAGCTGATCAAGTAAGATCACCAAATTAAATAAACGTAATGCAAAAACTATACTAGGTATTCTAAACGGACATTGTGGTTTACGGTGCTGTACACAAGACTTAAGGAGATAGCAACCTATGTAAATGGTGTGCCGAAGAAGAAACTGTTAGCCACGTTTTCTGTAAATGTGCCGCCTTAATGGGACATCGACGGAAATGGCTGGGAGTCGGAATTGTCGAATCGGAGCAGTTAGCGGAGGTGGGCATATATACAGCCTGCTTTCTTATTGTAAATTAGTTTCAGGGATCATGTAAGCCTCCGAGGAATAGGCGGGGAATAGGGATACAATGGTGACAACTAATTATCCCTGAGAACACCCGGCTGAATGATAATAATAATATTCATATTGGAAAACTTGAATTAAACAAATATATGAAGTTTAAACTCTAAATCTAGATATTTCTTCTTTGTGTCCTTCATGTACCATTTTTAATACTTTTAGTATTTCTTGCGCATTAATTAAATAGGTTACGATGAATATACTACTTTATTTTTTTTGGGAGGCGCAAGTTCGAATCCACATGAGAGCACTTTTTTGCCTTAGCATATTTTTAGTTTAAACAAATCATTTAAATTTGTTAAAATTAAAATTATTTTTAAAAAATTATTTAATATTTTTTATAATTAAAACTACTTTAAAAATGTAAAAATGTAGTAGAAATGATTTTCAAATATATTAAATAAAATAATATTAATAATTATTGTTTTTGAAAGAAATCGATTTTTACTTTATTGTATATAATTTTAAATTAAAATTTGAATTAATCGTTGTATTTTACATATGACAAAAATACTTTGTTTTTTATTTTCGATTATCTAAAAATTATTATTTATTTTTTTAAGGAGGTAAGGGTTTTATAGATATTTTTTGGAAAGTAACTTTGGAATTCGTAAAGTATAGAAAAATATTGTCTCACACATGGAAGAAAGTCGAATGTATTTCTTATGGTGCAAAGATGCAGTCTTCAACTCCTCGAATAAAAAAAAAGTTCAAATACAAATTTCGCCATTTTACTCAAACTATTTAATTCTTCATATTATATTGCAGTGCATTATTTTATGTTATATATATATATATATATATATATATATATATATATATATAAACAAATTTTTTAATTATTCCACGAGTTATTGTGTTATTCTGCCTTTTTACAAATTTTATTAATTTTTGACAAAAAATGTTTTTGTAAACAATGTTGTTTTTAAATATAAACTATGATAAATAGAAAATAACTCTTCGGAGTAAAAAAAGTAGCTTGTTTAATTTGTTAAAATAGAGCTTGAAAGAAATAAAAAGAATTGATAAGTAAAATACTCGGTTTATCGCACAGTCGTTATCTTATACCGACCGAACGTTTACTTAGTTATCCTATACCGGCCGGACGTTCCTTATACAGACAGTAACCAACAGTGTGCAGCGAGTCTGAGTTGTCTGCTTGACTATAAGCGAAACGACCGCAGCGAAGTGAAGTGTTGAGGTGCGAAAACGTTAGGGAGCCTCACTTTGCCTGTAGGCTTTCGGCATCTATGAGGATCTATCTTCGTTGATCTGGCTTATTCACTCCGTTCTTCTAATCAAATTACGTCGATAATTAGTTTTATTTATTATTTTATTATTTGTGTACTATAACAATAAAAATAATATAATAATCATCATAGAATATTACAATAACAACTTTGTAAAACAGTATAATAGTGATTAGGTGTTAAATTTTAGCATTTTCTCGATAATCAATTTTTATTTGTAATAAAATAAAAATGTTACTGATGATTGATCAAGGCTGATAATAAATAGTACAAACTAAAAATGATCAGATTCAATAAATAATGTAAATGGCTAGTTAGATTTTAAACTATACGTACTATTACGTTATTCAATCATATGCAATCACAATAGCTAACGATTGATATCTAAGATACAATAACTGTGTGTATAATGGATAACATATCATCTTAGAAATAAGTAGGACTAAATTATTAATAGCGCCGTAATGTATATGTAGTTCTGTCTGAACTTGAAGGGCAATCAGCCCTGCAAACAACGCGGTCATGTGAAATATACATACAATACATTTAATTGTGATTAGTATTAATAATAAAACATTGTAATTGAAAGAAGTAGCGACTCGATACAGATTCGAACAGATTACATTCGCTTGAGCAGTCAAACCGCAGCTATCTTATACAAACGAAGCTATATAACAATAACTATGATCGATCCTGCGTGTGCTCTCTAAGGAATATATTAGATTTTGCTATTAATTATTAAATTTATATTACTTCGTTTTATTTTATTATAAATTCCTTTTCTTTACGAATTTGAATCGAGCGCGTTTGCTCGGGAGGAAAAAGTGGACTGAAAAGAAATACTATAATGGTACGACCTGCTAGAATATACACACACATATATATATGTATATATACCCCGTACAATAGAGTTGTTGTTGTTCTGACTTCTGTAGTTCTGCTGTTCTGTGCAGTATTGCACTGCGTGGCTGATGATCACTGCTTACGTTAGTTTACTGATGCTGCTCATCTTTGTCATTCTGAGCATATAAACTCGAACCAGCTTCAACTCCTTACAATTATCTATATAATTTAATATTCTACGTGTTTCAACTTTGTAACTTTTATTGGAGTATGAATTGCAATAACATTAAATTGTATTATACTTGACAATTTTACGTCTTAACTGAAAGTTACGGCGCACTTAGCAAGTTTTTTGTAGAATGCGTGCACAATGCTTAACTATGTATACGTTTGGATGTTATATATAGCAGTCTGTCAATATGGCTAATGATAAAGTTTGTTGTGCTAGCTACGTCGAAAATGGCGAAAACATGACGGATGATGAAGAATCAAATTTTAATTCAAATTTAGAAAAAGATACGAAAGAAAATATCGGTTTTATTCGATTTGACTTCGAATTTGCAGTATGTACTTAAATCTATTATACTTCTATCAATTTCTTACATTTCATTTATTTGTTATATTAATGTTAACAAATGCTATTGTGATAAGAATATCGTAGAAACAATTATTTAAACACAAATCGTTCACTCACTCATAATTCATTCTTGATTAATGCAACAAATTTATACAAAATAATTTTAGTATAAAATCATAACACATTGTCGTTATTTACAGACAAATGCTTGTTACCTTTGTAATGGTTTTTATGGTCCATGTTTTGAAGAACCAGTATGTGCCACTTGTCATGCATTTTTATTTCCAGAGGATATAGGATTACTTCAAGCACCTTTATTTAGTGAAGTAAGATTATGAATTTTATAAAAATTGTTTTATATTTATGATATGTATTTAATTTTGTACTTCTAAAAATATTTAGAAAACAGATGATGGAGACTCTGGAAATGATGAACCTGTTGATCTGTATTATAATGCAGAGAGCAGAACAAGTCAAGCTGATCAAAATTCATCCTCTGACTCTACTCCAACTGAATCTAGTCCATCTAATTCTCCCGATCAGAATCTACCAGGCTATTTTCAACAAAACAATTATCCTCCAGCCAGGGACAATGTTGCACCTAGAAGAAATCAAGATATAGCCAATGAAGTAGATCTAAATAACGATAATGTAGATCAAAATGAGTTACATTTAGATTTAAATAATCTTCAAATAAGGCAAGGTGTTGAAAATTACCCCCAACATGATGTTCTTGAGGAAGATTTTCAAAGTCCTGAAGATGATTATGTACCGGTTGAAGAACCAGATTCAGACAACAATGAATATGGTAGATTATTTCAATCAAGCAATTGTCAATTGTATTTAGAAAAAGGTGAACCATCTAGACCTTGGAATTTATCAAAAAGACTTGATTTGTTGGCAAATTACAAGCATACTGAACACAAATCCATTAGTGAACCTGGTCTTGTAGAAAGGTTACCACCAGAAGTACTTTTAGTTGTGTTTTCACATCTTGATGATGTTAGTCTTTGGTGTGCAGCAAATGTTTGCAGAAGATGGTGTAATCTATTATCCACGCATATAACCTCAGATTTATGGCAAAGGCATGTTAAATTAACATGGCCTTTATTCAAATCAGTTGGTGGAAATCCAAAAGATTGGTATAAAATTTATGATAGACTTGCCTCTTCAGCCCCATGTAAAACCTGTTTATCCCAGACTTCTTTGCATCGAACTCGACCTCCTAAAATTGAAGAAAATACTTGGAGAAGAAATCGACTACGCATTGAACTAAAAGGTTTAAGAAGTGATCCTCCTGAAGGAATTGAAGCAACACCTCTTGACCAAATGTGTTGTCATTGGCAAGCGACAATTACTGGGCCAGCTGGTAGTCCTTATGAAGGGGGTTTATTTTATCTTTATCTTCAAGTACCTTATAGGTCTTTATATAACTATATTTAACAGTTAAATTAATTTTGCCTGTGTAAAATATCAAAATTTTTTACAGCTATCCAATGGGACCACCAGTAGTAAGGTTTTTAACAAAAATTCTCCATCCAAATGTTTCTAGACATGGAGATGTTGGAATTGATTCAATACACCATAATTGGTCCTTAGCATTAACAATATCCAAAGTTCTCATTAGTGTTCAAAGCTTACTTACAGATCCTTATTGTCAGGTAATTTGACATTAAAATTATTATTTTCATTTTAAGATTGTATCAATACAATAATGTCTTTTAGGTTTGCATGGAACCAGAGTTAGGAGAAATGTATATGACTGATAGAGTCAGGTTTGAAAAAGTAGCACGAGCATGGACATCGAAATATGCTATGCATAATATAGCTGAACCATCTTAGTTTTTACAATTGATACAGAATTAAAATTTGTGATGTGTACAAACGGTTCCTAGTAAAAAGTGCTCATCGTTCCGCTTGTTAACTGACTTGCCTGCTATTTAGAAAATTATATTTTATCATAAAATCAGTTTATACTAAGTATTTAACTTAATGATCTTAGGGCCAAATAGATTATAAAATATTAAGGTTTATTATTGCTTATTAATAATATCTTTGTTTGCATTCGGACTATTATATTTTATTTTAGATTGCAGTTTAATGTTCTAAGCAGTCAAATTTAATAATTTTTTGATTAATTTATCAATCTACAGTACTCTGCAACTGTAAACAAGTAACAATAAATTACATATTTACAATTTTCTGAGATTTATATTGAACATTTTGTTTTTACAAAGCGTACAAACTATTATATCTATTATAACTTATCTTTGTAAATTTTATTCCTGCCTAGCATGTAAATAAATATATTTTGCAGACTTATTGTTATTAGTTAAGGAAACGTTATTTTGTAGAGTTAAAAAAACTATTTTAAACTATCTTAAGATTATCCTGTATATTTTCTTAAAAGTATTTTATAAAACTTACATAAAATAAACTAACAATAATAATTATTTTACCTTAAATATATCTTTTAATTTCATATATAGTTAGACACATTACCATCTACAATATTTGACTATTATGGCATTTGAAACTTAGTAAAACCAAATTATGCAATTAATAAAATTAATGGATATACATAGTAAAAATAAATTAACTTTTTTTTGTCAATTTGGTAATATAATTATTGATATTCTGTACAAATTATAAAACATTGAATAATTTTATGGTATTCACTAAAAGTATATATCAAGTAATACTATATAATGTTTATTAGGAAAATAAAACTTAATCGGTACAATCAAAAACATAAAATATTTTTTTATTTTACTCTGTTCCCATGCATTTTACATTTTACTCAAGAGTAAAATTAGTCACATCTGTACAAAATTCTAAAAATAAAATCAATATTTACGTTTAATATTGATAATTTGCTTTAAGTAAAATTTCGAAAGATATATTTTTTAGTTTTTAAATAACAGAAATGCAAATATTTTTTTAAATACCTTTTTTCCACAGACCTATTTAAAAGATTATGTAAAAATTAAAAACATGAAATGAATTACAATTATATCTTAATTTCATAATAATAATACGAAACAACTATAGCAGTTACAAAACTATAAACTAGATAAAAAACATCTGATGATGCATAATATTCTATCTCGATTAATTTACATCAATGACCTTCTCTTAGTTTGACATATATTATTACATAGAATAAACCAGTTCTGTACATAAATGGTTGCATATTTAATTTAGAAGAGTCTTTTTTCATAGGAGAATAAACCATGTACATTGCCTTCTTGTTGTGCAGAATGTGTCCTTTTTTCAAACCTCAATTCTCCGCTATACATCATTGCCCTTAAATCTGAAATGGATCTTGCTCCTATATCTTGACAACCATGCTTTATACCACATTGGAGATATGGAAGAAATTTCAAGATAGTTCCTTTGTCTATAATAGATCCACTAACACCTTGAGCTACTTTTAATTTATCCATTTCATTGTGAAAATACCTATCCATTGCTGAGCCACTAGCATCTTTTCTGTCCATAGCTTCAATTGAACCCATACCTCTATACTTTTTCAATCTGACTCCGTCACTAAAAAAATATTCACCTGGTGCTTCTGAAGTTCCAGCTAACAATGATCCCATCATAACCGTGCTAGCTCCTATACTAAGACCTTTAGTTATATGACCAATTGATTGAATACCTCCATCTGCAATAACGGGTACTCCAAATCGTCGAGCATACTCAGAAACCTTATATACAGCTGTGGCTTGAGGTCTACCCACTGCCATTACTTCTTGAGTAATGCAAATAGATCCTGAACCCATTCCAACTCTTAATCCATCAGCTCCTGCTTCAATAAGATTTTTAGCTTGTTTAACCGTTACAACATTTCCAGCAATTATATCTAATTCTGGATACTTTGATTTTATAAATTTGATCATATCAATTTGATATTTTGAATTTCCTTGAGATGAATCTAAAACAATTACATCAACACCAGCATGCGCTAAGAGTTGTAATCTAACTCTATCACCACTACGAGTTCCAACAGCTGCTCCAACTAAAAGTTGCTTATTTTCATCTTTACTAGCATTAGGATAGCTACGATTTTTTTTTAAATCAGTTCTTGCCATTAGTGCTACAAGTTCTCCTTTATCATTTACAATAGGTAATTTGCCTTTTTTAGATTTTTCCAAAATAGCATTAGCTTCTTGTAAAGTAACACCAGATGGTGCAGTAATTAAATTGTTCAATTTTGTCATTATTGACTCTAATTTAGCATTCTGTTGAGCTTGTGCATCCTCTAAGAAATCAATATCTCTTGATGTAACAATGCCCAAAAGTTTACCTCCTAGCTTACCATTTTCAGTTATGGGCACTCCAGAAAATCCATTTACTGCTTTAACATTTAGAACGTCTACAACAGTATGACTTGGAGAAAATACTACAGGATCACGAATAAATCCATGTTTATATTTCTTGACCTAAATAAAATGATTTTATTTATTTTCTATAAAACTAGACTTCTAGAAAGTAAATATGCAACAAAAAGATTGTAAAAATTTAAATGTAGTCTAAATGCATTAAATATTAAATTAAATTAAATTAACATTTCTTGATGTTTATTTACTTCATTTAATATTGATAAAATAAAGTATTTGAAAATATTATCAATGTACTTATACTTTGTTAAAACTTATAACTTATTTCAAATCTTTCAATGATTAAAGTCAGTGTTTCTAATAATTATTTACATCCTTCAATATATTTTAACAAGTAGTAATTTAATGAAATCATAAATGAATTGTTTTGTTTTAAATAGAAATTGACATTGAAGTTTATTATTATTTGTGTTTCTTTTAATTAAAATTTTCAAAATATGTTTTGAATTAATATGAAGAAACCATAAACTAGGTAACTATTAACCTTGTGCACTTCGTTGGCTTGATAATCTGGTGTACAATTATGATGAATAATTCCAATGCCTCCACAAAGTGCCATAGCAATAGCCATGTCTGATTCTGTTACAGTATCCATAGGAGAAGAGACTAGTGGAGCCTTTAAAGTAATTTTTTTTGTTAAAGGAGAGTGAAGATCTACCTCATCTGCAGTAAAGTCTATATATCCAGGTAATATTATAAAGTCATTGTATGTTAAACCATCTCCATTGGCAAATAACTGAGCAGCAGTGAGACCGTCATCTTCCTCAGAAGCTCTTATCACCTCATTATTTACCATACAGTCTGCCATTGGTTGTTTTATCTTCTTTCCTGATTTTACTTGCTAAATTTCTGTAATTTATAGATCCTTATAAATCTAGCTCTTTTGGAATAAAATAAATCAATAACACTACGATTTAATACAAAATTAAGTACTATTATTAGTATCTTATTCAAATAATTCATGAAATAAAAATTTCTTTATATTTCATATTTTTCAAAAAAAAAATAGTCATCTTAGTAGAGATTAGAAATATTTTCAAGAAGCACATTAAATCAAAATAAATATTCTAAAAATGAACGTGTGGGATGAATGATTCGTATCATTACTTTACAATTTATTCACAAATGCAAAAACGGCAAAACAGGGTTAGGTGTATAAATAATGTAAAATAAAGTACATAAACTACAAATGGAACTTACTGCACATGCAATTACTTATAAATTGCTGCCGGGTGTTGAGCGATGGTAGTGGTATATGGCGATGCGGCGATGTGCCTATCTTCTGTATCAGATTCCAACCAATCCTAATACACACTAACCCACATTGACCCACATCAACCATTATTCCATCGCAATGGCCTAGAAAAAGTAGACGCAAATAGCAAATGTATGATATTATACCCATAAAAGATATTACTCATGATCAATTTAGTGCATTGTACATCACAAATAATTAATCCAATATTGTATAATTTTTTTCTGTTTTTATTTTGAAAATAAACAAGTTCGAAATTGAAGATATCTCTCGGGATGTCTGCTCAACAATTGCCAATGATGCATTTGATATTAAATCTTATAACTACTCTAATTAATTTTATCTACTGTGAATCATAAATTTTTAAAAATCTTAAAGAATTTCATCCTAATTTTATTATTGTCGGAATGGAGATAGATAAATTGAGAGAGAATGAAAAAACGGCTCTATGTGTGAGGAAATAGATGGAGTAGCAGGACGAGAGGTTGGCAATGGAAAGAAAGCGTTTAGGATCTAAGTCCCGTCATTATTACTGCCCATTGCGAATGTTTGAAACGTAGTTGAGTGAAACCAAAGAGTATTAAACATTTAATTTTACAATCTCAGTATTTCTATTCGCAATAGATCCCATATATCCCACATAAATTTTTGGACGCTCGTGTCCAGGATTTGTTCGTATAGCGAATACATAAAGTGATACTAAAGCTATGCACAAAGCTGTATGCATGACTTAAAGAAGTACAAGATGAGAGTCGCCAAAAAGTCGCAAGCTAGGAGTAGGAGGAGACGGGGGAGACGCTCCACGCAAACTTAGCTTCCAGTATCTCAACCACGGCAGCGGTGATAACTTTTAGCAGAATAGATTAGATGTTGACAGAACGTAAGCCAAAACAAGATATACTATTGACGTACGACGCGATTTAGACGGGAGTGACATGCTACAAGACCTAAAAAACGAAAGTAGCACGAGAAGATGGAAAAGACGAAAAACGACGAAAAGGAAGACCACACAACGACGGTTAATTCAGATCATAAGTAGAAGAGCACGATCTTCGAGTGCGCATTTAGAGTATCAGGCACGTGCAAAAAATCTTTGCGACGGCGCGGGCAGCTCGCCTGGGAAAACCAAAAACCTTGAACGAATACCTGCAAGATAACGGCCGTTGAGGCAGGCCAAAGTATCGGTTACCCGAAAGGTTCGGGATCGGACGGCGCGCAATAAATTCGATCGGAAGGACACAAGACAGATGGAGCCTGGAGATTATGAGCACGGGAGGGCATTTAGGGCAACTTATGGACGGAGCATCCGACAGACCTAACTCACACGAAGGCGGCGATGAATTACAGGAGAGGTTGGTGCAGGTACATTGGGGGAAGGCTGTCCAACCCCGCAGCAAGCAGCGGGCGATATATATGAAGTTTTGCTGGGGGTCTAGATATATAGGGAGGTCGAGCCAAGCATCTCATGCTGAGACTCAAATAAGAGGTAATGATGTATGAGGTAATGATTGTATATCGCTGATTTTAATAGCATTAGTAGCGCAAAATTCAAAGAATTTAAGCATTTGATATACACCAGTACTGTATACACCATCCACGGAGGCTTTTCGTGCCAAATTGATGCGTTCACTGGTATTGTTATATATATAATATAACTACTGTTCTACTATTTACGTAGATGCGTCCCTTGAATTAAGGACAAGGCTACAACGCTCACAGAATTCCTGTGTGTGGTATGTGACGGGTGCTAAGTGCGTTGATCATATCACCCCGTTCAGGATCCGATTGAGCTGGATGGGAGTAGACGGTTGGAGGGAATATTTTATGTATTTGCAGATCTACAAGATCTTTCGGCTGCGTAAGTCGGAGTACCTTGCCGATCTGTTCTCTCCTTATGCATCCGATCGTCCGGTCAGGGCTGAATCTAAAGAGATTTCCGTTCCTCGAATGCGCACCAAGACGGGAATTAGATGTTTCTCTGTTCAAGGTGTTCATCAGTGGAACGGACTGCCATTCTGTGTTAGGAATGCGCCCTTTCTTTCTCGCTTCAGGGGGCTAGTAATGGAGCATTTGAGGGGTCGGTACATTACAATAGATTTTTCTAGTCACTCTCTTAATCTTGTTTTAATTTGCGCCCTAAATTAGTTGTATGTATGTATAATGAGTATGTGTGTATTTATCCTTTCTCTCTAACTTGTATTCATTGTGTAAATGTGTGTACGTGTGTGACTCAACTGATAGATAATAAGGAAAACGCAAGCAATATTTATGCCAAAATTGTACTATATCTGTAATTTGACTAATGCTGTGATAGTGTGTAATTATATTTATAAGTAGACTTAAGATGTGGTGTCTATAAACGTGTGTTTTGTGCAATATTTTGTAAATTATTTATAAATAAAAATTGATCTATCTATCTATCTATCTCTCTCGGTAAGTACAAACTGATGTGTACTGCTTCGCTCTACATAAATATTGAAACTATTTTATTAATATTTGTTGTGGAGTGTTTATTCTTACAGTCGCTCGTGGACTACTGCAAGCTCCACGTAACCGGAGTATTTATTGCGTGGTTTTGTCTAGGATCCAAGGAGTCGTAATCCGAATTTTTAATATTTTCATGTCCAGAGAATGGCTTTGTCCAATAGCGCTCTCCGCTGCTCTGCTAATAAGCCGAGTAGGGCCAAGCGGCCTACCCGCCTTACCGCGACGCCGAGTCCAACGAGCGCTCCGCTGTCTGCATACTCACCATCGCCTGTAGTAGCACAGACGGTGAACGGCGCTTACTCAGGAGCCGCGCGGGTTAGCACCCTACAGGCGCAGCTTTGTCAGCTCAGTGAAAACAACATCGGTGCGATGTGCAAGATAAGCCTGACTACTACATCGTCATCAACGCTGCAGACATTTCAGTGTCCATGATCGACTTATTTTGTAATAGATTTGATCTCATCGACCGAGCAGTGGCCGATCTAAATTCTTCGCTAGTAAGGAGACTCAATTCGGAGCAAGTTAATTCTTCAACTTCCTCTGTACTAACAGCGAAAAGGTTGATGGAGGCTTGTGCCGATCGGATCTTTGCGCTAGAAAAGCACTATCAAAGCGCAGTCAGTCAGTAAACGATAAAGTCGATTACCTAGCCACTAAGATGTCCGACAACAAAAATCACATTGTAAATATGATACATACTAATTTTAATCAATTAGAAAATAAATTAGATTGTAAGTTTGTGACGATGTCACTTGTAAGCGTACGCGTGAGTACGAGAGAGAGATAGGAAAGAGCGTGTAAGCGCCGACCGACCCCCTAGCGTTTACATGAGACGCGATTGGGACGAACGTGAGGGCAACGAGTCGAAATAAGGCAAATGTGCAGAGAGTCGGCAGCTCCACTGAAGACCGAGCCGCCGGGCCGCAGGACAATAGGCCCTGCGGACTCCGTCAGCCGCGCTATGCTAAACGACGACGCGAGCGATGGAGAGCCGCTGCGACTATTTTGACAAGGCGCCAAGTTAGAGTCAAACACCACCGCTGCCGCGCCGCAGCATATAGGAGCCACGCTATGCCAGCACGACGCAGCATGCCCTGCGCGGGCCAAGCGATGCCGCAGCCTAATACACTTAGGAGAGGGTGGATCGTGCGAGGACTGAATATATTCATAATCGTCTGTTTGACTCTGAAAACTCCAGTAGTATATGGCGGAAAATGCGGAATTTAGATCTGCTGCCGCGTGCAAGAGTGTCGTTGTATGGACTTATATTGGATTAGCTTAAAACTCACCATGCCCGGGGCAGATGACGGGATTCGCTTTAAGAATATATTTCACACAGATATTATTTTATCTGTGTGAAAGTTTTTAGCTGAGACAATCGGTGAAGATGCCATCCCGCGTGGTGTAGTTGTGAAGGCCCTTCCGGTTATTCATCCTTTTCTAGTGCGTCTGTACAATCACTCACTGGATATCCATAGCTTCCCAAAAGATTGAAAGAAAGTACCATTGACTAAATCTAGAACACATTCTAGACCTGATGATTTTCGGCAAATTTCATTGCTTTGCTTTACTTAAAAAGTTCTTGAAAGAATTGAACCGTCAAGAGTGTGTGCCGACTGTAGAGAGAGAGAGAGAGTCTAGTCCACGGTGCCGATGACCGCGCCGCGGTCTCTTTCCTGTAACAGCGAGTCATCGCCGACAGCAGCTACGGCGCTGAGCCATATCCTACGTCCGGAGGATATCGGGCTACCTAGAAATCGCCCGCGTGAGTGATCGGCCGTGTAACCGGGTGTGTCGGGAGTCGGGACACGCAATGCGATCGGCATCGGCGGCCTCGTGTGGGCCACATGTGTTCGCGCTGCGACACTGGAAGTGCGGGAGTTAACGGCGACGTCTCCTCGTCGGCAGTGAGTTCGGGCGACTTATTTCTATCGCACTTAGTAGCGCCCTTTCCTTTTCCTCTGTATTATTTCTTCGGGGTTTTTTTACCGCTTCGGCAGTTTTTTCTCCCCCCTTTAGAGCCAAATACATCTCTAGTGATTCGCTCAATATTGTCTGTTTATTATCTCCCTCTCGGTTCCATTCGTAATCAACAACGGGCGTTTAACCAGTGGTTAAGCCTCGCGACCTTTTAAAATCTTTCTTTGATAGTCTTTGCCGGTTGGTCCCGTAGAGAGCCCGAGACTGTTGTACTACTGCGGGCGCACGATCGGCCCCCGTGCGGCAGTGGATGCGGGTGGAAGTGATCTAAAGTTAAAACAGCTCCAATAGCGTAATCACAGGCATCGCTTTAGACAGTAAATGACTTAGAAAAATTCGCTCGGGCAAGCACAGTGGCCTTTACAAGCGCGTCATTCAAAGCACTAAATGTAACTTGTTGTTTTTCAACAACAATTTTCTTGAACAACTTCGTAAGAGGCAGTTTATGCTCGGACCCACTCTCTATAAAACGTGGGTACCAGCTTACCATATCCAAAAACGTACGCGACTCTTTTACGGTCTTGGGGGACGGATAATTTAGGACTAGCTCAACCCTTTCAGGGTCAGACCTTAATCTATCAGCAGCCAGCCATTAACCTAGAAAATGCATCTTCCACCAGGAATTTTCCAGATGCTGACACGAGCCTAAGATTCCCGATTGTGAATTGCTTGTCCGGCGATCTGGCAAGCCCCCGGCTTGGAGGGGGGAAGGAGGTAGGTAGCGGTGCTTAGGTAGGGCGGTACCGCGAGATCTCCTTCAAAGGATCTTGGGTCCTCACCGGGCCTTGGTCGGTGGGATGGTTTCCAGCTGGTGGCTGGCTCCTCGGGCGGCCGGTGCCGTTGCCGTTGCCGGGATTTTCGTCGGCGGTGGGCTTACTGCGATGAGATCTCGATGTTGCTCGGAGGAGACGGACCTGCCACCCGACTCCCGAGTGTTGATGGCAGTTCGTAGGCCTCTTCAGCGGAGGGGGCTGCCGGTGGTCGGTACCGTTGGGATTCGCGGTGGTGGCCAAGGTCGTCGAAGCGGCTGGTTGCGAGGAGCCGATGCTGAGGCAGGCGTCGGCCGAGCTGCTGCCGCTGCCTGTGGTGGTGGAGTTGCTGATGCTGGTGACGTCGGGTGGGCGAATGCTGCGTCCGGTGTCCGCTCTCGGACAGTACGATGATAGCTTCGTAGTCTGAAGGGCTTCTCAGCTGGTGGTAGTCTGCGTCAATGGGGGGGGGGGCTGAGGGAGTCTCTCCCGCAAGCGGTATTCCTCTGGCCTGCTCGAGGTGGGTGGGGGGTGGGTACCCGCCTCCGTTGTGCATCTTAAGGCTACTCGGCCGTCCTGCCTTATCTATGGGTTGCGCCTCGTCCTCTGGCGGTGGCGCTCCGAAGTTCGCAGCTGCGACGCGGCGGGGATTGCCCTACTCGGGAGGGCTGGGCGCCCGGTGGGGATGAGTGCTCACGTTGCTGCGCGTTGCCCGCTGCGAGTGTTAATACCAGCAGCGAACTCAAAACCATACTTGAGATCAAAATCGGCTTTAAGAATAGTAGGGTGTAACGAGACAATCACTGTAATGCCCATATGCTGAGCAAGAAATCTGTAGGCGGCCGAAAAGAGCCGAACAAGGCCGATAATTATTGGGCCGGACAAATAAGAAGACTGAGCGAGCGAAAATCACTCTTTCCCGCTCGGGGTATCAACACGGCGACATCGGCCAGTAGCGATGAAACTCACCGCCCCGCGAAGAATCGCAACCGATATTCACTGGTGGCGGCGACTCCGAATCTACGAACGAGGCGACATTCCGAAACCGAAGGCTGGACACATTATATGGCGTTATCACCGTCCCGAAATATTACACATATCCATGCGGGGAGCCATCGACCGACTCCTGGACGAACTCGCAGCTAAGTGTTCGAGCCCCTATCCGTAGTTTCCCCGTGCATCCGCCAAATATCGCCGTGAGACGTAACAAAGTGTCGGGCGAGAGTCAAAACACTTGATGGAGACTTAATTTGTATGGCAGTGTACCCGAAGCTATTGCGCGCAGAACTATATCTTATGACGAGCGTTCAAAATATAACCAATAAATAAATATAAAAGTTTACTGAATAATATTATGCGATCGAGTGTTATTAATTAAGCAAATACATTGACACGACGTATTTATGAGTATTGACTTGCGACAAATCAATGTGAAGAATACGGCGACAATAAACAATTAAATAGATATCTCAATCCATGTGTCTTACTGAGCCTTCCCTAATTCCCTTATAAGTAATAAACTTTACAAGGGTGATCTATATCTGTTACAATTCTGAGATAGACTCAAACAATGCACAAACATCCTTGCCGTTTAGTCGCACTGTTAGGTACATTCGGTTGTCGATTATAACTCTGGCCACCGTCGACCCGGTCACCCTTGAGTACGCCTGTAGCCAGACACGACAGCGGACTCCCCAGTGAATCCGCGGATTCTTTCCCCGCAACACTCGTTGAAGCATCCACTCCCTTTCATAACGGGGGAATTTCCAAACTCTGTGTAGGCGTCTGATTTGGCACCTCAACTCAAAGACAAGTTTGACTTGTCTTTGACGCTCTTGACTCGATTTTCCTTCTCGACTTCCTTCTCTCGATTCTGAACAAAACATGAACTTTGCGACGAGAATCTCGCCGTGGTCGCCGCTGTACTGAGCTCGTGCTCGTAGCCTTGACCATGCGCCGAGTGGGGGGGCACTGGGCTGCGCGAAATTCGGCGCACCACGGTAATTGTCGCGCGGGCCGCGGCGGCTAATGAAGGGGAGAGGGCAATTATGCGCGCGATCGGCCCTCGATCCTTGCTCGATCGCACGATTCGAGTTAGTGTATCTCGGGACACGGTTTCTCCCGAGACTATTAGCGGCGAAGCGCCACGCTTTTCGCGCGACGCACTTAGAGATAGCGAATAGAGAGAGAGAGAGAGAGAGAGAGAGAGAGAGAGAGAGAGAGAGAGAGAGTAAGAGCAGTGCACCGAAGTGCAAGTGCACTCACCTGCCGTTGGAGTTCTGCGTACTTGGGACGCTTTGATCTCGCCCTAGTGGCTGACAATTGGCGAAACAAGGAGGTAGCGCCAACAACAAGGCGGAGGGCATTTCCCGCCAAGTTAAAGATCGCCGCCGCCGAAGTAAGTAATTTTAATATTGATATATATATATATATATATGTATATATTGTGCGGCGCGCGCGCGATCATCCGCGTCGGGAGAGTGAGAGAGAGAGAGAGAGAGAGAGAGAGAGTAGATAGCGTCAATCAAATTATTTATTTGATCATTTGTAAATACAATAAATATTCTTTTAATTAAACAAAAGTGAAATATCCGCGTAATTATTTCGTGCGCCCTTTTCCATTTTCGCGTTCTCTATAGCGGCGAGCACCCAGGCTCGCTCCGCCGCGTCCGCGGATTTTCCGTGCGGCGACATCGAGCGAGGAGAGGACGGAAAGTCCTTAAGTCGCGTGGTGGCTGGGAGCCGGGGCGAGCTTAGCCACCCGGTAACTGCCACGTGACAATTTCCACTCATCTTTTCTCTCTCTCTCTCTCTCTCTCTCTCTCTCTCTGAATCTCTCAGCGGAACACCCATGATGAATGTACCGCAACCAATTAGCTGCGTTGCTAGAGCCGACTAGGGTTTTGTTAGCGGCCGGATAGGGGTTGGCCGGCTAATTAGTTGTTGCGAGAAGTTGAGCAATGGAGCGAAGGTAGTGGTGATAACTCGCATCGCTGTAGGTTGGAATTATCGGAGGATATATCGCAGTGTTCCAAAGCAATGCTAAGCTCCCCTCCAAGGATTTTTAAAAGGGCTCGCGATATTCCGACGTTCTTTCAATATGTATTGAGCGAAAGATACAGATAATCGAGAGTTTTGAGTCGATAGCCGATCTATCTTATGACATGGTGCTTCCACTTCGAGGCCGACGAGCCTCGGAAGCCCCGAAGAACGATAGCACAAAGAGATCGCAGGCAGAGCTGATCGAAAGGGCCATCGAAGTAGTATATAACAATCGGTGATTCACCTGTACGCCCCGCAGGAAGCTATTCTAACGAGGCGGCGAGGGCAGGGCCTCCCTTCTGCGACAAATAAGCAGCTCACCGATGCGTCTGGAAGGAGGCACACCGGTTATCCTCATCCAGCCCCTAATCCCAAGGTATAAGTAACCTTGCCGAGGGGATTGGTTGACCACTAGGATACCAGTGGCTGCTAACGGTACACCAGGGGCACCTGGCAACTCCCCTGTGTATGAAGCCTTACCACCGCTTGCGGGGCTCTGCGGTAGCGTCCACATCCTTCCCTAGCTACTCATGGGAACAAAATAGATTAGTTGTTAATTAAAACTAGTAAGCTAAGTGATAAGGTAGAGGAGGAGGAGGTAGTGGTACAAGTGGTATCCAGGAGGTCGGGCGTGACACAGTCTCGTCTGCCCCAGGTCACCTCTGAATCACAGACCCCTCCGTCGGCGGGAGGCGTCGAAAGTGCACTCCTAGCAGTGCCTAAAAAGAGGATGTATGGTCCGCGAGAGGAAAACTTGTGAGATAACCGAGCCCAGTTAATCCACAACCCCAGGGCAGGAACTAAAAATGGGCCAGAAGAGGCGACAAGGTTCAACAAAATCGCGCCTTCTGACTCAGGCCAGCAAAATGCACAAGGGACAGTCCAGAAGGGGCACGGCTAGCCATCAGCAAGGCCTTGCAAGGGCCTGACAGGTGACTGGCGGTGTCCTGTTGGACGCCGAGCGCACTAATCCCTAGACCATTGTCGTGATGAGGGAGGACTATCCTGATAGTCCGATCGCTCCGGAAATGTTTGCACAATTACTGGTGCCGGAGAGGAAGGAGTTCAACCTCATACCACGCGGCACGTGGCCAATATTTGATGCCAGCTATTGCAGGCAAAGAGCGTTAATCCTAGTGGCAAATAACCCGGAGACGAAACAGTGGATGTCTGCCAAGATATCCACTCTGGACTTACACTGGGGAGGACCCTGGGCTTAAGATGGGGGCGGGAGGCTGAACTCCTCTAGCACAGAGTGAAGGTCATCTTCACCGGATCCCTGGGGCACCAGAAGATCCAGCGGCGGTACTGGAGAGGCTGGAGGCTTACAACCCCTCCCATAAGACAAAGACGTGGAGGGTCGTGAGTTCCCAGGTCGGAGAGGAAGGGGTGGAAGGCACAAGAGATAAACAACTCCTGGTGCTAACCATCCCGAAATAACACGCCGGGAGCTTAGCAGCCATTGATGACAGGTCCTGGTACGACCTCGGCAGAATACACCTTAAGGTATTCCACCGAAAGGCGAAAAGGCCTGTTGAAGAGAAAAGAAGTAGGGACAGACCAGATGGAGACATAATGGCTCTATCGAACCTCTCTATTTCACAAATTAACTTGTATCACAGCAAAGGCAACTCTGCTATTATGCAGAGCGGCTCGGCTGCGATGCACGCAGGCATAGCACTAATCCAAGAACCCTGGATGGTGAAAGGTGCCATTAGGGGGCTAGGAGGTTTTATCTGTTTCAGGGATACCAAGCAGTTAATGCGTTGCCGCTGCTTGATCTCTTCACAAAAGATCTCGTGGCAGTTACAATAAACAAAGAGGGCATATGGCGTTTAGTGATGGCCTCGGCCTATTTATCCTACGACGACAAGGACAACTCCACAGAAGAAGTGAAAAGGCTGGTCAAATACCGTTATAACAAGTTGCTTTACAGTCCGTAGACCCGCGGGGAGCGTCCCTCCCCTGCGCGCGTCACGTTTTGCAAGCCCACCGAATTTTTGGGTTATGGGCACCAGGTGGGCTCGCCCCGGCTCGTGGGTGCACGAGTCTCCCTCAGAGGAGGTTCCGCGGACCGCCGCGGAAGGCACGGCCCGGTGGCTGAACTCTTATCAGGACTACTGCGGGGAGGAGGGGGCAAGGGGATAGATGGGACTACGTTAATCATGATACTCGGGCAAATTTAATGGCGCACTTTATTTTCCTCCTAGCTATTACAAAATACACGGCCCGCTGGCCGGCCCAACGCTGGGTGCGAGACACCGGCGCGCCACGCCGCACAGCGGAATACAAAATAGCCAAAATGCACACACTACACCGAACGATCCACTGATCCGCGCGCGCAACCTCTCGACTCAACCCTTTCCTCAACTGCTCGCGCCCGATACGACTCAGCCGACCACCTGGCCGCTCGCGCGCGTTCACCGGCCACCCCGTCCGCGGGAGCATTCTTGCTCGCGAGGAGGACACCCCGATACGACTCACAGGTAGCTTTGACGTTGTATGGCTGCTTGGCCGCGCATGTGTCCAGGGAGCGGAACGGGCGGTTGTACTTCGCCGCGCCGGCGGCCTGCTGCCTCCTCTCGTCCGCTGGCGCCTGGGCACCTGGTGACTCCTTTCGTTCGCTGGTAGTGCGGGGGATCAATGACTCCTGCATCGGTTGGTTGGTCGCTCGCCTCGTCCGGAACGACCGTTTATGCTACCTAGTCGTCGCCTGGTGCTCCTCGTCGAAAGGCGATGTACCGGGAGGTCTCGAAGTTCTCGGGGCGAGCGTCCGGCGCAGAAGAAGGAGCGCGGGTCTGCGCTCCGAGATGGTCGCCTCCGTCGTCTCCTCCCTGTCCGCGGGGGCGCGCCTCGATCGCCGCGCGAAGTGCGAATCCCGTCCGCGTCACCCGGGCCCCGTGGCTCCCCCGTACGTCTGGCTCCCTCGCGTCCGCGTAGCTGCTGTTGGCACGCGAAGATGGCGGCGGCCTCGTGCGTCGCTGCCTGTGTTGTTGACTATGGTGACTGCGGCTCGCGTAACCGCTGCGCTCTTCTCCACCGCGAGTGCTGTGTTGCATGGGGCCTCCTGGCCCTGGCACTGCCTCATGCCGCGGCAACGGTCTCTGGATGTGCCGGCGGCGGGTATGCTCTCTCTCGCACACATGGGCTATCCTCGGCCTACCACTTCGGTACCGGTTGTGATTGCTCGCCGTGCTTTCCTCGACTCCGCCGCCTCTGGGTCCCTTGACGCCAGCTAGCTCCTGCCCTGGATGATGCTGCGGGCAGTTGCAGACGGCCGGCAGCTGACCTGCTAGCTCTGGTGCGACTCAGGTAACCCTCAAAAAGATACGCGATAAGTATAGACATAAATAGCTCTCACGGCCGACGAACCATTTTGGAGGTCGCCTGCGCGTTTTGCTTACACTGTTCACACTGTTTACAGGAAAAACTGCCTCTGATTCTCAAATTTTTAGAATTCCTTGCTGGCACAGATTTAGAGATAATAAACGTCAGCAATACATTGAGGTTCAGGAATGTGTCCAGAACGGAGGTAATAGACCTGACCTTAACATCAACAAGTGCTGCACACCTAATCAGGAAGTGGAAAGTAAGCGATGAACCGTCGCTATCGGATCACTCCTTGATTACTTTCTCAGTCGGTCAATCCAAGGCAGTCTAACCCAAATGGGTAAGGAACCCCAAGCGTACCGACTGGAGTAAATGTACACAGGAGGTGAGAGAAGCACTACGCTCCTTCTCACTTAAAATTGGAGACGTTGGCTCTCTCCAAGAGGCAGTACGAACATTTAATGAGGGGATCTTACAAGCCTATGAACGCAATTGCCAAATTAGGCAAGCCATAAGGGCGAGATCTGCTGGTGGAATGAAAAACTCAGTCGTCTGAGAGAGGAGGTTCAACACTCCCTCAAAAGGGCCAGAAAACAAGGTACAGAGGCGCTATGGACCCAACATAGAGAACTAAGAGGATAAATACAAAGAGAGCGTAAGGAATACTAAATAGAATAGCTGGAGAAGCTTCTGTGAGGACACCCTAATGGGCAGGGAAGCAGCTAGGACGTTCAAGATTCTTTCTAAGAATCCGAAGGCTCGCCTTGGGAAGCTAAAATTATCGGATGAGGAAATATCAGATTTTCTTTTCCAAACACACTTCACCAGTTACACAAAGAATACTATAGATCCTATGGGAAACGGGAAGGTGGCTAAAAGAAATAGCCAGAACTAGCTCCTAGAAGATATCCGTAGGCTAGCAAATAAAATTGTCACTTAAGAAAAGGGTCAACTGAGCAATCAGGTCGTTTGATCCCTTCAAGTCACCGATGGTATCTTCCCGGCTCTACCTAAAAAAACGGAAGACGTAATCATTGGCCCTTAGATGAGATTGACAAGAACCAGTATTACACTTGGCCACATTCCGAAGAGTTGGCAAGGAACTACGGTAGTCTTTATACCAAAACCGGGTAGATGTGGATACACATCACCCAAAGATTTTAGACCAATCAGCCTTATCTCCTTTCTTCTTAAAACAGTGGAGAGAATGGTTGATAGGTACATACGAGAGGTCATCTCAAATGAGAGGGAACTTCATAGCGAGTAACATGCTTACAGAGCGGAGAGATCTACGGAGACCGCACTAATGCGTTCCTAACTGACAACATCCTAATAATAGTCAGAGGTTGGCTCCTTGACCCCCTGATGGAGGTCATATAAAGTGCCCTTTCATTGGTAGAAAAATGGTACAATAAAACGGGACTTAGTGTCAACCCTAAGAAGACCGAAATCCTCGTGTGCACCAGAAGGTACAAATGGAAAAGGGAATGCAAGCTGATCTTAGGCGGATAGAAATTTCCCCTAAAGGATCAGGTTAAATACCTAGGTGTTATTCTGGATAGCAAATTCTTCTGGAGGCAATACCTGAAATATGTTACTGGGAAAGCCACAGCCAACCTATCGAAACTGAGAAGAGCTGTGCGCTGGAACTGGGGACTAAGACCGGAGACCATGAAATGGATCTACAAGGCTGTACTTAAACTCAGACTGTCCTACGGATCGGTAGTATGGTGGCCAAGGACAGAACTCTCTACGATCAATGTGCTTCTAGAAAGGCTAAGAAGTGTTATCTTAAAAGAAATATATCAGGCACGATTAGGACAACTCCTACTGCGGCGCTGGGTTAACTTCTGGATATCAAACCGTTTAAGGTGACCCTGATGGCAGTGGCTGCAGAAGCCCTACATAGGGTCACAAAATTGTTAAATAAAGGAAGAATGGAGGGGCTAAATAAGCTTTCCGGGGGTTGGACAAAAAGGTGGATGTGCCCTAACGCCATGAACACCTACTTCCTCTTTGATAAAAAGTATAGAATCAGCATCTCACTTTGTGAGGAATGGGATGCAAAAAAGAGGCACATTCCTAAAGATGAAAACATTTCGTACACGGATGGATCTAAAAACAGGAGTGGCACTGGAGCTGGAGTGTATTGTAGGCTAAATGGCAGGGATAGAATACTGCTTTTAGGAACGTAGACGACAGTGAAACAGTCTGAATTGATAGCTATAAACTGGGTTGCACAGCTGGCGAACAATCCGCCCCGTGAACCTCGAGTATACATCTGCACAAACAGCAAGTGTACCCTACAGGCACTAGACGGTTTTACAACCAGATCTGGGTTGGTTTGGGGATGCTATCAGTCGGTCATTAGCCTCGAACAGAGTCTAATCAAAAAAGAGATTAGGGGATGGTCAGAAGAGATAACATACGGTACATGGAACAAAGTCGATACGTATGGTTAAAGAAGGACCTTTGTTATGGCAACTAATGCTAAAGAATGGTATGAACGCATAGTTCGACTAAACAAAATCAAGGCTAGGCTACTGGTGGAAATAGTGATAGGCTGCGGTAGCCTAAAAGCACACAAGTGCAGAATGGGCTTAGTAACAGACCCTTTCTGTTGGTTCTGCTACGACGAAATTGAAACCGCTGGGCATATACTTAGTAGCTGCCCCGCTTTCTCTGGGAAGAGGCAACTGTCCTTTGGTGTACCCTTCCTGGGGGCAGAAGAGATAGGTACAAAGCACGCTCCTAACATACTACCCTTTTGAGAGGCACCGACGCTGATTCATCAGGGTTGTTAAACGCACACGAGGGACGCCAAGGGATTACCCATGCGTCTGGAGGCCTGCTTAAGCTTCAACTCCAAGAAATAATAATAATAATAATAATAATAATATATGTATGTAAAGACAATTACATAAATAAATATTTTTACATATAAAAAGAAATTTAAATAAAAAGAAATTTAAATAATTATTATTATTAGCCGTTCTTAAATTTATTATAAAACACTGCGGAAAAAACTTTTCTGTAAACGATGCATAGGAGCGAGAGAGAAAGATATACTGAGTAAGAGAGAAAAGTATAATGAGTGAGAGAGAGAAAAGATAATCCTTTTTGGACGATAACTGATTGAGACGTGTTAAGGGCCAGGGTATAAAAGGGATGGATTTTTCCTTGGGAAATCACTTCAACTTCCTGTTCCATTTCCTTTGCAGTTCAGCTTCGAGCTGGATAGCTCTCAAAGATCTCAACCTCGAGTTAGATGTATTGAAATTTTCTAAGTCCTTAAAAATCCTCCGCGTCTTTCTTATATTTGGTTCAGCTATGAGCTGGACCGTATTTCCTAAAGACTTCTTACTACATCATTTCTCGATCGACGCTGAATCCCCCAACCAGTTATATATATATTTTTCTGTACTAAAAGAAAATATTGTAAAATCGCAAATGTAAAGGTTAAAAACTAAATAAAACGACGAAAACCAGAGTCTCTTCTTCGAGTAATTAAACATCAAATCATCCTTTCCTCCTAATCCTTTTTCCACAGGTGTCCCGGAACATCATCGTAGTTGGTCCAGGAACTTTCTCTATGTCAGACGCTTACGCAAGCTGTGATAGAGATCGATAAGTTGTCTCTCCTTAACTCCCTCCGACTTCACTGTCGAAAGGACCTGTTGAGGTAGAAGTCAACTCTTTACCTCCCACCCTTCTTAACGCATAGAATCTCCCTTCGATTTCTACGTTTTACCTCCCAAGATTTAGAAGCTCCTCTACCCCATTACAAGCCTCAATCCCTAGCTCTTAGTTTCTTGAGAAAAGGCTAAAAATAGAGACACGATTTTTTGCGATTCTCGCATAAGCCAAGTGACGCCGACGTTATAAAAGAAAGTGGAAAATATTGAATTTCACATTTTGATTTGAATTGATAAAATTTTTATTCGTGAATTTGAAAGAAGGAAAATTCTAAGTGGCGCAGAGTCCTTGCGGTCGTGCAAGCCATATAGGCATTTATAGTGTATGTGAGATGTGTACAGATAGTCATTTGACGAACTCTTGGATTCTATATCTTTTCCAAGGGAGGGGTGGAGGCTCGAAGTGCCCATTGAGCACAAAACTAGGGCCATGATTAACCCATATGCATATACATTCATCTGCATGTGGGATAAAAAGTAAAGTGGGATACAGTTTCTACCATAAAGTGGGGAACTTTCTGAGAGCCTGCGAGGAGTGCCAGAAATACAAAATATCATAGCAGAGTCCGGTAGGCCTTATGAGCCAGAGGATCGTGAAGAGTCCCTCACTAGTGGTGGCGACCGACCTGATCGAGATCCCCCGAAGTAAATACCAACATTGTCTCGTAGTAGTTTTTAAGGACTGTTTCACTCGGTGGATATTGCTCTCACCGTTGAGATCCATCCCTGGGACGGCAGTGGACAGCGCGGTCAAGGGCAGCCAACCACTGCGTGGCCGAGAAGGACGTGTGCGCAATTGCCTGCCCCACTCCCAAAGCCAATACCAGTAGTCAATCCACAGGTGTCATGACAAGTGTGTAACTGCCCTAGAGTAGTTTTTCGGACATGCCCCAATTGTGTGAGTGTAAGGGAAAGTCTGGAAAACTGCTGGGCAGGACAACAGATCCATCCCCTAGGCCCTGCAGGGAAACTTTCGAGAAAGTGAGAGGACGAGTGTTGCCGATAATCGAGAGAAGGAAGTCGGGAAGGGAAAATCGAGTCAAGACCGCCAAGATCGAGAAAGTCAAGAGAGTGAGTGTCTCTCCCAAGAATAGAGAGACGCTTCAAGCTTTGCTTGATTTGACGGAGAAGCTGTAGAGGCTCTCCATAGCCTGCAAGCTGCTCGATACCCGACAAGACAAACCTTCAAATCGAGTTCGAGTTAAGGTGCCTAATCAGACGCCTGCATAGAGTTTGGAGCTTCCTCCGTTACGAAGGGGAGGGAATGCTTCAAGGAGTGTTGCGGGGAAATGCAACGATTTTGGTCTCAAGTATGGTTTTCAATTATCGAGGCTATAGGCGTATTGAAGGGCGCAGTGCCGAAACAGTCGACTACTTAGGAAAAGACAGTGGTTGGAGTAATAATAGACAACCGAATCTGCCTGACAGTCCGGCTGAACGGAAGGGATGTTTGTGCATTGTTTTATCCGGTTTCCATGATTTCCTTGATGAAACAGCCGCATTTAAGGATAAATGGAAACCGGCTCAGTTAGCTGTTCGTGGTCACAAGAGGAACTCACGTGAGGAGTGCTTGAAGTTTAATTTGAAGTGAAAAATATTGAGCAGGCAGTCGATCTTAGAATCGGACCGGATATAGGTCACCTTATAATTCTTGAAGTAGATTTTGACCTCATGTGTGATTCTGAGTTATCGCTGCTGGAATGTATCTGGAAAATTCCTGGTGGAAGATGGCGTCCTTTCTCGAAGGTAGGTGAGTTGAGTACAAACCAGAGAATTTTCACAGATCGCTGTGGTATCGTTGAGATACGAGATGAGAAGCGAGAACAAGTGAAGGCTTTGGTGGAAAGAATATTTCCAGAACTCGGAGACTTCATGGGTTTACGATTCTCATTAAACATCACATCGATGTCCAGGGTGCTCCACCGGTAAGACACGCGCCTCCGTGTATGTCTCTCAAGGTTCTCGAGTTTTCTTAAAAGAAAGTGAAGGAGATGTTCGAGAAAAGGACCATTGAGCGTAGCGCTAGTTAGCGCTACTAAGTGACGCGCTATAGTGTGTCCGTAATTGAGAAATGAGAAAGCTATCGATTCTGTATAGACTTAAAAAGTCGACTTAAAGAAAGTTTACTTCCAGGTGTTCTTGACTGAAGTCAGCTGGCAAAATACTGCTTTTGCTGTCCAAGGATCTGGCCAATGGCAATTCCTTCGTTACCCTTTCGATTTAAAAATGCGTCAATGACGTTTGGTAGATTAATTGAATACTAACCATTAGGGGGTGGTACTTCCTACCACCCTCAAACAAATCCGGTCGAGCGTACAAATAGGATGTTAAAAACAATGATCGCCACGCTCGTTGAATCATCATCAGTGGGACAAGCACTTGCATGAGTGACACGCCATTAATACGGCGGTACTAGCTAGCACAAAAGTCTCGTCAGCGTTCTTGAACTACGGTCCACATCTACCTAAGCATTGGCTTGACCGTTTGAAGCGATTAGACGTTCTTTAGAATCTTGTGAAGAAATATAACGATAAAGCTCAAGAATGTAACGCCCAAGTGTATAACTGCAATTAAAGAGACGAATTGTTTCAGGTGAGGGACCTCGTATGGAGGCGTGCGAGCACACTTTCGGATACTGCGAAGGGAATCTCCGGGAGATTGGCACCAAAGTACTGTGGTCTCTTCGAGATAAGGGAACGACGAGCGTGAGAGAACGTGAGGTAAGAAAGGTGGTTGTGGTTGGCGCTGGGGGGAAATCGAACCCGGAGGGGCCGTTGGTCGAGAGCACTCCGAGTTAGCTCGCCAGCGGTCTCAGATTTCGGGAGGGCAGGCGCGGGGGAGCATTGTGGTGTCCGGCA
This sequence comes from Sycophaga agraensis, assembly GCA_018906755.1. Lineage (NCBI taxonomy): Eukaryota > Metazoa > Arthropoda > Insecta > Hymenoptera > Pteromalidae > Sycophaga > Sycophaga agraensis. Next base: position 105,837 of record JACCIE010000021.1, on the reverse strand, counting down.
CGAAAGACGTATATCGGGTGGAAGGTGGAGTAGCGCCTGAAAGATCCTGTGGATCCTCTGCAGTAGGGAGAGTTCGTCCTTTCCCGAGAGGTTTGACGTGCCCGTAGATTCTTCCATTGATCCGCCGCTGCGCACGTGCCATCCGTATTGGCGGAAAGGGCACAATCGAGTGGATTGTCCCCGACCCCTTTACACAGTGTTCTGCCACAACTGTAGGCTCTTAGGTGAAACCCTGAATAGTTGTCCACATTGTGGTGAGGAGCAGTGGAAGAGGCGGAACGTGCCGGCGGCTATTGCATAAATCGGAGCTGGTGAAGGCACCACTACCGCCGATAGCTTCATGCGCGAAGCCTTTGAGCTCGCAGCATCCGCCTAGAAAAGCGTTGGTGCAAGATAGATTGCGTACGCCGCCTCGGGAGCACAATCTGTCAATCACCCCCGCCTAAATGGACGTTATTAGGAGCACGCAATCAATTAAAATCTCCTATTTTATTTTTGTTTATAATAAATTTACTCCTAAGAACGTCACATGCAGGTGCATGGATAGAAGAAACGCGCTGGCACATACGCCAGGAATCGGTACAAATACAGTAACATTATATTATTCCGTTTTTCTTTGTTATTATTCGTAATGTTTAGATATTAAACATAATTAGTTATAACTGCGTAAGGACGTTTATGGATATATATGTGTATATATCAGACTGGTGCAATTATCACATTGTACTTGCATATTACATGCATGTGTGTATGTTATATAAACGTTCTTACCCTATAACCAGAGATCAATAGAGAGATAGCCGATGCTATAGGCCCAAGCCGCGCCAAATTCGATGCGCCATAGCAATACGCACCCTCGCGGATAACATTGTAATCTGTCGCACTTGAGGGGAAATGAGGGGAAATAAGGGAGAGGGAAGAAGTAAGCGCGAGCCACGAGTCGTGTCCATGTGACCGGCCGCAGGTATGTGTTGGTGCGCCCGATCGCGGCCGAAGCTGGCTCGGCTCTAATCGGCGAAGGAAGGAGCGCGAATGACGAGCCACGTCCGTGTACCCGGCACTCTTTATGTGTGCGACTGTGCATGTGTCCATGACTCGCGGCCGCATCGGAGGAGCCAGCGCGAGCAACGAGTCAAGTCAAGCCCAGATGGACGCACGTGGCCAGCACTGTTTCTGTGTGCGTATGTTCATGATTCGGTAGCTAGCTTGTGTCAGTTCGTCGGATTTTCGGCGGGTCTGCTTGCGGCTGCTTTTCTGCTGTTCGGCCTCACCTCGGACCCGAGGTCCGAATTCGGACCTCAAGCGTGAAAATGATAGCAATCGTTTTGCAATGCACGCAAGATTTATGCCTCGATTTATGCACATTTTCAAACAAAAGTAAAGATAATTTAAAATCAATAATATTAATATAATTTGACGATTACATACAATAAATCCACTTTATTTGCATAAAAGATACAAATCATATATATGCACACGAAAGAGCATAAGATAGAAGCTTGTGTATATAATTTAATTAATAATTTTTTAGCGTATTTTTTAAAAACCATGTTGTATATAATTATCAGTAATTCCTACTTAATAATCTTTGTAATAATCTTTGTGATTCAAAAAAGATTCCAAAAAGAGTGCGTGGTCCCTCGGTACAAAGAGAACACTGCTATGAACATAGATTAAATGCTTTAAAATTTTTATTATTAGTTAAAATCTTTGCTTAAACTAGGGAACATAATCATAATAGAAAAATTGCTAATAAAGTAGGAGTTTGTTCAAAAAATAAGAAATTAAAAATAATTAAAAATATGTAAATTATCTATACTCATGTAAATAAAAGTACCGATTGCAAAATAATGTAAATAATTGAATTAATAATGTTAACATAAAATTGTATAAAATTGTATATAAAAATTTATATTTAATAGGTACATAATGGATATATCTTATATATTATTATAAATACTCAAAAAGGTACGAATAAAATTTATAAAAGTTGTTATAATGTTAAATTACTAATATTTAATACATTTATCTGCAGATTTTAATGTTTCAGGTAGGGGGTGATATTGGTTGCCTTCCCGTGGTGCCCCCTGAAAACGAACGTATCCATTAGTAATAAAATATTGAATGAAAAAAATCATAATACAATTTACAGTATAAATCTCTGTATTCAGTATTTCTACTTCTTATTAATTTTGTATAATGAATACGTTCGGCCAAACAACCAATATGATAGTAATTATTATTTATAATTTCTCAATTTTTATTATTTAGTGATTCAAAATAAAAATAAATAATACTAATAAACATAAGAATAACAACTAATACTAATAAAAAGCTAAAATATTATTTTACTATATTTAAAATTATCTAATGTGTTTTTCAGTTTTTAGAAAATATTTTATGTTCTGAAGATTAGTATTACAACTAATTAATAAAATTATTTGATTAAACGCATTGGGCGTAGATCTTTGTAAAATATAATTCTAAGCCATCGGAAGCTTCGGATTGCGTAAAAATGGCGGGAGGGATTCATCAGGTACTCCCGACCTTCCGCAAGCACGACATCACGATCTCTTGCAGTTTGGTGCAAGCCTTAGAGCGACCACGCATAATTAATGATTGGTAGAAATCTGACTATTTTTTATAGACATGAAAGTATAGTTTATAAATATAAATAATCGACAAAATATACTGTAAAAAATAGCTTATGTGAATAACAAATGCTATACTTATAATCAATTAATATTAAATATACTTACAAAATTCTTATTTAATTAAAAAGCTATACTGCACGTAATGTAATTTTAGTATAAAAATATTATGAAGAGCATTTTATATAATAATAAAAATTTAAATTATATTAATTATAAAAAATGAACGCTCCTTGATTAAAATGCTATTAATCAATGCATTTCATTCAATGATTGGTTATCTTGAAATATAATGTTGTATACAAATTGTGCTATGTATACAAAGATTATTAAGTAGGAATTACTGATAATTATATACAACATGGTTTTTAAAAAATACGCTAAAAAATTATTAATTAAATTATATACACAAGCTTCTATCTTATGCTCTTTCGTGTGCATATATATGATTTGTATCTTTTATGCAAATAAAGTGGATTTATTGTATGTAATCGTCAAATTATATTAATATTATTGATTTTAAATTATCTTTACTTTTGTTTGAAAATGTGCATAAATCGAGGCATAAATCTTGCGTGCATTGCAAAACGATTGCTATCATTTTCACGCTTGAGGTCCGAACTCGGACCTCGGGTCCGAGGTGAGGCCGAACAGCAGAAAAGCAGCCGCAAGCAGACCCGCCGAAAATCCGACGAACTGACACAAGCTAGCTACCGAATCATGAACATACGCACACAGAAACAGTGCTGGCCACGTGCGTCCATCTGGGCTTGACTTGACTCGTTGCTCGCGCTGGCTCCTCCGATGCGGCCGCGAGTCATGGACACATGCACAGTCGCACACATAAAGAGTGCCGGGTACACGGACGTGGCTCGTCATTCGCGCTCCTTCCTTCGCCGATTAGAGCCGAGCCAGCTTCGGCCGCGATCGGGCGCACCAACACATACCTGCGGCCGGTCACATGGACACGACTCGTGGCTCGCGCTTACTTATTCCCTCTCTCTTATTTCCCCTCATTTCCCCTCAAGTGCGACAGATTACAATGTTATCCGCGAGGGTGCGTATTGCTATGGCGCATCGAATTTGGCGCGGCTTGGGCCTATAGCATCGGCTATCTCTCTATTCATCTCTGCTATAACGTTCTTACGCCATAGACAATAATTGACTCATCCTTACAGATAGGCAGATATATAATTGTAATAATAAATGCCAGCCACGCGTGTAACAAAAAGGTTTAAAAATATTAAAAACTACTAAATTTTAAATATTAATAACCGTAGAGGATTGACCTTATCAATCTCTATTTGATTAATTATATCATTACGTCCGTTCTTACGGGATACTTGCTCTTTTCTAAATTAATAACATAATTTCAAATAAAAAAACTAACCTTTTCACGAATGTTTCCAAATAAAATCACTCGACATTAAGCGGTCTACTGCACCGGTATTCCTAAACATTTCACACGGTGAAAGACATCCGCCTTTGCATTGGGCGTGAAGCGGTTCCTCTCCTGAGGATCGTTACTATTACCGCCTTTTGCATCGAGGCGCCGGATCCGTTTCCTCTCCTGAGGAGCGTGAAGAGAATCCGCCTTTGCATTGGGTGTTTAATCCGTTCCTCTCCTGAGGAGCGTGACCGATATCCGCCTTTTCATTGGGCGTGAATCCGTTCCTTTCCTGAGGAACGCGATAGATATCCGCCTTTGCAATGGGTGTGAATCCGCTCCTCTCCTGAGGAGTGCGAAAAATACTGTCGCCTTTGCATCGGGCGATATCCTCAACGACGTTCTTGACCGCAGGGAACGTCGATGCCCCTGTAGCATCCTCCGCCCCTGGCTTCAGCGGAACTTTTCGTCACAATACAAAAGCTATATATGTGTTTAAATTAAATTTATTAATTTGCAGTAAATTTTTCTGGCATAATCAAATCAAATACCATTGCATATAGATACATACACACTGGTATTATTAGTTTTACCGATATATTTAGCATAATTGTCGGGTTGTAAAATATTAATCGTATCATGTATAAGATATTTGAAATATTATTCTGCTAATTTATATCAATAATAGATTGAATATTATTTAAAACTGTATTTTATATATTACATTGGTATTTTATGTCTATATTTGTATTTCTGATATTTTATACTTACACATTAGCTTTTTGTTTACATTATTATGTATTTTGAAATTTCCATTGTATCCATTAAAGTATTCTTTAAATATTTGAATTGAGTTTCTAATTCTAATTAAGACATTTTACATGTATTACTAATTAAAAATTTAATCTATATTAAACTATTATTTTAAAATTATAAATTTTCATGGAATTATAAACAAAAAAAAGTTATCTATTATTATTTTCTATCATTATCTATTGTATTTCTAAGACTATTCTATATATTGTCTTTTATATATTGTATTTATAACATTTCCTTTTATTCAATAAAAGAAAATTTTAATTTAATAAAAATAAAAAAGTATTCTATTTATTTTATTAATAAGTATTTTATTTATTTGATTAATTTTATTTACTACATATTACTACTACATTTTTTAATTATTTACATTATTGAAAATGATTTTTTAAATTGTTATGCAATTAATATAACAGCTCAAAAAATTTGTATGACTGTAGTTCAGTATGTTGATTTGAATGTTTGAACGGCGCGCGAAAGAGCTGAGACTAAGGAGCAAATCAGCACGTTGTGCCTACTGTGCAGGCGCGTTTTGAGGCACGAGATAGCCACCAATAGCCACTGGTCGAAATGGTAACAAACTTCAATGTTTGATTAAAAGACTTTTATCTTTCAATACACGTACTTTTTAATTTTTTCTGATATTTTTTAATTCATTTGATTAAAAAATACCTGACAACTTATTTTTTATTTTTATTCCAAATAATAATTACAAGCTGTGATTTTGCATCACAAATGTGGAAACTGCAATACCACACCGATTCTGAGATAGCCGTCTTCTAACTTTGATAATAATAGCGTAAAAAAATACATTTTCCAATATTTTATGAATGACTAATAGTATTTTATTTACTTAAATCAGTTGACAATATATATGTGTAATTTTAATAATAATTTTGCAATATCTCCACTCCAATATTTACATAAAATATACAACACACAGATCAGTACATATAGGAACGATTACTAAGAATTGATAATATAATCGTTTAACTCTCAAAATTTTTAATAAAGTAATATTTCTTATACTTTAGTCATCATGATATTACATTGTTAATTTGATAAATTTTCAAACTATAAAATCTCTCATTATTTTGTTTGAATACTATACTAAAATAATCAATGAAATCTTATTTTTTAATTAAGAAATAAACTTCATTAGTATACATATATTGAAACAATTTGATTATTAAAATCATAATTAGTTATTTTATCATTGCAATTTAGAAGTTGAAACAAGTGATTTAGATTATGCTCATTTTTTTCTGTACAATGATGTAGTCAAAAATACTCAACTTTGACTAGACTAGTATAAAACTAATAACATTTTTGGTTACTGTTACATTTAATTAATTTTGTCAGAATAACTTTACTTGGTCCAGTATGCTATAAGTCTATTATAATTATGAGAAACATAAAGCTTATGGAAATCTTAAAACATATCTCATTGATACATAGTCACTGCATTATAGTCTTAAATTCATTATACAAACATTCTATTCAAACAGATCTAACGGTTAAATTAAAAATCTTGAAAACTCATATAAACAAATATGTACAAATTCAAATTATTAATTAATAATTAATTTTATTAATTTAAAATTAAATACATGCATTTGTATTCACGAATCTCCAGAGTATATTTTTTATAAAATCACAGTATTTCCTACAGAATAACAGCGATTTTTTTATATTTTATGCATATAACATACATGTATCAATGGTTAGATACATGTAATAGATCTAATGAACTGATATTGAAAATTGAATAGTCTATACAGTTATTAGCTATTTACAGAACTGCATTTTAATATATATTTTCAACTACTCTTATAACTATACATGTGAATCGAATGTCTTTAACAGCATTAAAGTTTCAGTTGTAAAAAGGTTGTAATAACATATATTCATGTGTAATAAGTTATTACATATTCTGGATCAACCTAAAATGAATTAAAATTTGTATTAACATTAATTTGTAATAATTACTATTTGTTTCTAATATTTCGTCTAATATATGATTCTATAATAATACTCTAATTTAACTAAGCTATCTGATTTTTCAATAAAACAGTTTTTAATAGAATTAAAATTAATTTAATCTATCCCTTTTGATTTATGATTATACTCAAATAACAGTATTTTGCTAAATAAAATCTTAATTCTTTTATCTATATTCAATTAATTTAAATAATTTTATAATAAAAATTCAATTTTAGTTGAATTATTAATAAAATCAGTGGTACTTGCAGTTTTTTAAAAAAAATTTGTTTTGTTTATTTGCAATTGAAATTACCTGTGTCAATATTAAAATAATTTATTAATTTGTGACGCTTAAGTAATTTGCATTTTTAGTATTTATAATAGTGCATTTTACACAGAATCCAATTTTAGTATTTCTGTATTTAACGAACAAGAATGATTATCCTTTTAAAAAAGGAAACTTGTTCATCATTTATAGAGTTATTGTCAGATTATGCTTCATGCTCTCCACTATTTATCCCAATTAATGACTCAGTTTGTTCAACTTCTAAATCTGGTATCCTGAAATAAATAAATTCTTTAATTTATATTTACAATGTTTGATAAAATTGTATTACTTTCTCTTTTAATCAAATTAAAGAATATTATTTTAAATTAAAATTATTATTATCCACAAATCATAAATTTGTTTGTTTTCTTATAAATTGATTTTATATAAAATATCCAGTACTGTTTGATATAAAAACGATTTAAATAGGAAAACTTGTCTAGAAGGGTTGTAGCTGTATTATTAGCAAAATTAATAAAAAAAAGGATATTAAATACGAAATATTTCTATCTATCTACTTTTATTGTCCAAGCATACATATTCTCATTATTGATTCACTTATCATTTGAAAATTATTGTATCAAATAATTTTTCTTCAAATATACTATCACATTAAATATAAAAGCTGAATACTTATATATAACTATTCATTAACACGAAGTAGTTGTACCTTATAGATCTCGTTCTATGACAAATCCATACATGAAATTTTTTAAAAATGTCTAATACAGGATCCCAATTATCAAAATGTGATACAAGAGATACTGTCAAAAATGCTAAGATCATAGGAATGGCCCCTAAATAGAAAATGCAGGGGTATTCTATTTTTTTCATTAATATATCAGTTAACATTGATATAGGCATTGTTAAACTAATAGCCATTGTTGCAATTAATGATGTTGTTAAGAAACAGCCCCTAAAAATAATGTTTTTGTAATCCAGTATATTACATTTATTGGTACATTCTTCTATTATAATATATATATTTTAAAAATTACCATAGCCAAAGAACTTCACTTAAAACAGTTCCTACAAGCCCATTTATTATTAAAAAAGTCCACTGATGAGGATTTGGCCACTCAAATTCTTCCCATCGACAATAGTGCAGTATAAAAAATAATGGCCATAATAATATCAAATTGAATAGACCAACAAAACCAAAAAACATTGGAATATCCATTTTATCTGTATGATCAACTTTTTGTTTTAAAAACACAATAAAAGAAGCATAAAAAAATGCACTGACTAGAGCTAATATTATACCAGAAGCTAGATTATTAGTCTCAATAGTTGATTCAGAAAGTCCAACTAGAACCTTAAATGCAACAAATGTTGAGAGATTAAAAATTCATTCTAAAAAGCTCATACTATACTTAGGCATAAAAATTTAACTATATTCTCTTACAACACCCAAAATACTGATTGTTACAGCAACTAATTTTGACAATGTTAATTTATCTCCATTATTGCTAGGAAAAAAAGCTGCAAGGAATAGAGTAAATAAACTAGACAATGATGACAACACTGAAACAACTCCTACTTCTTTATGCGCCAAAGACATTTGATGTATGTAATTTGCAATGAACCACTGGAAAATAAAAATATTTCTAACTAAGAGACAAAATAAATTGTTTCAAAGAATGATTAAAAAAAAATTTTCTCACAAAAAAACAAAATGTCAGAGCAATTTTAGCAACTTTTTGAACAGAAAATTTATTGGCTTGCCGTCTTGCATGTTCACCTGCTCTAACACTAGCATGATAACTTAACCTAGCTAACAATGCTTCGGTTGCATCATTTTCTGACATATGTCGAACCTCAGCCAATTTACTAAATCGAACTGAACGAATAGATGAATCATCACTCTCAGTACTAGATGATCGATCACACTGCTCTGCAGTTCTTATTGGGACAAACATAGGATCACTTAATGTTGTAGTCCCTTCTGAGTAAAAATTATCATCCTCTATATTTGGATCTATAAACTAAAATTCTTTGTTACTTAATAATAAACATAGTTGCAGGTGAACCATTAAATTGTAAAAGGAATACCATATATGTCGATGGTTTGTTGCATTGATCCCGCCATGGAGGCCAAAAACACAATCCAAGTAAGTACAAGGTAAACATTGAAGTTTTAATATAAGTATTGAAAAATGGTTTATCAAATGTAGCTTCTTTGTAAATATACTGTAATAAATTAGATGATTATTTCTTATACCTAATCAAAATAAAGAAATAGTTAATAAAAAATTTTTAATATACTTTTATAAACTCTGAACTGGAAACCCAAATAATATCTACTAACAACAGGATTGAAAGTCCTAAAATAAATCTTTGGGATTTATTTATCATTGTTGGAAGTTTATGGGGATCCTCCGCCATCCCTTGCTCACGTAATTCTATAGAAGAGCTCATATTTTACTTATTTTATCATCCTCTTTGAAGTTATTATTGTTTATCACTATATTACATTTTATTTTCACTGTGATTCATCTGAAAGTAATTTAAAGCAAACAAATTAAAGAAATATTGTTGATTGGAAACAGTTACATGCTTAAGTATATTTGTAAGTTTTATTAATGTATATCAATAAATAATAAAATAAGAGTGAAATATGTGTAATGCAAATTATGAATAAGTACATAAATTATAAATACAGGTTAATATGTTAAAAAATTAATTTATGTAACATGAACACTATCTAAAATTATTGCATTGCCACGAAAACAGGCTAACACATTTATTAATTACTTAAAATGTTTTAACCAAAATTAATAAAGTACATAAATCTTTCTTTTCCTTTTTTAATAACTTATCAATTCGATAAACTATTGACACTGGAAAACTATTATATCTTATTCTATTGTTGTAATAATTTATTTGTACTCAATTTTTTTTCGAGTTTACGATACTTTACATTTCTGTTAACGTAAACACACGACATCCTTCCATGAACTTTACACACGCATACAAAAAACTTCGAATTCTACTTTATATATCTACTAATCTATATTCCAGTACTCGGGCCCATTTTTTTTAACTCAATTACGCCCCTTACGCTAGCCGGCAAAAATACGGATTTTATAAAAAAAATACCACCGTAAAAGGCCCTAATTGCGCCCTCTCGTAAAGCTGAATAGCCTAATTGAACCCAGTTCAAATTTAATTTAAAATTACCAAAAATTACAAGTCTTATAAGTCGATATTTTTGTAAAAATGAATATTTTGATAAAACAAGGATTAAAAAATCGAACCCTTGTTAGTCTAATTTCAACTACCTTAAAAAACTCAAAATAGTGCTCTATTTTTGTGAAAAACTCGAAAAAGTGCTTTGGTACAGTTCTGTATAAGAAGATGACTAGCGACACCTGTGCATGCGCAGTTCAGCTATTCACATCATGGATATGCTGGCCCTAACATGCCGACTGAGGGGCCGCGCACTCTGCAATCTCAAGAGATTTCAAGAGATTTCAAGAGACTGCACGGGACTACAAAAATTTAAAATCCGGAAGTAAATTTATATAGGACCAATGCTAGGCGCAGTGAAGGGAGTTTGGCGGCCGCTCCGCCGGGCCTGCGGGCGAGTGGTGGGGGGATTTCAAAAGACTGCACGGGACTACAGTGAGATTCGGCAGGATTAGGTGGGACTCGCGAGATTTCAACACGAATTCTTCACTTTTTCGAAGAGTACGCGACTACGCGAGACTACCTAATTTCTAATATTTTCGCTCGTACCTGATTAAACTTGTATGTGCATTATTTATATACAATTGTTTAAATAATTTTTTTTTTAGTTTTTCGGCTATGAATTTTATTACCTACGGGGACCTGTGTGCAAAAAAGATAGAGAAAATTTACCAGTGCATGTCAGAGATAAAACTTATTTATCGTATACGAGGTATTGATCATTTATAAAATGTTTAAATAACTTGATAACATTTATGGTTTTAAGGCTGTATGTTTGTATGCATTGTAAGATAGGATTCGCGTACGCTTACGAAACCTCGGCCTGCCGGGCCGAGAAGTGAATTTAATGCATGATCGCGGGTCCGGACGTTGCGGGACTGGTCGGTCGCGCAGCCATGAAGCGGCGTGTCAGCTCGCACCGCCGAATGTCGGCTCGCACCGGGACGTGCGTACGCTTCGCTTAAACTTACTGGGAGAGTCTAGGAAACGTGGTATGGGGATTACACGGCAAACTATACACCAGTAAATTTTAGGTAAAAGAAGAAATATAATATGGGATAATAATATGGTAATAATGTATAAAATAATATGACGTAAGAACCGCGAAAACAGAACAGTATGAGAAAAACGGAGAGATCATATATGCAAAAATGGGGAAAATCTACTGATGCTGACCCGAGATATACCTGATTAAACTATTATGCTCATTATTTATTGCTCACTAAAACAAATATATTCGTAGTAAGGGGGGGGGCCAACCGATGCAGGCCAGAGATACAGCACATTAAATTATTTTCACAATCGTTATTTACATAAATTTTGAAACCATTTAGTTTAGAGTTGTAAGTTTGTACAAATAAAAGAAGCATTTATGCAAAAAACCGTATAAATCTATCGATACAGCGAAAAATTATAGCTTCGCAGCGGAACATTAACATTGCGATCTTGGGTGAAAAATGTTCAACAGCTTGCAATGAGCTTGCAAGCGAGCATCTGCGGGCACACTACTTAGGTATGAACGCGGATAACAACGCGGTGCCACTCGGATAGAAATGTTACATGGATTATAATTAACCTTGCTTTCTAAATAATAATAATTATTATCAAGGCTTTCGAGTAACGTTATGTGGCTAACAAATTTAAAAAAAGTTTGATGCTGCATCTAAAGGCGCGCTATCTCTTGTACGAGAACGACTGCATGACGTGACCTCGGGAAAATTAGAATAAATAATTTTGAAAAGGTAGCAATGAGCCTCGCAATGAGCTCACAAGCAAACAACATAGTGAGACAAAAAATGCAGGGTACATCTCGTGTTATTAGAAAAATAATAATTACCTGAATCCAGATTTTCCAATTTTCCTCCGTGGCAGAAAATGGAACAGCTGGAATAGATTTTGTGGTCCATTACTACAGTGCGCACATTTACACCGTTAGTCATGCACCGAATTGAGTAAATTGCATCTTTCGAATACATTTTACGGGCGATAACTGATTACTTTGTATTAAAAACACATGCAGTATCGATTGCTAGATCGAGTACTGACTCAGGAATCTTAAATTGTTTAAATTAGGGCTTAATTAGTATATTTAAAATTCGTTGATAACCGAGCGCGTTTCGGGCTGTACGGTTAGGCCTCTGCACCGCAGTAAAGCAGTCACGGGCAGATCGCAGCTGAAACCAACTAAAGCGCGTGGAGAGTCGCAAATACGCATGACGGCAGTCGGCTGATCGGCTCTAACAATCGATTCACCAATACAGGCGATACGTCCTTCCATTCTTCTATCCGATCAGAGCTCAGTTGCCTTTCGGTAAAGATCGGTTGTACTAAACAGACAAACAGCGCGCTCGCGCGCAGTCACGCACACAAACAGCGCCGGCCTCATGGACACGATTCGTCGCTTGCGCTCCATTCTTCCCTCTCCCTTGTTTTCCCTCATTTCCCCTCAAATGAAGCGACTTACAATTTTGTCCGCGAGGGTGCGTATTACTACGGACTTCGAATCTAGCGCGGGTCGGTTGTATTGTATCGGTGATCTCTCTATTCATTCCTGGTTCGCCATGCGGACGCACATTGTGCGTGCACTCAACTATCGCGCTATTTTGTCTGTCGAGATTTCGACTTATTACACGGTGCGTTATAATATATCGCTGTAAGACTATGTGAGCTGCTTAATAAAACCAGGAGTTAATTTCTACAACAGGAGTGCGAGTTTTGTTGTCTTTGGAAGTTCCCCGTCACGCCTCCCTACTAAAGCACCCATTATTGCACCAACACAAACATCGAAAGCTGACTTTCTACAAGTCAAATACATTTATTTAGGTTCAATATTATTAAAATAGTTAATTTAAATTCTTAGAATCACTTTGGAATATATTCTGTATCTTTAAAATGCTTTGTATGCTCCTAAGGTGTATTTAATGTTAAAAGTAAATTAGTCATATAAAAATTAAAAATTGTTCTTTCTTGCCTATAGGAGTATTTAGCGGGATTATGCCTATTTCCCTCTTTGGGTAAAAACAATAAAATAGTTTTTAATTGAGTATATCAACCTGACTAAATAAATAATCTAAGGGAATTCCTTATTTAAAACTTAAATTACGCTATGAATTGTCTATAGAAAACATTACCACTAATATATGTTGTATATATATATTAATATATGAACCCTCTTTAGATTTCACTGAAAAGTCATGTTTTCTCAAGAAAAACGAAATTCGTCACGGTACCCGTGGCGTCTCCTAACGTACTTAACAATACATGCAACTTGACTTCAGCAACATTAAAATTAAAAATGTTATGCAGTAAAACATTATTATAAACAATGCTTGTATTTTTGAGAAACTTCACACTCATGCACTACAGAAAAATTTTTGTAATCCCCCTCAAAAATAAAATACTCTCTTTCCAATGACGACAGCTGGAGACAGAAGGAAGATGACGCAGATGGCTCTGTCGACGATGGTGCCCGATATGTGTTTTTGCCGCTAGTGGTGATAGAAACGGCGGTGATGATAGAGGTTGGAGCGATTTCTTTACCGTGTAGATCCTCCATCGCCATGTCGACGGGGTATGGCCCCGAACCAGGAATTGTTTGGAGGTCATTCATTAGCTGTGGAAGGTTGTCAACGAACGTCGGGGCATCGATATCTGGGTAGGAGGATGTCCTGAAGAGAGGTTTTGAGGTATTCCTAGATAGTGGTGTGAATATCAAGGCTGCTTTGAGGCTTATCTAGCCGTCGAAGAAGACTATTAGTCTGGAAAGGAGATCGTTGTATCACGAGATTTTAATGTTGAGTTTGCATTAGCGAGGATTAACTACAATTTAATGACGGCAATAGATAAATTGGCCGATGAACAGGACTAAGGCGATTCCTTGAGGACTTCCTCGATCTCCGATAATACGTTCAGGAGATGGTAGATCAGGCGAGGACTGACTTTGTTCATAATCACCTGTTCGACTCTCAAATTTCCAGCACAATCTGGCATAAGTTGAACCTAGGGTTGCTACCACGAGCAAGTGAGTCTTTACATGAGTTTATGCCAGATGAGCTTAACACTCACTTTGTGCGGCTATTTGGGTCAAATACCATCGACAACAATCGAATTGATGCCGTGCTTAACTCGGCCACTGATGATAGTTTTTGGTTTCAAATTACAAATATTAACGATATTGTTCTGTTTTTCCGTCAGTACACCACGGAGGCTTTACGTGCCAAACTGCTACGTTCTCTGGTCTTTTCTCATTTAAATTATTGTTCTATAGTTTACTTAGATGCGATCCTGGAGTTCAGAACAACGGTGCAACGCTCACAGAATTCTTGTGTACGGAGTGATCACCTCGAGGCCGACGAGCCTCGGAAGGAGGGAAAATGTAAATAATAACAATTTGAGGGCTAGGGGAAAATAATGTTTATTCGGGCCCGGGCAGACAATTCCCGCCCAAATGCTAACTGCCGACAGACGCGCAGCGTCTACAACAAACTGGCGGTCGGCACCGCCCGGGAGGCGTAGTCGGGTCGGGCTAGGGGCCCTCCGCCTCGCCGCTCGCACGATGACGGCACCCGGGAGGTCGTACCGGGTCACACAAGGGGTTCTTGCCTCAACCCAGGGTCACCGGAGTTCGCCGGCTGGCATGGCTTCGCGCGGATATACCGATGCTCTCGCGGCCCGGAGACGGCGTTGGGACCGCACATCGTGTCCGCCGCATCGCTCTCTCTCTCTCTCTCTCTCTCTCTCACGCTTGGGCGGTGCCCCAGACCAACCTGTATTCTGTCCCCTGGTCGTGTTGAGGACTCGCCCACTCGCTCCAGACGGCTTCGCTGCTAGCAGCGGACCCTGGGTGGTATGGCGTGCCGTCTAGCCTGGACGCCTCTCGCGCCCTGTCCTCTGGCAACCGACCCTTGATGGTATGGGGTGGGCCTGGGTGCTTCTTGGTGGTGGCTGGCGAATGGCATACTGGCTGGTCGTATCGCGTACACGAGTGCAGCGAGGTGCACCAACGCACTACCGTGCACGGAGAGTCTGGCGCTCTACGGAAACGTGGTTCCAGGAAACGCGGTGGATCCAAAGAACTCTGGCCCGCTCAAGAAACCGAACTGAACTGTCAATCATTCGCCGATCGGCGCTAATCCTTCGCACCAAAACCGCCAGGTGATTAGCGCACGCGCCGCGCTGGTGGAGCTTCGAGCACCTGTCTAACAACACGCCACCGTGTTACAGGTTACCCGAGGCCTCCGTCATAACGGTATGTGACGGGTGCTAAGATGGGAGTAGACGGTTAGAAGGAATATTTTATGTGCTTGCAGATCTAAAAGATCTTATGACTGAATAAGTCAGAGTACCTAGCCGATCTTATTTTCTGATGCATTCAACCGGCCGATCAGGGGTGAACCTAAAGAGATTTCTGTTCCGCGAATGCGCACCGATACGGGAATTAGATCTTTCTCTGTTTAAGGTTGACGCGAGCGTCGTCCCCCCGTGCCGGGGGGGGGGGTTAGGGAGAGAGAGAGATTTCTTGTTGTGTAGTCGATGACAAGCCCTCCGACTTGGACGGGACAGGTCGCGGTGCTCAGCTAGGGCGGCACCGCGAGCTCCCTCTGTCAAAGACTGGCCGGGCCTTGGCGGTGCGGCGACAGAGGCCGAATGGGGTCCGCTGCGGAGGCCGCTGCCGGGTCTGCAGCCACGGGTGTCGCGGTAGAGGTCTCTTTGGCCAGCCGAAGGCGGGCGGCGATCTCCCGATGGGAGCCTCGTAGGATCAACTCCGTGCCGGTGCCACGGCTCTGGACCGGGGTAGGGGTAGTCCCCTCCGTCTGAGTGACAACATGTCTTTGCTGGATCCTGCCGGTGCTGGGAGCGATCTGCTCTACCAGCGGCGATCGCCGAAGCCTGCATCCACTGCGTCCAGAGGGTGGTGTGGGAGTTGTGCTGTGGAGTGGAAATACCAGTCTGCCTACTCGGAGTCGCTGGAGGGAGAGGGTCGAAGGATCAGACGGTCAATCGACCGGCTGATCGGATGACCGGGGGAGAAGGAGTGCTAAGACTAGTGTGACTAGACCATGCACCCCGATGGTGCATGCGCAGTAGCGCCTAGCGCTGATTGGCTGCTAAGCGCGCTTATAATTCAAAGCGTGCTAGAAGACAGATGAGGAATTAATAAAGCCCGATGTTATGTTTATTTTAAACATTTCTTTATTGCAATATTAAATGTGATTAGTATATATATATATATAATTATTAATAATATATTAATATATTAATATACATGCGGCACGGAGGTGCCGCATGAAGGAGCCTTGGAGAAGTTTAAGCCTGTCAGGGCGGGCTGTACCCCAGATAGGGATAGCGTAGGTGGCAATGCTAAGTATTATGGCCTTGAAGGCCCTAAGCTTGGTTTGGGAAGTGATTTTTTTGTTGGAAAAGAAGGGTTTTAGGCCGATGTAGGCTCCGTTAATTTTATTACGAGTGACTAGGATGTGGGGACGCCAGGTAAGCTTTGAATCGAAGGTTACTCCCAGGTATTTGATGGATGGTTTCCAGGGGATAGCGCAGTCGCCAATCTTAATGGGGGGGGGGGGGGGGGAGTTTGCGACCACGAGAAAAGAAGATGGCCTCCGATTTGGATTTGTTTATAGAAAGGCGATTTTCGCGATACCACGCGAGGAGGCAGGGGAGAAATTGGTTGATGTGTCTTGAGCAGGTGTCTATTTGGCAGGAGGTGTTCACCAGTGCTATGTCATCGGCATAAAGAGCTGTGGTGATGCGATTGTGGATTGGGAGATCGCTGCAGTAAATGTTGAAGAGCAGAGGAGCGGGCTTGGAGCCCTGTGGTACTCCGGCGGAGATAGGATGAGGATTGGAGATCGCTCGGCCCATTTTGACACGAATGGAACGATTTGAGAGGTAAGATTTGAATGTGCCAATTAAGTAATGGGGAAATTTAAGCTTTATTAGTTTGTATAAGAGGCCGTCGTGCCAGACTCTGTCGAACGCCTGTTGGGCGTCAAGTAGGAGCATGGCAAAGAACCATCTTTTATTAAAACTGTTGCAGAGGAGTTCGGAGACGCGTAGCAGCTGGTGAGTCGTAGAATGCTGGGCACGGAAGCCGTGCTGGCAATCAGGAAGAATGTTCTGAGAGGAGGCGTGGGAAGAAAGTCGTTTAAGGAGAACACTTTCAACGACTTTGCTTAGTGCGCTCAAAAGACTAATTGGCCTGTAGCTAGAGGGGGAGGAGAGGGGTTTGCCTTGCTTCGGGATGCAGACGACAGTAGCCTCCTTCCAGGCAGGAGGGAAATACTGCAGGCGCATGCTTACGCGGGAGGATTTTAAGGACATTGTTCCTGATTCCATCGCTACCGGGAGCTTTGCGGTTTTTGAGTGTACGCAGTATATTGGCAATCTCGGATGGGGAGGTGGGATGGAAAATTCCATCTGTCGGGAGAAAATCGCTCACCGACTTTGAGATATTGTTGTGGAGAATGGAGTCTTCTGGGTCGCTCGGAAGAGGAGAGCATTGTTTTGAGAAGGAGGAGGCAAGAAGCTCGGCTTTGTCGTCGTCGAGATAGTATTTCGTACCGTTTTGCTCGAGTGCGGGAAGTTGGGGATGGCCGTTACGAAGCTTTTTGACTACTTTCCATTACCACAGATACTAGGTATCTAAGGTGGAGCCAATCAATGGATTCCACTGTTTGGGATGTGATGGAGTAATCACATGAGATGTCCAACGTGACCGGCAAGTGGTCGGAGGAGAGTTGAGATAGGACCTTGGGGTCTGCAAAGGAGCTAGTACGCTTGGTGAGAAATAAGTCGAGAATTTCAGGACTGTGTGAGGGGCAGTGAGGGTAATGGGAAGGTTCAGAAGGTGCTTCAATTGAGAAGTTATTTCGCATGGAGCAACGAAGAAGGGAGTTGCCTCTGGGGTTGGTGGAGAGACAGCCCCATGCTTTGTTTTTGGCGTTGATGTCTCCTGCGATGACTGTAGGAGTATTCGAAAAGAACTTGCTTGCGTAGCAGCGTGTTGCCCACTGTGACGGATGTCAAGGTGCTCCTTTGTGGAACAAATTGCCATCCTGCATAAAGAATGCATCCTCTCTTTCTCACTTCAGGAGGCTAGTAATGGGTTGGTGTCTCCGCAGCCACCGTTCGGGCGTCCGAAGGAGTGATTTCAATATTATGCTGTAGTTAAAACAGAATATTTTTTTTCATTATGGGTAGCAAAAAAAATGGATCTTCGTCAGCAGTGAAATAGTTGTGTTTTCAGCGTTTAATATTTTGTCGAGCTTGTCGGACTTACGGAGTCCGACGTCAGGTGCTTTTGGTACCATAAAAAGCGAGTCGACGTTCTTTTCATAAATGTTAACTTCTAATCTTCTTAACACGTCAGCTACATGGTTTTCTTTACCCTTTCTGTATGTAATTTTGTAATCAGACTCTTCAAGTTTTATTTTCCATCGAATTAAACGAGCATTAGGTGTTTTTAGAGAGTTAAGCCAAGCCGGCGGCTCATGGTTTGAAAATACTTACAGGTTCCTACAAAAGCCATTAGTTCTTTTTTGATTGTTAAATAATTCTGCTCTGCAGAATTTAGTGTTCCTGTATAGCATAATATGAGATATTTTTCTTGTGACAATTCAGCCCCAGCGCCAACATTCAAGGCATTTGAGGTAATAACAAATGTTTTAGAAAAATCGGCATATACTAATACAGGTGTATTCGTGATTACTTCTTTTAGTTTGATAAATGCTTCAATATATTCTGTTTTTTGATAATCTATGGTCTCTCCGTTTCTTAAGTGCTTTTGTGAATGGACTTATTACTTTTACATAATCTTTTGTAAATTTTCTATAGTAACCGCTTAATTCTAAAAATGATTTTGGAAAATAAATTGGATATTTTATTATAGCTTCGATTTTATCAGGGTTTGGCTTGATTCCTTCAGGTGTATAATGTGACCTAAAAGGGTACTTCTTTTCTTAAAAATTAGATTTTATCGAATTGCCCCTTTAAATAATAAGTCCTCAATTAGTAGAAAATAAATGTTAAATGTTGTGAATGCTCTTGTGGCGATTTTGAAAATATGACAATGTTATCCACATAGACGAAGCAAGAACTCTGTAAATATTTCCTTAAAATATTATCATTCGTTGAAACGTAGCCACGACATTTTTTAAACCAAACGGCATACGAACGTATTCATAATGTTCGTTTTCAACCGTCAATACTGTTTTTTCTATAGATTTCTTGTCTAATCTTATCTGGTGCAAATCTTGTGCTAAGTACAGTGTACTGAAATAGGTATATTTGCCCAAATTTAAAAAAATTTCCATTCTTTCTTCCATTCTTGGCAACGATTATGTATCTTGAATTGTTCTATCGTTGGGTTATTTTAGTTTATTACCATCCTCCACTTCTTCTTTCCACTAGCATCTTCCTTTTTTGGCACAATCTAAACAGTTGACGAATAAGGTGAATTGATTGAATTATATCATCTTTTAATAATTTTCTTACTTGCTCTTGTATTATTTCCTTTAAGTAATACGGATATTTGTAGCTTTTGACATAAATAGGATTATCTTCTTTTGTTCTTATGTTGTGCGAACTACATTGGTTGCTAATAACTTCTCTGCTTCATTATAAAAACAATTTTTGCACTTAAGGTACAACTATATGATTTTTTCTTTTTCTCCTTTGTTTATATAATGTTCTTATCTTTACTTGTATTTCTTCGTATTAGTTCACCTTCATTGTTGTAAATTTTTCTGGTACGTTTCTTAAAAAATTTATTTGAAATTTCCAAGGACTAAATATTCGTTCAAGATAATTAACATTTTTTTCCATTTACTCATTGTTTGGTAGCCGAAGCCGCGACGTAATTTAAATAGCTGATCAGACCTTCCAGCAAGCCCTTTCATTATTTACGAGACTGCATCAATTGCAAAGATATTCTCTGAAGGCGTCAGTCCAGAGAATCGACCTAAAGACCCTATCGCAAATTTGGGATTTTTTATGCCTTCGGGCTTTTTCCTCATCGAGCCAATAAATACAATTTATTTCTGGGTCAAAAAAAGTGTTGTTGATTTCATTTACATACATCTCACCATAATTCAACAATTATATAAAAATTAAACGGAGCGACTCCATGTTGGAGGAGTTTCGTCGCAACACTCATAGCTTGTGTAAATCTTTATCTGCAATTAAGCAATCATGCGTTGAATGCCAGGGCAATATCAGAAATTTAATGGGCGAATTTTCTCCAAATTCACATAAAATTGGAAAAGTAAGAGTGTCTGTACCTTCTGTCATATTATGTACAGTTTAACATCGAACTTATGTGTCAAAATATGTCTTGAAAATAATTTGTAAACTATTTCCGGATTGATAATACACGATGATGCTCTTGAATCAATAAGTATTTATAAAGCCGGATTAGTCGTTACAAAGTGCGGAAGGAGAAGTCCCGATAATATTTAGATTTACTATGATGAGATCGTAGAATTTATTTCATTCTGAAAATCCTCCTGATGAACAAAATCTTCGTTTTCATATTCATCAGTTCTTCTTTTATTTGAGCTTGCCTCGTATTGGAAATTTTCCTGATTGTGAAATTCTTCCGAATTAAAATTCGGAGAACCTGTACTCTTAAGGAAATTATTTCTTCTTGGTCCGAGATAGTTTTCTGAAGTCGAAGTATTTTTTGTATGATGAAAATTGCTTGATCTATTAAAGTTTCGAGTTCTTATTGACATTGGTGTTGGTTGATAATTTTGCTGCAGGGCCGATTATTAATGTTCGATCCAAAATTATATCAGAAGGTATTTTCAGAATTCCATCGGAAATTGTTGCCAAAATTATTTCCAAACTTTGCAGGTACAAATTGAGGACGTTGAAAAAAAACAGGTTTATTTTGTGAATGACCAGGCATGTTGTAATTTTTTGAGTTACTGGCTATATTAAATGGATTTGTATTTTTTGGATTTCCAAAGATGTTTGGTCTTGTTTTGGTTTCTCTCTGTCTTGCAAATTTCAAAAATACTGCTCGCTGTTCCTAATTATCAAATATTCGACACTTGATAAGGCAGGCATCAATATCATCTAAATCGAAAAACGTAAGATGCGAATGGTACGGTTCTTTTATGTCATTAAAAAAAGGATTTCTCGCAAAATTTTTGTAAAAAGTATTGTTTTCATTGTGCTTATACGATTAAATAATAACTCCCCCGAACTAAGGTCACTGTACCTATTTTTTAGGAGTGCCTTACAATCGATCCATATTGTTAGATTATTAGCAACCACTAAATCTAGAGCTTCTCCACTAATTTTAGATTTTGTTATGCAAATAATGCTTCGTTCAGCGCGTTATCATTAATAACTAAATTTTCTGTGAATTTATCACACGTTTGTAAAAAACGTCACGAACCTGTGATGGTAGCGGGTGATAAGTTGTACGTCTGGACCTTTCTCCATGACTCAGGTTACGGGGTGCGTCGAGGCATATTCTGACAGACTGTTTATTTATTGGCGATTATCAGGCGATCGGTGTCTCATTTCGGCATTGATCGCCCGTTGACCGCCGACCTTCTTTTTCTGCTTCTTATTCTTTATTTTTTAAGATCACAATTAATTTTCTCAAAACCAATAAATGCCTTTACATTATCTGTAAAATTATATAACAATTAATGACTAATAAAATAAAATTAAGGTTAATTTATAACATAAAATTAATAGACATTATTAAAAATATTCTATATGATTGAAATCTCGTTTGCAACGATTATCTTTGAATCTTGCGAAATACTTATAATTCTTATTTTAAAATCACCAGCCGTATTATTGAGATCAGTGGATGCCTAATAAAAAGAAAAAATGTATAGTATTGTTAAATGCTCCTTATGATTAATATTTAATTTAAAATATTCACCTGTTAAAGCTAATAAATTCAGCTTTAGTGGCATCAAACTTTAATAATAATTCCGACTCGGTTCTGCAAATTATTACATAGAGTACACGTATTTGGTAGCCGCGCTAGGTAATAAGTTAGCATGGTGACAATGTTCTAGTACAGAGTCGCGCTAGGAACATTAACACCCACCCGTCAGTCGTCTGTTCTGTTTATAACGTAAATAAAAAAATTTGAATCTATAATGATGCTTGTACAGAATCAATTTTAATTTTAAATAAATATAATTTATTTACTATATAATTAAATAATAGCATTTTTTATTGCAATTTGACGCTGGAAATGCTCAGACATATAATCAGCTTATGAGTTGCATATATTTTGTCATATGGCGGTTACCGGGTCCCAGCCACCGCGCGACTTGAGGACTTTCCGTCGCTTATTCGCTCGCTTTGGGTCGTATAGAACATCCGTGGACACGGTGGAACAAACCTGGGTGCTTGCTGCTATAGAGGCATGAAAGAAGGGAAAATTATCAAAACGATAGCGCGATCTATCTATCTCTTTTTCTCTTTAAAACTAGCAGATTTCTTTCCGATATTGAGTTGGCTGGGTTCAATTCTATTGAACTCTGGGAGGGGGTAGTCATGTCCTTGTCTGGAATTGTAAAAAGCCTTGGTGTTGTGCTAGACGCAGGTCTTACGTGGAGACCACATATTGAATTGATCTGCAAAAGAATTAACCAGATTTTATGTAGTTTACGTTTTTCCCGTTAGTACACCATGGAGGCTCTTCGTGACAAATTGATGCGTTCACTGGTCTTTCTGCATTTTAACTATTGTTCTACTATTTACGTAAATGCATCCCTGGAGCTCAATACAAGGCTACAACGCTCACAGAATTCCTGTGTGCGGTATGTGACGGGTGCCAAGTAGGATGATCATATCACCCCCTTCAGTATCCGATTGGGCTACATAGGACTAGACGGTTGGAGGGGATATTTTATGTATTTGCAGATCTACAAGATCTTACGGCTGCGTAAGCCGGAGTACCTCGCCGATTCGTCAGGGGTGAACCTAAAGAGGTTTCTCTTCCTCGGATGCACATCGAGATGGGAATTAGATCTTTCTCTGTTCAAGGCGCTCATCTGTGGAACAGACTGCCATACTGCACAAGGAATGCATCCTCTCTTTTTCGCTTCATGGGGCTAGTGATGAAGCATTTGAGGGATCGAGACATCATAATAGATTTTTCTAGTCAGTTGTCCTGGTAATCTTGTTTTAATTTGCGCCCTAAATTAGTTGTATGCGTGTGCCATGAGCATGTATGTATTCATCCTTCACTTCATATTGTAAATATATTCATTTCATTCATTGTATGTAGGTGTGCGTGATTTCATTTCATTCATTATACGTATGTACAACCATACTTGTATTCATTGTGTGAATGTGTGTTCGTGTGTGACTCGACTGACAGATAATAAGAAAAATTCAAGTAATATATATGCCAAAACTTTGCTTCATCTGTGATTTGATTAACGCTGTGATACTGTGCAATTATATTTATAAGTAGACTTAAGATGTTGCGTTTATAAGTGTGTGTTTTGTGCAATATTTTCTAAGTAATTCACAAATAAAAATTTATCTATCTCTCTCTCTCTCTCTCTCTCTCTAACTCTAAAACTTAATTACTTTATTTATGCGCGTT
The DNA here is from genome assembly GCA_018906755.1 of Sycophaga agraensis. NCBI lineage: Eukaryota > Metazoa > Arthropoda > Insecta > Hymenoptera > Pteromalidae > Sycophaga > Sycophaga agraensis. Next base: position 81,880 of record JACCIE010000021.1, on the reverse strand, counting down.
GCGCTCTCGCTCGCTTTAAGTCTCGATACCATCCGCGTCCCGAGACACACTTCTGAAATTGTGCGATCGAGCAAGAATCGAGGGCCGATCGCGCGCCTAATTGCCCTCTCTCCTTGATTAGACGCCACGGTCACGTGCGCTAATTGCCGTGGCGCGCCTATAATTGCCCTCTCATTTCCGCCCACCTAGCTTGGGGTCAAGGCTCCGAGCACGCGCTCAGTACAGCGGCGACCGCGATGAGATACTCCTCCAATTTGTATCTATTTCTTTGCCTTTAATAGTATTATGAAAAGTGACACATAAGTGTTTCAAGATTAGGTATTTAATGCTTCAAACTTATCAGAAATCCTAAATATTCGATTGTTATTAAAGAAGAAACGTTTTACAACACGCCCTGTGTAACAAGTTTTCATTTATAAAATATGTAATTAATAATTATAAATTATGAAAAACAGAAATACTAATTAAGAAGTAAAATTATAAAATACATTCTGAACTTGATATTAACTTTTGCTTCATTCAATTTTTATTTTACAAAAGTATACTCACTTGGAAATGTTACATCTAAATTTTCTATAGTTAGTAGATTATAGTAATAAGAATGACCTCTTAATAAATTTTTGTTTGTTTATCTACTTCTATTTCTTGAAAATTAACATGAAATTGTTTAATAAAAAACAGCTGCACTTTAATATAAATTAATTTTTCTCTGACGACTGCTCCTGAAAAATAGCATACAGTATCAATATATTAAAATTATGTAACGTGACGAAAAATTGCCTTAAAATATTACGTATCTGATAATAAATAAACAAGTTTATGAACATAATCGTAAATTCAAAACATTAGCTAGCTTAAGCCTAATAAAATTCGCATTGTTTCGGGAGTACACAGCTAGAAGAGCGTTAGGAAAAGCATAATCAGACGAGTTGATAAAACAGCACAGCAAAAATACATCTATGCATAATGGTAATGTTTTGAATTTACGATTATGTTCATAAACGTGTTTATTTATTATTAGATACGTAATATTTTAAGGCAATTTTTTGTCACGTTACATAATTTCAATAGGAAAGTAACATTAGTAATTGATGTACTTTTATAATTTTTAATTAATGTACGCATGAATTTCTAAAATTGAAAAAATTTCAAGTCATGAATTTTAAATGCATACACAAGTTTATTTTGAGAAACTTTTTTAATACAATGTTTGGAAAAATCCATTATCCGCGATAATGTATTGAAGAAAAATCAACATTTATCTGAAACTGTACAATATACAGTGTATACGATTAATTACCAATCGTCTAAAAACTTCAGTACTCGATCAGTTTCCCTAAGTGTTTTCTCTAGATATTTATTTAGTTTTATTTAGTATCCTTCATTTGTTGCATTTTGCGCAATATTTAACTTACATATACGCAGCACAATATTTATATTCTAAGAACTATTATATTAAAAATGAGTCTTTTTGGAGATTTTTAATTGCAGTATTTTTTATTATTCTAAATGTTATACGTTTCAATTATTTCCCTATTACATAATACTCTGGAAACCAAAACAGTTTCTAAATGAATTTGCAAGTTAATGAATTTATGAAATCTAATAAGAAAAATTAAATATGATTAAAATAATTAAAAATAACTTGTTTTCTATATTTACATAACATATATTTATACTTGTTGGATAACCTGTAAAAATAGTTACTGTTTTTTAAAAGATTTTCCGAAATTACATTTTATTTCACAGTACATTGTTTAAAATTATGAACTGTTTGTTTGACCTATTATTTCAAAAATGTTTTTTAAATGATACTTTATCAAATACTTTATTTTTAATAGCTAATACATTTTTTCAGGAAATTATTGTATTATTAACCAAAGCATCAGAATATATTTCTTACATTTTTTATATATACCTGTTAACCTTTCACGATATATTCTATATGGCACATGATTTCGTTTAAATTCACCACATTTGAACTGGCAATTAATGCAAAAGATTATATTCTTATACAAAATTAAAATTGAAATTAGATAAAGTACAAACTCATTCAGCAATAAATTAACTTATCTTTTAGAATATAAATGGATAATTATCTAAAAAATCATATTAATGATAAAAATTAATTTACTGTAATAAAACACTCCAAAAAGCAAAACATTTTTTTAAATACATGACCTACATGCCACAGTTTTACTGTTCTCAAATAATTTCGTTAATTGAGAAGCAAATATAGTTAAAATTATGGCATCGACTTACGCTCATATACTTTGGTGTCTTTGTATCTGACGCATCCTTATGCGACTTTGAACAATTTACTTATTCAGTATTAATCGCACTAACATTCCCGTTATTCTAACAGACAAACAATATGGCAATAATTCACCTACAATTGAATCGAAAAACTGACGGTTGATATTTAATTTTATATACTCAATATAAAATATATGTATTCTTTATATTATTTAAAATACTAAATTCTGTAATGATTTTTAGCAAGTAACGTAATTCATAGGAATTGTAATCTACTTTTCTGTCTAATATATTTTTCAAGTAACACAAGTATTTATTCACTTAATTCAATTACATTAGCTGTATTTATTTCATTACAGAACCCATTCTCATCATTTGAATCGTGTAATATGAATAATGTATCAGTTGACTAATAAATAATATCAAAATAACAGTCTTTCACTACTAAGAAAAAAAACCTTTAAAGAATTTAACTATTATTAGAAATTCAACTTTTATTAATTCTAAAAGTTTTTGCTGACATGCAAAATTCAAAAAAATGAAACACAATTATTTAAATTTAAAATTTAAAGCTTCAAATTTTAATTATTTAATCAATTTTTTATGTTTAAACGTAACAATTATTTCTACCTGATGCCAAAAATCAAATGAATCTTAATATAATTTTGATAATTATTAATAAACAATAATAATGTATGAATCACATTTAAAAATAAAATCTAATAAATTTTACATCTTTTACAAAGTTGCCAAGTGAAATTTCTAAGTTGCAGTTTCTTGGCTAAAAAATGATCCTAAAGCAAATTTTATAAAAATTGTACAAAGTACACTGAACTTAAAACGAGAGACACAGTACTGCATCATTCCATGATTAACAACAGAAATTTCGTGCGGAAATAAAAATCTGTCGGAAATCTCTTGATAGAAATAATGCGAGGAATCAGTCGAGCTTCAATTGGAGATCAAATTACAATAGCATTTGCATATAGTCACTTTTGTCACATCTTAATCGAGAGATAACAGTAGACATCGCTTTACATTCACATATATCGACTAGGTTATGTAATGTTAACATGTAAAGGCGAGTCCCTGTTGGCTCTTTTATAAATCATTAACTCCAAACACGCATACTTTCAACTTTTTCATACAATTTTTATCTAATGGAGAAAAGAATTTGTGTATGCAGTGTGTCTATGCCAATGCGTTTTATTTTGATTATTATTCACCTATTATCGCTACCACACGGATTCTCTTGATTACTTGCAACTGCATCAGCTTCCATTGATTTTACCTGCTGTGGATCATTACTGTTATCTGACATACTAGCATCATCACTTTGCAAAAGAGTACGATTTGATGAAGGACTATTTTCCTCTGTTAATTGATTCGAAAAGTTTGGTGAATCAGCACTGGATAACGATTCTGGAGTTCCTACCGAACCTGTACTATTTGCTGTTACTGTCGAGAATGGACTGGACATTATTTCTGCTCTAAAAACACATTACTCTTAAATATAAACATTATGAGATATAAAATAAAACGTATAATTTGGTAGAACAATTAAATTTCAACATACTTTTATTCTACTACTTACTAATCTAATAAATAAATTACCTTGATGGATTAGACATTATTAAATTGAATGCTCGTTTAATAGGAGGTTGTAAAACTCGATCTATTCCTATTGATTCATCAAGTTCAAATTTCCTTTTCATTGCCCCTCCTGTTCCTCCAAGACAGCTCGGACGAATCGATATAGGACTTAAGCTTCTTCTGAAACATGTAAAATTTTAATTGGAAAAATCAAAACAATTGTTTAATGAATTGTAGTATAATTTGACATATAGTGATAGTATTATTTAAACACATATTAAGAAATAATTAAATAAAAATGAAACAATTTTCATTTATGTTATAAAATTGTAGAAATTATTGATAAGAAGATTATTATTTTTAGTATTATTAACTAATACCTTGTAGCAAATGCTTTTCTTGTTGGACTAGGAGACAGTGAACCATTTTTCCATGCTACAGCGTGTAGACTTGGTGAATAACACTGACGTTGTCCTAAACCTGACCTTGTTGGTGATGGAGAAGAACACAATGGTGGGCCACCAGGTGATAAATTTAAACTAAGAGGATCAAACATTTTTTTAGGGATTAATTGCTTATCTGTCCTTAATTGAGGTATTAAGGAAGATGCTGTTGTTAATATAGTTGAAGGTGATGACTCTGTTGAAGAATCTTTGAATGACATTCCTTCTGTTTCAAAAGTCAAATCCTCCCATGATTGAGAAATTTGCATTGCACTATGAATTTCCTTTTCATGTGCTGCTTCTCTACCAGCAACAACATCTATACATTCTTCACGTCTTAACTGATTGACTCTGGGTGCCAGCCTAGGACCAATTCCTATTCCAACAGTTCCACCAGGGCTCTACATGTAATCAAAAATATATATAAAAAAAAATTACTTATTTGCCTATTAAATATTGAATTTTATATAGATAGCTATAATTAGAGAATGAATAAATAATCAAAAAATGCTAATAATGTCAAAAAACAAACAAATATGTACATATATGTATGTATGTATATGTACTTATTGTTTAAACAATATGTAAATGTAAATTACTATAGTTAAAAATAGGAGGCAGGTTATCGCAGAATAAAATTATGAATTAAATTTTATAAATGGATATCCATTGTTTTATAAAATGGATAGTTTGCAATATTTTTTTGTGTTCAATTATTCTAGACATCAATATGAATAAAATATTATTGTAAGAAAAATAATATTAAATCGGATGGGATACCTATTATACATACCTATTTTAATTTAAAAATTGAATATTAATGATTTTAACAATAATTACCCATAATACCTTTATTTTGATTTTTGAAATAGATATTTCTGATTTTCTTAACTACTTCAATTTTTAGAGATCTTCTTGTGACTTAATAAACAATTAAATTATAATATTGGTATTACTATTGACATGTATGTTTTAAAGTAGATTAAATTTCTTACCATTTTTTTTATAATTTAAATAATTTTAATAATTATGTATAATAAATCTTTAAAGATAATATCATATACATTAATACAATATCATATTTATGAGATACATTTAAAGTATATATTTACGTTAGACAAATGAATGTTATAAAATTTAAGAATTTGACTTACACTGGTGCTAAATCTTCTTGCACGAGGTAAATTTGAAAAAACATTAAATGTTGTAACTACATCCCTGCAACAAACAATTGGTGTTAAAAATGAATTTAATCATGTGGCAATAAAATCAACTAATTATAAATATTTAGTGAAAATCCAATTGAATTTAAATTTACCTAGGGGGAGCAGATGTAGGGGGTGAGGTAACAGACATAGTTGCACTAATTTCGTTGATCATTGGAGCACTACTGGATCTTTTAAGACTGGCCTGTAAGGGACAGTCAACATTCATAGCAATCTCTCCAGTGCCTTGAATATCCTTGACGAACATGTTGCCACTTGGACAAAGCTTTACTTTCTCTGCAAATCATAAGCCAACGACCCATCTACACTTATCTGTCAAACTTTGTCAATGCCAAATTTATGAGCTTCAAAACTAAAATTGAGCTCCAAAGCTTTAAAAATTTCCAACTCTCTGAATCTTATTTGTTATCTAATTTAGATTGCCTGCAAATGCTTCAATTTCATACATGTAAATTTTGCAGCAACATTTTTATGCACAGAACCACGATACAATGCAGGACTGTTGAAGTTATTCAAATGTGGAATTCGTAGTGAAAAAAAAAAATGGTTTCCAGAAGATGTGTTTGATATAGAATATTCTTCTACAGAAGTTGAAAGGCTACTAACAGCTATTAATTAATCTGACGTGAGGTAATAGATATTTTAATAGAGAAAATAGGCTAGCAGGACGTACGTTGAAGCAATCTAAAGCACCGACTTAATTCCAAGTGTGTCTTTGTTGCAACTACTGTTGCAGTACTACTGGCGCGGAAGAGCGCAGGAGCAGTTATAAGTGCAACTAGGAATCGGCTCAAAACTCCTGGTACAACTCGTAACTGTAGTCGCGCAACTATTTATTCAAGAATTATACATGATTCGCAAAATAGCAACTACTGCCGCTCTTGTTCAGCTAGCCAGTGTCTTACTCTTGCAGCAGTATCTGTTGTGAGCGTGTTACTACATCTGCGAGTCACTGTAGGCGAGTGTTGCAGGCTTGCAGCCGTTACCGCCGAAACGACCTTGTGGACTGTTGCCGAATGCCGACTTTGCGAGCTGCGTCTCTGTGAATTATGTGCGAAATCGCGAATTCACAGATCCACAGTGGTTGAGTAGAGTAAAGATAACTGCAAACAACCGTACCATAAATACGCACTCTTGTGACTACCCAGTACCGACTACCTAATACCTAGTGCCTGTGAATGCCATTGTGCCGACAGACAGGAAGTATACCTGTGGGCGTGAAAAACAGTGTAAGAGAAACAACCACGACTGAAATTGAACAGATATACGCTATTTTCATATACTTACTTAGTACTCACACTGATGTAGCTGTAATCCGGGGTTTTCAAGTGGCTACACCAGGCTAAAAGCTGATCGGGCCTAGGGGCCACCACTAGGGAGCTGAGGCCAAGGCTGCTGAACTGAGCTGAACAACTGAGATCAGTTTATAATTCTATTAAAATGCAGCGACGCCTAGCGGATTTATTGTCTGCTTACCTCTAAATCTTTTTCTACTTTTACTCACTCCATTATAAATTAATAATATTTCCAACAATCTTCATAGTGACTCGGTTAACTATTTTACCAATATTAACTAGAAAAATATAAAATATTGCACCTTTGCACTTTGTATGTAAAAAAGTTAAAAGATTCTCGCACTCACGGGTCATCGTTTTGATTACAAACAAAAAACTAAAAGTCGATGACATTAGCACAAATTGAATAGTTTGCTACGTTTTAAAGAAATATTTAATTATCCATTATTGCAAAAAATCATAAACAAATTATAAATTCACATATTTAAACTGAAATTATATACTACGAATTGTAAATGATATAATAATAGAATGATTAGCAAGATATATCTTAATTTTAAATTTCTATAATTCGTTGAAAACTCAGTTTTAATTATGCTTGATTAGCAATTTTAAATAATTATATTAATGTTGGCAAAGCAATATTACTATTGTCTGACTATTATAAAATATATTCTATAATTATAGATAATGTTTCGGCGCTCATCAGACAGACCTGTTCGCTCATTCACTGAGAAATGGCAAATAAAAGAATAGGTGATGATCTAAGGGGCCGCAGTCAGAATATTGTAAATATAAATATTCGAGATTCCTATGAGGAAGGCCAGCTTTCGTAAGCCCGAAAAAATGACTAAACGATTCAGAAAAAGCTTAGTACCCATAGGTATAAATAAATAATGATTTTCATTTACCATTATGACGGATGTGGCATAGAGAAATGGTCAATCACAGGAGATCCACGTTCACACTTCGAACTCGACCAATCGCAATAGAACAAAAACTTCTCGACAGTTGTAACATATGTAACCACTCATATGACCTCTATTTCTTATGTCCTTTCTTATTACGGACTCTCACACATCCTTAGTCTTTGCATCAATGACTTCGGTAATGTATTAAGTCAGATTACAGCAAAGTCGATTATAATATGCTATTTACTATAATTAGTAGAATTAATTGAATTCTAAATATCTTCATTATCTTCCGTGCAATTTGGCTACTTTCGAGTACCAATGTAACGTATGTTTAATAATTATCAAACGCATGTAATAATAATTTATTACTATAATGTAAGCGTGCAGACCGAGGTGCAGACTACGCGACTACGCGAACAAACTTTTAAAAATTCTTTTGGTCTGGCTTTTTCTTACTTTTATATTTTATAAAAACAATACTTAAGTAGATTGAATTTTAAATATTTTAATATCTTGAAAGGAATAACAAAAAATTATTTTTTTAAGATTCTCTGTAAAACAATATTATGTAATTTACGAAATAAAAATTTACAGGTAATTAGAACATTTAATTATAATTTATATAATTACTGTTTGATATTAATAATAACACAGTTTATCTGGTCTAGTGGATACTCAAATATGAGTCAGTTTGTTGATGTTTGTAGTTACATGTGTATTTTGTTCCCCCCAAACGTATACAAACAGTAGATTAGTCTGTGTTACTTATTTGCTAATTATTTTAACAAATAGGATACAAAAATTGTTAATAGTAAATTTATATATATAGATAGAAAATAATACATTTAATAGATTAAATAAATAAATAATGATACTACACATTTAATTATCGATTTGTTACTTTATCTTGATAACTGAGTAAAAATTAAAAACATAAGAAATTTCGCAGTTCATTTTATTTATGTCCTTATTTAAATATGATATTTATCATTCTATGACTTTTTTTCAAATACAATTCAAATTTTCAAGACAGAGAACATGTAAAATAAGATAATATATGGATATAGATATTATAATTGTTTTATAATTATAATTCTAAATAAAATCCAGATTTAACATTACAATAATAATTATTTACAATTAGCATATTATGATTATATTTTTGATGACATATAGTTGTTAAGAAAATATAAATAAGATAGTAATACTCAAAATACTTCTAATTATTATAAAACAGAAAATCGTTAATTTTTCATAAGAATTAAAAGCGCGGATTGCATCGATACTTGTTATCGCATTTCCATTTCATAATTACCTTATATACTTTATAACGAAGGTCAACTAGACCAGACTAGACTGATGTAACTAGAAGAACAGATTAGTCTGTGTCAGCCTGTATATTTAAAAGAGTCCGAAAATTCCCCCAGTAATCCCAACTACTTGAGGCGCAGCGATCGCTTGTATAATGTGTATGTATTACATATATAGATATATAATATGAAGTAATGCTCCGAAACATAACATGAAGAATTAAATAATTTGAATTAAGTGAAAAATTTTTTTTAAATTGATTATTTTTTAAATAATCAATAATAAAAAATAATTTATCTTAGTTGTCATATTTAAATCTTAAACTCTTGTTTAATTATAAAATATACAATAAAATCAATGATTATTAAAATAAAAAATAAATAAATATATTTAAATTCAATTTGATTCAAATCACAAATAAAATAATTAATAATAAATTTTTATTTCTTATTTGTAATTTATTAAGTTTAATTTACAATTTTTCAAAATAAGTCCAATTTTTACTTATATTTTATATTTTTAATGACTTTGATTTTTTAGTTGAATTAATAATTACTTTATCAATAACAATATCAGAATTTGTAATACTATCGAGCATTTGCCTTAAATTTTTTGAAAAATAATTCAGAAACTGTGGGTAACGAGTTATCGTCATTTTGAGATTCATTATGAAGGCTTTTACAAAATAATTTTTTTCAGGCACAGTATTGATTTTATGCCCTCATTTATAAAAGTTATAAAATAAGTAATCATTTTTATTGACATGCTTACTACATTACCTTTTTTCATGAAATTGCTTCTCTGTCATGGTCTCGATTCTTTGTATTGCAAAATACTTATAATTCTTATTTTAATATTACCAGCCGTATTATTAAGAACAGTGAATACTTAATAAAAAGAAAGAATTTACAGTATTATAAAATATTTCTTATGATTAATATTTAATTTTAAATATTTACCTGTTAAAGCTAATAAATTCAGTTTCAATAGCATGAAGTTTTAAGGGTGCTCTGGGGTGCTCCGTACGGCATCTGGAACGCCCTCTTCGATGGATTTAGAAGCTGTGAATCGTAAAGAAAATTGGGAATAAAAAATACTCTTTTATGTATATTTTTTAATTGCGAAAATTCTTTTAAAATTGGGTATTACATCCCTACAAGTGGCAAAACTTTGTTTTTGTCAAAAATAATTTTCTAAGAAGACGAAAACAATTTATGAAAATTCATCGTGAAATGTCGACTGCTATGCATGTAGTTGACGATTCAAGGGTTTCGAAAAAGAAAATATTTTCTATTAAATGCAGATAATGAATTTTAGCAAAAGCGAAATTTTGCGACTTGTCGGACAAATCAAGGAAAGTATTAAAATTTATCCGAAGGCAAAAGAATTATTCTAGCGAGTGTAAGTTGCATTTCCGTGTTGTAAAGGAAAATATTGTACTATTATGATTGTGGGGGCTGTTCATCCGCAGCCGCAACAGCGCCGGCGCAAGCAACAGCTGCAGCCGAGGCGCGATCCAAACAAAGTGGCAATGCTGTGCCCGCTACGCGCGGGCCCCCCATAGGTGGCGTAGGAGCCAATAGCCCGCGCAACTTGAACCAGGTCTGCTCTGATCACATCCGATCATCGGGGACTCAAGTAGCGTCCTGCATAAGCGCTCGTTTCGCAGACGCTGTTTGCTTTATCCACGTCCCTTCCCTTAATATGGACGATATATATTTCAGCGCTTAAAACTATACTGATCTAATTTTCATTTGATAATACTACATAATTTATATTAAAATACAAAAATAATAAAAAAACATGTTACAAACAAAAATTCTACTTTCCAAATTGTGTTCAACTAACTAAATATTGTTTACTGAACAAAATGTTAAGTGTGCCTCGTTCAGCTTTTTATCAATTTTTTATGTTTGTAATCTATATGGCAATTGTATAACATTATATTACTTTTATGTATAATTTATTTCATTATGTAATAAATGGTTTATAAATATGATTATTGTATATTTTAACATTATTTAAAATATCGATAATAAACCTTTACTTCAATAATTGTTAATTTTTGAAGATTCAAATGATCTTCCAGAATATTGCATTGTTCTGGTAAACAGTATCAATGGATTGTTTAACACCGATACTTGTATCAATTTCAATAAAAAAATGATATTCATAACTTTGGCTATTTTACAGATACCAATTTTCTGTTTCACCATCTCTTATAGTATAACATATGATATTATTAAATTGTTATTAAATAAAATTTGTTTTTCATCGCTGAAAGTGGCCTGGATAATTTCGAAAGAAGTTTTTCAAATAACATTGCACTTGTGTCTAATATAAAGTCATGTACTAGATCATACAGCTTTACTAATTTAATGAATTGCGAGATAAATTATAAAAGAAAAGCTTTCTATCAGTACCAAGTGATACAGCTTTTGGTAAAAACGGACTTTCTATTTATCTAAGAAAATGATACAATAATAATAATTAAATAATATCATTTAATATTTTATTGCAATATTTTAAAATGCATAGTATGTGTTGTCATGTAGCGGTTACCGGGTGACTAATTTCGCCCCGGCTCCCAGCCACCACGCGACTTAAGGACTTTTCGTTCTCTCCTCCTGCTCGTGTCGTCGCATGGAAAATCCGCGGACGCGGCGGGGCGAGCCTGGATGCTCGCTGCTATAGGGAACGCGAAAAATGGGAAAAGGCGCACGCATAAATAATTACGCGGATGTTTCACTTTAAAATCAAATAAATATTTATTATAAAGTTTACAAATAAACCCGACAATGGCGCGACGCTATCTAATAACTTTTTCTCTCTCTCTCCCACTCTCCCGACGCGGATGACCGCGGGCATACTGAACAAAATATATATATATTAATTCCACTTACTTTGGTGGCGACGGCGATCTTTAACTTAGCGGGAATGCCCTCCGCCGTGTTGTTGGCGCTACCTTCTTGTTCAGCCAATCTGCAGCCACAAGGGCGAGATCCTCACTCTCTCTCTCTCTCTCTAACTCACTTCGTACTAAGCGCGTCGCGCGAAACTCGTGGCGCTTCGCCGCTAATAGTCTCGGGAGAAACCGTGTCCCGAGATCGCGCCGGGCGCCAGTGGTTATCTTCCTCCCGGCCCCCTACCGGTTTCTGTCCCCCCCCTAGTGGTGACCTCACTCCCTACTCCCCTCTTAATCCATTTTCGCATTAACCGGCGCTCCCTCTCCACACGGCGATAGGCCTCCTGGCACCTTGGGCATGCCCCGATGGTCACGCCCCGCCGCCCGCAGTTCCGGCAGTATACCGGGTGCTTAGGTTCCGGGCACTCGGCGACGTGATGTCCGTTTGACCAACACCGCTGGCAGGAATCCGGTGGCGGATCTACTGCCGGGTCAAACGGAACGGGCGCCAATGCTCCATAGATGAAGTTTAGGCGCCCCACCAGCGCCGCCGGTGATCCCACCCTCAGCTCCCCCTGCCCGGCTGCTTTACGGGGTCCTTGCAATATCCGGGCGCCCGCTGTAGGCCATTTTTTTTTCATCGCCCCGGGCGATCCCCCTCCCCCTCTCGGCCTCCACGGTAGGCTCCGCCATCGGGGCGTCGGTGGTACACCCTGGGGGTCGCTGCCCCCCTTACCGCTCTTCGGGTGTTTCGCCTCTAGCTGCAGTTGTTCTGGCCGGGGCGTTGCTACTGCCGGTAGACTGGGCGCCCTCAAAAGCGCCGGGTCCTCGATGATCGGCAGCGGACGATACCCGCCCTCCAGTGGGGTGCTGGACGACTCATAGTCGTCCATCGTCAACTGCCGCCGCCGTCGCCGGTTGGGCCGATGTTTCTGGCGTGCCAGTTCCGCCTGCCGCTGCTCTCGCCGAACCTCCTCCACGTAATCCGCAGGCGGTGGGAGCAAGCCCGCCTGCTCGGTTGCCGCGGCCTCCAGGGCCAGCGGCAACACATGCCTCTCGTCCGGCTCCTCGGCGGAGACCGTGGCCACCTGGGCCTGCGGCGCTCCGGCTGCTTGGGGTGTCGAAGGGGCTTCCTCGACCTCCATGGCCTCCGCCTCCGGGCCTTCCTCCCGGCTCGCCGAGGCGGCCAAGCCGGATCCTGGAGAGCGGAGGTCAATCAGATCTCCGAGCAAGAGCGGCTCTTCCTCCTCCACCGTTAGTCCACCTGCTGAAGACCTCCACGGGTTCTCAACAGCAGGGACAGCCAGTTCTTCCTTCTCGGCCATCCTGTGAAAGAAGAAAAGCATATTATTTAATCGGCTCTTAGTCAGCCCGCTCACCTCCCTCCCTTAGTTTTCCCTCCCCCGGGCCCAATCCCTCTCCCTCCGGGCTGGATACGCCCCGAGCACCCCCTGTCCTCGGCGGAATGTATCGCTTCAGGTGCTGGACATGCGCCTTCTCCATCCTCCGCCCTGTATTCCCTAGCAGTACGACCGTCTCCCCCAGCACCTGTTTTACCATGAATGGCCCTTCATACTTAGCGGCCAGTTTCCCGGATATCCCCTTCGCCGCATTTGACAGGACATGCTCGCGCCGCATCACCAAGTCCCCCTCCTGGAACGAGGCATATCTTCTATTTCGATTGTATGCCCTGCTCTGCCGCTCCCGGGCGTTATCGTTATGTTTCCTAACGAGATCCCTGATCAGCTCGAGCCGTTCCATTCGGTTAGCCTAGATTCCGGGATTTACCGGGATTATCGGGTCCCTTCTTTCCACTTCCCTCCTCAGGCACTTGCTGGGTCGAGGGATTCTCCCGAAATTCAGGACAGCCGGGGAATATCTCGTGCTCGAGTGTACAGCCGTGTTTAGCGCGTGCCGCAACTCGTGCAAGTGTTCATCCCAGCTACGATGATCTACCCCTGCATACTGGGCTATCATCGTCTTTAATATCCTATTAACCCTCTCAACCGGGTTTCCCTGGGGGCTATAAGGGGGCGTCGTTACATGTTTTATCCCGTGTTCCTCCAGCACTCCTTGCAGATGCTGGTTGACGAAATGCGTGGCATTGTCTGTCAACAGGAACGACGGGGTTTCCCGACGGAATAAAATCAGCTCCTCCAGGGCGCTGGCGACGACTCTCCCCGTGGCTGCACGTAAAGGCTTGAGCTCAACCCAACGAGTAAACAGGTCTTCAAAAACGACCACGTATTTATGCTGATGTTTACTTTTGGGGAGCTCTATCAGGTTTGCAGCCACCACCAGCCAGGGCCTTTCAACTATCCTCTCGCCCATCAGGCCTACCGGTCCCTGCTGGGACACTTTGTACCTCTGGCACTCTACACAGGCCCGCACAAAGTCCCTCACCTCCTGATAGAAACCGGGCCAATAATAGTCGCGGGCCACCCGGTCGAATGTCTCCTCGATTCCCAGATGCCCGGACGATGGGTGGCGGTGGGCGTCTACCATGACCCTCACTCTGTGCTCCGCGGGAACGACTAGCCTCCAACCTTCCTCTCGAAAAGCTATCGGATCCAGCAGTTTGTCTATCGAATATCGATACAACAGGCCGTGTCATCCACTCCCCAAACCGGGAATTTCAGAGGGTTTTGTTGCACGTCTTTCAGACGTTTTATATACCACTGGTCCGATATTTCCTCGAAGGCCGCCACCTGGGGCGCGTCGTCTGCAATTCCCCGCGAGAGTGCATCCGGGACTTTGTTCAGAGAACCTTTTGTGTGCACGATCCGGAAGCTCCATTGCTGCATCTCCAAAGCCCAACGGGCTAGGCGGCCAGTGGGGTCCTTAAGATTTTGCAACCACCGTAGGGCGCTATGATCCGTTCGTGCTACGAATTCATATGCTTCCAAGTATGGTCGCAGCTTCTTAATTGCCCACAGCAAGGCCAGACACTCCTTTTCGGTGGTAGTGTAATTCCGTTCCGCCGCATTTAGTATGCGACTCACGTACACTATGGGATGCTCCTGCCCTTCCTCATCCTCCTGGGTCAGCACGGCGCCAATGGCATAATTACTGGCGTCGCTCTGAACCGTGAAGAATTTTGAGAAGTCCGGCCGCGCCAGCACTGGCGCTTCTGCCAGGGCCGCCTTTAGCGTTGCAAAAGCAGCTTCCTGTCTCTCCCCCCATTCCCAATCCTGGTCCTTCCTCAAGAGTTTGACCAGAGGTACCTTCACCTCTGCCTCCACCGGAATGAACCGTGAGTACCAGCCCACCATTCCCAGGAATGTTCTCAATTCCTTGACATTTCCCGGGGCTGGGTACTTTAGTACCGGGCTAACCTTATCCGGGTCCGCCCTGAGTCCTTCCGCGTCCAGACGGTACCTGAGAAAAACTACGCTCGAACAACAAAATTCGCATTTTTCGCGATTGATCTCAAGGCCCGCACCCACCACCGTCTGGAGCACGTACTTTAGCCACTCCAGGTGTTCCTCGAATGTCTCCGTCACCACGATAAGATCATCCAGGTACCCAAAGACATGTGGCGCTACCTCGGGCCCGAAAAGTGCCCCTATCAATCGACAAAACGTGGCCGGGGCGTTCGAAAGTCCGAACGGCAGCCTCACAAACTGCCACTGTCCCGACCCTGGTACCGAGAACGCCGTATATTGCCGGCTACTCTCCGTTAGAAACACCTGGAAGTATGCTTTTTTTAGATCGACTTTCGAGATGTATTTAGCATTCCTCAGCCGATCCAGGATTGAATCCATATTCGGTAATGGATAATTGTCTCTCTGGGTCAGTTTATTTACATCCCGAAAGTCGATACAAAAGCGGTAGCTGCCCTTTCCCTTGCGGAAGATTGCAGGTGCGCTACACCACTCGCTCGCACTGGGTTCAATAATGCCTTTGTCCAGCATTTTCTGAACCTCTTGCTGAGCGAATTCCAGGATCCTCGGGGACATGCGCCGGGGTGCATGCCGAACTGGCTTTCCCCCCTGTACGTCGATATGGTGCCAGATCAACGTTGTGAACCCGTGAATTTCACCTGGCTCCGGGACGAGGCTATCTACTAGAGCCATCACGCGCTTACGTTGTTCATCGCGTACTTCCACGATGCCCGCACATTCCCCTCGGATTCCTACTCCCTGACCCTCTATATCCTCCTCTATAAACTTCCTCCATTCTCCACTCGGAGTACGCCATAGCCCTTGCCCGTGCTGCACTCCCAACGCCCATTGTCGGATGAAGTCCACCCCCAGGACCATTTCATAATCCATTGCTGCTATGATCCTTACGTCCAACATCTTTTCGTCCCCATCGATGCTGAACCAGATCCTGAGCACCCCTAACGCTTGTTGGGCCGATCCCGTGATTCCTCGCACCATAAATTGTGCTGGTCTCCACATATCCTTAAAATCCTGGGCCCTGCTAGCGTGAATGCACGAGATCTGGGCCCCCGGATCGTATAGCGCCTTGAGTACCCTGCCTCCCAGGTTCACCGCACAAAACCAACGGTTTTCCTCCTGGGTGGCAGCCAGCGACTGTCCAGACTGTATTTCAGAGCCTGCCGAGTCAACTGTTAGCCCTACGGGCTTGACAGCTTCCCATGCGCCAGCAATATCCAGGTCGCTTCCGACGGCCTCCAACGGTTGCACGATCCCGAAGGAGTTATCCGTCGCCAGAAGGTGCTCCGTGGATCTGATGATCTTCGTGACCGCCCTCGTTCGATCCTCCCCCTCCCTACAATTCCCTTCCCCCTCATCTACAGCGCGCTCTACCGGGCGGCAGGGTGTATAGAGCGATTCTACACCCCCGCCCTGGCGTTTTTTAAAGTTTCCCGCAGAGTAGTGCAGCCGGGCGTCTCACAAACCTGGCAACGCAAGGGTGCCTCTGCCCACGGGCAGTTCGCCGCCCAATGTCCGGGCTGACGACAACGCAGACATACTCTCCTCGGACACTGGAACGATTTGTGTCCCATGCCCTGACAGGAATAGCATGCGCCCGGGAACGGCCCTCGCCTATCCCTCCGGACATTATCAGAGGGACCGCTCGGGTTTCCTTGACTCGTTGGCCCTCCCCAATTTGGGGTATTTTCCGGGGAAGGAGCCGGGTTTGCCGCCTGCGCTGCAGACCCCTGGTTTTGGGAACCCTCCCGACCCTGGAGGATTCCCGGGAGACCGGCCACGTTCGCCGGGACTCGTCTTGGGACCACCCGGCCTCCGGGTCCCCCTACATCCCGAGAGTATCCGGGAAAACCGTCCGCCCGGGTTGGCTTATACCCCAGCCCTGGTTGCGCCTTCGGTTCTCCCCATTCTCGCGGAGGCCTTGTGAGATGACCCGTGTTCGCTAGGGACTGCCTGGACGGGCGCTGGCCCTCCGACCCCACCCAACCCTGATCACGGGTCGGGGCCTTGGATCCCGGATGCCTATTACCGAGCAGATTTACGCCGCCATGACCCTGTCCTGCCTGGCCATACATTGCGGCGATCTCGCCCTCCCCATACGGTTCCCCTTCCCAGTCCCGATCGACCACGAGTTTTTTCGCCTTCCTCACGCCTTTAACGCGTTCGCCGGGCACCTCGAGTTGGGTTGTCGAGTGAATTCGTCCTTCCACCGCATCGAGTCTGCCCTCACTTTTCTTTAAGGGTCTCTCTCCCCTGGACGTACGGACCTCCTGACTCTCGTAACGTTCGTTCAGGAGGTTGACCCTCTCCTTCCGTCCCCCTAGGTGGACTAGTCTATCCAGGGTCTCGATGTCTTTATCCATCAAGTAATCCCTGAATTTGGACCGGACCCTCTCCAGAATCATGTGAATCTGACGACGCTCTGATAGGGGGCGCCGAAAACGACTAGCCTGAGCTCTGAACGCACTCACGAACTGGCCAATCGTCCTGTTTCCCTGGCGCATATCCTCCAGATCCCGACGTAGATCCGAGTCCGACACTCGCTGGCAGAACCTGGCCTGAAAGGAGAACGCTGGCCAATCCACAAACGTACGCTCCAGGTCCTGATACCAACGACGGGCATCCTTCAAGAGCACGGAATGGAGTGCCGCTATTAGGCATCTCTCCGTAAACCGATCCCTATTCCGAATCAGTGTAACCCCTTGTAGGAAGTCCATCGCGTCCTCCTTTTCATGATTTGAAAAGGTTAGAGCTGCATCCCGCAGAGCCCGGGCACAAAGAAGATCATCATCCGATCTCATCGGCCCCTCCGCTTCCGGGTAGCTCGGACGTCCTTCCGATCCATCCCTCCTTCTACCAGGCCTGTCCCCGGACTGTGGGGGCCTTATTGGGCCTCGTCCACCTTCCTGGACTAGGGCTGGTGCTCTAGCCACCTCCCCTCTCCTCCTCCGCCCTCCGCAATCCCTCTGCGCACCGCTCCGGAATAGATCGTCCAGAGATCCATCCGAGTCCTCCGAAGTATCGGACTCCTCTGAGGATCTCTCGATCTCCCTTCCCCTCGTTCCCCTCTCAAGAGGTATCGATTGCCTGTGATCGTGGGTGGATGCGGCGGAAGGGCACCGAGGAGGAAGCGATAACGCTGCTCCTCTCTCCCATTCCGGAACCTCCCCTACGGTGTGCGTCATGCCTGCCGCGATTTGGACCCTGCCGATTGCCCCCCGCAAATTTTCGATTTGAGGCTCTAGTCCCGACAGTATCCTATGGTACTGATTGATATAGGGGAGGACGCCTACCCCTGAAATCCCAAACGGGATTGGATTTGCGGTCAACCGGGGCGCGTCAGTCCCCGACAACTGCAGTACGGGTCCAAAAGGTCCTTCCCGACCCTGTGCTGGCTGCAGGCTAGGAAGTAGGGCTGACCGGGTGGTTCTCCCCAAATCCCATCCTTCCAGCACTTCCGGCCCAGGTTTTTGTGACATGACGTCCCGGAAGCTCTCTGCTGATCTCTCCAACCCTGACGGGTCCGGTTGTTCTGCTTCTTTACCGGATCGGGCTGCCTTCTGGCGGCCCACCCACAAGGCTTCACAACATAGTGGAACTGGGCGTTGATCGACCCCCGGGTCATCATCATTGCCGGCAATCCAAGGCACGTCCGCCTCCGGCCTTGCCGACCTGACCAGGGAGCGCCAAAGCCGTTCCCGCAATTCCGGCTCAGTTCCTCTAAAATGGAGGTTACTGGTCACTAGCTTGAGGGCCACCTCCATAAGCGAGAGTGCTGATACCTCTCGTCGGAGTTTTCTGGCCGACCTATCCTCCAGCAACGTCCGGACTCGCAGCTCGTAAGCCTGCATGTCCTGTTGCTCATCATCAATTCTGCCCACATTCCGGGCAAAAGGGTTGGGCCTGCCCCTCCTCGCCCTGGGCTCCCAGCCTTCCCTGTTGCTCTCCCTTAACGGGCGGAGCCCGGGGTGGTGGCTCCATCCCCCGAGCCGGCTCGTCAAACCTGAGCCTTCTCCTTCCTGACCCCGCAGAGTCCACCTTTCTTTCGCTGCCGCCCTGGTTTTGCCAAACCTATCCCACCGACTTCGGTTTGATTCGATGGGACGCCTGAATGCAGACGCGGAGGAATTCACTCCCACGGTCTCCTGGCCCCCAAATTAAAGAAAATACAACATATACAAATAAATATACATATTGATATGTAATAGTGGTACGGTCGAGAGAGACGAGTATCCCCCCCACGCCCGCAGGCGTTTCCCCGAAATCGGCAATGTGGGATAGGGAGCGTTCCCCCGGGTAGCAAGCTTGATATTCTTTTATCCTGGCCCTTTAACAACAATCATCCTACCCTATCCTAAACCTAATCCCCTGTCCTACTTACTAAATTATTCCAAATGCAGTCTAGCGCTGCCCCCTACATTTGCCCTTGGCAATTTTATTAGGCGGCACTCTCCCGGCAAAGCCCTCGGAGAACGCTAGACTGCTAAATCTACGTCCTTTACCCCAGGATCCTAGGCTGCTCCTATGGGGGGTGTTTCCCGGCTGAGCCATCGGAAACAGACGCATCGGGGGTCGCCCACTCCTTGCCATGCCTCGACTGATCGGCAGTCCCCGGCGATAGCGCTTTCCCGGCTAAGCCATCGGAAAAGGAATGGATCGACCCTTAACACCCTTGTCGTGGTACCGATTGTCCTGTTTAATCGGCTACGTGACGCCCCTCCCGGCTGAGCCTCCAGAGAGGTTGAGAGTGACCTACTATCCTAAAAGTCCTTGACTCACACGAACCTGCTTACATCTAAACATTTATAAAATCAGCATCGGGGCGCGAATCCGGATTTCGCTAACCCTGAGCCCAGGGGACCGGAAGAAGCAATCCCACCTCCCACTGCGCCTACTCTGATACGGATCCACTAGGCGTGGCTGATTGCCTCCATCCCCCCCTGTCTCCAAAACTCTCCTCACACACACTAAATCTATAGCTAAAATAAAACTGAAACTATACAGGTCGCTGGCCACAGAATCTCCCGCTGGTCCGGGCTATTTTGCTAGTAGGGTGGGGTTCTGGACGATTCTAATTGCGGTACTAATCACCGACTTATTCTAAATTGGGATGTGATAAGAAATCCTCGAACAGGTTTCAAATCACATCCCAATATCGGGCTGCTTCATACCGCTATCTGAAAAGTAAACCTCCCCCCTCCCCCGGCAGACAACCCACCATCGGGATCATCCCTCCTTGGCCACTCTGACCTGGTCCTGGATCGTTTGTTTGGTCCCCAAACAACCCCCCTAACCTAGAAAACAAACCTTCTTTATTCCCTTAATTAATAAACTTTGCCTAATTATCCCTGCTAAACTCGTTGCTAAAGGGCCATTCCGGGCGAAATACCTGGATGTTTCCCGGTGACCCGCCAGGCGCGCCCATAGATGCCCCGGGCGCCCGAAAGCACCTCACATCTACTGGGTCCCCCTCCCCTCACTCGTTTTCCATGCAACACTCCATGGGGGCTCGATCATGCCCACCGCACCTGAACTAGGTACGATGCCGGGCTATCGAAATTCTAGAGTGCTGCATTTATTAACTCGATCATGGGAGTACAACAATCAATGGCATCGTCAAATTCGTTCATTTAATTATTAATAACAATTAAATAAACGAATTCTAGCAATTGTTTTTGCAGCCAAGCTTCGATTTAAGTTTTTCGCGCCAGGATTCTGCTCCGGTATTGCATTTAACTAAAGTTCATAGTGCCGACCACCAACTTGTTGGAGAGAATGATTGGCTAACAAGTACATTTGAATATGTATAGCTTTGTACAGAAGCTCAATGCACCGGAAATCAAATGATTCCGCATAATAATACGCATCGTGAATGGGAAACATTATTACATACTAACTATATAAGCTCTATCTGTCAGCAGTGATATTCCCGATCGAAGGGCTGGCACTGAAATGAGTTGAATGGCAATGGGATATTTAGTACTGGTTAACTTTGGACCACTTCGAATTAGTTCGGGTGGCCTGGGTCACTTCGGTTATTCTCGAACTTATTGATGCTCATATCGCTTACTGTGTCGCTTATATGCATATATTACCGCCATTGCTGTAGTAAATCTGTGAGAGAATATGCGTTGAAATTTCTAAGATGTATTATATTTATATTAAAAGATATTATATAGCATAGAGTTTAGTTCATGTATAAAATACTTTGTGATATAAACCAAAAAGCTGTTGTAAATATTAGTCATAGTTTTTAGGCACAGAGACCTCAATTATTTTGTTATATTTAATTGTTTATGCGAATTATCAAAAATTAAACAGAAACATCTTGCGAAAAATGTTTTATAATAATAAATGTTTTAAACAATAAATATCAATGTTTTTATTTTTATCAATCATATAAGGAATTTCGATAATAGATTAAATTAAATTTAGTTGATAAAAATTTCCTTCAAATACACCCATTTTTCTTCTGCCCATTTCTGCTCTGTATTTCCTTTCCTAGTTAAACGTAAATGAAGTAATGTACATGTCCTATTCTCAAAATCGAAGTAGCTGATTTTTTACGGATATGAATGATCAGAAGATTGGGAGATCACGGGTGTGGCAAGGGCGGAAAGCGCCTGCGGCGATTGCAGAGATTGGAGATGGTGAAGGCGTCATTACCGCCGGTAGTCCCGCGATCGAAGCCCCTGAGATCGCAGCTACCGCCGCGGAAGGCGTGCGTCACCTCGGGAGCTTCCAGAGAAGGTGATGGGAGCCCCCATCACTTAACATGGTTTGGCTATCCGCGTTCCGGTGGCTGAACGAGTGCAGAAGCGGACCGAGAGATAGTACCGCATAAACGTTAGCCTGCCATCAACAGTACTATAGAGTAATATACGAGGTGTATTCAAAAAGTAACGAGAATTTTTAAATTTCGCGGGTTTGGAGAGTCCGCCTGTATAAAATTTTTTTTATTATATTGGTACACATGCCCCTAAAGTACCATAAAATTTTCAGCAATATTCATTGCTTACTTTTTAAGTGGCAACCGCTAACGTAGACGTGTTTTTTCGAGCTCGGCGATTTTCTTTTGTGAAAAAAAATGGATCAAAGAATATGTATTCAATTTTGCGTAAAAAATGAAATAAAGTGTAGTGAAGTTTGTAAAATGTTAACAAAGGCATATGGTGAGTCTGCTATGAGTAAAGCAAGGATTTACGAGTGGTATAAGTGTTTCCAAGATAGCCGCGAAAATGTTGAAGATGACGAACTACCCGGACGCCCAAGCACATCAACAACTGATGAAAATGTGATAATTTAATGGCATAGTGCATCATGAATTCTTGCCACAAGGTCAAACAATCAGTAAGGAATACTACCTATAAGTTCAACGCCGTTTGCGTGAAGCAATCCGAGAAAAACGCCCGGATTTGTGGCAAAACAATTCATGGCTTTTGCACCACGATAATGCACCTGCTCACACTTCATTGATTGTTCGTGAATTTTTGGTCAAAAACAAAACTGTAACGATGCTTCAGCCTCCATATTCGCCACATATGGCTCCATGTAACTTTTTTCTATTTCCAAAAATAAAGAGAACATTAAAAGGCCGTCGTTTTGCAAGCATAGATGTGTTGTCAAGTAGAATAATCTTATTTGTAGCTGTTTCTCACGTAGGTATGTAAGTCATCTCCCAAGATAGTGTCAAGTAAAATATTCTCATTAGTAGCTGTTTCTCACGCCGATATGTGAGTTATCTCCCAGGATAGGTCATGCGAGCGACTCTTATACACATACATAACGCATAGAATTTCGGTCTGTTACATAGATATCTAAGTTACTTCTTGTAAACTAATCTTATATAGAAAGATATATATATATAAATACGTGAGCCTATAAGGGACCAGCGGTTCAGTAATATAGTTAAATTCATCGTGTAAGCACATCTCTCAGGAGCTCTGTCACTATATTGCAATAAAGATCAGACGAATATATCTTTGTCCAATATTCATTTTCTGCCTTTCTTGACGCCAGGATTTCTGTAAGTACTCACACGCGCCTTCAACTCAACCATTTGCTACCATCGCGTGAAATACTCATCTCGAATAGATGACATTTGGTGGCAGCCAGGGTGGAATCCAAGAGACAGTCAGAAGAGACTACCAGTAGTAAAGTCAGACTGTCTAGTCAAGAGGCAAGTAAGAACCCCGGATCGATATCGATTCGTGAAAAGGACAGTCCACAGGCATAAATCGTGACTGATTCAGGAGCATCGCAGTTCCCAGAGAAGCAGCTCAACCTCAGTGCACAACCTGCCCACGAACTCTTCAACTACAAAAGGACAGTTCACACGCATAATTCGTGACTGATTCAGGAGCATCGCAGTTCCCAGAGAAGCAGCTCAACCTCAGTGCACAACGCGCTCATGAACACTTCAACGACAAGAGGACAGTTCACACGCATAATTCGTGACTGATACTGGAGCATTGCAGTTCCGAGAGAAGCAGCTCAACCTCAGCACGAACTCTTCAAGTACAACCGTTTTTACGGCCTAACTGGGAGGTGCAAAGGACTCAAGGTACGCAAGTAATAAAAGAAAATTTAATTAATAAATTTAAAAACTTAAGGATCACGCCGTGTTACGTTTTTGTAAACTGGATTTTTTATGATTAAAATATTAGAGATAAAGCCGTTCGTACTTTGTCTATCATACCGGTGAAATTGTTTACCTTTTTTTTAATCATAAAACCAGTCGTAATTATAAGTTATAACACGTGTACTTTTACACCATTATACGAACACCATACTTTCAAATTATTGAGTGCGCCTGCTCACGCTTGAAAATATGTTGCCCTTTACTCTTACATGCTAGGTCGCGATTCTTTTTGTACTTATCGAAGCGTCGATAACGTGAGTGTAGACTCTGATCGTAGTCAGGATATCTTTAGGGCACAAGCATTGTCGGACGTGTCTGACTATTCCTACGATACTTATAAAAAAATAAGACAATTAAAAATTAACATACGACCTTCAAAAATGGACGCACTTAACAAAATCGCGAATAAAATCCGTTCGCACGAAGACCTCACGGCCGAATCAGTAAAGGAGAAAAATCTGAAAATAAAGCTCGTAGCGCAACGCGAAGTAATTGAACAACATCAACTATAGATTGACAATCTAACAGCGAAATTAAACCTTTAGGCGACTTCTATACCCTTAGGCGACACATCTGCGCGACTACAAGTATATACCGGAATGCTGACGCGAGAAGATCACCAATTTATTCGTGAACTCTTAACAGAGATACGGGAATATGACGGATCAACTGACGTATCTGCATTTATAGACCAAATCATAAGAACGAGCAGGCAGCTAAACACAGATCCAGCGATCGCCGCATTAATTAGAAAAGTGTGTGCATCAAAATTGAAAGGAAGAGCGCAACAAGTAGTAGAACGACACCAAGTCACCACAGCCGTGCAGTTAAAGGAATGTCTAGAATCACATTTTGGTAGATTAGAACTCGAATATGACCAGTTATCCGAAATAAGAAATGCTATGCGACAAAAACCCGGAGAACCAGTTAAAAATTACGCATATCGATATAATAATATCAATATGCGTATACAAGTAGCAATAGACGGAGAAGGCGGAAATTATAAAGAAATGCACCGCATATACGAAGCTGATAAAGCAATAGATAAGTTTGTGCGTGGATTATACCCGGAATGATTGCGACTCGCTGTACAACAACAAAGACCGCACACTCTTCCCATAGCTTATCAACAAGCTATGTACGAGGAACAAAGGAGAAGCGAGGACGAAAAACTTCGTGCTAGAAATCGCACCGATTTAACGTACGAATATTCGGATCAAAGGAGAGAGCGAGAGAAAAGAGACAGCCGATCTAAAGACAGACAAGCACGCTCAAGTGGATATCATCTAAGGGATAGATTTGACTCAGCATCACGAGAAAGATATTACAGCGATAAACAAGGAGACAGTCATTATCGGAGTGATTCACGAGGCCAGTACGAATCCCGCGATAAAACGCCTTCAAGAGTGACTTTTGAAAAAGGTGATAAGCGCTCAAAACCTACTGGCTCACACTGTGGAATATATGGGCATGACAAATCTAATTGCTATCGATTGAAGAATTCTCAAAACCGAAATTTTCCAATGCCAGCCTCAAAACATCACTTGATGGACGAAACGGATCATCGATGGATGAAAGACGACCCTCCTCAATGTTACTGGAACGACACAGGGATGCAATCTACCCCTCCAACGGAAAACACTGGCATCTATGGCTTCAACCAACAGGAACAAAGGGACGATTACTAAAGTTTCTAGTAGACACCGGAGCGGGACTTTCAATAATAAAGGATTCCGTATTAGATAGAAAAACATGTAATCCGATTAGACAGCCAATACATGAACGAAAAACGATTCAAATCGTCGATGGACCACATACTATGTACGTACAATGCAGACTTAACACTTTTGGAAAAGATTTTATATATAATGTAGCCGCAGACTCATTTGCCACTCACTCAACTGCCGCCTGGAATCAATATTCTAACGGTAAAAAATAATAAACCGGATGGAGATTACATCATCACGGATGATAAAAATTTAATTACACCTGCAATATATCATGTAAAAAATGGAAAAACAAAGGTAAGCTGTAGCAACCATTCGGATAAACAAATAAATATATGCACCGATCTACAGATTGAAAAGTTCGAAGAAAATATTTCAATATTAAATAATAACATTCCAAATAAACAAAGAAAATTACTTTTACAACAATTATACTCTCGACATAGTAATGTATATGCAACCCGAGAAAGAGACGAACTCACAGTTGAAAATACGCGACTCTCACATCTACCGCAAGATCATGCCAATGCCATCTTATCACTTGTCAAAGCTTACTCGGACATATTTCAACTAGAAGGAGATCCTGCACCTTCGCTCGATGACGTGTATCACCGTATAGATCTAACTACGTCGCAAGCGATCACTTCAAAACTGTATCGACATCCACTGTCATTGCACCGTGAGATCGATAAACAAATAGTAGATCTTGAAGAAAAAGGAGTAATAGTTAAATCTAACTCACCTTTTCTTTCGCCCGTGTGGTGTGTACCAAAGAAGATGGACGCCTCAGGGATACAAAAGTACAAAGTAGTGATCGATTTTCGCAAACTAAACGAGTACACGCTTCAAGATAACTATCCGTTGCCCTCAATAGATGAAATTTTAGACCAATTAGGAGAAGCACGATATTTCAGCGCATTTGATCTCGCCAACGGATTTTATCAAGTACCGGTTTTACCTGCACATCGGGAACGAACGGCGTTTAGCACACATAAAGGCCATTGGGAATTTAGACAAATGCCAATGGGACTCAAGAATGCACCCGCGACTTTCCAACGAATAATGAATCTAAAATTACAAGGACTGATTGGGACAATATGCTTTGTATATCTTGGTGATATAATAGTTTATTCGAAGACATTTGAAGAACATTTACAAAATCTACAGACATTATTTCAACGACTTAGAGAAACAAAATTGAAGTTACAACCCGATAAGTGTGAATATGTAAAAGCAGAATTAGAGTATCTCGGATACTTAATCACTGAAACCGGAGTTTTGCCAAATCCAAGCAAAGTAGAATGTATACGAAACTACAAACAGCCCAACAATCAAAAGGAAGTGCGACAGCTATTGGGCCTTTGCGGTTATTACAGGAAATTTATTAAGAATTATGGCAAAATAATCATACCTCTTAATAAATTGATGTGTAAAGATCGCAAATTTGAATTCACGGATAAGTGCAAAGAAGCTTTTCAAATACTTAAAGAAAAATTAACTTCAGCGCCTATATTACGTTATCCGAACCTTGACGAATTATTCATACTTACAACTGATGCAAGTAACGAAGGACTCGGTGCAGTATTAAGCCAAGGAGACTACAAAAAGGGAAAGGACTTGTCATGTGCATTTGCATCACGAGCACTCAATGATGCAGAGAAAAATTATTCGACCACAGAAAAGGAGTTACTTAGAGCAGTCTGGGCTATACGACACTTCAGACACTTTTTATATGGAAAACCATTCGTCCTCATAACGGATCATGCACCTTTAGCCGGTTTAATTAAAACAAAGTCGCCAGTAATAGGTTCGAGAATATTCAAATTACTTCTCAAAATAGCAGACTTTCAACCAATGATCGAGTACAAGAAAGGAAAATTAAATACAAACGCAGATGCACTTAGCAGAGCATTCTATACTGACACTCACTGCAATATTACTTGGACACGAGACAGCTACCTGGAGTTCATTATCACAAGGGAAAAATGGGATTCGACATCTGCAACAAGATTACTAGACGAATCAGTTGAACGAGGAATCAAGGCGTTCGAGTTCAACGATGACTTTACACCACAGGAGATTGAAAATTTAGTTAGTCTTTTGAGAACAGCGGCAAAAACAAAAGGTATTAATAAATTATACATTAAAAGAAAACATCGCTGTCCGATATTACCCGCAGCATCTGAAGTTCAAAATCTCGATTCCTTCATTGAATCGAACACAACCACCGAACAGCTCGAAATTTACAATGAGCCCCCGTCACCAGCAAACAGCGTCAAAGACTCGGATTTACCTCTAGCACAACGACAACCTCGGGCACGTGGTAGACCGAAAATAAAATCACAGATTATAATTAATCATAAATGTAAAGGCGATATTGTTCTAGAGCCCTCTGTGGAGCTCATAACTAACCCAATGCCTGTAATAATAGACATACTCAATAAGCTAAAATTTGACGAGACACTAGAGTTGAGAAAAATTGATCAAAAAACCTCTCAAAAGTTGATACAAAAATTCTCGGAAATAGCTAGGAAGATGAGGCGGCCAACTCTTTATATCAAAAGCACTGAGCCACAACACGTAAGCAATGAGGCCACCCAAAAAATATTATTGGGTAGAGCGCATGGCGAAACACATTGAAAACAAGATAAAATGACTATCGAACTTCGAAAATACTGTTGGGAAACGAAGACTCAAGATATTAAGAATTGGATTGATTCGTGCGAAAATTGTCGTAACAAAGAAACAAAAAAACGATTCAGAGCCCCAGGCACACTTTTCGATGTACCTTCAGATGTAAATGAAATTTGGTATATTGATCAGGCGCAACCACGCAATTATTTGTATTTATTCATAATTGAAGCTTTATCAAGATACGTAAAGGTGATTATTTTGAATAGTTTTCGATGAAAGCACGAATGCCCTTAGAAATTTGTTTTGTGAATGGGGAACACCCAAGAAAATAATTTCAGATAACGGTCAAACATTTCACTCAAAGTCATTCCAAAAATTATTAGAGCAATACGGAGTATGTCATTATCCCGTCACGCCTTTACACCCTCAATCAAATGGAATTTGCGAAAGGGTCATCGGAACACTCAAAGACAAAGTCACTCGAGCATTAGAAAATAATCGATCGCACATACCTGTTGTCATGAGCTACAATAATACAATACATCCAAGCACAGGATTCTCACCATACGAACTCTTCTATGCGCGCACACCACAAGAAATCACGACTGGACCTTTGTTAAGAGATATTATCAAAGGAAGATTTAATAAAGTTGCTCGAGATAAGCTTATAGCAAAAGCAAAGATCAACGAAAACAAAGAGAAAAACAAAAAGTTAGTAGACTTACGACAATCGTTAAAGTTTAGACCAGAGCTACAGCAACAGGTAATGTTCAAGCTAGGAAATGAATATCAAGGACCGGCAACTATACTCACAATCAATCGTAATGCTAATACTGCACAAATATTGTATAAAAACGCTATATTCAGACGACACTTCAATCAATTAAAACCACTGCCTGATGTATTCATTACAGATGAAGGAACTCTTCATGTTACTCGCCATAATTGTTAGTGCCCAAGGGAAAATTAACATCGTGCATCAGTCTATACCATTATTGAGACAAAGCTTCGGTACCGCCTATCTGTACGAAGATACTTGGACTATAATCAACCATATAAACCTATCTGCACTTTTAGAAAACGGAAAAGAAATCGATCAGCGCTTAGACCGCATAGTCGACACCTATACACATGCTTTATGTCGAGCGAAGGATTTCATCACACATCAGAAACGCAGAATAAATAATCTCATGCAGAGAACGATGCTCTTTCAACCACATAGCGCAGAATCCGACAACAGACAGAAGAGAGGCTTATTTAATTTTATTGGATCAGCTAGTAAATTCCTTTTCGGGACGATGGACGTAAATGACGCAGATTACTATAACCAGGAAATAGATAAACTATACAAGCACACAGGCAAAGCTTTAGTGGCAGTCAACAATCAGACTATATTTATGCAAGAAACTCTCGATCATTTCTCGAAAGAATTCCAGACGTTTAAAAAGAATGAAGATGAATCGATGAATTGGAATTTGCACGCTAGATCCGCATTGAAGGATTATCAGGCAAACGCAATTATACATATGTCACTTGAAGAAATCGATGTCTCAATAGAAGAATATGAAAACTATATGACATAATTATTCACCTGGCTATAAATATAGCCAGGAACGGTATATTATCGCCAGTACTTATGAAGCCAGAAACACTTATGCAGGGTTTACAAGAAGCATATCAACAAAATTTATATATTGATATACTTCTACCACCTCATATAAATAACTATTTTTCCATCATACAGTCCATGACCTTCTCGTCATACATATCCAAATCAGGACTTACTATAGTCACGAGATATCCAATTGCGCACGCAGAGCCATACGATATAATAAAACTACAAGCTTTACCCTTTGAAAGTCGCGTAAATGTGCTTGGACTTCTCGAAATCACACAGCAATATATACTCATATCCTAAGACAATACTAAATATACAACTATCGACAGCATAAACACCCGCTCACACAACGATCAAGGAAGACTTTGCAAGATTCAATTATTTCCAAAACGCCTAGGATCATTGGATAACTGCGAAAGACTGCTTCTAAATTACACAACAAAATGCCCACCAAAATATTTCGCATTATCACAACACTTTATACAAAGGTTAAATAATACAAGCTTTTACATATTGCCTACCAGTGAATTGCAACTCAGACTTTTCTGTCACTCCTACGTGAGGGACTTGCGAATAGAGCAACCAACAATTATACAATTATCTGATGGATGTTTTCTTACTAACGTTGACTACAGACTAGAAATAACTCATGACGTACGTATCTTTACAGAAATATACCCAAAAATAGACATTCCATCGCCCCCTAAGAATACCTCATTTGTGACCCCTACATTAACCCTTCAGACACACCATTTAGAAAATCTACACACAAAAGCAGCAAACTTGAAACAAATAGAATACGAGCTTGAAATATTGTCTAACCAACAACGCAATCACTCTTATATCACTACTGCTATAGACTACTTACATTACGCTGGATATATAGCACTTGCATTGATAGCAACTGTTATTGGCTATAAAATAAAATTATTTAGCGCCATAGCTACGCTTATAGAATACATTTTTATAAGATCAACGAGATATTGTTGTTGTCATAATCGCGCAACTACTTCAAACGTAGTTACGTATACCCACTGTGCCAATGTTAATACCGCCGGTACTTCAATTGATACAGACACTACTCACGTGCCTTCAGCACCGTTACAGAAACCAGCCCTATCACAGTGCACTAGCATAATTCCGCCATAATACTCAAACATACCTCCACCGCAATACGAAAATATGTTGTAAAATTCTCGAGGACGAGAATTATCCGAAGGAAGGGATTGTCAAGTAGAATAATCTTATTTGTAGCTGTTTCTCACATAGGTATGTAAATCATCTTCCAAGATAGTGTCAAGTAAAACATTCTCATTAGTAGCTGTTTCTCACGCCGATATGTGAGTTATCTCCCAGGATAGGTCATGCGAGCGACTCTTATACACATACATAACGCATAGAATTTCGGTCTGTCACATAGATATCTAAGTTACTTCTTGTAAACTAATCTTATATAGAAAGATAAAACAGCATACAGATAGTACTAGATAATAAGAGCTGCGATGCCTATAAATACGTGAGCCTATAAGGGACCAGCGGTTCAGTAATATAGTTAAATTCATCGTGTAAGCACATCACTCAGGAGCTCTGTCACTATATTGCAATAAAGATCAGACGAATATATCTTTGTCCAATATTCATTTTCTGCCTTCTTTGACGCCAAGATTCCTGCAAGTACTCACACGTGCCTTCTACTCGACCATTTGCTACCATCGCGTGAAATACTCATCTCGAATAGATGACAGTGTTTCGAGGATTGGAAAAAGCGTTGACAGAAGTATATTATATCCGAGGGGGATTACTTTGAAGGGGGCAAAATAGATATTCATGAATAAATAAATATTTTTTTCATGAAACAAAAATTCTCGTTATTTTTTGAACACACTTCGTATATATATTCGAGGAGATCCGGGCTACCGTGGAACGCAAAACATCGAAAACGGTAGTTATAAACGGTATTTATTATAATAAATTATAATAAATACAATATAATAATAAATGATAATAAATATAATATAATAATAAATTCCAACGCCACAAAATCTCGGCTTACCGAACCGAGAATGAATTCAAATCTAAGATCGCAGATCGGGACGTTAGTGTTTCGTGCGTAGTGAGTTCCACACGGTTGAAACTACTTGGTTGCACAGCCGGGGTAATGACGTACTGTACGGACCGAGATGCGATACAACTCGCCGATGTTTTTTCGCACCGGGATGTGCGTACGTTTGACTTAAAATTTCAAGGAAGAAATTAGGAGACGTGGTGCAAATTAACGCAGTAACCAAAATACATTATTAATTCACAATAAAAGATAATTATACATGTATAAAAAAACAAGGTTCTACAAAACACCGAAAAAAACCCGAGACATTAGCTCTACAGACGTTAAACGTTATCTAGGCGACTCTGTCTCAGTTACTTTGTCGATGAGTCGTGAGGTCGTCCGGACGTATCAGCGCGCGATGTGCTAGGAACACCGCGCGAAGTCCCGCCATGGTTGAACCGAATTCGCGGTTGATCCATTCCGCCGTGCTATCGTATATTACGATCTTTGCTGTCAGATTTTACCTTCCATTAGGCTCAACATTTTTCATCCCCTTACTTTCGTAATCTGAAAATCACGTAAATAGGAACTCCGTAAGTGTTTAATACCGACTCTCTATAACCCTCGTTACTGTCTCGAAAATTTCATTTAAGACTGCTTTATGGTATAATCAGAGGGCATAATCAGTGGCATAATCTGATCCAACTCGAAAATCGGCCAATAAAGATGATGAAGTTGACTAGCTCCTGATTTATAAATTTCTCACTAACCCCCAATGTGCGTGAACTTAAAGATCCCACAACTGAATAAATCGGTGGCCTGGAAATAATGCTCTTGAACAGGCAACGAATTCGGTAAATTTTCGATTGACGCGGATCTTCAGTCAAACAACTTTTTATCCTGTCTAGAAAAAAGTCGAATCGAGAAAGAGGTAGCAGATGTCAAACTGCCGGCAATTGAGTGTGACGATGTGACGACTTGGGATAGAGAAAGAGAGTGTGTGAGTGCGAGTAAGAAGCGGGAATTTAACGCATAGTTGCTGACCTACAGGCTTACGCGAGGACGTAACAGGGTCCTGTAGACGATGACAGAGGGAGGAGCTATAGCAACAGCGCGGAGAGCTAGTGACCCCACTGAGGACCGAGCCGCTGGGGCACAGATATCAGGACACGCGCCTTTTGGGCGTGTGCCTCAGCGCGCCGCGACAAATTCCTTTTGGTTGGCGAAGCGTGTGAACGCAATGTAGAGACAATACAAAAAATAGGCGTGAATATGGAGCTCCCGGTGTGACCACCGCCGGACAGAAGTTGACGACTAGGGCCACCGACGAGAGTGAGCTGAGGCAACCTGCCACCTTGCTCACTCCCTTCTAAGCTAAGTAGGTAACGCAACGACGTCGATTCCAACCTTCGAGCGATCACTGACGCCGTCTCATTTCCGAAGGTCAAGGACTTATATCTTTTGTTTATTAACTCAAAAGCTATAACATCAGCGACTTCTCGAATACTGCGAAGATTTTCGCTTTTCCTGGGAAAACGAGGTGTTATGTGAAATCTAAAGCGATTTCAAATTACAAATTATTATGCGGAGTCATTTGACTGCCGAAATTTTGAAATGTGGCAAAAAAAATTTTCTACAACTTATTTCATTTTAACGTACGTTTGCTGAAGAGCTTAAGGCAACTCTTTGCTTCCATGAAACGGGGAGATGCAATCACTCAGCAAAGGCCTCGCAGTCTTTTGTAAAATATAACTTGAATAAACATGTTACGCTGCATAGCGTAATATGATAATATATAGCGTTATAAGATAATATATTTAATTTTATATTTTATAGCTCGAAAATATTTTTTATTTAAGGTAATGCAGCCTGCGAACTACATTATAGCGGCGATATTGTAGTTATTCCTTGAGTCTCTTTCTCCCACTCCCGTCTATCTAGTACCGATTGCCTCCCGCTTGTAATGAGACAGTGAACCTTCACAGCCTATCAATAATTCTTCACATTTGACCTTTGCTCCCCTCCTACACTCCCCCTCCCTTTTTGCTCATTTTCTTGTCAATGTGACATTTTAGTTTCTAAAACAAGTTAGATCTAAGCCGACTGCTGCACAAGTAACATCATGATTACACATACATACGCTTTTCATTCTTGAGCTATATTGTAATTTTAACTTAGTAATTATTAAATATAAGTATTTGAATTACAACAAACTGTATCCACCATTTATTTATTCATCAACACTAGCTGTGCAATATTATCTTAGCGTATAGTAAAAAGCTAGCGAGTGAAAGAGACTCGAACTTCAACAAAACGTTTTTCTTTCTATGATTTAAATACACATGATAGTTGCTTTCATTTGCATCCTCTTCTGTCCCACTCCAATACTCCGAACTGTCGAAACAATAATTATCGAATAAATTAAAAAAAAATTAAGTTACTGAAGTTTTGATACTACGAGGATAGTTCAATAAGTCTTTAGAAAAAAATAAAAAAACAACTTTTTTAGGGTAAATTTTTTTGTTATTTTTCAACATAATCTCCTAGTTAAATATACTGACATACGTATCTCCAAATTTTTTAAGCCTTCAGAAAAGTATGATTGTGGTAGTTTCTGATAAAAAGCATTTGTGTGAGCGATGACTTCTTCATTTGACGTAAACCGTTGTCCGCTGAGCCATTTTTTAAAATTTGGAAATAAGAAGTCACACGAGGCCAGACCGCTGAATTTTAGCCATCGAAACTACGCACGTATGCACTCGTGCATTATCCTGGAAAAAGACGACTTTCTTTCTTTAAATGAAGACGATTTTCTTTTATTTTCTCATATAGCTGACTTAATAATGACGCTTAATACTTTCCAGTAATCGTCTATCCCTTTTCCAAATAGTCAATAAGGATAATACTACGTATATCCCAAAACACACTAGCCATAATCTTCTCGCGCCCTCGCCTCTGGCAACCGACCCTTGATGGTATGGGAGCGGGCCTCGGTGTTTCTCGGTGGAGGCTCGCGAAGGGCACTGGCCGGCTGTAATGCATGCACAAGTGCAGCAAAGTGCACCAACGCACTACCGCGCACGGAAAGTCTGGGGCTCTCGAAAAAGCTTGGCTCCGGGAAACGTGGCGGATCCATACACTCGGGTCCGTGCGGGAAACCGAACTAACGGTCGATCACCTGTCAATCACCCGGCGATCGGCGCTAATCCTTCTCGGAGACCCAAATCACCTCCGCTGCGCTGCGCCTCAAACCTCGCGGACGAGGGCCGATTAGTGTGTCTGCCCTTCTTTGCGACAATCCACGCTGCTGACCCCTCTTCACCTCCCTTAGGTCCGCCGGAGGGCACCTCCGCAGCCTCAGGGTCTGAATATCTCGCAGGCCCGCGAGAACGCTCTTTCGTTTCCGGGCCCTATGCTTCCGCTGCATTGATCGGTAAAAAACACTGCAGTGAGAACACGTTCCTACTACTACCCCAGTGCGGCCACAATTGCGGCAGTAGCATCGCGGTAGTAGCGTGGATTGGGCATTTCCCCTTGCGATGTAACTTACAGCAATTACTTTCGAAGGAAGCCCTCCTGACGCGCTCCCGTCGTGAACGTTAAAGACTGTTGTGAAAGACAACAGCCCTGCACCAACTATCGTTCGGTGTATATACTCTAACCACTTCAGGTGTACCTCAAAGGTTTCCGATACTATAATGAGGTCGTCTAAATAACCAAAAACGTACGGTCCGACCTCTGGGCCAAATAGGGCCCCCATTAACCGACAAAAGGTTACGGGGGCGTTCGACAAGCCGAATGGCAACCGCGCGAACTGCCACTGACCTTAGCCCTGCACCGCGAAGGCTGTATACTGACGACTGCACTCTGAGAGGAACAGCTGGAAATACGCCTTTCTCAGATCGACTTTCGAGATGTATTTAGCCCTTCGAAGCTTGTCTAATATCGAGTCCATGTTTGGTAAAGGATAGTTATCCTCACGCGTCAATTTATTTACATCTCCTCGCCAATCCCCTCTCTCAACAAGGTTCGCTCCGCGGCTCTGGGCCGCTCCTCGCTCAGCCGCACCTTGGGCTTCGCCCCTCAAGGCTCTTCGCCTTTTACTCGCTGGCCCTTGGACGGATCGTCCATTTTCCCGGCCGGCTTGTGAAAGTCTAACCTCCTCCTCACAGACATAGTCTGCTTTCCCTCCCTCCAAAAACACCCCTTTCCCTAAACCCAACGACAACGACTGCCGCAGGTATCGTGGCGGAGTGAAGTCTGGGAATGACCCCCCCCCTCCGTATCAATAAATCAACAGCTGGAAACATAAATATTTAAAATTTAATATGATACGCGAGGCTGAATCCCGGAGAAAAATTTAGACACACCGTAGCCTAACGCCCTCCCTCTAGGGCGTTCGCGACTGTAGGAGGACCCGTCCTCACTACCCTACTATTCTCTATTTCCCCTTACTCCCCAGCCGTTCTTTCTCGTAAGATCCTTGTCTTTCGAAAGGCTAGTGGTCTGCACTAAGACGAACAATTTTTATTCAACAAAAACAAACACTAACCAATATGGTCTACATACCCATTTGGCAACATAAACTAAAATGTGAACTTACAAAATTTAAAAAAAACACGCAGTCGCTCGACCTCTTTCCCATCACCGGCATTCCGGGGCAGCCGACACGACTTAATCCCACGTAGCCCTTTCTACGGAGATCCTACATTAATTTCGGGCCCATTCACTCAATAAACAATTAACCAATACCGAATCCTACAAGGTAAGCCCTTGCATGTCCCCAAAACCGGGACATGCAAACACAAAAAATTGTTAAGTATAGTACACGGTTTATCATGCAGTCGTTATCTTACCAACTGAACTAATGGGGTGCGAACTAACATTAGGATGCCTCACTTCGCCATACGAGCTTTCTGCTTCTATTACGATCTATCTTCGCTAACACAATCTCTATCTCTAACTACTTCTCTCTCTCTCTCTCTCTCACACTCACATTACTGACGCAGGATATTCGCGTGACTGCGACATGCAATATATATATATATATATATAATACTTACTGCAGCAGCGGCGATTATCAGCTTGGCGGGAGAATTTATTACGGGAGAATTCTTATGACGGTAGAATTCGCGCGGAAACTAAAAAGGCCCGTGCGCGAGTGTGAAATGGTGAAAGGAGCCATCGATTCAATGGTTATAACTTTTCCTAGCCTGATCGACGCGGCTATTCACTCGTTGCACAGTGATTTTGAGAAGCCGTTCACTTTTTGACGGTTCCTAAGATCACAGGTTCGGTTCCAGACGAACCGTTCCTACGAAAGCGAATCCGAATACCGGCAAAACTAAAATTAGCCGATCCGCAATTCCACCTTCCGTGAAATGTCAATATGCTGCTCGGAGCCGGTGCAACTGCATCCGTACTCTCTGTCGGCTAGATCGACCTTTCACGCGAAAATTGTGATCTGTATCTACAGAAGACACGGTTGGGGTGGGTTGTAGTTGGAGGATTGCCGGACTCCCAGAATTCCATCGCGTCTTGTCATCTTACAGACCTGACCCAGCAGCTCACAGATTTTTGGGTGATCGAGGAGGTCCACGGCGATCGGGCCAAATTGATCGATATATCCTAAATCGAGCTGTTTTATAAATAGACAACGACCCGCATGCAAGACGGTTGCTACGTAGTCAGGCTCCCCTTCAAAACCTAGGAGCGCGAACTCGGTGACTCGTGCATGCAAGCGTACAAACGCTTTATGAGCACTCAGCGCAAGCTTTGTGCTAAAAAATCCTTGGAATCAGAATATGGCAAAATAATGCGCGATTACCTTGACCTAGGATACATGACGGCGGTGGAGGATGAGAGCGACGATGGCTATTATCTTCCCCACCAGGCAGTCATGAGATCCTCGAGCGCGACGACCAAACTCCGTGTCGTGTTCGATGCCTCCGCCAAATCCAGTACGGGGATTTCACTGAACGATAAATTGCTAGTAGGTCCTACGATCCAGGACAAGCTCTTCGAGCATCTACTACGATTCCGGATATATACTTACATAATGATGGCCGACATAGAGAAAATGTACCGGCAGATTCTCATACATCTCAATGACAGAAAGTACCAGAGACTTTTCTTGTACCACAACGGACAGACAAGGGCATTTCAATTCATCACGGTTTCGACGTGTCGTCGGTCCCTTACCTCGCCATCCGTACATTACAACAGATCGCGGAGGACGAAGAGTCACTCCGAATCAAGTTCAATTGGCGTGCGCAAAATCACGGGTCGCTCCAATGAAAGAGATAACCATATCTCGACTGAAATTGAGTGCTGCCGTCACCCTCACACTTTTATACCGCGTTCGCATCTCCGTTTTCGACTTCAACATCGATCAGACTATTTTTTGTCTGATTCGATGATAGTCTTACACTGGCTGATAAAGGCTCCTAGCGAGCTAAAGGTTTTTTGAGTCAAACCGCGTTTCTGAAATTCAAACCCTAACCGAAGGCTTTGAATGGCGTCATATTAGGACCGCGGACAATCCCTGCAACTCGCTGCAGAGCTCGTGCAGAATAGGATATGGTTCGCGGGACCATCTTGGATGTCACAGCCAACAAGCACATGGCCAATTCAACCGGAACTTGCGTCTATGCCGCTCCCGGAACTAAAATCAAAAACGTGTTTAGTAACAACCGAAATTAGGGGTGATTCGCTTCTCTCTCGGTTTTCTTCCTTCGTTGACCGTCGAGGAATTAAGAGAAGCTGAGGTGCGCATCATAAAATCCATCTAAAAAGAACAGTATAGCAACGAGAACGTGCTTATTTCCCTCGAAAAACCCATCAAACAGGGTCGCCTGTCAGCACTCAATCCGGTCTTGGATGACCGTGGACTCCTCTGTGTAGGTGGCAGACTGAGCCACTCGAACATGCCTAGCGGGGCGAAATACCCGATCATCTTACCATCCAAGCATTATGTTACAGATCTACTGATCTCCGATGCTCACGAACGCAATTTTAATGCCGGGATTCAAAGCACCCTTTATGCTTTGCGGCACCGCTTCTGACGGAACGACGGAACGACTGAACGACGGAAAAAAACAAGGTGCGGAAGATCATTAGGCGATGCACCCGGTGCATTCGGTTTAAACGTCGGACCGTCAGAATGGCTGATCTCCGGCGTTCGAACGCACAGGTGTGGACTACTTCGGTCCTATTTTGATCAAGAAGAAGAAACTCCGTAATAAGTCGTGCGTAAAGGCACGGTACGATTGCGTATTCGTCTGCATGGCAACGAAGGCTGTGCACATTGAGGTGGTCAGCGATTTGACTACCGAAGGATTTTTCGGTTCGCTACGCCGTTTTATGGGCCGCCGAGGCGTCCCCTCAGACGTTTACTCCGATAACGGGACGAATTTCGTTGGGGCCAATAACCAGTTCAAGGAGTTCTTCGCGTTTTTCGCATCGGAATCGTTTAAACAAGACATTTCGTCGGTAAAATCGTTTAAACACCAGTTTTGACGCGTTGTAAAAAGCCAGCTACTCACGTTTGAAGAGTTCAACACGCTGGCTATCGAGATCGAAGAAATTTTAAATTCGTGACCGCTATGCCCGATTTCGGCCGATCCAAACGATCCCCTCGCGCTAATACCCGCTCATTTATTGATAGGTACGCTCCTTAACATGTTGTCAGAGTCTAACTTGCTCTCCATTTCAAAGAGCCGTCTTTCTTCATGGCGGTTCATTACGAGGGCAAGGCAAGACTTCTGGAAACGCTGGTAACTGGAGAACCTCAGCGAGCTGCAGGGACGGCAGAAGTGGTTGGATACCACTTATAGACTAAGGGTCGATGATGTCGTGATCATCAACGACAAGAATCAACCCTGCATGCAGTGGAAACTCGGCAGGGTTGCTGAGATTTATCACGCAGATAACGGCGAGGTGCGGGTATGCTCAATTCAGATGAGCAGCGGCATCCTCAAATGCAATGTGGCGCAAATCTGCCCTCCTACACGTGTCAACGAGGACCAATGTCACTGAAGAAGGACACTATCCAGTGCGACGTCAGTGGAGTTGATGGTTGTGGTGTGATGTCTGAATTGCTCGATCACGTCTCGCAACGGAGGGAGTATGTACAGTCAGGTGTGTACCGACTGTGAAAGAGAGAGAGAGATAGATAGATAAATAATTGATTTATTTGAAAAATTTTACAAAATTATTGCATAGCATCATTAGTCAGTTATATAAAAAATTATCACAAATTATCACAGTGTCGTCAACATCACAGATGAAGCGCAGTAACAACAATAAAGAAATAAATATACATAAATCAATAAAACACATTTTTCTTATTATCTATCAGTCGAATCACAATCATACACACATGCATACAATGAGTAAATGTAAGTATTTACAGTGAATGAAGATAAAATTCAATCATACACACATATATACGTAATACATGCATAACAGAAAACATAATAATTTAGGACGCAAATTAAGGCACAACCATGAGGACATCAGACTAGAATAGTTAAACTGCATTGTCCCGTACTCTCAGATGCTCCATCACCAGCCCCCTGAAGCGGCTAAGGGAGGACGCATTTCTAATGCAGGATGGCAGATTGTTCCACAGATGAGCACCTTGTACAGAAAATGATCTGATTCCCGTCTCCGTGCGCATCCATGGAACAGAATGTTCCTGAGGGTCACCCCTAACCGGCCGATCTGAAGCGCTGGAATGGAACAGATCAGCGAGGTACTCCGGCTTGTGCAGTCGTAAGATCTTGTAGATCTGCAAGTAAATAAAATATTCCCTCCACCTGTCCACTCCCATCCAACCCAATCGACGCCTGAAGGAGGTTATATGATTATCCCACTTAGCGCCCGTCACATACCGTACATAAGAATTCTGTGAGCGTTGTAGCCTTGCTCATAGCTCCTGGGATGCATCTAAGTAAACAATGGAACAATAATTAAAATGAGGAAAGACTAGAGAACGTGCCAGCTTCGCCCGAAGAGCCTCCGTTGTGTACTGACGGAAAAATCGTAAGCTACATAACACTAAGACCAAGACTCTTTACCATTCTAGACAAAGGTACAACCACCTCCTCTCTGAGTTCAATAGAATTGAACTCTGTAGACTCAATGTTAGAAACCTGTGTGATCCAAAAAGAATTGCAGATGTCTTTCCCACATTGAGCTTCAAGGATGCAGATGAAGCCCAGCCTAAGACAACATGTGCAGCAGCCACTACATGTCTAGCTCCAGCCTCCAGGTTATCCCGAGAAAAACTAAGGTAATCCTGGAGGTCATCAGCATATAAAATATGTCTTAAACCCATGAAGTTAAGAGCAAGACCTAAGTCGTTAATGTAAAGATAGGAAAAGTAAAGGTCCTAAAACGGAACCTTGAAGGACACCAAGCGTGGTAGAGAGCCAG
Source organism: Sycophaga agraensis (assembly GCA_018906755.1). NCBI lineage: Eukaryota > Metazoa > Arthropoda > Insecta > Hymenoptera > Pteromalidae > Sycophaga > Sycophaga agraensis. The sequence goes on along the minus strand of JACCIE010000021.1, from coordinate 40,431 downwards.
GAAGATGTATTTGTCCTGTCAGCCATAACAAGCTGCTCTCTTCCGGTCAAATAAGCCCGAATCCACGTCAGCAGTCCCCGCGAGAAGCCCATTCGTTTCATAAATTCTAACAGTCGAGCAGGACAAATAGTGTCGAATGCCTTGTTAAAGTCAAATAGTAATGGTAGCCTCACCTGTTTTTTGTCAATAGCAGCTCGTACGTCTTCTGTCAGTCTTAGCAAGGCAGTCTCAGTAGAACTGTTACGTCTACATCCAGTTTGGAGTGGGTCAAGGATGTTGTGTGACTCCAAGTGCTCCATAAGCTGGTCATATACAATTCTTTTAAGAACTTTTGAAAGAAAGCAGAGCAGAGAAATTGGCCGAAAATCATCTGGTCTAGAAGGTGTTCTAGATTTGGCCAATGGCACTACACGAGCCTTCTTCTAAATCTTTGGGAAGCTGTAGCTATCAAGTAGGTGATTGTATAGACACACTAAGAAAGGACCAATAATCGGAAGAGCCTTAACGACTACACTATCTGGAATGCCATCGTCACCAACTGCCTCAGATGAAAACTTAGACATTGATAAAATAATATCATTAATGCTTATACTTTTGAAACAGAACCCATCATCTGCAGTAGAGGCAAGCACAGCATCTATCCGTCTGTCAGCAACCCTAAGTTCCGCATCCCATGCTAGATTGAGCTGGAGTTTTGAGAGTCGAACAGACCATTATGAACGTATTCAGATCTCGCCTGATCCATCCTCTCCTGAACGCATTTGCAAAGCGTCGCCGAAATTTCCAGAGCCGACTCTAATCATGAGCCGGCCACGGAAAGTTTCGGCGCGAGATAATATATGCCGAAGGCAAGCGGAGAAGTCGGCAACGCTGTAAACTACCAAAGGCGGCCAGCTAACTAGATCAACTCTATCTCCACCACTCCGAGAAATGTACCACCCCTCTGTTTGATCAACCCTCAGCAGCCAAAAAGTGTTCGTTTCCAGCCACCAAAAAATTTAATATGGGAACTGGAAACGATACATTTTCTATAAATGCGCGGATTTCCCCATGCGAATTTCCTAAACCCTACAAGGTTTTTTAAATCAACTGTGGCTACGCTCGCGTTAACGTTATGACGAGTGGTCGTCCTCCTGGGACAAATAAAATAATTTGTTAATAGATTTCATTAATACATACTTGAAATCGGGTGACGAGCAAGATAGGAAATTGCATCGCTGCAGGTTAAAAACAATTAGCTTTAATCCCCAGCTAATAACAAAATTTATTTGATTTGTTGAGGAAAACAATTGGGGAGAATCAGCTGGTAACAGTAAACAGAGATAGCTGCAAGTAAGGTGCGAGTACATGGAGGCGACTATAGGAAAATATGTCGAGGACCAATCAAGTAGTCTCTTTTTGCTCACCAGGAGGCGAATAGTAATCCTCCCCAGGGATTAGAATTAATAGAAATGTCGAGATGTTCCGTCTTTGTCTTCCTTTATCGTGATAATCTAAATATAGTTCGAGTATATATATACCGTGCGTACTTATTATTTTCCTTACCCGAATTTTTGGTATAGTCAAGTGTTAGCTATTGAATAGAGAGAGAGAGAGAGAATAAAAGACGATTTTTGGAGGATAGTTTATTGATAACTATTGATTGATTTATTATGATAATTGATAAATTTTTATTAAATTATTTGGGATTTTTTTTTATATTTTTTGAGAATTTTGGTGGTGTTTTCTTTCTTTTTATGATATAAAAAGTAATAAGCCTTTAAATAGTCGCGCGGCCGGATAATTGATTGTAACGCCCTCTTTTCTTAAATTGGCGGGAACAATAGTGTATTCTTGCTAAATGTACGAGACAAGGATAATACTATTGCCTAATATGCATAACAAGGATGCTAGATGGATTTTAGAGGGAAAATCGAGTTTCCGAGCCGATGAAAAGCGGGACACACACTCACTCGTCGCCCGATCTCGAAAAGAAAAGGAACCATACCAAAAGTCGAGGCTCAGCCATTTATTAGTATTTTCGGAGATTAAGATTATACTCCAAAATAAATTAGAGAAGGTGCGTGGGCCGGAAACTCGGATTTTGTTTTATTGTCTAAATTATTATTATTTTCTATTTGGCATTGCTGGTGAGTTCTTTAGTTATTTTTTTTTTGTTTGTTCTCTCTTTCTTCTCTAATAGCCGGTGGACCTGAATCAGTGATATTCTCGAGATTTGTATATTTTATTTCAGCTCGGAATTTCCTTTTCAGGTTGATGCAGTTTTTTTCGAGATGTTATATAAATTGTTTATTCTTTTCGAGATGTTCGTGATTTCCCGGGTATAACAATTTAGTCGAGTCGAGTTAAATTGTTAAATTTTGATATCTCCGTAAATATCGGCTAAACGTTTTTTTTTGTTAAACATTTGTATTGGAGATTTTGTAGAATCCCTATATCATGTAATAAATGTTGTTATCATTTAAATTTAATTAGCAATGTTAAGTTATTTCAAATGAACCCCCCTCCGATTGGTGAATTCGCAATTTGCACGCGACGCGCCTAGGGTAGAGGTGATCGGGAAAATAAAATTTTTAAAATTTGTATAACTTAAAATTTCAGATTATTAAAATTTTGTGATACCACGTCACAACGTTAACGTTATTCAGAGAAAAGCGAGAGTTTTTGGAGGACTGGAGAGAGAGGTCCGATCTCTCTGTCCTGGTCAACTACCTCTTCTCTCTCACTCTTATAGTGCCTTGTGGAGGGCTACTCCCTCCCGTGGCACTCGAAACTCCCTGCTAGAGAAGCTGAGGAAAGCGCCTCTTCATTTGTTTTACCTACCCTCTCTACCGATTTTTCGGCGGCTCCGAAAGTTGCGGCAAAAAGTCTAGGAGCCGAGCAAAAGAAGTTTCGAGTGTCACTTCGATTCCGTTGCTCATCCACTGGACCAGCTAGGAAGTCGAATATTCTTCCTGTTTTATTTTTTTTAATAAAGTTGCTCATACCAGCGCCACTTGACCTTACGTTGTTCACTAGTATGTGTTTTTTATTTACACTATACAGTAAAATATTTAACAATCAAAAAGAACCGAGCGAGTTCTTTTTGGATCAATTTTCTTTTTTTATTTTTTTTATTTCATTATTCCATTACCCATTCTTTGTCCATTTATCATCCTACTCTCAAAAAGGAAAATAATAAACCTTGATTTTTGGGGGCATCAATAGTTTCGACTATCTCCTTAATTTTTTATATATATATATATTTTTTTTATTTTCATTTATTTTTTTTCGAATCTCGAATATTTTTGTTGGGGTTCAACAGCCCTGTCCCTGCTATAAACCTTACACCTAGACGGAGGAATAAGGTATTCTTTCATTGGTCGCAATAGTAAGATCCTGTTGGCCCCTGACCTGTCGTTATAGGTCGAGCCCTCAAATAACAGCAGTTTTCTTCTAGCTCATCCCGAGCTATTCTCTCCGAGAGAGAGAGGCTCAAAAAGAGCACTACCTTGCTGCAGTCAGTGCCTAGCCCCATTGCACGCAGTCTTATTATTATTGTTTTATTCCTTTGGGAATCTTACCCAACGACTACAATCACACAATCACTATAACAGCTGTAAAACGTTTTGCCGTCAAATTCGTTCCTAGTCAATGACATTGACCTATACTAGTATTTCTGCATTATAGCAGCACATTACAAAATATAACTTATGGACTAGATAAATTCATATATTTACAAATTTAGTTAATATTCACTCCGAATTTTTGGGAATCTTCGAAAATTAATATTTCCATATCAAGCTCTTTCGCCCTTGTCAGAAGATATACATTTCATTCAGTAAATATTGCTACATTTACGATCCTTCCTTTATCCCATGTAGAATCACTACCTCCAAATAGCCAGCCGGAAACATGTTGTTGGTGGCCACTTTTCGCCCCGCCGGAATCTTAAGTAGCTGCTCAACGGTAGTTACTTCGACGAAAGGCGTCTGCCCGCTAACGGGTGGCTACTTTCCACGGTGTCCTCCACGGTACGTCAACGGCAGCTCTAGGCTCTGGCCCGCAAATGAAAGTGGAGTCATTGACGTCTCATCACTTGTCGACTTTGTTATCTCGTCCGCTATCTCCCCGTAGAAGATATCGAGAAATAATGGCTCTTCCTCGGTTGGCACGTTGTCACAGCGAGCTTTTAGCTCGAACCAACCTAACCACTCGAGGCACTCCTCATCCCTGTGTGGTACTTCCGGAGCTAACTTGACTGTGGTTTCTCTTCACGCAACCTCAAACACAACACCAGAGTACATATTAGCTTACGACACTTCGTCGGTCGACGCCTTAACCCGCCTCGAAGGGATAAACCGACTTAGGTGCTGTATATATACCTTAGAGGACTTCCGGTCGGAATCTATTATATTGTGGTACACTGGAGTTTTACATTCCTGAGATTCATCGCCTGAGAGACTTTATAGCACTAGCATTGATTGAACTGCTGCACATATATGCATGCACTTAATAATAAAATCCACGCCAATTATATTCTCTCCTGACCCTGTCATAATTCTTCTCGGGTGATCTCGTCGGAAGAATAACGGTACAGCAATCCATCTGATACTTTCCATCCTGGACATTTGCAAGGGCAACGCTGAACTTCGTTTAGTCTTTGAAGATACCAAGGATCCGAGATTGTCTCAAAACTCGCCACAACCACTATTTATCGAGCAATCCCTGTAGAGAGAGCATTAAGAACTTTATTGAATAATTATTGCGTCTAATCATCTTATTGATATCTCCAGAGTCTATACAGAATTGATAGCTTCCTTCTCATTTCACAATCACGGAGGCACTATACTACTCACTAGCGAAACGCTCAATAGTCCCTTTCTCGAACATCTCCTTCACTTTCTGTTAAGAAAACTCGAGAACCTTGAGAGACATACGCGGAGGCGCGTGTCTCACCGGCAGAGCATTCTGGACATCGATGTGATACTCAATGAGAGCCGTAAACCCATGGAGGTCTCCGGATTCTTGAAATATACTTTCCGCCAAAGCCTTCATTTGTTCGTCCTGTCACTATACAAACAGCTAACTTAGCCGCTTTGCCTTAAAAGTCGCTGCTTCTTCAGGACCAATCAATGAAGTCATGAAACCCGGATGAACAACGCACAAATATCTTTGCGATTGAATCAAACTGCCAGGTACATTCGATAGTAACCAGGTATTGTCGGTTACAACTCCGCCTACCATCTGGTCCTTACTAGTCAACTATTTTGGCACTGCACCCTTGAATACGTCTATTGCCAGACGGGACAGCGGATTCCCCAACAAACCCGCGGGTCGATTTCCCGTAACAATCATTGAAGCATCCTTTCCTTTTCTTAACGGCGGAAACGCCAAGCTTATAGGTTGTGGAGCGTCTGTAGTTCCTTGGGTAAATCCTGCGAAGCTCGTAGCGTCTTCTGGAGATGAATTCTCTTTCTCTCTCACTCACTCTTTTAACTCGATTTTGACGCTCTTGACTCGATTTTTCACGTCCGAGTTCTTTCTCTGGATTTCCGGAAACACTCGTATCTACATGAAGTGTCCTCACAGAACCCAAAAAAGTGTTACCCTACCCTGGCGTTTCCTAAGCTTTCCCTTATACGTGCACAATTCAAATAAGTTCGAAAAACTACTCTAGGACAGTTAAACACTCGTCACGATATCTTGGAGTCGGATTGGATAGCTCACTTAACTTCGTTGTCCACTTCCAAATTCTTGTTTAAGTTTCCAATTTTTCTTCTTCTTCACACATACATACACACACTACCGTAGACTCTATCGACAACAATAAAAATGTAAGACATATTTTATATGCCGATGACCTTCAGGTTTACCATAGTTTTTCTAAGAATAATTTTGAGGCTGGAGCCAAACACGTTGTGGGCAGTCTCGAATTGGGCCTCATCTGCGCCCTTCATATCATCTGAGTCCACTCAATATTGGGTCTGTGATTCTTTTTGGATCTCGAAGATTGCTTTCCGATTTTGAGTCGGCTGGGTTCTATTCTATTGAACTTTAGGAGGGGGCAGTCGTGTCGCTGTCTGAGACTATAAAAGCCTAAGTATTCTTCGAAGCGCAGCTCTTACCTGGAGACCACATATTGAGTTGTTTTGTAAAAGAATAAACCAGATTTTATACAGTTTCCGGTTTTTCCGTCAGTAAACTACGGAGGCTCTCCATGCCAAATTGCTACGTTCACTGGTCTTTTCTCATTTTAATTATTGTTCTATTGTTTACTTAGATACGTCCCTGGAGCTGAGGCAACACTCACAGAATTCTTGTGTGCGATATATGACGGGTGCTAAGTGGGATGATCATATCACCCCCTTCGAGATCCAATTGGGTTGGATGGGAGTACACGGGAGTGACGGGTGCTGAGTGATAATAACATAAAGCATACGTTGATTTGTTTTACCTGTTATAATTAATAAAAATTTATTCTATAGATAGTTTATAAAGTTGATTTTGTCTGCAAGCCCTCTTTGAAAACTGGTTAAATATAAATATAATTCTTCCAAGACTATGAAATAGTAACGTCGTTCAAAATTTTCTCATTTCAAAACGCTATATTCGTGAAGCATGCGCGCTAACGAAATCGAGAAACAGAACCTGTGGATTTCAACTTCGACCAAGCCCACGCGGCCCGGCAAAATTCAAAGTGGGCAACGCTGTCTACCGACCCTTGTCTAACGGTGCTTTTTTTATCACCCACGCTTCCCCAGTTTTTCTGCGCTTCTAGAATATTCTAGGAGATTTCTCAGTAGTGGAAATATTTTAATATTAAACTCAGAAAATAATTAATTAGAAATAACAAACAATTTAACCGTTTAGCATCCGAAAAGGCCATGATCTTCCGTACTCGACAGAAATAAGATTTTATCCTGATGCTACATTTTTTCTGTATATTTTTCTATTTTTCTATCGAAAAAATTTATGTGTATATAAGTATACATTATTAATGAAACTTAATACAAAATATATAAATAATTAAGAAAAATACTTTCGCATACATATGTATGCAAATACAATTGCTTAAATACATATTTTCATATTTAAACAAAAAAATAGAAACTTAGCATTAACAAAATAGAATAAAAATAATTATAAAACACTGAGAAAAAGAAACTTTCTGTAAACAATGAATAGGAGCGAGAGATAGATAGATAAACTTTATTTGTAAATAATTTACAAAATATTGCACAAAACCCACATTTATAAACGCAACATCTTAAGTCTACTTATAAATATAATTGCACACTATCACAGCATTAGGCAAATCACAGATGCAGCGCAGCTTTGGCATAAATACCGCTTGCATAATTTTTATTATTTATCCACGGTGCTACACACGTACATACATTTACATAATGAATACAAGTATGGTTATATGGACATATAATAAATGAAATGAAATCATACACAGTTTCATACAATGAGTGAAATGAATATATTTACAATATAAAGTAAAAGGGTGAATACAAATATTCTTATGACATGCGCATATAACTAAATTTAGGGCGCAAATTAAAACAAGTTTAAGAGGATGACTGACTAGAGAAATCTATTGAAATGTACTGACCCCTCTAATGCTCCATCACTAGCTCTATGAAGCGAGAAAGAGGGGGCGCATTCCTAATGCAGGATGGCAGTTCGTTTCACAGTTAAGCGCCTTGAATAGAGAAAGATCTAATTCCCGCTTCGATACGCGTCTGAGGAACAGAAATCTCTTTAGGTTCACCCCTGACTAGCCGATCGGATGCATCAGGAGAGAACAGATCGGCGAGGTACTCCGGTTTACGCAGCCGTAATATCTTGTTCATCTGCAAGTATATAAAATATTCCCACCAACCTTGTACTCCCATCCAACCCAAGTGGATCTTGAAAGGTGTGATGTGATCATCCCACTTAGCCCCCGTCACATACCGCACACAAGAATTCTGTAAGCATTGTAGCCTTCGTCCTGAGCTCCAGGGACGCATCTAAGTAAACAATAGAACAATAATTAAAATGAGGAAAAATCAGTGGACGTACCAATTTGTTACGAAGAGCCTCTGTGGTGTACTGACGGAAAAAATGAGAGAATGTTCGAGCTTGATCGAATCTCTGAATTTATTTCAGTCGAATAGAACTGGTCAAATTCAAAGTCAAAATCCTACTAAATCCTTTTTTTATCTCCGACATTCAGTTCAGCTTCAAGCTGGACCGAATATTTTCTTTTTTTCCAAGATGAATTCTGTATAAGTATCAGTGTAGAAGTCTACGATTTTAATAAGCTACAAAATAGGAACCAGTGCCTCTCTCTAAATTTTTTTCAAGTAAGTAAACACGGAATCATAATTTCTAATCCTTTTTTCCCTGGTAACCCTAAATGTAGTTGGTCCAGGGATTTTTCTAATCAGACGCTACGCGAGCTGTAAAAGAGATTGATCTCACAAACCTGTAGATTCATAGGTTTGTCTCTCCCTATAACTCGTATGCTTGTTTATTTCATTTACCTTTTTAATCATAGGCGACTTTATTAATACTGAAACCAAAATGCTTTCTTATTTCTAATAAATTAAAAATTTGTTTCATTGAATAAAAGCAAATCTTCTAGATAAAATAGTTAAAAAGACAATAAAAAGAATTTGAAATACAATAGATAATGATAGAAAATGATAAAGTTGCCAATGAGTAAAAAGGTAAATAAAATAAACAACCTTACGAATAAATATTTTATTTATTTTATTAATTTTATTTATTATTACAATTTTCTTAAAAAAGCGAAACTACTACATTTTTTATTTATTTAAATTATATGAAATTAATTACATTATTATTTAATTAATAAAAAAGGTCAAAAAATTTTTGAATGTCTGTAATTTAGTATGTTGATTTGAATGTTTGAATGGCGCGCAAAAGAGCTGAGTTAAGGAACAAATCAGCGTGATGTGCTTACTGCGCAGGCGCGTTTTGAGGCACGAGATAGCCACACTGGTGGTAAGTTAGAATCGTTGTACATACATTTTTGTGATGTAATAGTATATCATGTATGTTTTTGACAAAAAATGTGACAAGTATATTAACAGGCTTAATAATACTTTGTGACACAAACCAAAAAGCGACTATAAATGTTAGTTATATTTTTTAGATTCAACATTCAATAAAAACTTCAATTATTTTGTTATATTTTACTGCTTATAGAAATTATCAGTAATTAAATTGGATGATATTGTAAAAAATGTTTTACAATAATAAATTCTATGTTTTAAACAATAAATATGTGTTTTTATTTTTATAAATCATATAAGTAATTTCAATAATAGATTAAATTAAATTCAGTTTATAAAGATTTCCTTCAAATACATCCATTTTTTCTGCTCATTTCTGCTCTATTTATCCTCATCTATTCAAGTTTTTAAACGAAGCAAAGGCACATGCCCTATTCTGAACATCGAAGATAGCTAATTTGGTACAAACACGAACGATCGCAAATGTATCTATAAGTTCAGAAATTGGCAATAGCGCACACTGGCAAAGATGGCCATAATTACTCCGAAGCGTTGCCATTGAATAATACGGAGTGTCAGTCCCCTGAGTGTTACCAGAGATGAATAGAAAGATTGCCGATACATACATAGATAGCATCGTCGCGGACGAAATCGTAAGTAGGTTCATTTGAAGGGAAATGAGGGAAAACAAGGGAGAGGGAAGAATGGAGCGCAAGCGACGAATCGTGTCCATGAGGCCGGCGCTGTTTACCTGCGTGCATGACAGCGCGTGAGCAAGCTGTTTGTCTGTATTGGTACACCCGATCGTTACCGAAAGCCAACTTGGCTCTGATCGGATAGAAGGAGTGAGTGCGCACAAAGAAACGCGCCATGTAGCCGGCTCTATTTGTCTGCAGCTGTGGATGACGTACCGCCTGTGTTGGTGAGTTCAATTGTTGGAGCCGATCAGCCGAGTGCCGACATGCAGAGTTGCGACTCTCCGCGAGCTTTCATAGGCTTCAGCGGCGACATGCCTGTGAGTGATTTGCTGCGGCGTAGAGGTCTAACCGTACAGACCGAAGTGCGCTCGGTTTTCAACGAATTAAAAATACTAATTACGTCTTTATTTAAACAATTTAACATTCTTCAGTTAGTACTCAATCTAGCAATTAATACTGTATTTGTTTTTAATACAAAGTAATCAATTATCACCCATAAAATGCATTCGAAAGACGCATTTTACTCGTTTCGGTACATGGCTTACGGGCCGCCGTACAGCCCGAAATGCGCACGCAATACTGCAACTTGATTTTAATAGAATAAGATTTAGTCGAAAGCTTAGTTGATATGGGAAAAGACAGAAGCGCAGAAGTTGAAAAGTATGCTTTAATATTTTGTTTAGACAGTGTGAATGCGGAAAATAATTGGCGTCAATTAATTTCCTTTGGTTTTAATGAAAACGGAGCGTCAGCGGAAGAACTTTTACATATTATAAAAGAAATTGTAATTGAACTTGTTAAAATCGGCGCTAATGTTAGACTGATTGTTTGCGATCAAGGTTCCAACAATCAAAAACTGTTTAAAGATTTTAATATTTCGATAAATAAACCGTATTTTTAGATTAGGTATCAAAACGACAAAAGTCAGAAGATTTATGCTATTTTTGATCGGCCACACCTGATAAAAAGATTGGTTGCACGGTTGAGATCTTACGATAGTATTTATATTAATGGCGATGTAATAGTTTCTTTGAATGATTTGCGGCTATCGTGGGAGCTTGAAAAAAGTCTCCATACTTCGAATCTGCTATCTCACATAACTGAAAGTCATTACAGTTCAAACATATTTCAAGCTATGTAAGTAAAACTAGCATTTCAGTCATTAAGCCGACGCATGGCTTGTGCAATTGAAAAAGCTGGAAATAGTGCAATCATTTTAAAAACTGAATCATGGAAAAAATCGGCTGAATTTGTGAGAAAAATGAATGCTGTAATTGATGCTTGCAATTAATATAGTTTAGTTACTAGACATGAACAAAAGCGTCCATTTTCAGATCGCAATCCACAAATTTTACAGCGAGTGCAAGAATTTATTAATTGTTCGAAACAATAGCCCGTCAAACCAAAAACGGTTCTAAACGACCACCTTATTTCGATTGACTGATCATAATAGCATAGTCTTCAGTACAGTTATATTAGGACATCAAATTAGTTTTTCCCGAATTTGAACTTGCAACAGGCCTGTGTAATCAAGATTCTGTAGAGCATGTCCATTCAAAACTTCGCGGTCGTGGGGGATTCAATTCGAATCCTACTTCCCGAATGTACCGTTTATCTTTCAGACATATTTTATCTCCAGATTTTATTCATACGAGTAAACGAGGTAATACGAATTATAGAGAAGACAATTCTATTTTCGAAATTATTTCATCTCAAAACGAAAGTCCACTACCTTTATTTGCTATACAAGAACTGGAATATAGTTTAGAAGAAAATCAAGAAATTAATGAACTTTTAGAAGCATCAACTTTAATTGATTTCAATTTTGAGTACAATGAACGACTGACTGACATAAAGAAAAAAGATCTGTACGAAGCGATCACAATCACATACTTTGCTGGATATGTTGCCCAGAAGTGTTTAAAAAAGTTATTGCGTTGACTGTAAAAATAATTTTATAAAATCAGCCGATGACCTTATTAGCGTTAACTAACAATATTTAAATTTAAGAGAGTATGTGCATTCTAATCAAACTGCTCCAACTATTGAGTACTTAACTAGACCAACAGATAATTTCGTTCGGATTGTAAATTGTCCATTAGAAGCATTCAATCTTTGTTATAAAAATATATGGCATACTAGAAATCTTTTATCTTAAATAGTAGAACTTGTTGAAGCTTATACGCGAACTCAATTCTCGGACTGGGTTGATCAAGAAAGCCTCTGCTATGACCATAGAGCTTTGAAATTTTTATTATTAGTTAAAATTTTTTCTAAAACTAAAGAACATAATCATAGCAGAAAACATACTAATAAGCTAGCAGTTTGTTCGAAAAATAAAAAATTAAAAATCATTAAAAATATGTAAATTTGGTGCAAATATTAATAATTATTGTATGTATATATATTTTTGATCTATAAGTTTCTATCGTTATATAAATAAATGTTTTTATAATTCGTTTAATAACAATAACTGTATAAAATTGTAAAAAATTATATATTTAATAGGAAGCATTAAGGATTTATTTGTGGTCAAATAAAGTACGAATTAAATTTATAAAAGTTGCTGTTATGTTAAATTACTAATATTTAATACGTTTTATTGTAGAATTTTATGTTGCGGATAGGGGGTGGTATTGTTTGCCTTCCCGTGGTGCCCCCTGAAAACGAACGTATTCATTTCCTAATAAAATAAAGAATGAAACACATAAAACCAGAATTAGATGCAAATTATTATTAATACCTCTTTATTTGTGTAATGAATACGTTCGGCCAAATAACCAATAGAACATTGAATTTTGAATTTTATAGTCTTAGAATTTTATAAATAGTAAATATGAATAATATTGTATTGAAATTTATTGTTTAATAATATTACTAATGTCTAAATAAATTATTATTAATGCTTAAAATAATCCGTAAATCTTTTTACCCTTCAATAACCAAACATATTGCGAGTTATACGACGTTGGAAATTGAATACGTGAAACGAGTTACACGTATAATTCGTTCACATTTTTAAAGCGATTATTTCTACTATTCTATTAAAATCAAGTCGCAGTATCGATCCTCAGATCGAGTATTGACTGAGGAATTTTAAATTGTTTAAATCAAGGCGCAATTAATATTTTTTATTTGTTGATAACCGAGCGCATTTCGAGCTGTACGGCGGCCCGTAAGCAATGCACCGAAACGAGTGAAATGCATCTTTCGAATGCATTTTACGGGCGATAATTAATTACTTTGTATTAAAAACAAATACAGTATCGATTGCTAGGTCGAGTAGTCTGAGAAATGTTAAACTGTTTAAATAAGGACGTAATTAGTATTTTTAATTCGTTGAAAACCGAGCGCATTTCTGTATAGTTAGACCTCGGCCTCTACGTGAAGAGTCGCAACTCCGCATGTCGGCACTAGGCTGATCGGCTTCAACAATTGAACTCACCAACACAGGCAGTACGTCATACACAGCTGCAAACAAATAGTTTGCAAACAAACACTCCTTCTATCCGATCAGAGCCGAGTTGGCTTTCGGTAACGATCGAGTGTACGAATATAGACAAACAGCTTGCTCACGCGCTGTCATGCACACAGGCAAACAGCGCCGGCCTCATGGACACGATTCATCGCTTGCGCTCCATTCTTCCCTCTCCCTTGTTTCCCCTCATTTCCCTTCAAATGAGGCAAATTACGATTTCGTCCGCGAGGGTGCGTATTACTACAGCGCGTCGAAGGCTCGAAGCTGGCGCTGGTCGGTTGTATTGTTTCGGCTGTCTCTCGATTCGTTTCTGGTGTTACCAGACAAGCAAAGCAGAAGAAGAGCCTGCAACCGATAGATAATCTATGTCAACTACTGCTGTACTGGAGTAAAAAATGCAAAATGTTAGAAAAGAAAGATTGATTTAAAACATTAAAATTATTTAAACATTTTAGAGGAGTACGTCACCCAATTTAATTCTGAATAAACTCTATACTCACCAAAATGAATAAAGTGTTGATGTTTATATTTACTAAAGCGTAGTTACTTTAATAAGCTACGAAAAATGCCTTTTACGGCTGATGCTGCTGCACATCAAATACAAGTATAAAAATTTTTGAATCTTATTCTTATAATTAAATTCACTCAATAACATAAATAATAGTTATAAATATATTTGTTACAATATTTAGTACTTATATGAGTCTTTAATATTTTGCAGGAAAGACTAAAAGACATATATCAATTAATTTATGATATTGAGAAAGCACGAAATCATTCTGAAATCAACTTAAATAATATAATTAAAACTCACGAAAAAGTAAATCCTGATGAAAAAATATCACCCTTTTATCAACAAAAATTGAAAGGAATTTACAATTTAGCTGTAATAGATGCTCAAGCAGAAGAAGAATTATTAAGAAAGGTTTTAGAAAAAATAAATGAAATTAGATCTATAAGAAATGAAAGAAGGATTCAGGTATGTATAAATCATTAATTTTATGAAAACTGAGTATAAATAATATGATATTTTCCAATAGTTGAATTATATATTATAAATTCTACTTTTTATTTTTAAAGGCTCGCAATGCTGGTAATAAAGAAACGATAAGAAGAGGTGCTTTGATGAAAATGTTGTTAAGTACTGCTCAGACATTGCCATTATATGTTGGCAAATCACCAGGAGCTAAAGCACCTGCCTTATGTGGTGCAATTCCTGCAGAACCAACTTATATAGCTAAAGTAAAAATTTTCATTTAATTTTTATTCAACTTATTAATAAAATATAAATATTTTTTCTTGTAGATGGGTGATATGGTAGCTGCTTTAGTTAAGGGGTCAGAAGACGAAGAAAATTGGATTCTCGCAGAGGTTGTACATTTCAATCCTACTGCGAATAAATATGAAGTGGATGACATTGATGAAGAGCAAAAAGATAGGCATATCTTATCTAGGCGTAGAGTTGTTCCATTACCTCTTATGAGGGCTGATCCAGAAACTGATCCTCATGCATTGTTTGCGAAAGGTTCAATAGGTGAAGCTCGTTTTCAATTATTAATTTATTCATAAATAAATAATTAAATTATAAATAAAATATTTTAAGTGATGGCCTTATATCCACAAACAACATGTTTTTATAAAGCTGTAGTGAACCATTTACCAACAACATCTCAAGAAGAGTATGAGGTACTTTTTGAAGATGCAACTTATGCCGATGGATACTCACCGCCTCTAAATGTACCACAACGTTATGTTATTTCTATCAAAGAAAGTAAAAAAAATAAAAGTTAGTCTTAGTATTAAAATTCATTAATTTCAATAAATTTTTAATGAATTACAATTATCAGTTTACAACATAGATGTTGTAAATTCCAAATTTCTACTATAGAGCTATAAAGTCTTCTGGTAAGATTCATGAACTTAAACCAGCTTAGAACTTATAATATTAAATATTTTTTGTACAAAAATGTAAAATAAAAAATTCATTTATTAAGCAATGGTTTTACTTGCGTTTAATGTAAATCATTTAATACCTATCAAATTATAATATTGAATATAAAAGGAATATACAATCAGTAATGCTTATATGACTAGTGGCCAGAGAAATAAGAATAATGCAAAGAGGAAGGTGAAATATTACAAAATCAATTATTATATAAACAGAATTACAAAACAAGCAAAACAGAGAGATTGGAATAGGTAAAAATAATGTAGAAGCAGACATCAATGTAAGGAGAGATCACCGGGAGGGCGGAAATGAAAAAGTATCGAATGCGCAGAAGTCATGACACCTGAGCGCAGCCGAGTTGAAAATAACAGGGTGCGTCGACTCAACGTTAAATGAGTGGCAAATAATTCGTTGCTGCGTCGCTTGTAGGAACCGCTAGCATCGCTATTTTACTGCAACGCTGTTGGCTATTCATATTAACCGCACGAATTTTAAATAGTATTATAATACTATTGATCTTCGAATATATTTTTATAAGTAAGTAAGTAAGTGTATTTATAAGTAAACATGCTATTAGATATTAACTCTACGAAACATTGTTCTGTAAAATTTATCTATTCTTTATTTTTAAAGATTTTTTAAACTTTTCTATGGCAGCTAGTGTAATATTATTAGCATTGTGTAAATTTTGTAAATTGATTTTACCCTTAAATTTTATTTAAAAATGAAATCGCGGATTGATATAATGCAGGAATCGCATGGAGCATTACTGCCGGAGTTATACAGATCGCTCGTCCCGTACTCTGCAGAAATTAAAAATAGCTCGATTTTTCTTTTACTATTTTTATACCAATATTTTTTAATAAAGCGTTTGACAAATTGTAATTGTAGTAATTATAATTTTAATTACGTTTTAATGTTATTGTTTATATATTTTAAAATATAACCCTACAATACAATTTTAATCACAAATTATCCATGGACTGGAAAATATAAAATTATATTTCCATATAAAAATTTTTGTTAATGACTAATACATTGGTTATGTGAACTATCGGCTGAAATAAAAAATAATAAATTAAATAATTTATTTTAACAAACAATTTGAAATGCGAAAGAGACATATTTCGAGCAATTATCAGGATGATGTGAGGGAGTTCTCGGCAGTGGGTGATGCGGTTAAGTTCGTCGTCGCGGGGATGGTTGACTGTGCTAGCACGGGGGTCTTGCCCTCTGATGTCGCGTTTGACGTCATCACTTCTGTGCTCCCCTTCTTCATACCTGATGACCTGGTCTCTGCGGTGCAGCTCGGGACATGAACGGCGAGTTCACATGGGGGGTTGGTGAAAAAGTCCAACCGTCAATCCCATCAATTAAGGTGGAGCTTAGAGCAATGGAAGCTGTTAATCTGGTTTTGGAGGCAAGGCAATCCTTTACTGCCTTCTCTACTCAAGATGTTGTATTTTCTCGCTCACATGTAGCAGTGTCTGATGTCAGACAACGTACTATTTTTATAAATTTGTGGTTATGTCGAGGTCAATATGATGCGTTTTTGTAGTGCAAAGACATTGCGCGCGATCTCGGCTTTGAGTATGTTTAGTATAGACGTGGTAATTTCGTTATTAGATGGAGAAAGGGCAGTAAGGTTCATGCTGTGGCCTCTGAGAATTTGATTCTACATTTATTTATGAGCATGCACTTATTGGGAACTTCTCGTGGCGGCCCCGTGGCCAGTACTTCTTTAAGTCGTAGCCTCTCGCTTCGTCTGAGTTGACTCAGGGTTGTGAGGAGGGACGTTCAAATTGTGGGATAAGGGTCGATCATATTTGACTAGATCGGAGAAATGCTTCGTTATTGATCGTCAGTAGTGGGAGGGAAAATAATAATAAGGATGAGGCTGCGGGTTGCAGTAGGGGTGTCAGATTCCTAAGGAAGGGCTTCATAAATGTGAACTCTCTTAGAGGCACTACAGGTGCTCACATTGAGGGACTCCGTCAGCATTTACATAATCATCCTATTTATCTTCTGTTCGGTGTAGCGGAAACCTGGTTAGGTTCTAGTATCATGGACGAAGTCATTGGGATTGATGGATTTTCTGTAGTTCGGCAAGATCGCAATCTTAATAGCGGGGGAGTTGCACTTTATGTCTACAAGCAATTCCGAATAAATGTATTCGGGGTACTCGAGTACTTGATCGGCTTTGTGCAGATCGTACCTCTGAGTCTACATTAATTTGTGTCGTGTATAAGCCCCTTCACGTTTCATTTACGAGGAACTCTTAATCTTTGGATTAATTGCGGCGATTATGGACGGATTACAATCATAAAATCTTTCTCAGTGATCTGAATGCTGATCTCTGCACTGTCAGTGAAGATGCTGCGGTTCTTCGCAGACTCGCAGCTCAGCTGACCTTGCAGATTATCCAACACGGTCCTATGCATATTGCACCCACGTTCCGCACCTGGATTGTCATTCTTGTGGAGGAGCGATCGTCTTTTCTCCCGAATCCGCGTGAGAGGCATAAGGAGAGGACCACGGCAACCTCGGACCCGCCGAACAATGGGTTCCCCCTCCTTACGGCGACGCTAAGAGAGGCGGACCATCAGCGGCCGACCGCCGGCGGCGGCTGCGCCAGTCGCTTCCCGACCCGAGCTCGATCCGGTACCCGCCGACCCAACTCGCGGGGCCACGATCAGCCCATCGGCGTACTCACGTCCTGACGCCCAGGTCCGCCGAACCCTCGCCTCTAGCGCCTGTCGCTACCCGGCAAAAAGGGCCACTACCTCGCGCACGGCGACTCTCCGCCTAGCGCAGAAAGGGGAATCCCGGAAACTCCCAGGGTCACGAGGTTCCTCGACCGACCCGCCACCTCGCTCACGGCGCTTTACGCCTCCCGAGCAGAAAGGGGGAGTGTTCCATTCCGTGAAGGCAAGCCTGAGGTGCCCGCGGCTGCCCTGAGCGCTTTGTATTGCGAAAACCGCGTCCTTTTTTTGTAAAAAACCGACCCCCCGAGCGGAACCGAGCATCACCCTTGCGCCGCGTTGCAACCCGCGCGAACCTCTGTAAACGGAAGTGCTTGGCCGTGCATAATTCCTATCGAAAATACTGACTAATTCTTGATTCCTTTTTTTTTGTTTGCCCAAAATCCTACCTGCTTCTGAGCTAGTCCACAGCAATTGACGCCCGACGTGGGGCAAACTATTACGGTCGCGGCAATCGGGAGTGAATGACGAGAAAACGCCCGCGTAGCCGTATAGGAGGACACGGACCTGTCCTATCCACGCCCATATCGCGAAAACGAGTGAAACTGACTTCTGGCAGTCGAGAAACAGCCAGTGGCGCCCGACGATATAAGTCGACATTTTACCCATTCACAAGAAGTCAACGAGAGTTGCGCGGAAATTCTTTGACACCTCCTGCGAGCCCCCGACGCTCTCAAACCGCCTGTGCAAGCGCTTCGAGTGTAAGCGGTCCGGAAAGAGACCAGGAGGTCAACATGGCGAATCAGGAAGGCAGGGAAAACGCGCATCTCCCGGGAGACAATAGGAGCCAGAATCTCTCATCGAACGTAGTGCATCCCGCGCAGGGTGCACCGATGCCGCCTGCACTGGGAGGCCCGCAGCTAGTACCCGCCGCACCGCAGCCAGCACTGGAGGACTGGCGGCTACTCCTTCAGGCCCTCGTAGGTCGTAAGATGGAACTACCCGAGTTCTCCGGGCGTGACCATGAAGACCCCGAGGTTTTTATTCGCGGGTGTGAGGAGCCGTTCGCGCTGCACCATACCGAGGAGTATACGCGCGTACGAATGGCGTCGCGTTCTCTGCGAGACACAGCGGTGGTTTGGGCTGCTACCTATAAAGGGTTGAACCTCACGTGGGGGAAATTCACGGAGCTGCTTCGGGCGCGGTATGCATCGCCGAGCACGATGATGAAACTGTCCGCGAAACTTTACGGGCAGGAGCAAATCGAGAAGGAGGGCACGGCCGTGTTTCTCGAGCAAAGACATCTGCTTGCGGCGACTCCTTCCGAACGAACGAGAGGGCGAGATAGTTTCCCTGTTGGTGGAAAACCTGCGACCATCCATAAAAAAACTTATGCGCACGGCGAACTTGCCGACGGTAGGAGATTTATTCACGCTAGTGGTCCAAATCGAGCAAGACGAGGTCCAAGAACGCAATGCTGCGGCCGCGACGCGCCGCGAACAGGCGCCCGCGCCTAAAAAGCCGTAGGTAGGTCCTCAAAGCCCATGGCCCGCTCACCTTCCGAGGGAGGCACCGGCAGCCCCGAAGTCTAATTTGCCTCGATGTCAATTGTGCCCCGGGCGACATTGGAATCGCGACTGCCCCAACAATCCCCACCGAGCACACGCGGGAAACGAGCCGGGGGCAACGACGAACGCGGCGAACGCTGCCCCGGGAACGTCTGCGTCGTAGCTTCTGCGGCGTACTCCGCGTGGGCAAATATCGATTATTTGCTCGTGGAAGTGCCTGGGAACTCGTTCAACGCCCTGCTGGACTCCGCGGCTAGCGAATGTTTTTTACGCCAAGAGTTTATAGTTCCGGGGACTGTAATACGAAAAAATGAGACCGCGATATACACGGCGTGTCGCACGAAGCAAATGTCTACAGAGGGCGTGTGCGAGATCCCGGTAACTGTACACGGGAAAACCGAACCGATGCGGTTTTTGATTTGCAAAGATCTCGGCTCGGACGTGATCCTCGGGAAACCGTGGTTTAAGGCGCAAAAAGCCGTTGTCGACCATGACTTAAATTGCATCTACATCGGGGCCGACAGTCGCCGTCGACTTTTCCTAGGTCGCGAGAACACGCGTTCGGCGGGAATACAGCCGCCCCAGGGTTTTTTCAAGGACGTGCACCATGGGGTGAGTGGAGCGCGCGCGCGCGAGCTCGAAACAGCTCTCAGCGAATTCGCCGACATTTTCTACTCGGGCCCTCTGCGACAGACCTCGTATATATTTCAGGATATTGAGGTGTTCGATCCTAAGCCGTTTAAAGTACCGCCCTATAGATATTCGGCAACAAAAAAGAAAGGGATCCAGGAGCAAGTAAGAGAAATGCTAGCGAACGGAATAATCGAGCCCTCTGTGTCCCCGTTTAGCTCACCGATAGTGATGAAGGAGAAACGGGACGGCTCCGTACGGTTTTGCATCGATTTTCGGCGATTAAACACGGTTACGAAACCCGTCATACAAGTCTTGCCAGTGATACAAGAGGTGGTCAAAGACATCGGCGACGCGAGATACTTCACCACTCTCGATCTAAAACAAGGATACTGGCCGGGCCCGCTGACGGAGCGCTCGCGGCAGTAGACCGCGTTCTCGAATCCCGACGGCGGCCTGTATCAATGGAAGGTCATGAGCTTCGGCTTAAAAAATGCGCCCGGATGCTTCAATAGTTTTATTACGCAAGAAGTTCTATGCGGCTTCATTAATGATTTTGTGCGCTCATACCTCGACGATTTCGTTATTTATTCCTCCACATGGGACGAGCATTTGTACCACGTGCAGTAAAGTATTCGAGAGATTGCGCATTTACCAGCTAACCGCGTTGATCGCGAAGTGTCACTTCGGCCACGAGAGTTTAGAATTCCTCAGGTACAAGATAACCGGCGACGGAAACGAGGCGAAGGCCGAACATGTGCGCGCGATTATTGAAAGCCATGTTCCGGCGAGTCGGAAAGATCTGCAAAAGTTCCTCGGTACGTGCGCGTACCGAATTTCGCAGAACTCGCGGAGCCCATTACCGCCCTGTTATCCCCGAGACGTAACTGGCGCTGGACGGAAGCCGCGCAACAAGCCTTTGTCGCGATAAAAAACGCGTTCCGCAACTTACCGGCTCTCTGCAGACCGCTGCCTAACGTGCCCTACGTTTAACAGACGGACGCCTCAGGAATCGGCATGGGCGCGGTATTATACCAGCTCGGCGCGAACAAAGAACGCCGCGTTATAGCTTACGCCTCCGCGAAGTTTACTGCGACGGAAAAGCGGTACGCGTCGAACGAACAAGAATGCCTTGCGGTGATCTGGGCTTTGAAAAAGTTTCGGCCGTACCTCGAAGACGGGCGATTCACGTTAAGGACGGATAACAAAGCCATCACATGGCTAGATAAGATGAAGGACGGGAAAGGGAAATTATATCGGTGGGCGCTTTATCTGCAGAGTTTTAATTTCCAAATAGAGCACGTTGCGGGAAAAGAGAACGAGCTGCCGGACGCCCTTTCTCGCGACCCGGACAACGAAGTCTACGAAGACGCGCAAACCGAGTTCGAGGCACTTCTACCTCCGGAAATGATCGAAACCCCGAACCTGGTGTGTGCCGCAACTCTTACGGCTACCGACCTGGCCGATAAGATTAGGCAGGCTCAGAAGGAGGAGGACCCGCGTTGCCGCGACGTTGAGCGATTTCTGCAACCGGCTCAAACTCTGCAGTATCTCGACGAGACATACTACATTTGCGAAAGCGGCCAAGCACGGCGGGTATACGTTCCCGAGATATGTCGCGAGGAAGTGATGGCGTACTTCCACGAACATCCCCGTGCATGCTACCCCGGGGTCGACGAGACCTTGCGCGCGATCCGCGAGAATCACTTCTGGCCGCGAATGCGCCAAGACGTGCGGCGCGCCCTGGCCTACTATGTCACCTGTCAGCGGAACAAAGCATCGAAGCCTATCTCGCACGGCGAGGAACGCGCGCGAACTCCGACAGCCCCGTGCGAAACGATCGCAATCGATTTGATGGGCCCCTATCCGCGTACGTCGCGCGGGAAACGATTTATTTTGGTGGCGACGGATATTATGTCGCGGTGGACGGAAGCGTTTGCGATTTCGAGCTCGGAGTTGTCGGTTATCACACCCATTCTAGAACACGAGGTGTTCATGCGCTGAGGATACCCGCGGATCCTCCTCACGGATAACGGGCCGCAGTTTCGCGGACCCGCTTGGCAGAAGCATTGTCGAGCTTGGGGCGCGATCGCCCACTCAACGCCGACCTACTATCCCCAGGCGAATCCAACGGAAAGAAGAAACCAGGAGTTGAAGAAGGGCCTACGCTTGAAAATTAACGGCCGGGAGCAACGTAATTGGGACCTGCACTTGCCATCCATCGTGTATGTGACTCGAAGGCGCGCCAACCGCATGACGGGCCAGACGCCCAGTCAGATGCTTCTTGGCCGCAATTTGCCCCGCCCCGGCGAGTGGATTTTCTCGTATGACGACGCTACAGACCAACGCATCGGCCAGGAACCTGGCCGAGCGTTGGGACCGGCCATATCAGATCAAGAAACAGGAGAGTAACGACATATATACCATCGACCGTGCCGAGCAAGGCCTTATCAAGCTGCATGTGAAGCATCTGAAGAAAGCGCCCCGGCCGGCTGAGCGCGCGACGGACAAAGCGCAAGACGACACCGGCGAGGAAGCAGACCAAGCAGACGACAACAAGGAGCGCCCAGCGGCCGAAGACGATTTCGAGGCCGTGATGCCGGCCGACCAACAACAATCGCCGACGCGTGCGCAGATCGAGTCGGGCGAGCAAGCGAGCGAAGGCTCTCCCGAGACAGCCGAAGAGTTAGAAGCCGAGCGGCCGCACCGCAGACGGGGCAGGCCCACAACAACAGAAACCGAGCAACGCCGGCGTCGTGCTAAGCTGGCGCGAGAAACCCAGGAGTTTCCAAGCCGCTACTTTTTCCGGTCCAGGAAGGAGTCAGTGTGCGGGAGTCTAACAGATTAACTTATCATACAAGACATACGAAAGGATGAGCAAACGGCGACGACCGTGAGGAGGGCGAGAAGCGAGGATTCGCATCGCCCTGGACGTATGCCGGATGGCATACAAGCGTGCACTCGAAACCATCTGCATGTTGTACGAGGTAAACCCGACGGAGTTCACGCGGGAGGGAATCCGAGAGAAGAAACGGACTCCCGAAGAAGACGGGGTGGACACCCCCCTAGACCAGACCTCGGACGAGGTGCCTGGATCAGCCCAGAAGAAGGTGAAAAATGACAGTGGAAGTAAGTGACCGACTAAGCGCGACAGTTCGTGGAGACAAAGCGAGCGGATGCGGTTAGATTGAATGGTTATCGGTTATCGTATCATTTACCACGGTTAGTATATAAGTGCATGTTTCCGATTACGTGTTACATTTGGCAAGAGTCAAAATAGTTTTAAGTGCAAGTGTGTACTACGTGAAATAGTTTTAAGTGCATAGGTTAAGTCTAACAGTTTTTTATATTTATAAGTTAAATTGCATCCTAAGCTTTCGTTATTTTAGTCATAAGTTTTCTATTTTTGCGTTTAACATTTTTGTGTAAGTTATGTGTTAAAATTTTGAATAAAAAGTCGCGCCTAAAAAAAAAGCACTATCGGTCGGCGATCATGATTATCGTATTGTTTAGTTGTCGTTTTAATTTATATCTGTTTTTCAGTTTTTTTTTTTGTGTGACGGGAGAAAAGTCGTCCACACCCGGGGGGAATTGATGTACGCGCGGCCGAGGAGAACGGCGCGATCGTCTTATCTCCCGAATCCGCGTGAGGGGCATAAGGAGAGGACCACGGCAACCTCGGACGCGCCGAACAATGGGTTCCCCCTCCTTACGGCGACGCTAAGAGAGGCGGACCGTCAGCGGCCGACCGCCGGCGGCGGCTGCGCCAGTCGCTTCCCGACCCGAGCTCGATCCGGTACCCGCCGACCCAACTCGCGGGGCCACGATCAGCCCATCGGCGCACTCACGTCCTGACGCCCAGGTCCGCCGAACCCTCGCCTCTAGCGCCTGTCGCTACCCGGCAAAAAGGGCCACTCGCGCACGGCGACTCTCCGCCTAGCGCAGAAAGGGGAATCCCGGAAACTCCCAGGGTCAGGAGGTTTCTCGACCGACCCGCCACCTCGCTCACAGCGCTTTACGCCTCCCGAGCAGAAAGGGGGAGTGTTCCATTCCGTGGAGGCAAGCCTGAGGTGCCCGTGGCTGCCCTGAGCGCTTTGTATTGCAAAAACCGCGTCCTTTTTTGTAAAAAACCGACCCCCCGAGCGGAACCGAGCATCACCCTTGCGCCGCGTTGCAACCCGCGCGAACCTCTGTAAACGGAAGTGCTTGGCCGTGCATAATTCCTATCGAAAATACTGACTAATTCTTGATTCCTTTTTTTTTGTTTGCCCAAAATCCTACCTGCTTCTGAGCTAGTCCACAGCAATAAATATTAATGATATTGTACTGTCAATATCTAAGTTCACATCTCAGGCAGTTGGTGAGGATGGCATTCCGCATAGTGTAGTTGTTAAAGCTCTTCCAGTTATAGGTCCGTTTTTAGTGCGCCTGTACAACAGCTCTCTTGAAAGTGGACGATTCCCTGAGGTGTGGAAGAAGGCTCATGTGGCACCATTGGTCAAATCAAAAACACCTTCTGTACCAGATGCTTTTCGGCCTATTTCACGACTTTGCTTTCTTTCAAAAGTGCTTCAGAAAATTGTTCATTGCCCTTGACTCTATGGGTGTACTAAATATTATATATGCTGACGACCTCCAAGTTTACCATAGTTTTTCTAGACACAGCAGCAGCCCGAGCAGTCTCGGACTGGGCCTCATCTGCATCCTTGAGGCTCAATGTTGAATTGATTTGCAAAAGAATCGACCAGGTTTTATATAGTTTACGTTTTTTCCGTTCGTTCACCATGGACGTTCTTCGTGCCACAGTTTATTTGCAGATCTACAAGATCTTACGGCTGCGTAAACCGGAGTACCTCGCCGATCTGTTCTCTCCTGGTGCATCCGACTGAACCTAAAGAGATTTTTTGCGCCAAACAGGCGCGCAGCACCTACTACAAACGGGCGGTTGACACTGCCTGCGAGGAGTAGCGGGGCCGCCCTAGGGGCCCTCCGTCTCGCCGTTCGCACAATGACGACACCTGGGGAGGACGTACGGGGCCACACAAGGGGCCCTTGCCTCAATCCGGGCGGATCATCGGGGTTCGCCCCCAACCGGTGCCGAGCGGAAAACCCGTCGCTCTGGCGGCCCCGAGACAGGCGCTGGGGCCGCCCACCGAGTCCGCCGCGTCGTGCGGTCTCTCTCTGTCTCTCTCTCTTATGCGCGCGGTGCCCCGCACCTACCTGGCGGTGAGGCCTGCTAGTCTTTTCCACTCTCCTTGCTTCTGGCCAACTACGACGCCTTAAGGGTAGAAGGCTGCCGTAGATGGGGCGCCTGGCTTCGGTCGCCTGGTGGTGCTGGTGACTCGCCCTCTCACTACTCAGCGAGGCTACACATTCACTGGCGCTTGGTTCTATTATGCCTTTCTCGAACATCTTTTGGACCTCCTGCTGGGAAAACTCCAAAATCTTTGGCGACATTCGATTCGCCGCGTGCCAAATCGGTTTCGCCCCTTGAACATCAATGTCATGTTCAATTATGGTTGTAAACCCATGTAATTCACCGGGCTTTGGAATAATCGACTCGATCAGAACCCTTACCCGCTCGCGTTGTTTTTCGGGGACCTCTACGATGCCGACACACTCGCAAATCGATGCCGAGAATCATCGGGTGATCCATCTCGGGAACTACCCTCAATTCTATTATCCTCTCCTTATCCTCAACAGAGAAGTTCACCTGAAGTACGCCCACCGTCTGCTGAATGGTACCGGAGAAACTCCTTACAGCAAATTGCTCGAGAAGCCAGCGGTCTCTGAAAGGATCATCCGCATCGCCTCTGATTAACCAAACCTGGGCTCCGGATCGAATAACGCGATCGGGGTTTGCTCCCCCCCCCCCAGCCGAACCGTGAAAAGCCACCGATTGTCCGATCCGTGGAGGCTCTGTGAGGGCCCTGGACTCCCTCCACTGGACCACCACCCGGTCTTGCTACCTCTGGGTAGCTTTGGGTTTTGGTAGTCTCCTTTCCCAGGTAATCTTCCTGCGGCAACGCAGTGATGGTATCACCATAGAAGGGTACAGGAGTATTTTCGGATCCGCTCACGGGCTTCTTCCCTAGGCCTCCTTTCGGTACCTCGCCTACATTCGGGCTCGCCCGAAGGTCCGGCTCAATGATCGAGGACCAATGGAAACCAGGCCTTCCTCTGAGCCCTTGGCTCGAAGAGGCGGCCTTTTTCTCCCGTGGCCAAACGATCTTCGTTCCCCCATCTAAAACGCAGGGAATAGGGAATGACTCTACCGCCCTGCGTTGGGGTTTTTTAGGCACTGCTTTACTTGAATACAATTGGGGCACGTCGTGAACGTTACGCCCGGACGATCACATCCGGGGCATGGGAACGAGGACCCTCTCTGCAGGCACTGAGCAACACTATATCCCGCCCGACCGCACAAGAAACATGCTGTCGATGGACACTGTCTCACTCTGTGCCTAAATCCCTTGCACGTATAGCATTGGTCTTTGAGGGAATTCCAATCCATGGGGTCACGACTCGCCCCCGTGGAAGTGGACCGACCCTGACGGCCTCCCTGTAATGAGTCAAGAGCCTGTCCCAGGATCGGTGCCTCTCATCCCGGGCGAACGTCACAATTGGGCCCCTCCACCCCCCGAGCGTTGCCGGAAGAAACACGGGCCCAGCCGGGTGTGACCTCCCCCCCACCGTATGGCAACGCGGGCTCTTCCTACTCGGGGTGTGGCGTAGCTGGGTTTTCTCGCAGACCACGGCCAGTGCTTGGGACCGAGGTCCGTCGAGGCAGAACGGGCCGCAGAGACGAGGTGCGCAACACAGCTAGAAGGACGGAGAACAGGCTGGGTTTTGTGCAATATTTTGTAAATTATTTACAAATAAAGTTTATCTATGTATCTATCTCTCTCGCTCCTATGAATCGTTCACAGAAAGTTTCTTTTTCCCAGTATTTTATAACTATTTTTATTCTATTTCGTTAATGCTAAGTTTCTATTTTTTTGTTTATATATGAAAATATGTATTTAAGCAATTGTATTTGCATACATATATATGCGAGTGTAAGGGTAACGCGTGCAAGCGAACGTCGAGGTCGTCGAGACTACGGCCTGCGCGTATGTCTATTGCGGCTCGTACATGAAGTGCGCACGAAGGAATGCTCATTATACACACTAGCAAAAGTATTCGAGTCTGTGGATCGGGTAAATAGTCCGATCCAGCGCCGAAACGCTCTCTCTCGTTCGGGCCGGGCCAGCAGCCTCACCTGCCGACCAACCCTGGCCTTTGGCTTCAACCCACGGCGCCGACCCTGGCTGCGCCCACAATTCTCAACACCGAAACACCGAAGTGGACACCCGCCTCACCCCGTCCGACTGCGGACAGATCTGAACCGCGGCACCTCGAGTCACTCTTCATCCCGGAGGGATTTTTGGAATAGCGACGCATCCTCCGAGAGCGTCACGAAAATACGGCGTCTCGAAAGGCCGGCCTACAAGCAGTTCCCCAGCGAGAGCAGCCAGCGACCAATCCTTGGATAAGGACAGAAAAGATAAGTCCATCGACGACGACCGTAAATCGCCGTTAGTCGCATCCTGAGCATTACCGCTCTCCTCTACTGCCGGTGTACTTTAAGTCGCGTTTGTTCATTATCGTATAGCGCGATCGGATCCGCATAGGGTTCAGCTCGAGCGCACTCGCTAAAAGCAGTGTTTTTGTAATTGCGGCGATTATACATATATGTGACGAGAATTGAAATATAATAAATTAACTCAGTAGACCTAATTTCATGAAAGCAAATTTCATAAGACCGGTCCTGAAACATTGACTAAATCACCTCATAGCCCCTTTTCTGCACATAAATCGTAGAGAAATTTTACACGAGAGTATTTTTCTTAATTATTTATATATTTTGTATTGAGTTTCATTAATAATGTATACTTATGTACACATAATTTTTTTTGATAGAAAAATAGAAAAATAGAAAAATATACAGAAAAAATGTAGCATCAGGATAAAATCTTATTTCTGTCGAGTAGGGAAGATCATGGACTTTTCGGATGCTAAACGGTTAAATTATTTGTTATTTCTAATTAATTATTTTCTAAGTTTAATATTAAAATATTTCCACTACTGAGAAATGTCCTAGAACATTCTAGAAGCGCAGAAAAACTAGAGAAAGCGTGGGTGATAAAAAAAGCATCGTAGACAAGGGTCGGCAGATAGCGTTGCCCACCTTGAATTTTACCGGGCCGCGTGGGCTTGGTCGAAGGTAAAACCCACAGGTTCTGTTTCTCGATTTCGTTAGCGCGCATGCTTCACAAGTATAGCGTTTTGGAGGGAGCGGGAAAATTTTGAATGACGTTACTGTCTCATAGTCTTGGAAGAATTATATTTACCTTTAACCAGTTTTCGAAGAGTGCTTGCAGACAAAATCAACTTTATACACTATCTAAAGAATAAATTTTTATTAATTATAACAGTTAAAACAAATCAACATATATTTTCTGTTATTATCACTCGGCACCCGTCACTCCCGTGTCCAGATCCACGTCAGCACCCCACGTAAGAAGCCCATGCGCTTAATACATTTTGATACACGTGTGGGACATGTAGTATCCACTGTCTTTTATCCATAGCAGTGCGTACGTCTTCAGTTAATCTTAATAGAGCAGTCAGTCGAACTGTGCCATCGATACCCAGTTTGGAAAGGGTCGAGAATATTATGAGGCACCAAATACTCCAGAAACTGATCATAAACAATTCTCTCAAACACTTTTAAGAAAATGCAGTGCAGTGAAATCGGCCAAAAATCATCTGGTCCGGAAGGTGTTTTTGATTTGGTCCATGGAACTACATGAGTCCTCTTCCACACCTTTAGAAAGCCTTTATTCTCAATTAAGCTATTGTATAGGCACACTAAAATCGGACCTATTCACAACTATACTGTGCGGAATACCATCCTCACTAACTGTCTGCGATGTAAACTTAGATATTGACAGAACAATATCCTTAATATTTATTACTTTACACCAAAAACAACCATCAGCGGTAGAGCTGAGTACGGCGTCAATCCGATTGCCGTCGATGGTATTTGACAAAGACACCCACGCAAAGTGAGTGATAAGTTCATCTGGTATGAGTCTATGAAAAGACCCGCTTGCTTGTAGCAGTAACCCTAGGTGCCCACGAACAAAAAAATTTTTGTTTGCGATGGGATGGACGCGCCATTTTTATTGTTGTTGGTAGAGTCTACAGTAGTGTGTGTATGTATATGTGAAGGAGAGGAAAACTTGGAAACATAAACGAGAATTTGGAAGTGGATAACGAAGCTAAGTGAGCTATCCAATCGGACTCCAAGATATCGTGTCAAGTGTTTGACTGTCCTAGAGAAGTTTTTCGGACTTGTCCAAATTGTGCACGTATAAGGGAAAGCTTGGGAAACGCCAGGGTAGGGCAACAGACACTTTCTTTGGATTCTGCGGGGACACTTCAGGTAGAGACGAGTGTTTCCGGAAATTTAGAGAAAGAAATCGGGCGTGAAAAATCGAGTCAAGAGCGTCAAAATCGAGTTAAAAGAGTGAGTGAGAGAGAAAGGGAGTTCATCTCCAGAAGACGCTTCGAGCTTCGCAGGATTTGCCGGAGAAGCTACAGACGCTCCACAGCCTATAAGCTTGGCGTTTCCGCTGTTACGAAAAGGAAAGGATGCTTCAATCATCGTTACGGGAAATCGATCCGTGAGTTAATTTGGGAATCCGCTATTCCGTCTGGCAATAGACATATTCAAGGGTGCAGCGCCAAAATAGTTGACTAATAAGGACCAGAGGGTAAGCGGAGTTGTAACCGACAATACCTGGTTACTACCGAATGTACCTGGCAGTTTGATTCAATCGCAAAGATATTTGTGCGTTGTTCATCCGGGTTTCATGACTTCATTGATTGGTCCTGAAGAAGCAGCGACTTTTAAGGCAAATCGGCTAAGTTAGCTGTTTGTATAGTGACAGGACGAACAAATGAAGGCTTTGGCGGAAAGTATATTTCAAGAATCCGGAGACCTCCATGGGTTTACGGCTCTCATTGAGTATCGCATCGATGTCCAGAATGCTCTGCCAGGTGAGACACGCACCTCTGCGTATGTCTCTCAAGGTTCTCGAGTTTTCTTAAAAGAAAGTGAAGAAGATGTTCGAGAAAGGGACTGTTGAGTGTTGCGGTAGTGAGTGGTATAGTGCCTCCGTGATTGTGAAATGAGAAGAAAACTATCAATTCTGTATAGACTCTGGAGATGTCAATAAGATGATTAGACACAAATAATTATTCAATAAAGTTCTTAATGCTCTCTCTACAGGGATTGATCGATAAATAGTGGTTGTGGCGAGTTTTGAGACGATTTCAGATCCTTGGTATCTTCAAAGACTAATAGAAGTTCAGCGTTGCCCTTGCAAATGTCCAGGATGGAAAGTATCAGATGGATTGCTGTACCGTTATTCTTCCGACGAGATCACCCGAGAAGAATTAAGACAGGGTCAGGAGAGAATATAATTGGACGGACAGACGATGAATCCCAGGAATCTAAAACTCAAGTGTACGACAATAGAATAGATTCCGACCGGAAGACCTCTAAAGTACATATACAGCACTAAATCGGTTTATCCCTTCAAGGCTGGTTAAGGCGTCGACCGACGAAGAGTCGTAAGCTAATATGTGCTGTGGTGTCGTGTGCGGTATGTGACAGTTGCTAAATGGGATGATCATATCACCCCCTTCAGGATCCAATTGGGTTTGATGGAAGTACACGGTTGGTGGCAATATTTTATGTACTTACACATCTACAGGATCTTACGGCTGCATAAGTCGGAGTATCTCGCCGATCTGTTCTCTCCTGATGCATCCGATCGGCCGGTCAGGGGTGAACCTAAAGAGATTTCTGCTCCTCAGACGCGTACTGAGGCGGGAATTAGATCTTTCTCTGTTCAAGGCGCTCATCTATGGAGCGGACTGCCATCCTGTATTAGGAATGCGCCCTCTCTTTTTCGCTTCAGGAGGCTAGTGATGGAGCATTACAGGGGTCAGTACATTACAATAGATTTTTCTAGTCAGTCATCCTCTTAATCTTGTTTTAATTTGCATCCTAAATTAGTTGTATGTATGTGTCATGAGTATGTATTGTGACGTAGTACCCTATAAGTTTATTCCCTAGCTACGCACAAAATATTTCTTACTACAATTTCTCTACGGTCCAAAAATCGAATTTACTTCGGGGAATACGACTAAGGTTGGAAAATCCCTCGGCGATACTCTGCCCAGCCTGTACCTCCTCTTGGCGACAAAATGGCGGGAATCGTTGGGCTCTTCAATTTGTTCTCTGGGATTTCTCCGCGACGGATAAAATAATTCTAACGCGTTTATTCATGACGGCGCGTTCAACAATTAACAAAAAAAAATAATACAATGGCTTTACTTTAACAGACACATCGACACACTGTGAAACGTTTATTTTCTTGCTTTAATGTTCTGTTAATTTAGTGATGGCGAGCCTCCTAAAATTTTAAATTCAAAGAACGCAGGGAATCAATAAATGTCATTTGACTCAATGTACTTGATTTTAGGGGGATTTTATTTCAATAATTATTTTTACACTTTTCCTTTTATTTTATTAAATTTCCCCAGGGAAGAAAATGGCGTCGTCGACCACCGCTCCTCCCGGTCCCGCGCTCCTTCCGCTCCTACCGGCAACAAGAGCGTTACCGCAACAAAACGAAAACAAAAGAAAAAGAACAAAATTACTTCATTGGCTGTCGAAATTCTTCGACACCAAATATCCTTGGCATCAATCCTTCTTTTTGTTGGACAACATAAATTTTAGGCATCATCAAGGTGTTCTTTTGATACCAGGTTATTTTGGGCGGGAAGGAAAGTTATTCCTATTCTCCCTTTTTTTTTTCGGCAACAAAAATTGGGGAAAAACTCCCTTGGCAACAAATTTTTAAAATCGGTTTCTACCTGCTCGCATTTCCCTTCCACTCCCACATATACATCAACCTACACCCGATAATATGTGAAATTCTTACCTTAATTTTTCGAATTCTTTAGTATTATTTAATCCTTAATTCCCTCCTCTTTCTTTCTTTATCTCTCTTGCCTTCAAAATCCTTACTATTAATTTGTATCGCCTTTCCTATTTCTTATATATGCTATATATTATCTGTACTAACTTCTTCTAAATTTCCTACTTCTTTCCTTGCCTAAGGCTCGGGACGAACTGCCGAAAATCTTCCACTTTCCTAATCCCTCGCGGAATTTTCCCAAAATTCCCCTTTTCGCGCCTAGTTAGCTATCGAACTTTCGGGAAACGCGGTCTTCTTTCTCTCTCTATCTCGCGTAATTCGTATCCCTCTCTCTTCGGTCCCTCCTTCCGCCTTCCCCGCGTTCGCGCCACCAAGCGCCTCTCTCTCCTTCTCCCCGCGGCCTCTCTCTCTTCGCGCGCAACCCCCCCCATTCGCGCTCTCACTTTACCCGGCTCTACTCTCTCTCTCTCTCCGCGTGGCTCCCCTTTCTTCCACGCCGTTACTGCCCTTTTCCGCGCGCGCTGGCCCCCAAACGCGTCCTATTCTCTTCCTACGCGCGGTTTTCCTCTCTTTCGCGGCTACCTTTGCCCTCTGCGCGTGCCCCCGAGTAATCAACGAGTACACATGCGTTCTGCAACGCATGTCTACTCGTTATAGTATGTATTCATCCTTTCACTTCGTATTGTAAATATATTCATTTCACTCATTGTATGTCGGTATGGGTGAACTCATCTCATTTCATTCATCATATGTATATAGCGTATATTGCGTTCCTAAGCTTCATCGTTATGCTTCTTCTCGAGATCCTAAAGAACGTCAAATTGTTTCAAGCCAATGCTTAGAGTCAGCACGAACAACCACTTCACAATGTAAACTCTTCACTGGCTATCGGTGACGATCGCAGTTTAAAAACGCTGACGAGACTTTTCTGCCAGCTTGCACGGCCGTTTTAATGGTGTGTTGAAACTCATGTCAGTGCTCACCCCACTGCCGGTGATCAGCCAGCTTCTTTTTCTCCAACGAAGCGGGCTATAGCTAGGAGCGGCGGACGCAGCACTTATGTCAAATCCAACATCCAACTCTATCAACAACAATAAAAATGAGGCGTCCGCCTCGTAACCAAATAAAACTTTTTTTGTTCGCGGACCCGTACCGTCATGTGACAGTTAAATTAACGAATAAAATATCATTCATCATAATCTATTCTAATTAATTTTGCGACAATAATTGCTTACGGTAATGCAATCTCTATCTCTAACTATCCATCCCTCTCTCTCTCTCTCGTACACACTCTCAAATTACAGATGCGGAATATTCGCGCGCTTGTAATAGGTCATATATATGTGACACGGTAGTCTACCTCTCCTCGCGCCGCCATTGCCAGGTGTCGAGTCACATTCTTTCCAGCAATCGCCTAGATATTTCCTCATTTCCTATATAAGCCGGCACGAGTCCTCTTTCCGACAGAGCGTCTAAGGAAGGGATTGCCAAAAATGCCTTACTATAATAACCCGACATCCTTACCTAACCAAACCACATCCTATATTTCATATTAGTCTCAGCCCTCATATGTCCCAAGACACTCTCACACTCCTCCTATATAAATAAATTAATGTAATTTCTTTTATAAATATACTTAAAAGTTTATACATATGTACGCTAATAAATTATTTAATCATTTAAATATTATTTTTTGCCATTTTTTAAAATAATTAAACCTATAATGGTGTAGTCTAAACCTTCGGGCTCATTGCATACTTTTTATAGCGTGTTGGGACTTACGCAAGCATATGACTTGCATATATATTTTTTACAAATATTAATTCATTGTGTAACAAAAATTATTGTTATTTATAGTATTTATATGTTATAGTATTTATTAACATTTAATAACATTAATGTGTCACAATTTATAGCGCGCCGTGCAGGTACGTATTCCTTCTTCATCCCCTCCAGCACCTCCTATTTCAAACTGTGCACGAAAAGTCTTGGTTTTCTGGCATCACTGGTACACGGAAGTCCGACGATAGGCCCGCATGGCGGAGACCTATTAGAAGACTGTCCTAAGACTGAAGAGTCTCCTTCCGTGGACGATGCTGCCGCTTATTAAGGTTTGCTGGAGAGGCGAGCTAGAGTTCGCTTTCAGCACGGGTGCCGAATAGGTCCTAGGTTCGACATCATAGATTTGTATTTGACAAGAAACATACGTCCGACGTAATGTTCTATTTCGTTGTTTACGATTTCGAAGTAGAAAGTATTTGTAATAAACAAACAAAAAAATATATGCTTCTTTATATTAAAAGGTTATAATTACATCTACAGAAAACATTTGTTTTGTTCTCAAGAAAATTTTGTGAAATTTCATTATAAAATATTAGTTTATAATCCGCGAAATTTTGCAGGGAAGCATCGTGCTTTGTACAACATACGTAGAACATATACTAAATACAGATGTACGTATGACGAATTCAATTGAAGCCAAGAGCAGAGTGCGCGTTCTAGCTTCTATCCTTTCGCACTGCCTGACAGAAACTGATTCTCCTAGGTAGTTTTGCTCTTTTTGAGCCTCGGCGGTGGTGGAACAGTTGGTGGCGAGCTCGCTTGCACACTAGTGAGGGGTACTGTTTCTGGTATTTTTAACAGTTCAGTACCTCCGGTGTTGTGTTTGGGCCTCGGTCGCCTCAGAGTGATCAGCAAATGAGCTAGGGTGCTTCATACGGCGCCCAGTAAATATATGGAAAAACCATACATTTTATGTAAGGTGTATCCATTGCTTAAAATTCCAACGGCGATTTTTGCTACGTGGAATATTAACAGGATTCCAATGACTCCTGCACACGCAGTGCCGAATGCAGTCATCCTTGTCCAGAAACGACTCCAAGCAGAGTTGCTTAACTGGTCCAGGGTCCCATCATTTAAGAGTCTCATCATCACTCCTCCTTTTATGGTAGATGATTGTCCATGGGCTTTCCGTGCAATATCGTTGAGTAACGCAGATTTTTGTATCGGGAACATTATTCCATCACGTAGCTTGTCTAAATCCCGCTGGCTGTATATTCTGCTTGTGGCGAGTTCGGCGGGATTTAGGTAACGCCACGTGGGACGGTCCAGTGGCTTAAGCATCTCTGGTGAAGCGTCGTGCATGGGTGACGAAGTCATCCAATACTATTCACCTCCGATCTTATAAAAGGTTGGTATCATCCGGTTGCAGGTTACTTGAGTTCCTTGCAACTTAAAGATAGTGGGTCCGGGGTGTGAGGAAATGTTAAATTGTTCCTGTGGACCGGTAACTCAACGTAGCACTCGGGTCGTTGGTCTAATTGTACTTCGACGGGGAGACATTTAATTAAGAGTACTACTTCTCCCGCAAATACAGCCATGTATCCCGAGTCTTTCATTAGGTTATAGGCGAACACATCGGGTGCTTGGGTAGCAATAGCGAGAGCATTTTTTATAGTTTCTCTCTCTAGGTTATACCGTTGCATCACAACATCACGGTATAATTCCTTTATTTGTGATCGTATGTCTTTTTCTACGTATACGAATTTGGAATTAACGTATGTGAATATGTCGAGGTTTGACACGAGATCTTCTTGTCCTTGGCGAAAGAAATTCCTTTTTCTGTCTTGAAAATAATTAGTTTGGGGTGTTCGGTACGTAATAAACGGTACCCACATACCATTTCGTGTCCTTTGGCGGTTAATGTGAAGGTGACATCGTTACTTGTAAGCGTGTATATTACCTTTCCTAGGTTCAATTCGCTGTCAATAAGTTTCCTAGCGAAACCTTCGTATAGAATGCTGCACTAGTTGAAACGACATAGATCTTGTGGGATTGGTTTCCAGAACGAGTAACCTCCTCTAGCCGGTGCCGGATACCATATAGATGCGATCTTCGTCTATGTTGACTTGAGCAGGAAACTCCCGTATGGTGATTTTAATGAGGCCCTGCACGATTACAGAGCCCCAACTATCGTATGGATCGAAGTAGGAGGCTCCTGTGCAAGTCCCATCATGCTCTACTGATCCTGCCAAGGTAGCACTATAGGATTCAGTGTGATTTAATCGCAAATTATAGATTATATGATTATTGTAGTGATTGTTTCATGATATATGCATCTCTTCACACGCCCGATAATTTAATTCTCTAAGATATTCTGCTTTGCCGGCGTGGACTGCAGAAATGTGACAGTGCATTTTGCAGTGGAATACTGTGCGGTGAATTTCAACCTTGCACTGGGTTACGATTTGCTCTTCGGATTAATTTAATTGTAATAATTGGATATAAGAGTGGGGTGACATTGATGCGATGGTCCGTTACGTTGCATTGTCCTACGTCTAATAAGGAAATAGTGGTTATATTCATTGTTGGGGCGCCGCAGTCGCACCCGATAATATCGTGAGCTATGGGCAAGAAAACGATGATGATGAGCTCCAACATTCTAAATGAGTTCGTATATTAAATATAGGGGAACAGATTACGTGGGTTTTTTGTTGTATTTTTTTATGTATTAATTTATGGGGTTTTTTCCTTTTTTCTCTTTTGTTTTTATCGTTTCAAAGCAGAGACAATATGGGAAGTTTTTAAACGGTTAGCATTCACAATCTTTAATCCCCTTTTATCTTCTACCTTTACGTTGTTTTTACTAATTACTTATAGTATCTTATGAGAGCCAGTATAATGGTCTCCTAATTTTCCAGGTTTTGGTCCTTTTAATAGAAATACGTAATATCCGAGTTTGAAATTTGGGGGCGGATATATCGGTCGTATTATTTCTTAGAAATTATCTTTGACCTGACTGAATTGTCGTATACAATTGTCCTGACACCATTGGAGCGAGCTACTATATCGCGTACATACCCTTGATAGGTTGGCGTTAGATCATTTTCCCATAAGAGTTCCGCTGAGGGGAGACGAGCTAATTTGCCAAACATTACTTCGAAGGGAGTATGCTTAGTACTTTCTTGTGCGCAAGTGTTGTAATTCAACATTGCTAACTCTACCTATTCATCCCATTCGTGATCCTTATTGGCATATTGCTTAAGGAACTCACCGAGGGCGTGATGTGATCTTTCCAGAGATCCATGAGATTGCGGGTGGAAAGCTGTAGTTCTGATCTGTTTGATCTTGAAGCGTTTAGCTACTCTTTGTAGTATTTTGCTCAAGAAATTTCGAGCTTGATCGGTCAGGATCGTTCTAGGTGCTCCGAAAATGCAGATATATCTTTTTATGAAAGCATCTGCGATGGACATAGCCAGGGCATTAGGTAAAGGGACGGCTAAGCAGAATTTAGACAATTGGTCTTGCATGGTCAATATGTATTCGTTATAGTTTTTAGTAACAGGCAGTGGACCAACTATGTCAAATGCAATCTTGTCTATGATTGTACCAGGGGTATCGATAATGACCATTGTTTGTTTTGTTTTTAAACGAACTAATTTTTTTAGCTGGCATTCTAGGTATTGGTCTATGCGTATCTGGATGTCTTGTTTCATTTTTTCTCAGTAGTAATCCTTGCGGGTCCTATTCAAAGTTTTTGATACACCTCTATGTCCGCCTATTGGTGAGTTATGTAACTCGTAACATAAGGTATCCCTTTCTGATTCTGGTAACGTATTTAAGCGTACCGTTGCATATTGTTATTTTGGATTGGGTTCCTTGAAGGATGGTAGTTAGTAAGTCCACAATTTCAGACCTGTCTAGTCTTGTTTTTCACGATACTGAACTCATTTATTCGATTATGTGGCGCGAATTTGCACAGTTCTAATAAGGCGTGTCGTATATTTTTTGTTATCGCTCGCGATTCGGGGTTTTCCCCTCGTACGCATATGCTAATCAGAAATTTACAATTATTGGTTTTCGTCATACATATCGTTCCCGGGTTTCAATTTTTCCGGGGTATTATATTGCCTTCAAGTAGTTCTTCAGCGCCTTTATCGCAAGGCTCACCGTTACTACTAGTAAAATATAGTATGTCATTCCCGCTATATTGTAGTAAATCTTTCACTTCTACAATTTGTAGCTTATTAGTTTCGTCTGAGGTTTCGTGATTAGTTTCCACTTCGTTGATCGGGGTTATTTCTTGTACTTCTGATTTTACAAGATTGCGGTGATCGGATCCTCAACCAACGGATTCGTCGGTAGACTTGGAGGCGCTATTGCTTCCTTCGGAGTCTGATGCTTTTCATGATCCAGGGTTGATGGAGGTCTTTCGAGGTCTCCCTCGTTTTTTTGTTTCTACTGGTTTTTCTTCTGAAGAACTCTCAGTGTTACTGGAAAATAGAACATTTTCTTTATGTTCTCTAGGTACATGCTTAGGTGACGGAGATTTCCCAACACGCAACCCATGAAAACCCAACACGCAATCAATTACCGTGTAATATTTGGCATTCCCTACATGATCGAATATGTCTGAAATATCGGGTAAGGGTTACACCATAGGTATAGTCTTTTCGTTTAATGGACGAAAATCCAGTACGACTCGCCATCTGGGGTTACGTTGGGAGTCGGCCTTCTTAGGAACTACCCATAAACTGGTGTTGAAACTAGATCGGGAAGAGCGGATTATACCTTCTTGTAGTGACTTCTGTACTTGTCTTTCGACTTCTTGTCGAAGAACATGGGGACGTTTATATTCTTTCGTGTTTACTGGGAGGTCGTCAGTCGTGGTAATCTTATGTATTAATACACTAGTTGCCGGTAGCACATCTCCCTTAATATGAAATTGATCTCCATGAATATTAAGCAAGTGATTTGCTTGTTCTAATTCTTGGGGATCTAGGTGTTCAAGGCGAACTATCTGTTTTAAAATAGCCGCTCTTTCATCTGGGTCGATTATTTCTTGCTCATTCCTTGGCGCTATTTCAGTCGTGTAAATTGGGGCATAGAATGGGCTAGGGATAGTTTTTCCGTTAGTAATACCCATCTCTTCGACCATATCATTGTAGTGTTGGCAACATTTGTAGCTTCGGCGAGATTCTCGTATTCGTCGGAATGTATGCACTAGGTCGTCTAAAGTTTTTGCGTATTGTGTCGTGCTTTGCACGTCGTCGATATGACCTGGTGTTGGCAAAAGGGTTTTTCGGGTGGTAAACGAGGCGAAACTTTGGCCTGTTTCCATACGCCCTTTGTTAAAATAGATCCTACTCTAGGTCATTGGAAAGAACTCAGTACCGAGTAATCCTTCGGTAGGAAATGTTGTATCGCCCGGCACGATTTGAAAACTTGACTACGTGTCCGTATATTTTTATATAGACCGAGCCTAAGGTAAACGATCATCGTTTCGCTAATCCCTTTATACTAATCGTGTCGTAGGGATCAACTCGACTGTCATTAGGGACTAGATGTCTATTTATTAAATTTCCTTCCGAACCGGTATCTAGAAAGAATTAACCGTACTCTTCCGACTCTTTATCGTACATGTCGATAAAGGGGAATGCTCCTTTTCTTTTATAATTAATTAGGGATGAACATTTAAGTCCTAAATTCGAAGGGTCGCCGAGTCTAAAAAGTATGCTCCCTTGAGAGGAAGAGTTTCTGGGTTTCGAAATTTATTATGTTATCCAACGTCCTGAAATATTGACATCCGAAGATTACATCAAAAGGAATCTAGAAGTTGTCATCTACTATGAGAAAAGTAACGCGGTTTTAGGCTATTAATAACTCGGCGGTACCTGAAGTGTGGACATTTTCGCTAGTTGTACCCTTAAGGACCGTGGAGAATAATAATCATCGTGGAGGGTAAGGACTCAATCTTGTGACCCGGTGTCAAACAAACCGCTGGCCGGATTCGTCAAAGAAAGCGATATAAGGGAGGCGTAAGTTTTCCTCCTTTATTGCAAAGGTATAAGCTCGTTGATTGAATCGACGGTTTGCGATTAAGTTGGTCGAGCGCTGGACTCAATTTCGGATTTTAATCCGTTTAAAGCAATCGATTAGGTTAGGGTACACCAAAGCATTGAATTTTTGCTTAATTCGCCGCTAGCGAGAGTAAGAGCCTCGAGGATGCGCCTTGATTATTCGTTATCCAACTCTCCTAAAGTTGGTGAACGCTTTTCACCGGTAAATATACACTTTTTATATATTCTTTTATATTTCTTATACAATTAGCTTGGATCGTAGTAACTTAGTTAGGTTACCCTCTCCATTCCTGCCTATCATAGCTTTGGCTTCAACGCAACCTTCGAGGTATACACTGAGAGGTATATTGTTTCCGTTGAATTCGGGAACTATCTTCAGTATATCCTTGAACGATAAGGTCGGGGCGGTCATCGTGGACCAGTACTGGATTACTGTCAAATCTTCGAAGTAACTTTTATCATAGGGTAGCGGGGTCAA